>CM055117.1:696217169-696829981 GCA_029206835.1 Rana muscosa | reverse complement strand
AATCTCTGATGAAACCTCCTCAACAGATGAGGTGCAGCGACATCAGATGCAGCGATCCAAGACGCCTCCTCAGGACCAAAACCTCTCCAATGCACAAGGTACTGAAGAATGCCTCTGCAGAGCCGAGAATCCAGAACTTGTCTAACCTCGAACTTAAGATTATCCTCAGAGACCGAAAACGAGGTAGGGAGATGACAAGAAGATCTATTGAGGACCAAAGGTTCTCTAGGAATAAGCAAGGGCATGAGAGGATCAACAGGAATCTGAGGAGGGTCCCCTAGACCCTTAAAGGGGAACTGGTCATCTTGCACAGGACCATCAGACTGGGCAGATGTCAGTGGAACCCTGAAGTCAGGTTGGTTAGAAGGTGACATGTCGCCGGAGTCAAGCTGAATAGCTGAAGGACAAGCAGAATGTCCTGAACAAGAAAAAGTAGGAGGCTCACTGGGCATGGGCTGGACTGGCATAACTAGTACAGAGGCAGAGTGAATAGCTGAATCAGGTGTAGCGACTACCTGAATCGCATCGCAAGACGTAGCGACTGCAGGACTTGTAGACAAGCTAGCCTGGCTGTGCGTCCAAGGGTGGTTAGGGACAGAGAAATGTAAATGGTTATGCAACCTGGAATGAATGACCGGCTCAGGTTCACAGGGGGCAACCTTGGGTAGGCAAGACGAGGAACAGGAGGGACCCCAAGCCAGGATCTGTCCAGTAGTCCAGTCCACATGAGGAGAATGGAGCTGTAACCATGGGAGACCCAAAATTATAGGCGTTGAGGCCTTGGGTAAGATAAGGAAGGATATCCACTCCTGGTGGAGTGTCCCTACCGACATTTTAACAGGGAGGGTCTGGAAGTGGATAGGTCCCCCTGGGAGAACCGTACCATCAATCGCCAAGACCACCAATGGCGTGGTGAGCGGCAAAAGAGTAAGTCTCATGGACGATGCGATTTCCCAGTCCATGAAATTACCAGCGTCTCCGTAATCCAGATATGCTGAGACCGAATGAGAAGAAGCACCAACATGAAGGAACACAGAAAGCAGAAGACGAGAAGGGGAAGGTGATATTTCTGGGTCCAATACTCCACTTTCCAGATGAAGTGGACCCGAACGTTTTTCTGGACAAAGAGAGCAAGTGTCACGAAAATGACCTTTGCCCCCACAGTAAAGACACAGACCAAGAGTTCTGCGCCTAGCACGTTCCTCGGGGGATAGCCTGGTCCGACCCAGCTGCATGGGTTCCTCAGCTGGTAGGAGATGCTCTACGGGTCGAAGAGAGGGGAGCTCAGGCTGACTAAGAACCAAGGAGTGCTGGCGTTGCTTTTCTAAGGTCCTCTCCTGAAAGCGAATATCGATCTGGTTACACAAGGAGATAACGCCGGCCAGATCAGTGGGGATGGTTCTTCCTGCTAATCCATCCTTCACTCTATCAGACAGGCCATGCAAAAAGGTTGCGACTAAGGCCTCATTGTTCCAGCTCAACTCAGCCGACAGTATGCGGAAATGAAGGGCATACTGTCCCACAGAAGTAGACTCTTGGCGGAGACGTAAAAGGGCGCTGGCCACTGAAGAGACACGAGCCGGTTCTTCGAAGATATTCTGAAAAAGTTTCAAGAAGCCAGACAGGCTAGAAACCACTGGATCATTCAGTTCCCACAGAGGGGCTGCCCAGGCTAAAGCTTCACCAGAGAGGAGGGAAATGATATAGGCTACCTTAGCCCGATCAGACAGGAAGTTTTGGGGCTGGAGCTCAAAATGAATCGTGCATTGGCTAAGGAACCACCTGCAAGCCTTGGAGTCCCCAGAGAAACGGGACAGAGCTGGCAGTTGTAGTGAGTGTGTGGCTGCGACTGGTGCAATAGGTGCAGCCGCTGGTTGTATTCGAGGTTGCGGATTCAGGGTTCCCAAGGAGGCCTGAAGCTGCTCGAAGCGAGAAGCCAGATCCTGGAGGAATCGCATCACCTGAGTCTGATTCGATTCCTGGGTTTCAAGTCTGCAAACTATGCCCTGCAATGGATCATCCGCGGGGAGCGGGATGTCAGCCGGGTTCATGGCTGATCAAACTGTCAGGTCACCTGTGGCCAGGTGACAGATGCACACCGTAGGGGGACAGGAGTGCACCGCAAGGTAGTGAACCCTATGGCTGACTGCTGCAGATAGGAAACTGGGTGGTTGTGGAAAGCGGGACCAGAGGAGCACAACCGGGATCCTATGGGAAGCTAGAGCCAAGATTCCCCAGGGCGCGGAGTCTAAGACCCAGCAGGTCTTCTCCAGAGCCTCTAGTGGTGAGGATGTTATGCTGCAGGCTGGGTCCAGGTCGCGGCCCCTAGAGTCTCCTAGCTCACGCCCCGTAGGATAAGGGGACAAGAGGGGAAGCAGCAGCACGAGATATAAGAGTAACGAATAACAAGCTGAAAGTCAAGGGCCACAAGCAGACAAGGATAACGAAAGACAAGCCGAAGGTCAAGGGTCACGAGCAGACAGGGATAGTCGGGGACAAGCCAATAACGTAACAGAGAGACAGACGTAGCACACGGCAGGCAGGAACCCAAACACACAATGCCTAACAAACACATTGATCAGCAAAGCAGGCTTGCAGTGCACAGGTTAATATAGTGTTCTGTGATAGGGCCTGGGGTGGAGTCTGGCTGGGAGGAGATTATAAAGGAAGCCAGGTGAAAGGGTTCTGGCCTCTAAGATGAACACATGGGAAGGAAGGTAAGCTGACAGACAAACACTACTGCATATCCATGACAAATGCTAGGCTAGCAAAATAAAGGTTAATTGACAGTGCTAGTTTCTGACAGCAATTGAACTCTGTAGAAGAGTATCACCATTTAGCACACTAGGGGGAGGGGTAAATCCAATTAATTACACAAGTGCTGGTGGTCCACTCACCGTAACTGATCAGTCAGAGCTTTGCAGCTGTATAGGGATGAGCTTCGAGTTCGAGTCGAACCCATGCTCGAATCGGACATCAGCTGTTCGGCTATTCGTCGAATTGCGAACATTATGGGCCGTTCGCGCCAAATTCGAGTGGTGCGTCACAGCCCATAATTCACTGCAGCATCGCAGTGCATTGCTGGCTGATGATTGGCCAAGCATCCACTATGACCCGCATGCTTGGCCAATCACAGCGCGGTCTGAACAGAGAGCCGTAATTGGCCAAAGCCAGGGTGGCTTTGGCCAATTATGGCCCAGGGGGTCTAGTACACGCCCCACACTATATAAGGCCGCCTCCTTGGTGTCCTTGTGTAGTGTGTTGCAGTGTTGGTTAAAGAGAGAGCTTACAGAGAAAGAGAGAGACAGTGTCATTTATATTGAGTTAGATAGAGCAGGCAGGCGAGTCAGTTAGCTGCAGTTACAGTGTGTAGAGGATATATATGCATCCTAGGTGTTGTATATATACTTATCCACTGTATACTGTGACAGGCAGGCAGGTGATTGTGCTAGCTGCAGTCAGTGTTTCACTTAGTGTACTGTGTGCTTTGCATAGCGTTCACCTAAAGCTTACCTGAATACAGTTAGTGACTTATAGTGGTGTTCTCATAATAAAACCACAGGCAGAGAGCTGCAAGTATTTTCAGTTAGTGTACTGTGGCCTCTGCACAGTTTTCACCTAAAACTAACTGAAGACAATTGCTGCTTTTCCCATACTAATACCACAAGAGGCAGTTGATTCTGATAGCTGCATTATCAGTACATATATATATATATATATATATATATATATATATATATTGTGACAGCAGGAAGGTAAAGTCACCTGGTTGCATCCAGGGGGGTAGATATATTTCGCCCAGATTCAGGCTTTACGCCGACTTATACAACTAGGTGGAGAGTTGTATAAGGCTAGTGGGCTCATGGATGACTCATACCTCTAGGGAGAGGGCTGGGCGTCGTGCAGACAGGGAGTTGATGAGACCAGCTGAAGCTTGTCAGCTCATTTAGGCCTCTATAAGAACTCCCAGATTCATTAGGTGTTAGCTCATGCCTGGAACCAGACCTGTGTGGACTGTCTAGGGAGAGTGAACCCCTGTGCGGTGAGACAAAGCCTGTGTGGCTATTTGCTTGGACATTTAAAACCAGGGACTTAGGGACTAGGACAGCACTAGGCTGATCCCAGTTGTTAGTTAGGAAACCTGTATGTTTAGTCAGAGGTCAACTTGACCAGGATTTATTTTGGTTATGTTTCTTTTGCTTTGCTGTGTTTTGTCACTGTAAATAGAAAATAAACCGCACCTTTTTGATTTTGAAAACCACAACCTCCGTTTGCTGGGCCTGTTTTGTGTGGGGAGCCCATCCCGGGGGTCACACACACCCGCTGCCGAGCTAACCCCCTCACAGTTGGTGGAGAACCAGTGGCAGTTTTTTTTTAAGCCAGCATGGAGGAGATACTGAAGCAGCTGGCTCTAGCAAATGCCAATCAACAGCAGACAAATGCAGGTTTGCAAAAGAGCCTTGCAGCTCATCAACAGAGCCTTGCAGCTCAACAACAGAACTTCGCAGCCCAGCAGCAAGCTCATCAACAGAGCCTTGCAGCCCAGCAGCAGACAAACGCAACTTTGCAACAGAGTCTGGAGGCTCAGCAACGAGCCCAGCAGCAATCTGAGGCCCGCTTCATAGACCTGTTGCAGAAGCAAGAGCAGAGACTACAACAACAGATGGAAGCAGTAATGCAGCAACGTCCGCAGACCAGTGAGGAAAGCCGTCCCACTAATACCGCGTCCTTTGGGGTGAGTCGTTTATTGACAAAAATGACTGGAGAGGATGATCCAGAGGTATTTTTGACCACATTTGAAAGGACCGCTGAAAGAGAAAAGTGGCCTGAGGAGCAGTGGGCTGGACTGGTGGCTCCTCTGTTAACTGGTGAATCGCAGAAAGCTTACTATGACCTAGAGCCTAACCAAGCAAAAGACTATGTGATGCTAAAAGCTGAAATATTGGCAAGGCTGGGTGTCACCCAGGCTGTCCGGGCTCAGCGTGTGCATAACTGGACTTTCCAGCTTGGAAAACCCCCCAGGTCTCAAATGTATGATCTCATTCACCTGAGCAGAAAGTGGCTACAGCCAGAGACTTTGTCCGCACCAAAGATTGTGGAACGTGTTGTAATGGATCGGTTTTTGAGAGCTCTTCCTACTGCCATCCAAAAGTGGGTAAGCCATGGAGACCCAGAGACGGCCGATGGTCTTGTGGATCGTGTGGAGAAATACTTGGCTACAGAGAACCTGACGGCCTCTTCCAGAGACACCCGGACTTTCCACCCTAAGACCAGACCATCCCCAGGGGCGGATAAGAGGATTCCAAGGGGTGAGGGTGGAGAGAGTGAGAGGGTGGGAGCTCTACCCCAAGTTTGGTGAGAACAGCCTGGGAAATCAGCGGCTCAAGAGGCGGCAAGAAGGATCGTTTGCTACCGCTGCCGGCAAGCGGGACATATTGCAGCCAATTGCCCGGTTGTGGAGGAACCCATGCAGTGTGACTTTCTGACGGGCAGACGTCAGTCGCTGTGTGCGACAGTCGCATGCACTGCCATTCGAGGAACTGAGAAACATTTATGCAAAATGTGTGTTAATGGTAGAAATGTTGTGGTATTGCTGGATTCAGGTAGCCTTGTGACCCTGATAAAGGCTGAGTTAGTTAAAACAGAGGTCTCTGGGAATAGCAAGGTAGCTGTTATTTGTGTGCATGGGGACACCCGAGAGTATCCAGTGACTACAGTGTGTTTCGAGACCCCCAAAGGTACCCTCTCTCATCCAGTGGGCTTAGTATCTCAGTTACCGCATGACGCCATTGTGGGAAGGGATTTTCCGAAGTTCTGGGAACTGTGGGATGATCCTGAGCCCCTCACTGGTGCCCCTATGTACCAGGAATGTGATAGCCAGAACTCCCCTGAGAGTGGTGAGGACTCTCCGGAATTTCCCTTATCAGTATTGGCAGGGGAGACTCAAGAAACTGGAGAGGAGCCCACCTCCTCAGACGAAAACCTACCGTCTGTGGAGTTTTCTGATCTTGAGGTTCACAGGGAAAACTTTGCCACAGAACAGTTGAAAGACCCCGCCCTAATAAAGGCACGGGAAAACGTAGTGAAAATAGATGGCGAGTTAGTGAACCCAGATAATACCTGCACTTACCCATACTTCAGCGTAGAGAAGGACCTACTGTATCGGGTGGCAAAAAGGGCAGAAGAAACCGTTGAGCAGCTTGTGGTGCCCAAACCTTACAGGAAGTTGGTGTTGGAGTTGGCCCATGGGCACATTCTTGGAGGTCATCTGGGGACAGAGAAAACCCGAGAGAGGGTATTACAGAGATTCTATTGGCCGGGGGTGATGAAGGACGTAGAAAATTATTGTTCCTCCTGCCCTGTGTGTCAGAGGTTGGCCCCGATGCCACATTTCCGTAGCCCGCTGGTCCCTCTACCCATCATTGAGGTCCCGTTTGAGAGGATCGCCATGGATTTGGTAGGTCCTATAATCAAGTCCGCTAGGGGGCACCAGTACATATTAGTTATAATGGACTATGCCACCCGTTATCCAGAAGCGATCCCTCTCAGAAATACCTCGGCCAAAACCATAGCCAAAGAGCTATCTCTTGTGTTTAGCCGGGTGGGTATTTGTAAAGAACTGCTTACGGACCAAGGTACACCCTTTATGTCCCGGGTTATGAAGGAGCTGTGTAAATTATTCAAAGTGACGCAATTACGTACATCTGTGTATCACCCCCAAACCGATGGGCTGGTTGAAAGATTCAACAAAACCCTAAAACAAATGTTGAAGAAAGTGGTGGATAGAGATATGGAAAGGATTGGGACTGTCTACTTCCTTATCTGATGTTTGCTATTAGGGAGGTGCCCCAATCCTCTACGGGATTCTCCCCTTTGAGTTACTGTATGGGAGACACCCAAGAGGGCTGTTGGATATTGCCAAGGAAACTTGGGAAAGTGAGAGTTCTCCTCACAGGAGTGTGATTGAGCATGTCGCCCTGATGCAAGACCGAATTGCACAGGTAATGCCCATCGTGAAGGAACATTTGGCCCAAGCGCAGTTAGCACAGCAGAGAGTGTACAACCGTGGAGCCAAGACCCGTACCTTTTCCCCGGGGGATAGGATACTGGTACTTGTCCCTACGGTTGAAAGTAAATTCCTTGCCAAATGGCAAGGCCCCTACGAGATAATGGAAAAAGTGAGCGAAGTGAATTACAAGGTCAGACAACCAGGAAGGCGAAAGCCCGAACAGATCTATCACGTTAATCTGTTGAAAGCCTGGAGGGATAGAGAGTCCCTAGTCGCAGACACTTGGTCACCAGCTCAAACTGGTTGCGTGATTCCTGAGGTTGGAATAGCAGCCACCTTGTCACAACCCCAACAACAGGAGGTTAAGGAGTTTGTGCTTCGCAACAAGGAGGTATTCTCTGAGCTGCCGGGACAAACATCTGGGGTAGAGCATGACATCATTACCCCGCCCGGTGAAAGGGTGAAGTTAAAACCCTATCGGATCCCAGAGGCTCGACGGGAGGCAATACGGGAGGAAGTACAGAAAATGCTGAACTTAGGGGTGATAGAGGAGTCCCAAAGTGATTGGTCTAGTCCCATCGTGTTGGTGCCTAAACCGGATGGGAGCTGGCGATTTTGTAACGATTTTCGTCAGTTGAACAAAGTTACAAAATTTGACACCTACCCCATGCCACGTATAGATGAGTTGATCGACCGGCTGGGAACAGCCCGATACATGACGACTCTTGACCTCACAAAAGGGTATTGGCAAATCCCCCTGGCCAAGTCGGCCAAAGAGAAAACCGCATTTGTAACCCCAGACGGGGCGTTCCAATATAAAAGAATGCCGTTCGGGTTACAGAATGCGCCGGCCACATTCCAGCGGAAAATGGACCAGATGCTGAGGCCCCATCGGAAGTATGCTGCGGCTTACCTGGATGACGTAATTGTCCATAGCACAGATTGGGCCTCACATCTGCCAAAAGTGCAAGCAGTCCTGGACTCTGTTCGGGAAGCGGGGTTTACGGCTAACCCCAAGAAGTGTACCATTGGGCAGGAGGAGGCCAAATATCTTGGGTACACCATTGGGAGGGGAGTAATAAAACCCCAACTCAACAAAGTCGAGGCCATCCAGAGTTGGCCACGTCCCAACAGCAAGAAGCAGGTACGAGCCTTTCTGGGAATCGCTGGGTATTATCGGCGATTCATTCCCCACTTTGCTTCTAAGGCTGTGCCCCTAACCAACCTGACGAAGGGGAAAGGGTCGGTCATGATTAAATGGACCCCCGAGGCTGAGGCAGCATTCCAATTCTTGAAACAAGCCTTATGTAGCCAGCCAGTGTTGTACTCACCCGACTTCTCTAAAGACTTTGTCGTACAAAGTGATGCGTCAGATGTGGGGTTAGGAGCAGTATTGTCCCAGGTCTGGAACGGGGAAGAGCACCCAGTCATTTACCTCAGCAGGAAGTTGAAGTCCCATGAGGTAAATTACGCCACCGTTGAAAAGGAGTGTTTAGCGGTGAAGTGGGCTCTAGATTCCCTTCGGTACTACCTGCTAGGTAGGCACTTTGACATGGTTACGGATCACGCTCCGTTAAAGTGGATGGCTCAAAACAAGGAAACAAATAGAAGAGTGAATAGGTGGTTCCTGGCCCTCCAGGAATTCAACTTCACAGTAAAGCATCGCCCTGGCGTTCAAATGGGGAATGTGGATGCTTTGTCTCGAGTACATGAATGCCTGATTGCTGGTGTTCCAACCCCGAGGTTAAAACAAGAGGGGGGGGGGTATGTGACAGCAGGAAGGTAAAGTCACCTGGTTGCATCCAGGGGGGTAGATATATTTCGCCCAGATTCAGGCTTTACGCCGACTTATACAACTAGGTGGAGAGTTGTATAAGGCTAGTGGGCTCATGGATGACTCATACCTCTAGGGAGAGGGCTGGGCGTCGTGCAGACAGGGAGATGATGAGACCAGCTGAAGCTTGTCAGCTCATTTAGGCCTCTATAAGAACTCCCAGATTCATTAGGTGTTAGCTCATGCCTGGAACCAGACCTGTGTGGACTGTCTAGGGAGAGTGAACCCCTGTGCGGTGAGACAAAGCCTGTGTGGCTATTTGCTTGGACATTTAAAACCAGGGACTTAGGGACTAGGACAGCACTAGGCTGATCCCAGTTGTTAGTTAGGAAACCTGTATGTTTAGTCAGAGGTCAACTTGACCAGGATTTATTTTGGTTATGTTTCTTTTGCTTTGCTGTGTTTTGTCACTGTAAATAGAAAATAAACCGCACCTTTTTGATTTTGAAAACCACAACCTCCGTTTGCTGGGCCTGTTTTGTGTGGGGAGCCCATCCCGGGGGTCACACACACCCGCTGCCGAGCTAACCCCCTCACAATATATATATACATCCCACCTTTGTGCAGCTACATCTCACTGCAGGCCATTAGTATGTCTGGAAGGCAAACAAGGAGAGGCAGACAGTCACGAGGCAATAAAAGAGGGCAAGCAGGCTCTGTGTCTAGAGGCAACAGTGCTGGTCATGGACACGGTGAATCCTCATCAGTACGTGGCCATGGGACACGCTTGTCCTTCTTTTCAGCAGCTGGCCATGTTGAGCCGCAACATGCCCAAGACTTGGTAGAGTGGATGACCAAGCCGTCCTCCTCCTCCTCATCCTCTCTCACCCAGGCTCAGGGTACTTTGTCTGGCAAAGCAGCTGCCAAAGCGGCCTCTTCCCTCGGCTCAATGACATCAGTCACTCCTTCCCTAGCCCCACCATATCCTCCTGAGGAGTCCCCCGAACTGTTTGCCAACAGTGTTGGGTATATGCTCCAGGAGGATGCCCAGCATTTTGAAGGCTCCGATGATGGAACCCAGCTAGAGGAAGGCAGTACACCATGCCTCCAAAATGTTACTACTGGTGATTCTGACACACCTCTCTCCTCCACCCCCTCCTCTTCTTCTTCCTCCATGGCCTCTACCTGTGCTTTGTCCTCGGAACCAGCGGTGCTCTGTAGGCGTTCAATGGGCTACGCAAGTATGCAGGCAAAAAGATGCCATGTTTTGCTTGAGCTGGTGTGCTTGGGGGACAGGAGCCACACTGGGGCAGAGATTCTGTCAGCTCTGCAGGGGCAGGCTCAGAGGTGGTTGACGCCATGCCAGCTTAAGCCAGGAAAGGTGGTTTGCGACAATGGCACCAATCTCCTCTCTGTCCTCCGACAGGGACAACTGACCCATGTGCCCTGTTTGGCTCACGTCCTTAACTTGGTGGTGCAGCGGTTCTTGGGCAGGTACCCGGGCTTACAGGAGGTCCTGAGGCAGGCCAGGAAACTCCGTGGGCATTTCTGCCGGTCATAGAATGCCAGTGCCCGGCTGGCTGACCTGCAAAAGGAATCCAACCTGCCCAAGAACCACCTAATCTGTGACATGCCCACCAGGTGGAACTCTACGTTGGCCATGCTGCAGCGGCTGCACATGCAGCAGAGGGCCATCAATGAGTATCTGTTGCGCAATCAGGCACCAGGACAGGGTCAGGGTAGCTTGGACTTTTTCCCCACGCCAGTGGGCCATGATCAGGGATGCATGCACTGTCCTGGCACCATTTGAGGAGGCCACGAGGATGGTGAGCAGTGACACTGTACCTCTTGTCCACCTGTTGGAGCACACGCTGCATGGAATAATGGACAGGGCACTTGAGGCAGAACAGAGGCAGGAGGAGGAGGATTTCCTTACCTATCAAGGCCCCCTTTATCCAGACAGTGTTCCTGCTGGCCCGGCTATCACACAGGAAGAGGAGGAGGAGGAGGATTGTGTCAGCATGGAGGTGGAGCCTAGCACTCAGCATCAGCAGCAGTCTTCAAGGGATTAATTACAGTCCCAAGACACCCATGGACTTGTACGTGGCTGGGAGGAGGTGGCTGCGGATCATGGCGTCCTGAGTGACCCAGAGGACTCCGACCAAATGCCTCAGCAAACCTACGCTGCATGGCCTCCCTGATCCTCGTATTCGTGTGATCAAGGAGAGGGATCATTACTGGCTGGCAACCCTCCTTGATCCACGGTACAAGGTGTATCGCGTTTGTTAAAAATATGATTTTTATTATATTAATCAGACATAGGATACATGGGACAATTTTACAATAGTGAGTTGGTCAGATTACCTGTCAGCCTTTGGTTTGAGTAGATTTCTCAAACAAATGACAATGGGATTAGATACCATTGTTGTATTTTAGTACATTACCTGTGAGATTTCTTTCAGCTCTCAAACTGAAAAGAATTACAGTTTAGATTACAGGTTTCGTTTTGAGTAGACAATAGGTAGATAGCATTGTTGTATTCAATGCTATTGTTGAAATACAGCTACAGTAAACATCTATGTTTTCTGTTTGGTAACAATGGTAAACAGCACACATAAAAGCAGGCCTAAGCTAGGAGAGACAAACACGATGTTGCTGTAAGATCATGAAGAAGAACAGAACCTGGTCTCCAATAGTGCTGAGCCGAACACAGCCGGGTTCGGTTCGCACCAGAACCTGCGAACGGACCGAAAGTTTGCACGAACTTTAGATCCCTATTAAATACAATGGATGCGAACGTTCGAAATCTAAAGTGCTAATTCTAATGACTATTACGAATGTTATTGTCCTAAAAAGGGTTTGGGAACCCGGGTTCTGCACCAGGGGACATGTATCAATCCAAAAAAAAGTTTTAAAAACGGCCGTTTTTCGGGAGCAGTCATTTTAATGATGCATAAAGTGAAAAAAAAAGTCAAATATTCCTTTAAATATCGTACCTGGGGGGTGTCTAAAGTATGCCTGTGAAGTGCCACGTGTTTCCCGTGTTTAGAACTGTCCCTGCACAAAATTACATTTCTAAAGGAAAAAAAGCCATTTAAAACTGCTTGCGGCTTTAATGTAATGTCTGGTCCCGGTAACATGGATGAAAATCTTTAAGAAAAATGGCATAGCTACCCCATCACAGCCCCCCCCTACCCCAGCCCATTACCAGCCCCTTTGGGTCTTGTATGGATATTAAGGGGAACCCCGCACACAAAATAAAAAAGGCCCTATATACTCTGAACAGCCGTATACAGGCGGTGCATACAAGACAGGGACTGTAGGTTTGTTCTTATGTAGAATCTGTTTGTAATTTTGAACAGGTACATTGTTTAAGGGTAGCTCCAGCCAAAAAAATCTATTTTTAAGCTTTTTGGAAAACATAGGGAAGGGTTATCACCCCTGTAACATTTGTTTTGCTGTCTGTGCAGTGTGCACCTGTTCAGAACAGTTCACCTCACTTTCCGTCCTAATGACAAATGTTTTTTGAAAATTTGGGGTTTTTATTGAAACAAGAATTGGTGATAAAGCATCAGTGGAGAGGAGACACTTTTTTTCTCATATTAACTCTTACAGGAGAGAATTTGCCTTCCTAGGGGTAGATTTCCTCTCACTTCCTGTTGTATCCTTCCGTTTGCAAGGAGGAGTCATTTGTAAGTTGGATGTTTGAAAGTAGGGGCCTGCCGTATATACTCAGCTGAAATTTGCCCCTTACATGTTGGTGTTGCCACAACACTGTGAGCCCTCACAGTTACTCTTGGTGGGCGCATGAATGGGCCCTGCTGTGAATTATTAGATCAAGAATTGTAATTGCAAGCCCCTGTTGAACAGGGGCTGAAAAATTGGGCCTTTGGTGGTGGTGGTGGTGGTGTTGACACAACACTGTAAGGCCTCACAGTTACTCTTGGTGGGCGCAGGAATGGGCCCTGCTGTGAATTATTAGATCAAGAATTGTAATTACATGCCCCTGTTAAACAGGGGCAGAAAAATTGGGCCTTAGGCACTGGTGCCACAACACTGCAACCCCTCACAGATACTGTACTTGGAGCACAGCAATGAGCCCTGCTGCAAAGTATTGCATCAAAAATTGTAATTACACGCCCCTGTTAAACAGGGGCTGAAAAATTGGGCCTTAGCCACTGGTGCTGGTGCCACGACACTGCAACCTCTCCCAGATACTCTAGTTGGAGTGAAGAAATGAGCCCTGCTGCAAAGTATTGCATAAAAAATTGTAATTACATGCCCCTGTTAAACAGGGGCTAAAAAAATTGGGCCTTAGCCACTGGTGGCGGCACCCAGAAACAAAAATGTTCTTCCAAGCTATCATCATCAATCGGATCATTGAGGAGGAGGAGGATAGTCAGTCAACATAACAGGACAGTCTCTCAGCATCAGCATCAGTCTTGAAGGGATGTGACATTTGAAAATAAATTAGTCTGTTATATCAGCTTCAGGTGTTTGGTAGCTGGTGGTGATCCAAGACTGGTTCATCTTTATGAAGGTCAGTTGATCAACAGAGTCGGTGGACAGGCGCACCCTGTGATCCGTGAAAAATCCTCCTGCAGCACTGAATGTGCGTTCTGAAAGAATGCTGGATGCAGGACAGGCCAGTAGCTCAATTGCATACTGTGCAAGCTCTGGCCAGTGATCCATCCTCAAGACCCAGTAAGCCAGAGGATTTTCGGTGGGGAAGGTGTCCAAGTCTGACCTTGCCCCTAGGTATTCCTGCACCATGTATATCAGACGCTGGCGATGGTTGCTGGAACCGATCATACCTTGGGGCTGCGGACTAAAGAATTGTCTGAACGCATCGGTCAGACGGCCACCTTCCCCACCGCTCCTTCTTTGACTGACCGAAGCCTCAGCAACTCGTTGTCCAGGACCAGGAGTTTGTAACCTCCCAGTCTCTGGGAACGCGTTTTACAGACCTTTCTGCAAGGCCTCCCGGAGTTGTCTCATCCTCTGCTCCCTCTGCGACGGTAAGATAAGGTCCGCAACCTTACCCTTGTACCGTGGATCAAGGAGAGTGGCCAGCCAGTAATGGTCCCTCTCCTTGATCCGAAGAATACGAGGATCCTTCCGCAGACTTTGCAGGATCAGGGAGGCCATGCAGCGTAGGTTAGCTGGGGCATTCGGTCCGGAGTCCTCTGGGTCACTAAGGACGACATGATCCGCAGCCACCTCCTCCCAGCCACGTACAAGTCCACTGGTTTCTTGGGACTGTAAATCATCCCTAAAAGACTGCTGCTGATGATGCTGAGTGCCAGGCTCCACCTCCATGTTGACACAATCCTCCTCCTCCTCCACCTCCTCCTCCTCCTCTTCTTCCTGTGGGATGGGTGGGACAGAAGGACCACTGTCTGGGTAAAGGGGGCCTTGAGAGGCAAGGAAGTCCTCCTCTTCCTGCCTATGTTCTGCCTCAAGTGCCCTGTCCATTATTCCACACAGCGTATGTTCCAACAGGTGGACAAGAGGTACAGTGTCACTGATGCATGCACTGTCACTGCTCACCATCCTCGTGGCCTCCTCAAATGGTGCCAGGACAGTGCATGCATCCCTGATCATGCCCCACTGGCGTGGTGAAAAAAACCCGAGCTCCCCTGACCCTGTCCTGGTGCCGTAGTCGCACAGGTACTCCTTGATGGCCCTCTGCTGCGTGTGCAGCCGCTGCAGCATGGCCAACGTTGAGTTCCACCTGGTGGGCATGTCACATATAAGGCGGTTCTTGGGCAGGTTCAACTCCTTTTGCAGCTCAGCCAGGCGAGCACTGGCATTATAAGATCTGTGGAAATGCACACAGACTTTCCTGGCCTGCCTCAGGACATCCTGTAAGCCCGGGTACCTGCCCAAGAACCGCTGCACCACCAGATTAAGGACGTGAGCCACACAGGGCACATGGGTCAGTTGTCCCTGTCGGAGAGAGGAGAGGAGGTTGGTGCCATTGTCGCAAACTACCATTCCTGGCTTAAGCTGGCGTGGCGTCAACCACCTCTCGGCCTGCCCCTGCAGAGCAGACAGAACCTTTGCCCCAGTGTGGCTCCTGTCCCCCAAACACACCAGCGCAAGCATGGCATGGCATCTTTTTGCCTGCGTACTTGCGTAGCCCCTTGAACGCCTACGGAGCACCGCTGGTTCTGAGGACAAAGCACAGGAAGAGGCCATGGAGGAAGAAGAAGAGGAGGGGGTGGAGGACAGAGGTGTGTCACAACCAGTAGTAGCATTTTGGAGGCGTGGCGGTGGAACAACCTCCAACACTACTGCACCTTGTCCTGCATCCTTCCCAGCTGCCAAAAGAGTGACCCAATGGGCCGTGAAAGAAAGGTAACGTCCCTGTCCATGCCTGCTGGACCATGAGTCAGCGGTAATATGCACCCTACCGCTGACCGCCCTGTCCAGCGAGGCCAAGACATTGCCTTCCACATGCCGGTAGAGAGCGGGAATCGCCTTCCGTGAGAAAAAGTGGCGTTTGGGAACCTGCCACTGAGGAACCGCACATTGCACAAACTCACGGAAGGGGGCCGAGTCTACCAACTGAAAAGGCAGCAGTTGAAGCGCTAGCAATTTAGCCAAGCTAGCATTCAACCGCTGGGCATGTGGATGGCTGGGAGTGAACTTCTTTTGACGGTCCAGTAGCTGGGGCAGGGAAATTTGCCTGCTAGAATTGGACGTCGGTGTACTGCTAGCAGAGTGCCCGCAAGTACTTGGCTGTGACACACCTAATTCTACACCTTCATTCCTCTCAGTGCAGGTTTCAGAGAGGACTGAAGGTATAGTGGGGTTGGAGATCCCAGCTGATGCGGTGCAAGAAGAGGTCCGCTTTGTTCTTTGGTGTGGGTCTTTAAGGTAGGCTTGCCAACGAGCTGCATGGCAGGTCAACATATGTCTGGTCAAGCATGTGGTGCCCAAGCGGGTGATGTTTTGGCCACGCGATATACGCTTGAGACATATGTTGCAAACAGTAGCTGTGCGATCTGATGCACTCGACTCAAAAAAGGCCCACACCAAAGAACTTTTTGAATGACGGGCAGAGGCAGCGCCCTGCACAGGCGGAGCTCTGCGGTGTGATTCCGTCGGTGTGCTGCCCTTACACTGGCCCCCCAAGGGCATCCTGCCTCGTTGGAGATGTGCCTCCTCCTCATCCTCCTCCTCCTCCTCCTCCTCTCTCCTATTAGGCACCCATGTGGAGTCAGTGACCTCATCATCCCCTCCCTCCTCATCACTGGAGCCAATCTGGCAGTATGCTGCAGCTGCTGGAACATGACTGCCAGATTGGTGTCCTTCTTGAGCATCCCCTCTCTCTGCTCTCACGCTACTGCCTTCCTCTAGCTGGGTATCATCATCAGACCCTTCGAAACGCTGGGCATCCTCCTGGAGCATGTACCCAACACTGTGCTCAAACAGTTCGGGGGACTCCTCAGGAGGACATGGTTGGTCTAGGGAAGGAGTGACTGATGATGACATTGATACCAGGGAAGAGGACGCTTTGGCAGCTGCTTTGCCAGTACCCTGAGCCTGGGTGAGAGAGGATGTGGAGGATGAGGAGGGCTTGGTCATCCACTCTACCAAGTCTTCGGCATGATGCGGCTCAACACGTCCAGTTGCCGAAAAGAAGGACAAGCGTGTCCCATGGCCACGTGCTGATGGCGATGCACCGCGTCCACGACCAGCACTGTTGTCTCTAGACACAGAGCCTGCTTGCCCTCTTTTATTGGCTCCTGACTGTCTGCCTCTCCTTGTTTGCCTTCCAGACATTCTAATGGCCTGCAGGGAAATGGGAAAACCAGCAATAAGGCCTAGCTTCAGGAGTATATTTTGCAGGAGTCACACTACGCCTGCTGTAGGTGCTGCAAATGCCTGTTGGTGTAACACACCAGGAAAAAGCAGCAATACAGGCTAACTTCAGGTGTAATATGATCAGGAGGCACATTCCGCCCGCTGTAAGTGCCGCAAATGCCTGTTGGTGTAACACACCAGGAAAAAGCAGCAATACAGGCTAACTTCAGGTGTAATATGATCAGGAGGCACACTCCACCCGCTGTAAGTGCCGCAAATGCCTGTTGGTGTAACACACCAGGAAAAAGCAGCAATACAGGCTAACTTCAGGTGTAATATGATCAGGAGGCACACTCTGCCCGCTGTAAGTGCCGCAAATGCCTGTTGGTGTAACACACCAGGAAAAAGCAGCAATACAGGCTAACTTCAGGTGTAATATGATCAGGAGGCACACTCCGCCCGCTGTAAGTGCCGCAAATGCCTGTTGGTGTAACACACCAGGAAAAAGCAGCAATACAGGCTAACTTCAGGTGTAATATGATCAGGAGGCACACTCCGCCCGCTGTAAGTGCCGCAAATGCCTGTTGGTGTAACACACCAGGAAAAAGCAGCAATACAGGCTAACTTCAGGTGTAATATGATCAGGATGCACACTCCGCCCGCTGTAAGTGCCGCAAATGCCTGTTGGTGTAACACACCAGGAAAAAGCAGCAATACAGGCTAACTTCAGGTGTAATATGATCAGGAGGCACACTCCGCCCGCTGTAAGTGCCGCAAATGCCTGTTGGTGTAACACACCAGGAAAAAGCAGCAATACAGGCTAACTTCAGGTGTAATATGATCAGGAGGCACACTCCGCCCGCTGTAAGTGCCGCAAATGCCTGTTGGTGTGACACACCAGGAAAAAGCAGCAATACAGGCTAACTTCAGGTGTAATATGATCAGGAGGCACACTCCGCCCGCTGTAAATTTTTATATATTTGAAAAAAACTGCTACCAATATTTACAATATGTACAGTAGGAAAACAATATATACATTAACAAAATCCTGACACATAAAACTAATACATATTTACCACCACCCTTACCCATCCTCATCCGACCAACCCACACGTGGGTCTCATTATTTTTCTTTTTCCCATCACCCTGGAAAAGAACAAGAAGAACACATCACCCAAAAAATAAATAAATAAATAAATAAATAAAAAAAAAAAAAAAATCAAACCACACAAACCCTAATACTACATATTAACCCAACACTAACACCACACCCTAATATATATACAAAACGTACTACCTAACACCAACCACCCATCGGCTACTGACAGGCGAGAATGCAAGGTCTAGAATGCCTAAAGCCCTACTGTTCAGAAAAAAAAGAAACCAAAAGACCTAAAGGGGGTGAAAAGGACAGAAAGAACCACCCCAAAAGGAAGAAGGATAGGAGCCTCAGGGAGGCCGGAAGGAGAAACTCCTCCACAGCCGGGCACTCCTACTGGCCCCAACCCTCCCCCTCTCAAGACTCCTCACCTTCACCAGCTCCCGAAAAATATCACCCACCACCTCATGCGTGGACAGGACTTTGCCCCTAGTGGACACCAAACACCGAGCGTGCCATGTGTAATAGAGAGCCACTAAGCTGACTAAATAAAGTGACGACAACTCAAACCCTCTGTGGACCCTAAAGTTGCCGTACACCACCTCAGAATAGGTCAAGGATGAGAGTCGGGGATAACCAATGGCTTCCCCTGCCCCCTCAAGAACCTCAATGTTGAAGGGGCATTCGACCAAAAAATGGTCCATGGTCTCCAATGCCCCCCCACATTCTGCACGAGGACAACCTCTGTCCCCTAGGTTCTTATATTTTAGGTTTCCCCGGACATAGAGGCGTCCGTGGAAAGCCCTCCACGCAAGATCCCAAAACTTGCTTAGGATTCTTGGGGAATTCAGAAGGGCTAATCCCTTCTCGAGGACTCTCTCCGGGCAGTCCCTTAAAGACAGTGGCCTCAAAATGTCCGAGGCCATGACTCTTGAGTACAGCTCACGTCGACCCACAGAGCCCACCTCGAGAGCAGTTATCCGCCACTGCCTCAGTACCTTCAACACTTGAGGGACATAGGACGGGAGATACCCGTGCGATCTACGAAGATCACCAGGCCGTCCCCCATCCTCCCACCTACTCAGGAACAGCAAGAGCCAGTTCTTGCATGAGCGCTCCCACAGAGTAGGTAGGTCCACAAAGATGGACTGCAGGTTGAATTTCACAAAAATGGTGATGAAAAACACCACCGGATTGATCATATCCAGCCCACCGTGCCTTCTCTGTCGGTACGTGACCTCCCTCTTGATCAGATTTAGCCTGTTTCCCCACAACAGCAGGAAGAACAGGCCAGAGATCCGGGCATAGAGAGATGCAGGCAAAATACAGACGTAGCTGACATAGAGGAATTCTGGCAGCAAGTACGTTTTGACCAGGCTCACCCTTTCCCTCAGTGACAGCTTCCAGCCCTTCCAGGCATTCACTTTCCGAGATGCACCGACCAGTCTGCGCTCCCAATTTAGCTTGGGGTAATCACCCGGGCCAAATAGGATGCCAAGAATTTTCACTTCTGGCTGGGGCTGGGGAAACACGTCCGGAAGAGCGAACTGCTCGCCTTCCCTCCCCAACCAGAGAACTTCGCTCTTGCCCCAATTGACCAACGAACCAGATGCCTCGGAGTAGCTCCCAATTTGCGTCTCCACAAAGAGAGCCTCCTCGCGGCTGGACACCACCACCGAGACATCGTCCGCGTAGGCCACCACCCTCACTGCCGGATCCAGACCAGTGCAAGGCTCCACCGGAACCCCCCCCAAACGCTCGCAGTCGAGCCTTCTCACGAAGGGATCCACGGCAAAGACGTAGAGAAGGGGGCTCAACGGGCAACCCTGCCTGACTCCAGAGTCCACAGCAAAGGCAGGACCCACCCAACCGTTGACAAGAGGGAAGCTCACCGCCCCTCTGTACAATACTTTCAGCCAATTCACAAATTGCTCCGGCAAACCGTACTTTCTCAGAAGAAGCCAGAGGTACTCATGGGTCACCCGGTCAAAAGCCTTGGCCTGGTCTAATGCCAGTAGATACCGCCCATCCCCCGTTGCCCTGCACCTTTCCACGGCCTCCCGGACGTTCAGGACGGCACTAAAGGTGCCCCGACCAGGAATTGCGCAGTGCTGGGAGACAGAAAGCATCTTGTCAGCGACTGCTGACATATGTAAAAAGAGTATTTTTGCCAATATCTTCCTATCTGTAGTGAGAAGGGCGATCGGGCGCCAGTTCTCAATTACAGTCGGATCTTTACCCTTTGACAGCAGGAACAGAGCTGACCCACTCATTGAGGGAGGGAGCAGGCCATTAGCCAAACATTCATTGAAAACCTCCCCCAAATGAGGAGCCAACAGGCTCTTGAAGGTTTTATAAAATTCAGCCGTGAGCCCATCGGGCCTCGGCGACCTTTTCAGGGACAAAGAGTCGATGGCCTGCTTGACTTCTTCAACCGAGATCTCTGCTGTCAGAGAGTCTGGGAGACCAGGCCCCGCGCAAAGCAGGGTCTCATCAAGAAACACCCTGGCTTTCTCCATATCCAAAAGCTTCCTACGGAGGAGGTCTGAAAAATGGTCCCCGATGACACCCAGGATACCCGGTCTGGACCGGACCAGGGATCCCGAAGCGTCCCTCAGGCCATGTACGACCTTCGAACTCACCGCCTCACCACAGCTCTTGTAGGGATCCGGGGAGGAGAACTTCCCGTAATCCCTCTCAAGGACCAGGGAGGCGAGACGGTCATACTGACACCCCTTCATCTGAAGCTTCAGATCAGATATCTGCTCCTGAGGGCCCCCAGAAGAAACCAGGCGGTCTAACTGCCTGCGCAACTTCTGGTAGGCCAGGTACTTGGACGCCGCCCGGTACCTAGAGATCCTGCGGAAAAAGCCCTCCGACCTCTTCTTCACCACTTCCCACCACTCCTGGCGGGAGCAGCCGCTCTCAAGGAGCGAGGCCTGATCCGCAAGAAAGATCTCATAGGCCTCCTTAACCTCGAGGTCCTCGAGTAGCGATCCATTGAGACGCCAGAGGCCTCGACCCTTCTGAGGAGTGTCGGCCACATTCAAAGTCACAGAAACCATACAGTGATCGGAGAACTCCATCGCCTGCAACACAGGTGCCGCAAAGGAAGAGTCCCCCTTTAAAAAAAACCTATCTAACCTACTCCTACTGCTACCTCGGGCATAAGTGAACCCAGTGTGGTTGTGGTGGCACTGAACATGCACATCCACCAACCCGGCTTCCCTCACTACACTATTCAGAAAGATACTATCATATCCCAGGGGGCCTGAGGCGCCTGCCCGATCCTTTGATCTGGTGACCATGTTAAAGTCACCACCAAAGACCACCTGCTGGGACGTGAACAAGTAGGGCTTGACCATCATGAGGAGGCTCTTCCTATCCCTCTTGGTCTGAGGGCCATAAAAGTTGATGAGCCTAAGGAATTGCCCCCCCACGACGGCATCCACCACCAGGCACCTACCGACCTCCACCTCAATCACTCGTCGACAAGCCACCGGACCAGTCTTAAAAAGGACTGCAACTTCACTGCAGGGCTCGGCCGCAAGAGACCAGAGGGAGGGCCCACATCTCCACTCCCTCTTTGCTAGATGCATCTCTGCCACCGATGCCAGCCAGGTCTCTTGCAAAAACAAAATGTCAGCTTCAACTCGGCTGAGAAAATCGAAGGCCATGAAACGAGCCGCCGCAGAACGCACACTTGCGACATTAATGGTCGCAACGCGTATTGGAGAGGGTACCGCCATCCTTAGTGATTTTGGCCTGCATTCTCCTCTGCACTTTCACCTACACCCCAGAGTCCTCCTCCGAATCGGTGAAGACCCCGAACATATTCCCTAGGATCACCGGGGGGGGCCCCCCAGGGTCCCTATCAGGGACAACCCGGGGTCCCCTAACCCCCCCCCCCAGGATCCTTCCTCCTCGTCCTCTTCCTCACCTTCCTCTGCAGCCAGCCCGCCTGGATCTGGCCGCCCACCTCGTCGCCGGAGTGCCCGCTAGAGGCCCCCATGGGCCTCTTGTGCAGGCCCCTCGACGACTCGGCCACCTCCATCTCCTCCCCCCGAATCCTGGGGATACAAAAGAGGATCCAGGATGGGACGGAGGGAGGAAGGAGGTGGAGAGGAAGGGGGAAGAGGAGAAGAGGAACGAGGGGAAGGGGGAGGAGGAAGGGAGGAAGAAGGGGGAGGGATGGGGAAAGGGGGAAGGGGAGGGGGGAAAGGAGGAGGGGGGGAACAGAAGGAGAAGAGGAGGGGGAAAGAGGGGGGTAGAGAGAGGAGGGGGCACAGAGGAAAGAGGGGGAGGGGTACGGCCCCCCGCAGAGGGCCCCCCACCCCCCCGACCCCCCACCCCCACTGGGCCCGGTGCCGGTGCACCCGGCCCCCCAGAAACAAGTCCCGGGGGACCCGGCACATTCCCAGCAGGGGCCCCCACTCCACCATGCCTGCGCCTCTGCCGCTGCGGCAAAGGCCCCTCTGGGCCATCAGCCCCAGGCCCTTCACCTGGGCCTGCCTGGGGCGCCTGGGGCGCCTGAGGTGGGAGACCCACCCCCTCCAGTGCGTCATCTGGGCCTGGCCCATCCCCATCAGCCGCACGCCCCCTAAAAGCCTTGGGGCAGCGGCTGAATGGGTGGCCGGACACCCCACAGAGGTTGCAGACAATAAGTCTACAAGTCTCCGAGGAGTGCCCAGGCCTGTTGCACCTGACGCACCGGGGTGTTGTGCAGTCTGCACTTAAATGGGTGGGACTCCCAAACTTAAAACAGCGACGGGGCTGACCGGGGTAAAAGACCAGGATCCTATCTCTCCCAATGAAAGCGCTGCCAGGGACATGGGTCACACCAGTTCCCTGGCGCTTGAGACGGATCCTGGCCGCCCAGACCCCGCGCTCATCCAGGTTTTTGCGCAGGGGAGACTGCAGCTGCCCATACCTCCCCAACCAGGTGGCAATGTCCTCAGGTGGGAGGGATTCATTCCTGACCAGAATGGTCAGGGACTTGATGTCCTCCTGCCTGGACAGGGGGACCACCTTAAAAGACCTCCAAGGCTCCGACCTCTTCAGGAGCTCATACACAGTAAGGAAGAGCTCCATTAGCACCAAGGAGGAAAAACTCACATCAAACTCCTTGGTGCCCGTGGGATGGATCACTGCGAAGAGGTCGGCTACCTTAAAGTTGGCCCCCTTCAGCAGAAGATCTACCACCTGCCCCCTGCTGGGGCACTGTCCAGGTCCCTCCCACCGCAGCTGCACAACATTGCGCCTGCGCCTCTCCGGACCCCCTGTACCCCTCGACCACGGGTTCACCCCCTGGAGCTGGTCTGCGGGGGGAACCCGGAAGTTTTGGGCACCAAACCGGTCGTACAGGGGCCAAAGGGACGCTGGTTCCTGCCACCCGGGCAAAAGACCTGGATTCCCTGAGCGCCCCAAGCAGCTCTGCCTCCTGGACCTGATCTAACGCCCCCCCAGCCTGAATGCCGGAAGCACCCTCCGCCGCCTCACCAGAGGAACCCTCAGAGGGCACCCTCGGCATGACACACCAACCGGGGGTCCCTCCCATCCACCGCCCCCCCGGAGCAAGCCACACCCACAACAACCCTCCTCCTAACACTGGGAGGAGGGTCTACCACTGGGGCCCCACTGGAGCAGCGGGCATGAGCCCCAGATGGCTCCTCCCCCTGCTCCTGCGGCTGTGGCCGCTCCTTCCCCTTTTCTAATTGTCCCTCCTGGGACTCCATACCCTTAATGAAGGCCAAGGCTGGGTGATCCCCAAAAAGTTCCCCAGCCTCGGCCTCACTCCACCTGCCCACTCTTTGAGCAGCACTCAGGGCCCCAGACGAATCCATGAGTTCTATCAAATCCCCTCCTGCCAATCCTCCACATACCTCGGCCATCTCCTGATCATTCAGGCCGTCAGAGGCCGCCACCCGGAAGTGCTTCTGGCTGCCCCCAACCACTTCCGGTATAGACCCTACTTCCGGGTCAGCCCGCCCGCCCACTTCCGGTTCACGCTGGCCAGGGAAACCGGAAGTGGTCATAGAAGCACTTCCTGACCTTCCCGGCTCCACCTCCCGCCCGGACTCCCGCCCAAACTCCTCCCCCCGACCATCCAGCCCACCAGAGCCATGCCCCAAGGCCCCGCCCCTACTGTCAGCAAAGGTGGTTGTTTTTACTGGCACCAAACCATCCCCTGGTTGTGCAGCAGTTTGTTGTTGCTCACTGCACTTTGGTAATGGCTTCCCCCCCTCCTCCCCACCGCACCTTGCAGCCTTCACATTCCCATCATCAATACATAGTCTTTCAACACTTCCTGCTTGGGTTTGTCCATATCCATGATTGCCAGACCCCTCTCCCTCCTCCACAGCATGAGCGGCACAGGCAGGATCCATCATTAGCAGTGGTCTGCCTTGTACCTGGCTGCATGCGGGAATCACAGGGGTCATTAGGGTCTTAACAACAGCAGCATGCTTAAGAGTCTTTCCAGCAACAGTCTCAGGCCTGATCCATGGGAGCGGTGTGAGAACCACCACTGGGGTGCACCCCAGCTTTCCCATCCCCACTGAATCTCCCTCAGCATTCCCCCCGGTGTTCCCCTCCTGATTTCCCCTAGCTGTATCCTCAGGTACCCTACCCGAGCCTGCCTGAGTGCTGGTAGCTTTTTCTGACCCGAGCACCGCAAGGTCCCGGGGACCCTCCACAGCCAGGTTACCAGGGACTACGCTTCCCGGGGGAAGGGGGTGGGGGGGAGGGAGGGGGAAGGTTCCTCACCAGCTCTGTTTCCAGCTCCACTGGCCGATCCTCCTGGGCATGATGTATTCATAGGTCTTTCCTCCGGCTGCTGTACTTGCTGGCTCAGCTGTTTGCTGCGCCTGACAGCCTGGGATCCTTCTCTGCTGGCCCTTTTCAGCTCATCCCTTATTTCCAAAAGGAAGTCGGTCTCACCTCGTCCCCTCTCACAGAGGCCACCCAGCAGGCCCCAGAGTTCCCCACACTGGCCTTTCAGGGAGTTAATGGCCACACTGAACTCCCCCCTCCTGAAGCTGCTGGTCCGGTCCCTGCGATTCCGGAGGTCGGTCAGCACTGCAGACTTCCCACAGAAGGCCCGGCTGGCCTTCTGGATTAAATCCTTGATTCTTGCGATCCTTCGCTGCACCTTAGCCGGACCTTCCCCAGGCTGGGCCAGAGTCCAATCAAGCAACTCGTGTTGGGTCTTCAAAAACAATGTCTCCTCCCTGGACAGGTCTTTAATCCCCAGGGAGGAGGCAGCAACATCAGGCCGGGAAAGCTGCCCCGGTCCTGGGCTGGAGGAGGCCATCACACCCACTCCTCCTGGAGCTCCAGGAGCTCCCTACAGGCACGTCCTCACAGTCCAAACTCCTGCAGCAACTGAATCACTCCGCCCGCTGTAAGTGCCGCAAATGTCTGTTGGTGTAACACACCAGGAAAACACAGCAATACGGGCTAGCTTCAGGTGTATAATGTGCAGGAGGCGCACTCCGCCCGCTGTAAGTGCCGCAAATGCCTGTTGGTGTAACACACCAGGAAAAAGCAGCAATACGGGCTAACTTCAGGTGTATAATGTGCAGGAGGCTTAGCAACAATGACACTGACACTGTCCCCTGCCTATCCTTCTCTCTCCCTGCACACAAGGTTTATCAAAGTATATGACACTGACACTCTCCCTGCCTATCCTTCTCTCTCCCTGCACACAAGGTTTAGCAAAGAATATGACACTGACACTGTCCCCTGCCTATCCTTCTCTCTCCCTGCACACAAGGTTTATCAAAGTATATGACACTGACACTCTCCCTGCCTATTAGGGATGAGCTTCGTGTTCGAGTCGAACATACGTTCGACTCGAACATCGGCTGTTCGATCGTTCGACGAAGATCGAACGATTTGGGCCGTTCGCGCCAAATTCGAGTGACGCGAACGGCCCACGATGCACTACGCCATCGCAGTGTCATCCAGGCGCTGTGATTGGCCAAGCATGCACTGTGACCCCGCATGCTTGGCCAATCACAGCGCCGGCAGCGAGGAGAGGCAGGATGCCTGTGGCCAATTATTGCTGATGGGGTTTAGTACACGCCCCACACTATAAAAGGCCGCCAGCGCGGCGGCCTTGTGTAGTGTGTTCCGGAGCAGGGAAAGAGAAGCATAGGCAGGGACAGTGTCATTATTTTTCCTTTACTATTCCTGGATTCCTTGTGTTTAGGGACAAATACGGATAGGTAGGGAGAGTGTCAGTGACAGTGTGCTATTCTGTGCTAATCCTTGTTTGTAGGGACAGAGAGGTACAGTGAGGGAAAGTGTCAGTGTGCTATTCTGTTCTAAAACTATTTTGCTGAACCATATTTTCAATCCTTGAGTTTAGGGACAGAGAGGTACAGTGAGGGAAAGTGTCAGTGTGCTATTCTGTTCTAAAACTATTTTGCTGAACCATATTTTCAATCCTTGAGTTGAGGGACAGAGAGGTACAGTGAGTGAAACTGACAGTGTGCTATTCTGTTCTAAACCAATTTTGCTGTTCCATATTTTCAATCCTTGAGTTGAGGGACAGAGAGGTACAGTGAGTGAAACTGACAATGTGCTATTCTGTTCTAAACCAATTTTGCTGTTCCATATTTTCAATCCTTGAGTTTAGGGACAGAGAAGGACACTCGTAGAAATTATCAGTGTGCTATTCTGTGCTAAATCTTGTTTGTAGGGAGGGACAGAGTAGGACAGTGAGGGAAAGTGTCAGTGTGCTATTCTGTTCTAAAACTATTTTGCTGAACCATATTTTCAATCCTTGAGTTGAGGGACAGAGAGGTACAGTGAGTGAAACTGACAGTGTGCTATTCTGTTCTAAACCAATTTTGCTGAACCATATTTTCAATCCTTGAGTTGAGGGACAGAGAGGTACAGTGAGTGAAACTGACAGTGTGCTATTCTGTTCTAAACCAATTTTGCTGTTACATATTTTCAATCCTTGATTTGAGGGACAGAGAGGTACAGTGAGTGAAACTGACAGTGTGCTATTCTGTTCTAAACCAATTTTGCTGTTCCATGTTTTCAATCCTTGAGTTGAGGGACAGAGAGGTACAGTCAGTGAAACTGACAGTGTGCTATTCTGTTCTAAACCAATTTTGCTGTTCCATATTTTCAATCCTTGAGTTTAGGGACAGAGAAGGACACTCGTAGAAATTATCAGTGTGCTATTCTGTGCTAAATCTTGTTTGTAGGGAGGGACAGAGTAGGACAGTGAGGGAAAGTGTCAGTGTGCTATTCTGTTCTAAAACTATTTTGCTGAACCATATTTTCAATCCTTGAGTTGAGGGACAGAGAGGTACAGTGACTGAAACTGACAGTGTGCTATTCTGTTCTAAACCAATTTTGCTGTTCCATATTTTCAATCCTTGAGTTGAGGGACAGAGAGGTACAGTGAGTGAAACTGACAGTGTGCTATTCTGTTCTAAACCAATTTTGCTGTTCCATATTTTCAATCCTTGAGTTGAGGGACAGAGAGGTACAGTCAGTGAAACTGACAGTGTGCTATTCTGTTCTAAACCAATTTTGCTGTTCCATATTTTCAATCCTTGAGTTTAGGGACAGAGAAGGACACTCGTAGAAATTATCAGTGTGCTATTCTGTGCTAAATCTTGTTTGTAGGGAGGGACAGAGTAGGACAGTGAGGGAAAGTGTCAGTGTGCTATTCTGTTCTAAAACTATTTTGCTGAACCATATTTTCAATCCTTGAGTTGAGGGACAGAGAGGTACAGTGAGTGAAACTGACAGTGTGCTATTCTGTTCTAAACCAATTTTGCTGTTCCATATTTTCAATCCTTGAGTTGAGGGACAGAGAGGTACAGTGAGTGAAACTGACAGTGTGCTATTCTGTTCTAAACCAATTTTGCTGTTCCATATTTTCAATCCTTGAGTTGAGGGACAGAGAGGTACAGTCAGTGAAACTGACAGTGTGCTATTCTGTTCTAAACCAATTTTGCTGTTCCATATTTTCAATCCTTGAGTTTAGGGACAGAGAAGGACACTCGTAGAAATTATCAGTGTGCTATTCTGTGCTAAATCTTGTTTGTAGGGAGGGACAGAGTAGGACAGTGAGGGAAAGTGTCAGTGTGCTATTCTGTTCTAAAACTATTTTGCTGAACCATATTTTCAATCCTTGAGTTGAGGGACAGAGAGGTACAGTGAGTGAAACTGACAGTGTGCTATTCTGTTCTAAACCAATTTTGCTGTTCCATATTTTCAATCCTTGAGTTGAGGGACAGAGAGGTACAGTGAGTGAAACTGACAGTGTGCTATTCTGTTCTAAACCAATTTTGCTGTTCCATATTTTCAATCCTTGAGTTTAGGGACAGAGAAGGACAGTGAGTGAAACTGACAGTGTGCTATTCTGTTCTAAACCAATTTTGCTGTTCCATATTTTCAATCCTTGAGTTTAGGGACAGAGAAGGACAGTCGTAGAAATTATCAGTGTGCTATTCTGTGCTAAATCTTGTTTGTAGGGAGGGACAGAGTAGGACAGTGAGGGAAAGTGTCAGTGTGCTATTCTGTTCTAAAACTATTTTGCTGAACCATATTTTCAATCCTTGAGTTGAGGGACAGAGAGGTACAGTGAGTGAAACTGACAGTGTGCTATTCTGTTCTAAACCAATTTTGCTGTTCCATATTTTCAATCCTTGAGTTGAGGGACAGAGAGGTACAGTGAGTGAAACTGACAGTGTGCTATTCTGTTCTAAACCAATTTTGCTGTTCCATATTTTCAATCCTTGAGTTGAGGGACAGAGAGGTACAGTCAGTGAAACTGACAGTGTGCTATTCTGTTCTAAACCAATTTTGCTGTTCCATATTTTCAATCCTTGAGTTTAGGGACAGAGAAGGACACTCGTAGAAATTATCAGTGTGCTATTCTGTGCTAAATCTTGTTTGTAGGGAGGGACAGAGTAGGACAGTGAGGGAAAGTGTCAGTGTGCTATTCTGTTCTAAAACTATTTTGCTGAACCATATTTTCAATCCTTGAGTTGAGGGACAGAGAGGTA
Organism: Rana muscosa; assembly: GCA_029206835.1. Lineage (NCBI taxonomy): Eukaryota > Metazoa > Chordata > Amphibia > Anura > Ranidae > Rana > Rana muscosa. Next base: position 696,801,251 of record CM055117.1, on the reverse strand, counting down.
CAGTGAGTGAAACTGACAGTGTGCTATTCTGTTCTAAACCAATTTTGCTGTTCCATATTTTCAATCCTTGAGTTGAGGGACAGAGAGGTACAGTGAGTGAAACTGACAGTGTGCTATTCTGTTCTAAACCAATTTTGCTGTTCCATATTTTCAATCCTTGAGTTTAGGGACAGAGAAGGACAGTCAGTGAAACTGACAGTGTGCTATTCTGTTCTAAACCAATTTTGCTGTTCCATATTTTCAATCCTTGAGTTTAGGGACAGAGAAGGACACTCGTAGAAATTATCAGTGTGCTATTCTGTGCTAAATCTTGTTTGTAGGGAGGGACAGAGTAGGACAGTGAGGGAAAGTGTCAGTGTGCTATTCTGTTCTAAAACTATTTTGCTGAACCATATTTTCAATCCTTGAGTTGAGGGACAGAGAGGTACAGTGAGTGAAACTGACAGTGTGCTATTCTGTTCTAAACCAATTTTGCTGTTCCATATTTTCAATCCTTGAGTTGAGGGACAGAGAGGTAAAGTGTGTGAAACTGACAGTGTGATATTCTGTTCTAAACCAATTTTGCTGTTCCATATTTTCAATCCTTGAGTTGAGGGACAGAGAGGTACAGTCAGTGAAACTGACAGTGTGCTATTCTGTTCTAAACCAATTTTGCTGTTCCATATTTTCAATCCTTGAGTTTAGGGACAGAGAAGGACACTCGTAGAAATTATCAGTGTGCTATTCTGTGCTAAATCTTGTTTGTAGGGAGGGACAGAGTAGGACAGTGAGGGAAAGTGTCAGTGTGCTATTCTGTTCTAAAACTATTTTGCTGAACCATATTTTCAATCCTTGAGTTGAGGGACAGAGAGGTACAGTGAGTGAAACTGACAGTGTGCTATTCTGTTCTAAACCAATTTTGCTGTTCCATATTTTCAATCCTTGAGTTGAGGGACAGAGAGGTACAGTGAGTGAAACTGACAGTGTGCTATTCTGTTCTAAACCAATTTTGCTGTTCCATATTTTCAATCCTTGAGTTTAGGGACAGAGAAGGACACTCATAGAAATTATCAGTGTGCTATTCTGTGCTAAATCTTGTTTGTAGGGAGGGACAGAGTAGGACAGTGAGGGAAAGTGTCAGTGTGCTATTCTGTTCTAAAACTATTTTGCTGAACCATATTTTCAATCCTTGAGTTGAGAGACAGAGAGGTACAGTCAGTGAAACTGACAGTGTGCTATTCTGTTCTAAACCAATTTTGCTGTTCCATATTTTCAATCCTTGAGTTTAGGGACAGAGAAGGACACTCGTAGAAATTATCAGTGTGCTATTCTATGCTAAATCTTGTTTGTAGGGAGGGACAGAGTAGGACAGTGAGGGAAAGTGTCAGTGTGCTATTCTGTTCTAAAACTATTTTGCTGAACGATATTTTCAATCCTTGAGTTGAGGGACAGAGAGGTACAGTGAGTGAAACTGACAGTGTGCTATTCTGTTCTAAACCAATTTTGCTGTTCCACATTTTCAATCCTTGAGTTGAGGGACAGAGAGGTACAGTGAGTGAAACTGACAGTGTGCTATTCTGTTCTAAACCAATTTTGCGGTTCCATATTTTCAATCCTTGAGTTGAGGGACAGAGAGGTACAGTCAGTGAAACTGACAGTGTGCTATTCTGTTCTAAACCAATTTTGCTGTTCCATATTTTCAATCCTTGAGTTTAGGGACAGAGAAGGACACTCGTAGAAATTATCAGTGTGCTATTCTGTGCTAAATCTTGTTTGTAGGGAGGGACAGAGTAGGACAGTGAGGGAAAGTGTCAGTGTGCTATTCTGTTCTAAAACTATTTTGCTGAACCATATTTTCAATCCTTGAGTTGAGGGACAGAGAGGTACAGTGAGTGAAACTGACAGTGTGCTATTCTGTTCTAAACCAATTTTGCTGTTCCATATTTTCAATCCTTGAGTTGAGGGACAGAGAGGTACAGTGAGTGAAACTGACAGTGTGCTATTCTGTTCTAAACCAATTTTGCTGTTCCATATTTTCAATCCTTGAGTTTAGAGACAGAGAAGGACACTCGTAGAAATTATCAGTGTGCTATTCTGTGCTAAATCTTGTTTCTAGGGAGGGACAGAGTAGGACAGTGAGGGAAAGTGTCAGTGTGCTATTCTGTTCTAAAACTATTTTGCTGAACCATATTTTCAATCCTTGAGTTGAGGGACAGAGAGGTACAGTGAGTGAAACTGACAGTGTGCTATTCTGTTCTAAACCAATTTGGCTGTTCCATATTTTCAATCCTTGAGTTTAGGGACAGAGAAGGACACTCATAGAAATTATCAGTGTGCTATTCTGTGCTAAATCTTGTTTGTAGGGAGGGACAGAGTAGGACAGTGAGGGAAAGTGTCAGTGTGCTATTCTGTTCTAAAACTATTTTGCTGAACCATATTTTCAATCCTTGAGTTGAGGGACAGAGAGGTACAGTGAGTGAAACTGACAGTGTGCTATTCTGTTCTAAACCAATTTTGCTGTTCCATATTTTCAATCCTTGAGTTTAGGGACAGAGAAGGACACTCGTAGAAATTATCAGTGTGCTATTCTGTGCTAAATCTTGTTTGTAGGGAGGGACAGAGTAGGACAGTGAGGGAAAGTGTCAGTGTGCTATTCTGTTCTAAAACTATTTTGCTGAACCATATTTTCAATCCTTGAGTTGAGGGACAGAGAGGTACAGTCAGTGAAACTGACAGTGTGCTATTCTGTTCTAAACCAATTTTGCTGTTCCATATTTTCAATCCTTGAGTTTAGGGACAGAGAAGGACACTCGTAGAAATTATCAGTGTGCTATTCTGTGCTAAATCTTGTTTGTAGGGAGGGACAGAGTAGGACAGTGAGGGAAAGTGTCAGTGTGCTATTCTGTTCTAAAACTTTTTTGCTGAACCATATTTTCAATCCTTGTGTTTAGGGACAGAGAAGGATAGGCAGGGGACAGTGTCAGTGTCATTGTTGCTAAGCCTCCTTCACAATATACACCTGAAGGTAGCCCTTATTGCTGTTTTTCCCATCTCCCTGCAGGCCATCCATTAAAATGTCTGGAAGGCAACCAAGGAGAGGCAGACAGTCAGGAGGCAAAAAAAGAGGGCAAGCAGGCTCTGTGTCTGGGGGCAACAGTGCTGGTCGTGTACGCGGTGCATTGTCATCAGCACATGGCCATGGGACACGCTTGTCCTTGTTTTCGGCAGCTGGACATGTTGAGCCACATCATGCCGAAGACTTGGTAGAGTGGATGACCAAGCCCACCTCATCCTCCTCATCCTCTCTCACCCAGGCTCAGGGTACTGGCAAAGCAGCTGCCAAAGCGTCCTCTTCTCTGGTATCATTATCTTCATTAGTCAATCCTTCCCTAGACCCACCATGCCCTCCTCCTGAGGAGTCCCCCGAACTGTTTGAGCACAGTGTTGGGTACATGCTCCAGGAGGATGCCCAGCGTTTGGAAGGATCTGATGATGATACCCAGCTAGAGGAAGGCAGCAGCGTGAGAGCAGAGAGAGGGGATGCTCAAGAAGGACACCAATCTGGCAGTCATGTTCCAGCAGCTGCAGCATACTGCCAGATTGGCTCCAGTGATGAGGAGGGAGGGGATGATGAGGTCACTGACTCCACGTGGGTGCCTAATAGGAGAGAGGAGGAGGAGGAGGATGAGGAGGAGGCACATCTCCAACGAGGCAGGATGCCCTTGAGTGGGCAGCGTATGGGCAGCACACCGACGGAATCACACCGCAGAGCTCCGCCTGTGCAGGGCGCTGCCTCTGCCCGTCATTCAAAAAGTTCTTTGGTGTGGGCCTTTTTTGAGGCGAGTGCATCAGATCGCACAGCTGCTGTTTGCAACATATGTCTCAAGCGTATATCGCGTGGCCAAAACATCAGCCGCTTGGGGACCACATGCTTGATCAGACATATGTTGACCTGCCATGCAGCTCGTTGGCAAGCCTACCTTAAAGACCCACACCAAAGAACAAAGCTGACCTCTTCTTGCACCGCATCAGCTGGGATCTCCAACCCCACTATACCTTCACTCCTCTCTGAAACCTGCTCTGAGAGGAATGAAGGTGTAGAATTAGGTGTGTCACAGGCAAGTACATGCGGGCACTCTGCTAGCAGTACACCAACGTCCGATTCTAGCAGGCAAATTTCCCTGCCCCAGCTGCTGGACCGTCGAAAGAAGTTCACTCCCAGCCATCCACATGCCCAGCGGTTGAATGCTAGCTTGGCTAAATTGCTAGCGCTTCAACTGCTGCCTTTTCAGTTGGTAGACTCGGCCCCCTTCCGTGAGTTTGTGCAATGTGCGGTTCCTCAGTGGCAGGTTCCCAAACGCCACTTTTTCGCACGGAAGGCTATTCCGGCTCTCTACAGGCATGTGGAAGGCAATGTCTTGGCCTCGCTGGACAGGGCGGTCAGCGGTAAGGTGCATATTACCGCTGACTCATGGTCCAGCAGGCATGGACAGGGACGTTACCTTTCTTTCACGGCCCATTGGGTCACTCTTTTGGCAGCTGGGAAGGATGCAGGACAAGGTGCAGTAGTGTTGGAGGTTGTTCCACCGCCACGCCTTCAAAATGCTACTACTGGTTGTGACACACCTCTCTCCTCCACCCCCTCCTCTTCTTCTTCCTCCATGGCCTCTTCCTGTGGTTTGTCCTCGGAACCAGCGGTGCTCCGTAGGCGTTCAAGGGGCTACGCAAGTACGCAGGCAAAAAGATGCCATGCCGTGCTTGCGCTGGTGTGTTTGGGGGACAGGAGCCACACTGGGGCAGAGGTCCTGTCTGCTCTGCAGGGGCAGGCCGAGAGGTGGTTGATGCCACGCCAGCTTAAGCCAGGAATGGTGGTTTGCGACAATGGCACCAACCTCCTCTCCGCCCTCCGACAGGGACAACTGACCCATGTGCCCTGTATGGCTCACGTCCTTAACCTGGTGGTGCAGCGGTTCTTGGGCAGGTACCCGGGCTTACAGGATATCCTGAGGCAGGCCAGGAAAGTCTGTGTGCATTTCCGCAGATCTTATAATGCCAGTGCTCGCCTGGCTGAGCTTCAAAAGGAGTTGAACCTGCCCAAGAACCGCCTTATATGTGACATGCCCACCAGGTGGAACTCAGCGTTGGCCATGCTGCAGCGGCTGCACACGCAGCAGAGGGCCATCAATGAGTACCTGTGCGACTACGGCACCAGGACAGGGTCAGGGGAGCTCGTTTTTTTTTACCACGCCAGTGGGGCATGATCAGGGATGCATGCACTGTCCTGGCACCATTTGAGGAGGCCACGAGGATGGTGAGCAGTGACAGTGCATGCATCAGTGACACTGTACCTCTTGTCCACCTGTTGGAGCACACGCTGCGTGGAATAATGGACAGGGCACTTGAGGCAGAACAGAGGCAGGAAGAGGAGGACTTCCTTGCCTCTCAAGGCCCCCTTTACCCAGACAGTGTTCCTTCTGTCCCACCCATCGCACAGGAAGAGGAGGAGGAGGAGGAGGAGGAGGAGGATTGTGTCAGCATGGAGGTGGAGGCTGGCACTCAGCATCATCAGCAACAGTCTTTTAGGGATGATTTACAGTCCCAAGAAACCAGTGGACTTGTACGTGGCTGGGAGGAGGTGGCTGCGGATCATGTCGTCCTTAGTGACCCAGAGGACTCCGGACTGAATGCCTCAGCTAACCTACGCTGCATGGCCTCCCTGATCCTGCAAAGTCTGCGGAAGGATCCTCGTATTCTTCGGATCAAGGAGAAGGACCATTACTGGCTGGCCACTCTCCTTGATCCACGGTACAAGGGTAAGGTTGCGGACCTTATCGTACCGTCGCAGAGGGAGCAGAGGATGAGACAACTCCGGGAGGCCTTGCAGAAAGGTCTGTGCAACGCGTTCCCAGAGACTGGGAGGTTACAAACTCCTGGTCCTGGACAACGAGTTGCTGAGGCTTCGGGCAGTCAAAGAAGGAGCGGTGGGGAAGGTGGCCGTCTGACCGATGCGTTCAGACAATTCTTTAGTCCGCAGCCCCAAAGTATGATCGGTTCCAGCAACCATCGCCAGCGTCTGATATACATGGTCCAGGAATACCTAGGGGCAAGGTCAGACTTGGACACCTTCCCCAACGAAAATCCTCTGGCTTACTGGGTCTTGAGGATGGATCACTGGCCAGAGCTTGCACAGTATGCAATTGAGCTACTGGCCTGTCCTGCATCCAGCGTTCTTTCAGAACGCACATTCAGTGCTGCTGGAGGATTTGTCACGGATCACAGGGTGCGCCTGTGCACCGACTCGGTTGATCGACTGACTTTCATCAAGATGAACCAGTCTTGGATCACCACCAGCTACCACACACCAGATGCTGATATAACAGACTAATTGATTTTAAAATGTCACATCCCTTCAAGACTGATGCTGAGTGCCTGTGCTGTTATGTTGACTGGCTATCCTCCTCCTCCTCCTCAATGATACGATTAACGATGATAGCTTGGAAGATCATTTTGGTTTATGGGTGACGCCACCAGTGGCTAAGGCCCAATTTTTCAGCCCCTGTTTAACAGGGGCGTGTAATTAAAATTTTTGATGCAATACTTTGCAACAGGCCTCATTGCTGTGCTCCAAGTACAGTATCTGTGAGGGGTTGCAGTGTTGTGCCACCAGTGCCTAAGGCCCAATTTTTCAGCCCCTGTTCAACAGGGGCATGCAATTATAATTATTGATCTAATAATTCACAGCAGGGCCCATTGCTGCGCCCACCAAGAGTAACTGTCAGGCCTTACAGTGTTGTGGCATCAGCACCACCATCACCACCACCACCACCACCAAAGGCCCAATTTTTCAGCCCCTGTTCAACAGGGGCATGCAATTATAATTATTGATCTAATAATTCACAGCAGGGCCCATTGCTGCGCCCACCAAGAGTAACTGTCAGGCCTTACAGTGTTGTGGCACCAGCACCACCTTCACCACCACCACCACCACCAAAGGCCCAATTTTTCAGCCCCTGTTCAACAGGGGCATGCAATTATAATTATTGATCTAATAATTCACAGCAGGGACCATTGCTGCGCCCACCAAGAGTAACTGTCAGGCCTTACAGTGTTGTGGCACCAGCACCACCATCACCACCACCACAACCACCAAAGGCCCAATTTTTCAGCCCCTGTTCAACAGGGGCATGCAATTATAATTATTGATCTAATAATTCACAGCAGGGACCATTGCTGCGCCCACCAAGAGTAACTGTCAGGCCTTACAGTGTTGTGGCACCAGCACCACCATCAAAGGCCCAATTTTTACTACCACTGATCAACAATTATATGTTATTACAATTCCTGATATTATACTTGACAGCAGGGCGTTCCAGCACCCACCAAGAATAACTGTGAGTGCTTTCAGTGTTGTGCCAACACCAACACCTAAGGGGCCAATTTCTGCAGAGTATATACGGAAGGTCCCTACTTTCAAACATCCAACTTACAAACTACTACTACTTGCAAACGGAAGAAGACAACAGGAAGTGAGAGGAAATCTACCCCTTGGCAGGAAAATTCTCTCCTGTAAGGATTAATATGGGAGAAAGGTGTCTTCTCTCTACTGATGCTTTATCACCAATCCTTGTTTCAATAAAAACACCACATTTCAAAAACAGTTGTCATTGGGACGCAAAGTGAGGTGAAATGTTCTGAACAGGGGCACAGACAGCAAAAAAAATGTGACAGGGGTGATAACCGTTCCCTATGTTTTACAAAAAGCTAAAAAAAAGGAATTTGCCATGGAGCTCCACTTAAACAATGCAGCTGTTCAAAATTATAAACAGATTCTACATAAGAACAAACCTACAGTCCCTGTCTTGTATGCCTGTATACGGCTGTTTAGAGTATATAGGTCCTTTTTTATTTTGTGTGCGGGGTTCCCCTTAATATCCATACAAGACCCAAAGGGGCTGGTAATGGGCTGGGGTAGGGGGGGGGGGGGTTGATGGGGTAGCTATGCCATTTTTCCTAAAGATTTTCATCCATATTACCGGGACCAGACATTGCATTAAAGCCGCAAGCAGTTTTAAATGACTTTTTTCCCTTTAGAAATGTTATTTTGTGCAGGGACAGTTCTAAACACGGGAAACACGTGGCACTTCACAGGCATACTTTAGACACCCCCCAGGTACAATATTTAAAGGAATATTTGACTTTTTTTTTTTTTCACTTTATGCATCATTAAAATGACTGCTCCCGGAAAACGTCCGTTTTTAAAACTTCTTTTTGCATTGATACATGTCCCCTGGTGCAGAAGCCGGGTTCCCAAACTCTGTTTCGGACAATAACATGGATAATAGTCGTTATAATTAGCACTTTAGAATCCGAACGTTCGCATCCATTGTATTTAATAGGGTTCTAATGTTCGTGCGAACTTTCGGTCCGTTCGCGGGTTCTGGTGCGAACCGAACCCGGGGGTGTTCGGCTCATCACTACTGCCTATCCTTCTCTCTCCCAACACACAAGGTTTAGCAAAGAATATGACACTTACACTCTCCCTGCCTATCCTTCTCTGTCCCTACACACAAGGTTTAGCAAAGAATAGATTTGACACTGTCCCTGCCTATCCTTCACTTTCCCTGCTCCGGAACACACTACACGAGGCCACCGCGCTGGCGCTGGCGGCCTTTTATAGTGTGGGGCGTGTACTAAACCCACTCAGCTATAATTGGCCACAGGCATCCTGCCTCTGGCCAATCATTGCTCTCCTCGCTGCCGGCGCTGTGATTGGCCAAGCATGCAGGGTCACAGTGCATGCTTGGCCAATCACAGCGCCGGGATTACACTGCGATGGCGCAGTGTATTGTGGGCCGTTCGCATCACTCGAATTTGGCGCAAACGGCCCAAATCGTTCGTTGTTCGCCGAACGCTGCGAACAGCCGATGTTCGAGTCGAACTTATGTTCGACTCGAACACCGAGCTCATCCCTAGTCTCCAAGAAGAATTATTGCCAATGGAGATCACGAGTAATCGAAGATAAGTAACCTTTAAATGTATTTGTAGTTATAGACCATAGGCTGTTCTATTTGCTAGGCATTTTGCTTGTTATAGAGATCTGTCAGTCTTGTATTTTAGTCCTAATATTGTAATAGTTTTGTATGTACAGCATCTTTGTATAGTAAAATCACATTTACACACTGCAGAAGTCTCAGCTTCCTTGTTATACCACAGAGTAACCTTGCTAGTTAAAGCAAAGCAAAACACAAGGGTAAGGTTGCGGACCTTATCTTGCCGTCGCAGAGGGAGCAGAGGATGAATCATCTTCGGGAGGCCTTGCAGAAAGGTCTGTGCAGCGCGTTCCCAGAGACTGGAAGGTTACAAATTCCTGGTCCTGGACAACGTGTTGCTGAGGCTTCGGTCAGTCAAAGAAGGAGCCGTGGAGAAGGTGGCCCTCTGACCGATGCGTTCAGACAATTTTTTAGTACGCAGCCCCAAGGTATGATCGGTTCCAGCAACCTTTACAACCATCGCCAGCGTCTGGTTTACATGGTGCAGTAATACCTAGGGGCAAGATCAGACGTGGACACCTTTTCCACCGAAAATCATCTGGGTTACTGGGTCTTGAGGATGGATCACTGGCCAGAACTTGCACAGTATGCAATTGAGCTACTGGCTTGTCCTGCATCCAGCGTTCTTTTGGAACGCACATTCAGTGCTGCTGGAGGCTACCAAGCACCTGATGCTGATGTAACCGAATAATTTTTTTGAAATGTCTAATCCCTTCAAGACTGCCTATGCTGATGCTGAGTGACTATCCTGTTATGCTGAGTGACTATCCTCTTCCTCCTCAATGATCATGTTGATAGCTTGTAAGAACATTTTTGGTTCTGGGCACCGCCACCAGTGCCTAAGGCCCAATTTTTCAGCCCCTGTTTAACGTACCCATGCCATTTTCATCCATATTGCCGGGACCAGAAATTACATTAAAGCCGCAAGCAGTTTTCAATTACTTTTTTTCCTTTGGAAATGTCATTTTGTGCATGGACAGTTCTAAACACGGGAAACACATGCCACTTCACAGGCATACTTTAAACACCACCCAGGTACGATATTTAAAGGAATATTTCACTTTTTTTTTTCACTTTAAGCATCATTAAAATCACTGCTCCCGAAAAAACTGACGTTTTTAAAAGTTTTTTTTGCATTGATACATGTCCCCTGGTGCAGGACCCGGGTCCCCAAACACTTTTTAGGACAATAACTTGCATATTAGCCTTGATAATTAGCACTTTTGATTTTGAACGTTCGCGTCCATTGTATTTAATAGGGTTCTAATGTTCGCGCAAACTTTCGGTCCGTTCGCAGGTTCTGGTGCGAACCGAACCGGGGGGTGTTCGGCTCATCCCTAGAACTGTACAATGTATCTACTGGTGCAGTGGATGTTTACTATCATGTTATACTCTCTCATATCAACAGGACACTGAATTGGAAAGCCTGTGTGACACCAACCCATATGCCGATGAAGGAGAGAGGTTGCACTATTTTAGTTTTTGTCAAGAAACAGAACCAAAAAGTAACCCTTACAGAGTAAATACTTTTACAACATATAACTCTTTGGACAATGCACTAAATATTGTACTTAGTAATTTAACATTTGTACTTGCTCGTAATGAATGGTAAAGTCACACATATTAATGTAGCGGACACCCTCGTCCCAGTCCCCTCTATTAAAGTTCAACTCGCACTGTCTCTGGTCTAGGGGTATGATAGGGGAGGGAGAGGGTGAGCTACGCCAGGCTTCTACCACAGGTGTAATGTGGTATCAGCAATGTCTCTGTTGTTTTTACCTTCGGGTCTGTGCTGTGCATCTGGATCCTCCCTCCAAGAGTCTCCGTGAACCTCATCTGCCAGAAATTGAGCCCCACACCATTAACGTCCAACACACTTTTATTGTAGAACATAACATGGACTCCCTTGGCTATAGAACAGAAAAGGAGGTGTGGGTGCGAATTGGCCCAGACACAAATTCGATCCTCCACTCTCCTCCTCGAGAGTGGGCTATGGTCTCCGCACGAGGGAAATTCTCCTTCCGGACTGTCTCCGACAAGAGACTCACCCTTCACCGGCAGTATGCTGCACCGGGTCTTCAGATGAGGAGCTCTTCCCGGTCCATTACGCCCACCTTGGATTCAGGCATCCATCCCTGGAGTGCCTTAGGATCCTTCCCTCGTGGAACTCAGTGTTGGGCACTGAGCTCCGGACCTCCATCCAAGTACCTCACCCCAGGACTAAAGGTGCCTGAGGTGGAACACGCTCCCCGGTGGTCCTCTAGGCCTAGGCCGCCTGGAGGACGGACACGAACCACCGTCCGCAGGCTGAAGGTGCCTGGGACTCCAACCCCCGTGACCAAGATGGCCGGCCCCTTTATACCCCCCTCCCAGCAAGCACGGCGGGTTCCCCGCCCCACCATACCGCTGCCGAGAGAGGACAAAAAGGAGGCTCAGCACACAGCGGTATCCGTCCGTCAGCCCATGGTGACAGCGCCACCCAGTGGGCCGCCAGGAACACACCACCGGTGTCACTGAAAAATTCAAAAATTACCCTGGGAAAGTAAGTACCCGCTACATTAATAAATAGCATTTGTATTTACTGCTCTGTATTACATGCTCATTTTTTCGATTGATATTTTTTCTTTCAATACATTTTTATTAAGTTTTAGTCTATACATAAGCAATATATTTGCATAAGGACATAACATCCAAAGAGAACATTTGAGGTACACAGTAGAGCTGTCACTGTAAAGAATAATAACAGTACAGTTTTCATCAGGCATATGAATTCAGTGTCTATAAAAGAAAGAAATGACTACCGCTTAGTGGTTGTTTAGGGAAGAATTCAACAACATTAAAGGCTGGGTAAAGAAGACATAGATTAAAAATGCGAGGAAAGCCATTTATTCCAAGGTTGCCAGAATTGAGACACATGGTCTTCTCTTCCAGAGCAGGAAGCCATCCTCTGGTTATAGGAGCAGTGGAGTTGAGTCAAGTCTAATACTTCTAGCAATGTAGGAGGATTAGGGGTCCTCCACTACCTAGTAATGTTTCTCTTCGCAGTAAGGAGGATGTGTATAATTGTGTGCTGTGTTCCAGGTGGGAGAGTTTCAGTATTAAGGCATAGTAGTTCCAGGCTTGGCACTGGGGGAATGGCTACTTGGGCTATTTCATAAGGTGGAAGATGAAAATCTAGTATGATGTGAGTGTATCACAACCCCAAAAAATGTACGGTACATACAGTACCCTTTTTGACCACAGTTTCTATAACATTGATTGGTCGAATGAGCACTAAAACAAGAAGTTTTTATCTGGGGTCATGTACCAACGTTGCATCATTTTATTGGAGAGTTCCCATATTAAGGAGCAGCAAGTGACTATATATGTGGTAAAGTCCCCACAGATTATTAGATGTCCCTTTTGGAGACTCTTCACTTTCTTGAGAGTTGAACTTAAGAAAGGACATTTGGCATTGGTTGGGAGCATAAAAAGTCACCAGTGGGTACTGGGTGTTGTCTATAGTGCAGAGTAATATAATAAAGCAGTATTCTGTATTGAGGGTACAATGCTGCAGCTGGGAGGAGATTGTGTCACAAATGACAATTAACACTCCTTGTTGCTGCCATGGATAGCAGGCTTTGAATATGTGTCAGAAAGGATTTGTGTTTACAAGTTGCTGCGGCATTCTGGGCGAAGTGCGTTTCCTGAATTCAAAGGATATCACACTTATGTGACAAGGCTGTTTTCCATAGGGAGGCTTGTTTTGCCGGATGGTTAAACCCTTTTGCGTTCAGAGATAGAAAGGTGAATAACATAGTGGGGTGTAAGTGGCTTGTGCAGTGTAAAGAGTCAGACTCATGGTTGATAGATTCAGGCGTCATGCTCCTCAGGATGCTGTGGTGGAGACCTGTGGGATATGCCCAGTAGAGGAACTCCAGTAGTGAAACAGCGTAATACTGTATCCCTTAGTGGTCATTATTAATAGAAACAGGATAAAACACTGAACTGTGTGAACAAGTTAACAGGACCCTATTGGATGCTGTTATCTGTGACATAAAAAAAATAAAAATAAAAGAAAGATAACAAGAAAAATTAAAGGGCAGTGGAAATATGCTTCAAGAGCTGCTAACCAATTGCGGGGAAAATTGCAATCAACAAATGTTCTGATTGCCTGCCTGGAGAGTAAGTTTGAAGTTAGGTAGATATATTACAGGAGCAGTCATTTGTACTTAGACTTGTAGTTCCCTTGGCGGTAGTAACCATTTTGGCTTGAAATTTTGGGAGGAGTTGTAGTCATCTCTGGAATGATACCCCAAGAGTGCAGGAGCCTCATTCCATCTTTGAGATTATAGCTCATGTGAGAAGCAGCATTGCGTGTGGCCAGTGTAGGGGCAGGGTGACAGCATTTGTAAGCTATTTTGTGGTTGTTAAGGGCGTTGATTACTGTTTTCAGTTGTCGCCTCAATTTAAGAGTGTACTGAGACAGGTCTGCATAGATTTGCATCCCCTTGTAAGATGCAGGGAGAGCTCTAAGTGCTCCTGCCTTAGATAATAATTGCTCTTTAACCAGGATAGAAATGTACCCTCATCAGAACATCTCTGGGATTTAATTGCTAATGTTAATGAATTAAGCAGTAACTAGTATACAGACAAGCATATTGCTCAAGGTAAAGCAATTTAAAAATTAAAATTTAAATTAAAAAATTTGGGCCCATAATAATACTTTTAAATACATTGCTGGAATGTTTATTAAAATAACTGCTGAATCAAAAGTGCTACTAAGGTAGTTGAAAAGGGTAACCAATAACATGGCCGTAATTAAAGGAGCTGGCATCTCAATACTCAGTTTAATGCCCCATACACACAATCGTTTTTCATGCCGTTAAAAATGCCATTTTTAAAAATGGCCATTAAAAATGATCGTGTGTATGCCCCAGAGCATTTTTAACGACGTGAAAAACGGCCATTAAAAATTTCGAACATGCTCTCTTTTTTCACGTCATTTTTCATGTCGTTTTTTTTAACGACGTGAAAAACGATAGTGTGTATGCTTTAACGACGTGAAAAAAAACGCGCATGCTCAGAATCAAGTATGAGACGGGAGCGCTCGTTCTGGTAAAACTAGCGTTCGTAATGGAGATAGCACATTCGTCACGCAGTAACGGACTGAAAAGCACGAGGCTGAAAGCGCAAATCGTTGCTCAACAAACTTTACTAACATGAAGGGTGGCACCATTCGAACGGAACTTCCCCTTTATAGTGCCGTCGTACGTGCTGTACGTCACTGCGCTTTGCTCGAGGGTTTTTTTAATGATCGTGTGTACGCAAGACAGGCTTGAGAGGAAACATGAAAAAAAATGACAAGAAAAACATCGGTTTAAAAAATGGCATGAAAAATGATCGTGTGTATGGGGCATAATATTAGACCCTTTTAATTTTTTTATTGAGATGTAATAAACTTCCTTACTCAACAAAATTTTCATCAAACTATCACCTCCAGCAGCACACACAATGCTGTCTATACCTTGTAAATGAAACCTGTAATAACTGTAGCATGATGATTCACAAAATACCTGGCGGCGCAGCATTGATTCCACAGCATCTGGGTTGCTAGGTTTAATCAGATGTTCCAACAATCTGTCTGAAATTTCCTGGCATTTTTTTTTTCACAAACTGAGCTTTACATTTCATTACAAATAAGCTTTATGCCGCGTACACACGACCATTTTTCTCGTCTGGAAAAATAACATTTTTTCTCTTTGATGAGAAAAACGACCGTGTGTGGGCTTTTGGTCATTTTTCCCGACGAGAAAAACAGCATTAATCACGACGAGAAAAATTAGAACATGCTCTAATTTTTCTCGTCGTGATTCACAGCATTTTTTTCCGCGGCAGTTTTCCCATAGGGAAACACTGCCGGGGAGCCTACAAACGGTCTTTTTTCTCGACCAAGAGAAAAAATTACGGGAAAAACGGCCGTGTGTAGGGAAACAAGCCGTTCCTCGTTTTTTCCGTCTATTTTCTCGACGGTGTTTTCACCATCGAGAAAATCGATCATGTGTACGCGGCATTACATTTCACTTACAAATAAAGATAAACAAATAGGAAACTATTGTTTTTTACTGAGTGTGTCCCCTTTTTGGCTTTGTTATACCATACTGCAGCTAATCAGACTTGGACCAGCAAATAAAAATCTCAGTTGCTAATGCAATAACAGATCTCAGTGCTTTCACTATCCACAGGGGTTAGATACAGACATAAGTTGGCTTATTTAATAAGGCTACCCATGTAGTGGGTGCAGCAACCAAAACAGCCTAATAACTGAGATTACTTACTGTAGTTATATGATGAAAATAAAAATGCTGTTGGTTGCCAAGGTTACTATGCTTTGAACAGTGCATTTGAAAAATTTCACAGGTACATTCCTGATGCGAGGAAAGCAGGTTAAAGTGCTAGTAGCTTCAACTTTTTCATCAAATCATAGTTCTTATTTAATAAACCTGTGCCAGCGTACAAATCACTGTTTCCATAAACACAATTCAGATTTCTCTTTATCTCACTTATTTCTCTTGATCTAAATATCACCAAGTAGTTGAAACAATTTAATATTGGTGAATAGCTATTGCTTAAAATACTTAGTATAATTCCTAAACCTGTTAAATATTGATGATATGTATGGATTAATGTCCTTTTTAAATTCTGTTTACATTTAGTAATAATGACACTGTCAGCTACGTATGTATTTTTCAAGAAGCATTTTGACAGCACTGTAGTGTACAGAAAGGAAATAGTGCAGAAAATAAACTGTATTCTAGAAAACGATATTACATGTCTTGACAACTAGATGAATTGATTGTAATAACCAAAATTCATAGAATGGATATTACTAGCCTTAAGCTTTAAAATTACTCAATTATTAGTGCTTATAAATGAGGGAGATGCAGCTTCAATCGTCCTACAACAGAAGCCATTCTCTGACTACCTGATTACATGCTCATTTGTACCAATGAAGCTTCATCTGTTAAGTTCCCCTGTCAATGCTCTAAATGCTCCATAAATAGTGTAGAGCCATGGGAGAACTCCAAAAAAATGCTTTATCGTGGCAAATCTTCAAACCATGTATTAAAAAAAATTTGTGAGTTACTGATTATTAGGCATGCAGAGGTCAGCAATAAAAGCTTTCATATTTCATCCATGACAAGGCTCACATACATGTAACAAACATTAATTTAAAACAAGTCTGCATGGATCACTGTAGCTACAGGCACTGTACAGCAAATCGTCCGCCCATACTCAACAATTTCAGTGCTTTATCTGTGAATTTTGACATATGTCACTTATTTTAAAACTCTGTTACTGTTTTTAAGGATGTTTAAAGAAGAACCCCCTATCAAATATTCTAAACTTTTATTTAATCTTCCAGTGGACCAAGTGAATATAGCAATTGGTCCCATTTTGATCAGTGGCCATGCTGCACATTAAAAGCAGCTTTTTATTTCAGTTAATATTGGCTGTAGCTCCACCCCAGTCTGAAGCCCAATTTAGCATTCCTCTGCAGAGAGGCTCAGCCAGCACTGAACCCTTGCCACCTCTCTAAAATGATTGTTCTTTTAATATTATGACAGCTGCTAGTAAACATACCAGTCACTAGCAGCAAAATCATTCAGTGCTACTGGGCTATGTATAATTACAAGCAGCCAAAGATAGACCACACAGTCCTGTAGCAGTTAATTCTATTTTACTATTGTGAAAGAACAGGCAGCAGTGTTTGCTCGTTTGTAATAATAAAAAAAATCATTAAGCATTACAGGACTGTGTCTATCTGGGGCTGCTTGTAAACATACACAACCTCAGTAGATACATCACACAGCCTTGCAGATGACACACAGCCCACATCACTGAATGATCTGTTGCGAATGGCAGCACTGGTCTTCAAAGTTGCCCCTGCTGCCAGAGACCAGCACTGTCACTCGCAATTCCACCCCCTTGCTAGCAGCATACTTGGAATGCAGTGGGCAAACTGTCAAACCGTGCTACCTATCAATGTCGGGCCAGATCCAAAGAGGATAAAATGTGATATGCACTTGGCCCCCTGGGGATTAGATAAAAGTTTAAACATTTTGGTAAAACTTGGTTCACTGTAAGAAAACGTTATTTCTTTTACACAATAGTTTGGTATGTTAGGAGATGGGAGTGTGACATGTGCATGTAAGGTGTTAAATCTGTTCAACAACTTTTATATAACAGCCTTTTGGAAAGAACACACTTAAAAATAAAAAAGCAAAAATAAATTTCCAGCTTGGCAGTCAATTAACAGGGAATGCAGGCTGTCTGTAAGCAAGGCGACAAATACACATACACTATTGTCCCTAGTGTGAGTCTCAAACTCTATTATAGTTTTATCTCAGATTGAAAATATTAGAAAAGAGTTATTTTTTTACGAAATAAAAAATGTAGCCACAGTCTTTAAGCCCACTGTGTAAAATGTTTGGCAAACTCATAACCACTTTGAGCAATAGTTTATGTCTGAGATGTTTATGCAAATTTCAGAATGCCACTTGCAGTTTAAAATAGAAGTGACACTAATAGCACTGAGGGCAGTACAGCAGCAGTCTCTTTTCAACTCTCCTTTACTGTAACAGATGCTAAATTTCAGCCAAGTTTCTACCTAACAGTAGCAACTGCCCATTCCCACTCTCCTCACCAGTGCACAGCACATGAAATGGTGCACTGATCCTGCATGATGACGTTTTTATATGGAACATGTACTGCATCTCTGTTGATTAAGTGTTGCAGCCAGTGCAAATGTCTGGTATGATGGAGAGAAATACAACACACACCACAACAAACTGAAATGAATAGTGATGCATGGATCTGTTATCCAGAAGCATCCGCAGAGCTCTAAATACACCACAGGCTCTAAAATGCAAGATTGATTCACTTGTATCTAATGATTTTTTTTTTAAATGGCTATCCTTCACTTGCTTCTACTACGAGTTATCATTAAAATCTGTGTTTAAAGTTTGGGGTTCCATTAAATTTATATGGGCTTTGATCAGGCTAAAAAAAAAAATCTATCCTTGGTGAGCATGTTGCTGTGTTTCCCACAGAAAAAGGAGGGTAAAGAGAGGAGTGGAGAATGAGTAGGAGAAGGAAAAGGTGAAAAAGGAAGGAGAGGAGGAGAAGAGGGAGGAAGGCAGTTCAATGAACAACAAAGAAGGATTTTGGATAAACCACCCCCCTAATTATAAAATGGTTAGGTGACAGCAGCTTTATAAATAATGTGCTTTATCTGTGATAGGGAATGCTGCTGAAAAACTGCATAGAAAGAGAGTTTAGTGTAGGACTTGTGGGTAGAGTTGAGCGAACAGTTCAGTCTGAGCATCAGTTCGGGCCGAACATTGGCTGTTCGCCCCATTCGGGGAACACTGCGTGCTGGACAGTGAATTTTGTTCTCTGATTGGGCAAAGCTTTGCTCATCCAGGGCGCAGTATGAGCTGGTTGTTAAGGAGCAGGCCAGGATGTCGGCTGCAGTGTCAAGAACAACTGATGAGTAATTAGCTCTCAATGGGCTTCTCCGCTGACAGCTGAGTAAAAATAAAATAAAAATTACAGGTAAAAGTTAAAAAAAAAACGGAGTGGGGTCCCCGCCAAAATCCATATCAGACACTTATCTAAGCATGCAGCCTGGCAGGTTATGAAAGGGGGGGACGAGCGAGTGCACCCCCTCCTGAACCATACCAGGCCACCTGCCCTCAACATAGGGGGGTAGGTGCTTTGGGGCAGGGGAGGCTCTGCCCCCCCACCCCAAAGCAACTTGTCCTCATCTTGATGGGGACAAGGGCCTCATCCTCACAACCGTGGTCGATGATTGTGGGGGTTTGCGGTCAGGGGGCTTATTATTTAACAGGGGGGCTCCCAGATCCTACCCCCCATGTGAATGAGTATGGGGTACATATTACCCTTGCCCAATAACCAAAAAAGTGAGCATGCACTGGTCCATGATGTCAGAAGGGGGCGGTGCCACCAGGTGACGACCCTGCCCCTTACCTATATAAGAAATGTCAAACAGCTTAGACTGCAGTAGGTGGCCAGCCTTCATGGATGGTGGGAGCGTTTTTATTTATTATTATTTTTCGGGTGCAGTGGGCGGCGTGATTGACAATGGATTTACATTGGGGGACACTGTTTGTTTTTTTTAAATAAAGGAATAGTCAAAAACTGTCTCTGTGTTTGTATTACTTTTGAATTTTTTTTGGATGAATGGGTAGGGGTACTATGTAACCCATACTCATTCACCTAGGGGGGGCCTGGATCTGGGCGCCCCCTTATTAAATGGAGCTTCCAGATTCTGATAAGGGCCTGGTATAGATTTTATGGGGGACCGCACACTGTTTTTTGTTTTTACATTTTGGCATTTTTTTTATGGTTTGTTTTTTGTCGAGGACAAGCAATTGCAATCCCAAGTCATTTTAAATGTGAAATCTTCTTTAGAAATGTAAGTTTTGCTGCAGCATGTTCTATACATGCTACAGATGCGCCATTTTACAGGAAAATAAGGGGACCCCTTAGGCACTATTTTTAAAGATTTTTTTCATTTTTATTGTGGCACTTTAAGCATCATTAAAATCCCTGAAAAAATTATAGTTTTTAACAAAAATGATTTGCATTGATACATGTTCCCCAGGGCAGTACCTGGACCTCCATACCCCTTTTATGGGCAATTACTTGCATATAAGCCTTCAAAATGTCACTTTAGATTTTTCCTGTTTGGCTCCCATAGACTTCAATGAGGTTTGCCATTCAGGTTAGAACTTTTCCCCTGTTTGGGAGTTCTGCTGTGAACCGAACAGGGGGGTGTTTGGCCCATCTCTACTTGTGGGTAATGACAGGTCTATTAACATACATGTAAACCTTTACTGAATGTCATATTGATGGAAAAATGCTGTGTCTCTTAATCCCTGTACACACGATCGGATTTCCTATGGATTTTAAACCGATGGATTTTTCTATCGGAAATCCGATGAAGCTGACTTCCATCAGTCTTGCCTACACACCATCAGTCAAAAAACCAATCGTCCCAAACGCCGTGACATAAAACACTCCGACGAGCCAAGAAAAATGAAGTTCTATGCTTCTGAGCATGCGTCGACTTGATTCTGAGCATGCGTGGGTTTTTTATCCGATGGAGTTCCCCACAGACGATAATAATTTGCTATCGGTTTTTTTTTCCATCGGATAAATTTAAAACATGTTCTATTTTTTAACACCGATGGGAAAAAAGATCGATGGGGCCCATACATGATCGGTTTGTCTGATGAAAAAAGTCCATCGGACTGTTTTCATCTGTAAAACTGATCGTGTGTACAGGGCTTCAGAGAAATAGGGAGTGGGGGAGGGAAAATTTGTTAACTTTTCCATTCTTTGTTATACCTTAATGCTGCTGATGTCCTGTAGCCTCTTTACAGCCTGCTCCATCCCCATGCACTACAGCGATAACAGGCTGCATATGTTTTTTTAACAGAGCCCATTTCAAATTGTTGCTGGTACCAATTTTCAATCGTTTTTTTTTTTTCAAATGGTGCCAACAGTGGATAATACCTCTGCAATTTATATCAGCACAGAAGCTTCTGGTTTCCTTTGGGAGAGCATGTGAAAGGGTGATTTACAAGTAGGATATTGTGGGAAACAAGGGCAGAGTGTTAAATAACTGGTCCTGTAATCTATTGCACTACATCCCTAATAGTAATCTCTCTAAAAAAAAAAAAAAAACTTCTAATTTTGGGACTCTTAAGGTGCCAGATTACAAATATAGAACATAAAGTTCTAAAATTTCAAATATTGCTTTGTTTAAAATGCATATGCAAAACCAGCATCATAAAGGCTATTTAAAGTGATTGTAAAGTCTCATGTTTTAAAAAAATAAATAACAAACATGTTATACTTACCTCCTATGTGTAGTGATTTTGCACAGCGCAGCCTGGATCCTCCTCTTCTCAGGTCCCTCGTCGGTGCTCCTGGCCCCTACCTCCTTTCAAGTGCCCTCACAGCAAGCAGCATGCTATGGGGGCACCCGAGCGGAGTTACAACTCTGTGTGTCCATTCAGACATGGAGCTGATGTTCAGGCCCCGCCCCTTCTCTCTCCCGATTGGCTAACTGGCTTTTATTGATAGCTGCAAGAGCCAATAGTGCCACTGCTGTGTCTCAGCCAATCAGGAGGGAGAGTCAGGGACGGCCGAGGGACTCATAGACATCGCTGGACAGAGATGGAGCTCAGGTAAGTATTAGGAGGTGCTGGGGAGCTGCTACACACAGAAGGTTTTTTATCCTAATGCATAGAATGTATTAAGATAAAAAACTTTCTACCTTTACAACTTCTTTAAACACTATATGTATCCATAGGACGCTGCATCACCTAATCAAAAGCTATTCTTCCCTTTACATTTGCCTTTGTAAACCATACCCTTAGACCATATGTAATTATTTTTAAGCAATTTTGCTTCTGATCAGGGCCGGTGCTACCACTTGGCAAACTAGGCAGCCGCCTAGGGCGCCCTGCTGCCCAGTGCGCCCGACCACTGGTGTTCCTACTCTCTTCTCCCTGAAGCAAGCTACTAAGTCTCAGCATCAGCAGGCAGCTGCCACTCCATTCGCACATAGTGTCAGAGGCGCAGCGGTGGTGGAGAACTGTATCTGTGTCCTGACTCCCGAATAAACGGAAGCAAGCAAACATTCATTGATTGGAGCTGGTGAGGCTGCATTTGATGGGTGCTGGTGAAGCTGCATTTGATGGGCGCTGGTAGTCTTTATTGATGGGTTCTGGTAGTCTGCATTGATGGGTGCTGGTAGTCTGCATTGATGGGCACTGGTAGGGTACATTGATGGGTGCTGGTAGTCTGCATTGAAGGGTGCTGGTAGGCTGCATTGATGGGTGCTGGTAGTCTGCATTGATGGGCACTGGTAGGCTGCATTGATGGGTGCTGGTAGGCTGCATTGATGGGTGCTGGTAGGCTGCAGTGATGGGCGCTTGTGAGGCTGCATTGATGGGCGCTTCGTTAAAAAGGTGAGGTATACATGGGCAGGGCAAAGGGGGTGGAGTCAGGGGTGTTGCCAATGGGGGCAGCAAAAGGAGGTTTCGCCTAGGGTGTCAAAAACCTTTGCACCAGCCCTGCTTCTGATTATATCAATACTGTCTTGTAAGCTGGTCCCGGTGATTATCCAATGCATTTTGTGAATTCCTAGACCCACTTCATCAAGTATCTGTGAGTGTTAAAGTACATAGAACAGGTGTAAGTTGTTACATATTACATACATAGAAGGAAAGATATTTGTGATTGCTATTCTCTAGCGTGCCACACCCCTGTATATAAGGAAAGTGAGCAATCCCCTGGGGGTGGGACTTTAAAGGCATTCAATGCTAATACAGTAGAGTAATTATTATGTAAATTTATTAAATAGAAAATGAATAAAATTGAAAACATGGAACAGACATGACCTAAACAACTGGAAAAGCATCATAACAAAGTTACATGACAATACAAGTTGATATCCTTCACCCAACGAGTTTCAGAGTTTGTTATTATCAATTGTATCAATTGTCTATATATTCAAATACAGATAATCAGTCAAAGTTCATCTACATTGTAATACATTTGTATAGTGAATAGAGGAAATCTAACTCACATGTATTGCAGTCATGTACATGTATAAATTCCATGTTGTGTAAAATAAAAACACAGTCTCATAGAGTCTCTGATAGCTTCACACACTTTTCATCTGTTACGTATTGTAGATAGTTCCACCTAAACCAATATTGCCCCTACTGGGGGAGACCAAAAAACACTGAGGCCAGGCAGACAGAGTCCTCCTGGAATTGAAACACAAAATATAGGAAGAGTAAACTAGTATATAAGAAAAAAATAACATATAAATATGTCATAAAATTCACTAAAGATTGAATACAGAGGAGTATACCTGCATGTGAGAGCTCACCATGCATGCAGAACACAGTCCTTGATTAGAGGAGTTACATAGTTACATAGTTACATAGTTACATAGTTAGTCAGGTTGAAAAAAGACACAAGTCCATCCAGTTCAACCATAAAAAAATAAATATATATCGTACAATCCCATATATCCAATTCTATACCCACAGTTGATCCAGAGGAAGGCAAAAAACCCCAGAAGAGCATGATCCAATTTGCTACAGCAGGGGAAAAAAAATTCCTTCCTGATCCCCCGAGAGGCAATCGGATATTCCATGGATCAACTTTACCTATAAATGTCAGTACCCAGTTATATTATGTACATTTAAGAAAGAATCCAGGCCCTTCTTAAAGCAATCTACTGAGCTGGCCAGAACCACCTCTGCAGGGAGTCTATTCCACATTTTCACAGCTCTTACTGTGAAAAAACCTTTCCGTATTTGGAGGTGAAATCTCTTTTCCTCTAGACGCAAAGAGTGCCCCCTTGTGCTCTGTGTTGACCGTAAAGTGAATAACTGAACACCAAGTTCACTATATGGACCCCTTATATATTTGTACATGTTGATCATATCCCCCCTTAATCTCCTCTTCTCAAGAGTGAATAAATTCAGTTCCTCTAATCTTTCCTCATAGCTGAGCTCCTCCATCCCTCTTATCAGTTTGGTTGCCCTTCTCTGCACTTTCTCCAGTTCCCCAATATCCTTTTTGAGAACTGGGGCCCAAAACTGAACTGCATATTCCAGATGAGGTCTTACTAATGATTTGAACAGGGGCAAAATGATATCTCTCTCTCTGGAGACCATACCTCTCTTAATACCTGTTCCTGAGATATGCTGTAAAATAATCAAAGTGTATATATATCAGCATTATTCAAGGACATCCCCATGGACAAACCTACACAGAGATGCATCCCCCATGACCAAATGTAAGGATGTGAATATTGCCAAACAGTTATGTGGGCAACAAGTACGTAGTCTTATCACCCTAATAAATTCATGTTTTGTCAAGTGAAAGTATAATTGATAAATAAATTGATATATATAATGTCATGAAATGGCATATTAGTGGCATATACAAAAATAAAATATATGTATCCCTAATCTTTAACATGGGAGACGTAGCTGAATATGGCTAGGACATAAATAGGTGCCTACCGTAGAAGAGTACCAGCCTGAATGTGAAACATGCTAGATCATATTTACAAACACAGTGCAAACCATGTATTACCGTATATTTAACCCCATTCACCATATATCTCTATAGGCAATGTTCAAATCAGAGATACTGTTAGCATAGTACGATCATCCATAGAAGGTTGATCAATAGTGATCAATAGATCTATCTTTCAAAGATCAAACTTGTTACCTACCTGGTTACAGCTTGATGTCCTGTGTGAGCAGCAGTCATGATACCACATCTGTGACCCTTCTAAGTGAGGATCTAATATCCCCCTCACTATATGCGTCTCCCTCCCTGATGTGCCGCCCACCTAAGCAGGTGGCAGCTGTGTGTAGCAGGGAGGAGACTAGAGACTGTCATCAGTGGTCTCCTGAGTCGAACACGCGCCTGGCCTCCACACCATGAATGCGCGAGCAGCAACGTCACGCGCACGCACGACGGAGTGACGCCACATGGAGCGTCCCACCGACACAGTATTTTTTGGTCACCCCCAGTAGGGACAATATTGGTTTAGGCCCCCTCCAAATATTGGTTTCCTGTTTATATCTACAATATGTAACAGATGCAAAGTGGGTGAAGCTATCAGAGACTCTATGAGACTGTGTTTTTGTTTTAACACAACGTGGGATTTATACATGTACCTGACTGGAATAAATGTGAGTTAGAGATCCTCTATTCACTATACAAATGTATTACAATGTACATGAACTTTGATTATCTGTTTTTGCCTTTATAGGCAATTGATACCCTACTAACCCCTGATGATGGAGATGATAACAAACCCTGAAATGCGTCAGCTAAGGGATATCAACCTGTATTGTCATGTATCTTTGTTATGATGCTTCTCTAGTTGTTTAGGTCATGTCTATTCCACGTTTTCAAATGTAATCATTTTCTATTCAATAAATTGACTTTTTAATTACTCTATGGTATTACTAGTGAGTGCCTTTAAAGTCCCACCCCCAGGGGATTCTCGCTTTGCATTATACATACATACAGTACGCATAGCTAAATCAGAGTTTACATTATTATCATACAGGTCATGTGCTTACAGAAAATATTGGTAGGACTGAGCAATAGACAAAAGGTTGGAGACCTCAACCTCACCAAACCACCACCCTAGGAGGAGAGCAATTAGACGGTAACCACCATGATGACACAGCTAAGGGGGTCTCAGCATTGGAAATGTCCACATCAGTAGTTAATCCCAGCACCTTTAACCACTTAACGACCGCTCACTGTATATACAGTATACGTCGGCAGAATGGCACTGACAGGCACAATCACGTACAGTGTACGTGATTGCCTTTGTATAGTTGGGGGGTCCAATCGGACCCCCCTTCTTTACAGTGAGCGGTCGTTATCTGTTGGGGAGCGATCCGGGATGAGGGGACGGCCGTTCGATTCCGGCCACCCCCCCGTGATCGCTCCCGGCGAATGAGAAAGCTTCCTCTGCTGTGTAATGTTTACACAGGCAGAGCAAGTGATGTCATCTCTCATGCGGTGCTCACATATACCGAGCGCCGTACAAGAGAAGACACACAGGTTAGTGCACAAACAGTACACTGACACCAGGACACATAGGAACATAAATCGCCCCCCCAGGCCCCCCCAGATCACCCCCCCAGCCCCCAGTCACAGTGTCACTGATTGCAGTGACCATTTATTTACTGATCACTGCAATCAGTGACATTTGTGACTGTAAAAGTGTCACTACAGTTAGTTTAGGTCCAGTGTAGCCCCCTAACCCCCCTAATAAAGGTTTAACCCCCTGATCACCCCCCAGATAACCCTTTCACCCCCTAGCACCGCCGTCACTAAGCGATCATTTTTCTGATCGCTGTTTTAGTGTCGGTGATGCCGATCGGTAGCCAGTTATTTTTTTTTAGGTTCGCCACAGGTTTTTATAGCGTCGGGTACCCCCATATATTACCTAATAAAGGTTTAACCCCCTTGATCGCCCCCCAGGTAACCCTTTCACCCCCTATCACCACTGTCGCTAAGCGATCGTTTTTCTGATCGCTGTCTTTTTGTTGGTGATGCCGATAGGTAGCCAGTTATTTTTTTTAGGTTCGCCGCAGGTTTTTATAGCGTCAGCTACCCCCATATATTACCTAATAAAGGTTTAACCCCCTTGATCGCCCCCCAGGTAACCCTTTCACCCCTATCACCACTGTCGCTAAGCGATCGTTTTTCTGATCACTGTCTTATTGTCGGTGATGCCGATAGGTAGCCAGTTATTTTTTTTAGGTTCGCCGCAAGTTTTTATAGCGTCAGCTACCCCCATATATTACCTAATAAAGGTTTAACCCCCTTGATTGCCCCCCAGGTAACCCTTTCACCCCCTATCACCACTGTCGCTAAGCGATCGTTTTTCTGATCGCTGTCTTATTGTCTGTGATGCCGATAGGTAGCCAGTTATTTTTTTTAGGTTCGCCGCAGGTTTTTATAGCGTCAGCTACCCCCATATATTACCTAATAAAGGTTTAACCCCCTTGATCGCCCCCCAGGTAACCCTTTCACCCCCTATCACCACTGTCGCTAAGCAATCGTTTTTCTGATCGCTGTCTTATTGTCGGTGATGCCGATAGGTAGCCAGTTATTTTTTTTAGGTTCGCCGCAGGTTTTTATAGCGTCAGCTACCCCCATATATTGTGAAAAAAATGGTAATCAATAAAAAGCCGCCCTAATGATTACCCCACCGCGCTCATTAACAGAAGATAAAGTGCACACATTTTTAACAGCAGCCACTGTCACGAGGATGCTATCCAATACAGGTGGTCAGATCATTGGGCTGCACATTAAGGAATCGGGAACAGAGTAAGTGAAAAATATATATATTTATTAAAGATAAAGACACACGTGTAAACAAAACCACAGCAAACCATAAGCAAGAAACGAATACAAAGGAACACAACAAACCCCAAAAACAACCTAATCTAACTAGCTAACTAATATGTACAAAAGAGAACACACATACATGAACAAGGCAGGGATGAGAGACAAGGGGAGCAGAAGGCCAGGTACTGGGAGCAGTCAGCAAGGGGAAGCTGGTATCAGGGGACAGGTATCAGGGGACAGGTCTCAGGGGACAGGGTACAAGGATCAGAGTCCAGGACAAGGCAGGGAACAGATCAGGTTCAGGACCAGGTAATGGATCAGGTTCAGGCAGGGACCAGGCTTACAGAAGGAATTCTGGAGCACTGAGCTTTGTTAAGGGCGGGTTTATATAGTCCAGCAGACCCAGATCAGGTGTGCTTGATGGCTGGTGGAAAGTCTTGGTGAGGAGACACCCGCTGGTGGTCACCAGAACTACACCCACTGCTGCCGAATGCAACAGTGCCACCAGCAGGTGAGCCCAGTAATGACACCATTCCTGACAGTTCCCCCCCCTTAAGGAGTGGCCTCCGGACACTCCATTCAGCCCTTGGTTGGACAGTCCGAGTGGATGCGGAAACACCCAAAAAAGTCTCCATACTATGTCTGCGGACTTCTTCGCACTTCCTAGGCCAGAGTCCTTTAGTTCACTGGGGGACGTGCCACTAGAGTCTGAAAATAGGGCGCGCATCCCACCACCAGGGTCAGGAAGTTTAGATTTAGAAGTAAAAATTAGCAGGGCAACGGGCAAGAACCCATCGGAGGCAGACCACGCAGGGGCATTACATTCAGGCTGGGTGACCATCAGGATTAAAATAGTGGAAAAAAGGGCATCCATCAGGAAGACGTCAGCGGCCAGCTGGGCATCAGGAACAGGTCTTAGCAGGGACCATATCCTCAGGCTGGACAGCGGGCTCCGAGTCATCAGGCTAGGCAGCGGTAAAGGAACCACCAGGAACTGGATCGTGAGGCTGGATACCAGGTACAGGGTCACCAAGCAAGACAGTAGGCTCTGGAACATCAGACTGGGCAGCGGGCAACGGAGCAGCAGACAGGAACATCTCCGGCTGGGCAGCAGACGGAACATCTCAGGCTGGGCAGCAGGCGGGAACATCTCAGGCTGGGCAGCAGGCGGGATCATCTCAGGCTGGGCAGCAGGCGGGATCATCTCAGGCTGGGCAGCAGGCGGGATCATCTCAGGCTGGGCAGCAGGCAGGATCATCTCAGGCTGGGCAGCAGGCGGGGTCATCTCAGGCTGGGCAGCAGGCGGGATCATCTCAGGCTGGGCAGCAGGCGGGATCATCTCAGGCTGGGTCATCTCAGGCTGGGCAGCAGACGGGGTCATCTCAGGCTGGGCAGCAGACGGGGTCATCTCAGGCTGGGCAGCACACAGGAACACGTCAGGCTGGGCAGTAGGCTCCACAGACTGAGAAACGGGCATCATAACCTCAGGCCAGGAAGCGGGCACCGGATCTTCAGGCGGGGTCTCATGCACCGAATCTTCCGACTGGGACACCGGATCTTCCGACTGGGACACCGGATCTTCCGACTGGGACACCATCATCAGGACTTCTGTTCGGAAGACAGGAACTTCAAGTTGGCAGGCTGGCACAGGAACTTCAAGTTGGCAGGCTGGCACAGGAACCTCAGGCTGGCAGGCTGGCCCTGGAACTGCAGGCTGAAAGGCTGGCCCTGGAACTGCAGGCTGAAAGGCTGGGTCATCTCAGGCTGGCAAACTGGCACGGGAACCTCAGGCTGGCAAACTGGCACGGGAACCTCAGGCTGGCAAACTGGCACGGGAACCTCAGGCTGGAAGGCTGGCGGCACGGGAACCTCAGGCTGGAAGGCTGGCGGCACGGGGTCTTCAGGCTGGCAGGCTGGTACAGGGTCTTCAGGCTGGCAGGCTGGTACAGGGTCTTCAGGCTGGCAGGCTGGTACAGGGTCTTCAGGCTTGCAGGCTGGTACAGGAACCTCAGGCTGACAGGCTGGCACGGGAACCTCAGGCTGGAAGGCTGGCATGGGAACCTCAGGCTGGAACAGGTTGGTGGGTGTGGAGGCAGGTTGGGATACCGGTAAGATTGTGTGGGTTGGAAAGTACTTCCGCTTCTTTTTGGGCTTAGTCACTGCAGGTTTGCAAGTACCGGGGGGAATATATGAAAAGGTTGGGATTGGGCAAATGGAAGAAAATGGCAGAGGTGCAGGGACAGTGGCTGGAGGAGGTTCTTGTGGATTGGCTACGGATAGGAGGGAAGAAGCAGGTGGATTGAAGGCAGGGTAAGTGCAGCAGGAGGAGACAGGGTACTGATACTTCATTGTTAGCTGGGTGCATTGTTCAGAAAAAGTGGGAATTGTGGGAAAAGGAGAGGAAGACATCCCAGCAGGTTGGTATCTAGACATACAAATGGATGGTTGGGAGCTGACAGGGGCTGAGTACAACAAACTTGACCAGGCCTGTAATAAGGGTTTCACAAAATCAGGTTTGCACACTGCTTGTCTGACCAGAGACTGCACTGAATCAATACATGCTGCAAGCACCTGTTCAGGACAAGCTGAGTACTGCTCATGGAAAAAGGCTGAGTCATCCTCCAACAGCCACACCAAAGATTCTACTTGAGCTGCATTAAAAGGAGGTGTATAATCGTCAGTTCCAATAGAGGCATCAGACAGGGCCAACTCTGTACAGATCCAAATCAAAGCTTGTACATCCTCAAACACAAAATTGCCCCAATCCACAAAAACGTGAGCTATGCGGATGCATTCTAATAACTGCTCTCTGGTATATTCTCTTAGTGTCTGATAACAGAAATCTCTGTCATCTGTTGCCAGGAGTGAAAGATAAAAAATATCGTCCACCTCCATCTCAGTAATTTTAACAAGTGCTCAGACCCAATTCCAAGGTGCAGCCGATCTGATTGTATGGCTCCAGAATTCTGTCACGAGGATGCTATCCAATACAGGTGGTCAGATCATTGGGCTGCACATTAAGGAATCGGGAACAGAGTAAGTGAAAAATATATATATTTATTAAAGATAAAGACACACGTGTAAACAAAACCACAGCAAACCATAAGCAAGAAACGAATACAAAGGAACACAACAAACCCCAAAAACAACCTAATCTAACTAGCTAACTAATATGTACAAAAGAGAACACACATACATGAACAAGGCAGGGATGAGAGACAAGGGGAGCAGAAGGCCAGGTACTGGGAGCAGTCAGCAAGGGGAAGCTGGTATCAGGGGACAGGTATCAGGGGACAGGTCTCAGGGGACAGGGTACAAGGATCAGAGTCCAGGACAAGGCAGGGAACAGATCAGGTTCAGGACCAGGTAACGGATCAGGTTCAGGCAGGGACCAGGCTTACAGAAGGAATTCTGGAGCACTGAGCTTTGTTAAGGGCGGGTTTATATAGTCCAGCAGACCCAGATCAGGTGTGCTTGATGGCTGGTGGAAAGTCTTGGTGAGGAGACACCCGCTGGTGGTCACCAGAACTACACCCACTGCTGCCGAATGCAACAGTGCCACCAGCAGGTGAGCCCAGTAATGACACCATTCCTGACAGCCACTTTAAATATAAACCTGTAAAAAATGATAGTAGACACACTAGAAATAGGGTGACAAACTATAAGTGGCGCTAAATAAATATAACAATCATATAGATATACACTGTGATTCAAATATAATTGGTGAAATATTCTTAAATCCTAAAATTGAAAAAAGCATGCAGAAAACCACAAAACCATGTATAAAGTGGTATAGTGATCAACACAATAAAGTCCATATAAGTGTGTAGTATTAGTGTTCAACAAATAGGTTGAATTCCTCTTCTCTTCCACCACACCACAGTGTTCAAGTGAGTCAAAACCCCCTTCAGATGAAACACTCACCGCAATGTAATGCCTCACACTCTCGTGTTTTGGCAGATACGCAAATAACACCTCTCAAATAGGTGGATAGGTTCAGCATCCGATAGAGTGATCTTCAAATTAGCTCCATATAAATGCAAAAATAAAAAGTACAAAGAATAGTGTAATACTGCAAAATTCAGTTTTTATTTATGTACTACAAATCCTTCAAATATTGCACTCACATGGTAACCAATCAAAGTAAGCAAAATCACACTGCAACCGAAAATCCACAGCAACAGCTTCAAACTGTCTCCACCAACGAACACTGGTCATGGCGGACCCAAGATCAGCACAGGGCACAGAACAGTACAGTGTACACTCTCTACCTGTCCTCTCCACTCGTTGTCGCCGTTTCCAAAGATGGCTAGATTTAAAGTGTATAACACACAGCACTCCACACACACTTTACCAAGTTTTCAATAGCCTGCCGTGTAGCCACGCCCCGACATGTTTCGTCATTGAGACTTATTCATGGGATTGACCACATAGCAGAAAAACCCTCCCTTTATACTATTAATTCTGATTGGTGGATACAGAACATATCACAGCACCGGCACACCTCATCAAGTAATGGCGGAAGTACCTCCGCCATAATAAACCATCAAAGGGCAAACAGCAGCTGTGCAGCTCCAGCATAGTGATGACTCACCCCGGCACGCAACAAAACATCCGTCAACTGCGGACACGTCCTGCATTGCGTGTGGGCAGAAGTGACTCACCGAGGTCAGAAACTCTAAGGGCGGAAGTCTCCTCCCCACCCAGAACCTCAGCAGACACCATTGGTGAGACGTACCGCATCATATCTAGATGGGGACGTCTCTCCAACAGGAAATTCTATAGACAAGCGTCCTGTCTAACTAGAAGAGCCGATCGAGTGTCCCCGTGACCAAAATTTGCCGGTCCTCAACATCTATAGGCATCATAATGTCCCCATAGATCAATTAGAAACCACCGATTTAGAATATACAGAATATTATTTATTATTACGCTACCCCCAACTGCTTACTAGTTGTTAGACACAAATAAAGTGAGACAATATAAATCTTTAAAGTAATCATTTAAACTTATTCCAAAATGATATTTAAAAATATTAAAATTATTTTAAAATTTATTTAAAAAGTCTTTTAAAAGCTCTTTTTTTTAAAAAAATCTCTAAAAAATCTCTAAAAACAAAATTCAAAACAAATGGGAGGGCCAATGAATGGATGAAATGTATTGTGGGCCTACCAGATGATTTCAATTGAGTAAACATATACACACATCCACACACATAGATGTACCAATGTATGGTGAATGCACCCATGTTCAACCAATAACCTTTTGTGACCAAACTGATAGTCACAGATGTAATTTCATTTATGGATATTAAATCGAACATGTTAGCCTAAACACCTTTAACATTGACTTAAGGGGAAATTGATCAAATTAAGTAAATAAACAAAATCTATACCAATCCCCTATTGGTGAATATATAAACTGCACTATTACTTAACCTACATGGAACCATAGAAAACACTTGTCTAGTTTCCCAATTTTTCATGAGGTTTGGATGTGTTTAAAAAACTATATCAAAAATTCAAAAATTGTTAATGAAGCAATTTAGATCCACCTCCACATTCAAACCTCTCGGAAATAAACACTTTAAAAGAAAGATCCATTGAGTTTCGCGTTGCGATAAGTCTCTGACTCTATTAGACCCTCTCCATGTTGGGTATACACAATCTATGCCACAAAATTGAGCTACAGAAGGATCTTAATTGTGTTTCTCCTTAAAATGAACCGATACACTATGGTATTTAAAGCCATTTTTGATGTTAGTGAGGTGCTCGGAGATACAAATACGTAATAATCTCTTTGTCCTCCCCACATAGAGCAACCCACATGGACACCATAATAAGTACACCACGTAGGAGGAATTACACGTGATGAACTCATTGATGTCAAAGGTCTTAAGGTCAGAACTCATAACCTGTCTTTTTCCTCTATTATGGATCTTCACTGTTCTACAGAAAATGCATTTATTGCAAGGAAAAAAACCTTTTAAATCAATCTTTAGCATTTGTTCTGGTGGATCAAGAATTTTTCGAACAACCCGATCTCCAAAACTTGGGGCGTTTCTATAAATGAATCTAGGTTTAGTAGGTAAAACCTGCCCCAGATGTCTATCCCTACTAAGAATGTGCCAATGCTTATTATAGATCATTTCGATCTCCCTATATTGAACATGAAACCCTGATAAAAATGCCCATTGATGTTCATTATTCCCTTGATTCGTGTTGGTATTTGTCTTCTTAAGACATTGATCTCTTGGGCGCTCTGCCACTTGCTGTATCATACTATTTAAATTGTTATCTGAGTATCCTCTCTGAACAAATTTCTCTTTTAGTGTGGCCACCTGGGTATGATAGTCATTGTCATCCGTACAGTTTCGTCGTACTCTGAGGAACTGGCCTTTTGGTATGTTTTTAATCCAGGCAGGATGATGTCCACTCCTAATAGACAAGAAACTGTTACGGTCTGTGGGTTTAAAGAAAACCTTTGTTTTCAATCTTCCATCTAAATAATCAACAGTCACATCCAGGAAATTGACAGAGAGATTGCTGATTTGATAATCCAATTTGATGTTATTAGTATTATCATTCAAGATATTCAAATACTCAGTTAGAACACCTTCAGATCCCTCCCAGATCATCAAGAGATCATCTATAAATCTACGATAAAAGATGATCTGTGGTTTCTGATTCAAAAAGACATGTCTATCCTCCTACTCTGACATAAATAAATTAGCTAAGCTGGGAGCAAATTTTGCTCCCATTGCTACACCGACAGATTGAGAAAAGAAAAAACCATTGAACCAAAAATAATTATGCGACATGCAAAACTCTAAAGCATGTCCCAGAAATTTCTTCTGTGTGTGTGGAATATCCTCTCTTTTACTCAAGGCCCAGTTCAGTGCTAATGCATGTGGATTTTCGGTTGCAGTGTGATTTTGCTTACTTTGATTGGTTACCATGTGAGTGCAATATTTGAAGGATTTGTAGTACATAAATAAAAACTGAATTTTGCAGTATTACACTATTCCTTGTACTTTTTATTTTTGCATTTATATGGAGCTAATTTGAAGATCACTCTATCGGATGCTGAACCTATCCACCTATTTGAGAGGTGCTATTTGCGTATCTGCCAAAACACGAACAGTGTGAGGCATTACATTGCGGTGAGTGTTTCATCTGAAGGGGGTTTTGACTCACTTGAACACTGTGGTGTGGTGGAAGAGAAGAGGAATTCAACCTATTTTTTGAACACTAATACTACACACTTATGTGGACTTTATTGTGTTGATCACTATACCACTTTATACATGGTTTTGTGGTTTTCTTTATGCTTTTTTCAATTTTAGGATTTAAGAATATTTCACCAATTATTTTTGAATCACAGTATATATCTATATGATTGTTATATTTATTTAGCGCCACTTATAGTTTGTCACCCTATTTCTAGTGTGTCTACTATCATTTTTTACAGGTTTATATTTAAAGTGGCTGCTGTTAAAAATTTGTGCACTTTATCTTCTGTTAATCAGCGCGGTGGGGTAATCATTAGGGCGGCTTTTTATTGATTACCATTTTTTTCATTGTTTGTATTATATAACCACTTGCAGCTATGGAAGCCGTTAATTACTTGTCGAGTAGGCAGATTAATGCTGAGTGTGTCTTCTCCACCAATCAAGAAATGGTTGTGTGTGAGGAGGACTACTGAGGGGCACTCAAAACGTTGGAAAACCTGCTTGAAAAACAGGTTAAAGCGTGGTGGGATGTGTTCACTTTTGAGCACTACAGCAAAGAGGGATTAATTTTTAGAAGTTTGAGGTGGGAGGTTCCCCCTCAGGATGGGCTCAATGAAGCTAAATATATGGATGAATGGCTTTGTTTCTTTAACAGAGTTAGTAGTGAGCTGCAGGATTTGGTCTTAAAAAGGAAACAAATTAAATTGAGCATATTAAATGAGAAGATCAAAGAAATACAAACTATATTGGAGCCAGTTCAGGAATCAAGTTTAGTTAAGGAATTTAACACTAACATGAAAAAGAAATTAGAGAAGGTCGATCGAGAGACTCAAAAGAGGAAAGTTAAAAAATATAATCGAGATGCCAATGATTATAAAACTAATAATATTTATGCCTGGCAGAATGCCATTACCTCAGCTGAGGATCCTGCAGTGATTAAAGTGGATACTAAACTCAGTGTACCTATTTCTAAAAAGGATCCACCAAAAATAAATGGAAATAAAGGAACTCTGAAGAAAGGAGAACAGGGGTCACATGGTCCTATTAGGACTAATGCTTCACATACCTCTAAGGAAGGTCAGCATGGACCCTACTATGAGTCACCAGGACCACAACATTATCATCAGGGGAATCCGAATTATCAATCACCCCGCCCCTCGCAATATTATGGGAGAGGTACCCCATATAACCACTACCCACCACAGGGCTATGAACAATGGCACCAATACCCCCTTCCAGACTACCCACAGGGTCCGGGACACATCCCCACATATAACCGTTTTCAGCCATTGGCTGAGAAGGACTATGGAGGATATTACCAACAGTCTTTTTTAGGGGCTCGGGGGAGGGGTGGAACACCAAAGAGGAATCCTCACCCAAACAACAGGGGAGGGGGGGGGAGGGGAGGACCTTCAAACCCCCCGTACAGGGATTCCGCACCCTTCCAAAGAGACAACGGGGATGCAGGGCAGGAAAGCGGAAACAACCCAAAGAAAAGGATGAGGCACAATTAACCACCGGCATTTTCAATATAAGTAAAATCGAATTAAACCCTAAAGAATTAAACATACTGGGAATGGGCCTAAAATGTGCCCCAAGAAGGGTGATGAATAAATTTGATATTTATATTGACACGCATAAGTTTATAAGAACTATGAACATGAAGAAGTATTTTTTAAGTCACCCTGTGGAAGCCGCTACTAGAAGTAGAGTGGCACCGGATAAAGTTGATAGTGGCCTAAAAAATAGGTCCATATTCAATCCTCAAAACTCAAGCAACCACTTCATTGAGGTTTTCAAGCAGTTGGTTCTTAGAGATATTGAAGAACTTCCTGAGAAAATGAATGTGAATCCAGGTTACATAAAGGAAGGAATCAAATCCCTGGAAAAGAATAAAAACATTATTATATGCCCGGCAGATAAAGGTGGTGGAGTAGTATTGATGGACAGAGACTTCTATCAGAATCAATTAACTGATTTATTGAACGATAGAATAACATACAAATGGTTGGTCTCTGATCCTACGGAGGCGTATAAAACACAGCTTGAAGCTCTTGTGGAATGGGGGGTACCAGATAAACGCTTTAAATTCCAAGGAGAAGAGATACCTAGCTCCATCAGTGTGTAGGATCCCAGTGATCTATACACTTCCAAAGATTCACAAAAATGCAACTGTGCCACCAGCCAGACCCATTGTAAATGGGATTGGGTCGGTTACAGCTAGGTTGGGTGAGTACCTTGATAAATTTCTCCAACCAAGCGTGAGAAGCACTAAGGCTTATCTAAGAGACACCTCTGATTTGTTGCAATCTCTGGAAGGTGTGAAGTTTAAATCAGGTTCAGAAATCTTTTTGGTGACAGCGGATGTAGCGTCGCTCTACACCATCATTCAGCATGAGGACGCTGCATTAGCACTGAACTGGGCCTTGAGTAAAAGAGAGGATATTCCACACACACAGAAGAAATTTCTGGGACATGCTTTAGAGTTTTGCATGTCGCATAATTATTTTTGATTCAATGGTTTTTTCTTTTCTCAATCTGTCGGTGTAGCAATGGGAGCAAAATTTGCTCCCAGCTTAGCTAATTTATTTATGTCAGAGTGGGAGGATAGACATGTCTTTTTGAATCAGAAACCACAGATCATCTTTTATCGTAGATTTATAGATGATCTCTTGATGATCTGGGAGGGATCTGAAGGTGCTCTAACTGAGTATTTGAATATCTTGAATGATAATACTAATAACATCAAATTGGAGTATCAAATCAGCAATCTCTCTGTCAATTTCCTGGATGTGACTATGGATTATTTAGATGGAAGATTGAAAACAAAGGTTTTCTTTAAACCCACAGACCGTAACAGTTTCTTGTCTATTAGGAGTGGACATCATCCTGCCTGGATTAAAAACATACCAAAAGGCCAGTTCCTCAGAGTACGACGAAATTGTACGGATGACAATGACTATCATACCCAGGTGGCCACACTAAAAGAGAAATTTGTTCAGAGAGGATACTCAGATAACAATTTAAATAGTATGATACAGCAAGTGGCAGAGCGCCCAAGAGATCAATGTCTTAAGAAGACAAATACCAACACGAATCAAGGGAATAATGAACATCAATGGGCATTTTTATCAGGGTTTCATGTTCAATATAGGGAGATCGAAATGATCTATAATAAGCATTGGCACATTCTTAGTAGGGATAGACATCTGGGGCAGGTTTTACCTACTAAACCTAAATTCATTTATAGAAAGGCCCCAAGTTTTGGAGATCGGGTTGTTCGAAAAATTCTTGATCCACCAGAACAAATGCTAAAGATTGATTTAAAAGGTTTTTTTCCTTGCAACAAATGCATTTGCTGTAGAACAGTGAAGATCCATAATAGAGGAAAAAGACAGGTTATGAGTTCTGACCTTAAGACCTTTGACATCAATGAGTTCATCACGTGTAATTCCTCCTACGTGGTGTACTTATTATGGTGTCCATGTGGGTTGCTCTATGTGGGGAGGACAAAGAGATTATTACATATTCGTATCTCCGAGCACCTCACTAACATCAAAAATGGCTTTAAATACCATAGTGTATCGGTTCATTTTAACCACTTAAGCCCCGGACCATTTCGGGCCATTAGGACCAGGCCTGTTTTTGGGATTCGGCACTGCGCTGCTTTAACTGTAAATTGTGCGGACATGCAATGTTGTACCCAAATGAAATTTGCGTCCTTTTCTTCCCACAAATAGAGCTTTCTTTTAATGGTATTTGATTGCCTCTGCGATTTTTATTTTTTGAGATATAAACAGAAAAAGACCGAAAATTTTGAAAAAAAATGATATTTTCTACTTTTTGTTATAAGAAAAATCGAATAAACTCAATTTTAGTCATACATTTAGGCCAAAATGTATTCAGCCACATGTCTTTAGTAAAGAAAATGTCAATAAGCGTATATTTATTGGTTTACGCAAAAGTTATAGCGTTTACAAACTAGGGTACATTTTCTGAAATTTACACAGCTTTAAATTTATGACTGCCTATCTCATTTCTTGAGGTGCTAAAATGGCAGGGCAGTACAAAACCCCCCCAAATGACCCCATTTTGGAAAGTAGACACCCCAAGGAAATTGCTGAGAGGCATGTTGAGCCCATTGAATATTTATTTTTTTTGTCCCAAGTGATTGAATAATGACAAAAAAAAAAAAATTACAAAAAGTTGTCACTAAATGATATATTGCTCACACATGCCATGGTTATATGTGGAATTGCACCCCAAAATACATTCTGCTGCTTCTCCTGAGTACGGGGATACCACATGTGTGGGACTTTTTAGGAGCCTAGCCACGTACGGGACCCCGGAAACCAAGCACCGCCTTCAGGATTTCTAAGGGCGCAAATTTTTTATTTCACTCCTCACTACCTATCACAGTTTCGAAGGCCATAAAATGCCAAAATAGCACAAAACCCCCCCAAATGACCCCATTTTGGAAAGTAGACACCCCAAGCTATTTACTGAGAGGCATGTTCAGTCCTTGGAATATTTTATATTTTGCCACAAGTTGCGGGAATATGACAAACTTTTTTTTTTTTTGCACAAAGTTGTCACTAAATGATATATTGCTCACACATGCCATGGGCATATGTGAAATTACACCCCAAAATACATTCTGCTGCTTCTCCTGAGTACGGGGATACCACATGTGTGGGACTTTTTGGGAGCCTAGCCGCGTATGGGACCCCAAAAACCAAGCTCCGCCTTCAAGGTTTCTAAGGGCATAAATTTTTGATTTCACTCCTCACTACCTATCACAGTTTTGAAGGCCATAAAATGCCAAGATGGCACAAAACCCCCCCAAATGACCCCATTTTGGAAAGTAGACACCCCAAGCTATTTGCTGAGAGGCATGTTGACCCCATTGAATATTTTTTTTTTGTCCCAAATGATTGAATAATGACAAAAAGAAAAAAAAATGTACAAAAAGTTGTCACTAAATGATATATTGCTCACACACGCCATGGTTATATGTGGAATTGCACCCCAAAATACATTCTGCTGCTTTTCCTGAGTACGGGGATACCACATGTGTGGGACTTTTTGGGAGCCTAGCCGCGTACAGGGCCCCAAAAACCAAGCTCCGCCTTCAAGGTTTCTAAGGGCATAAATTTTTGATTTCACTCCTCACTACCTATCACAGTTTCGAAGGCCATAAAATGCCAAAATAGCACAAAACCCCCCCAAATTACCCCATTTTGGAAAGTAGACACCCCAAGCTATTTGCTGAGAGGCATGTTGAGTCCATGGAATATTTTATATTTTGCCACAGGTTGCGGGAATATGACAAACTTTTTTTTTTTTGCACAAAGTTGTCACTAAATGATATATTGCTCACACATGCCATGGGCATATGTGAAATTACACCCCAAAATACATTCTGCTGCTTCTCCTGAGTACGGCGATACCACATGTGTGGGACTTTTTGGGAGCCTAGCCGCGTACGGGACCCCAAAAACCAAGCACCGCCTTCAAGGTTTCTAAGGGCATAAATTTTTGATTTCGCTCC
The DNA here is from genome assembly GCA_029206835.1 of Rana muscosa. Lineage (NCBI taxonomy): Eukaryota > Metazoa > Chordata > Amphibia > Anura > Ranidae > Rana > Rana muscosa. The sequence continues at coordinate 696,761,452 of CM055117.1, read as the reverse complement.
TCACTACCTATCACAGTTTTGAAGGCCATAAAATGCCAAGATGGCACAAAACCCCCCCAAATGACCCCATTTTGGAAAGTAGACACCCCAAGCTATTTGCTGAGAGGCATGTTGAGCCCATTGAATATTTTTTTTTTGTCCCAAATGATTGAATAATGACAAAAAGAAAAAAAAATGTACAAAAAGTTGTCACTAAATGATATATTGCTCACACATGCCATGGTTATATGTGAAATTACAGCCCAAAATACATTCTGCTGCGTCTCCTGAGTACAGGGATACCACATGTGTGGGACTTTTTGGGAGCCTAGCCGCGTACGGGACCCCAAAAACCAAGCACCCGCCTTCAAGGTTTCTAAGGGCATAAATTTTTGATTTCACTCCTCACTACCTATCACAGTTTTGAAGGCCATAAAATGTCAAAATAGCCCAAAACCCCCACAAATGACCCCATTTTGGAAAGTAGACACCCCAAGCTATTTGCTGAGAGGCATGGTGAGTATTTTACAGCTCTCATTTGTTTTTGAAAATTAAGAAAGACATTTTTTTTTTCTTTTTTTTTTCTTTTTTTACATTTTCAAAACTTTGTGACAAAAAGCGAGATCTGCAAAATACTCAACATACCTCTCAGCAAATAGCTTGGGGTGTCTACTTTCCAAAATGGGGTCATTTGGGGGGTTTTGTGCCATCTGGGCATTCCATGGCCTCCGAAACTGTGATAGGCAGTGAGGAGTGAAATCAAAAATTTACACCCATAGAAATCCTGAAGGCGGTGCTTGGTTTTTGGGGTCCCGTACGCGACTAGGCTCCCAAAAAGTCCCACACATGTGGTATCCCCGTACTCAGGAGAAGCAACAGAATGTATTTTGGGGTGTAATTCCACATATGCCCATGGCATGTTTGAGCAATATATAATTTAGTGACAACTTTTTGTACATTTTTTATTTTTTTGGTCATTATTCAATCACTTGGGACAAAAAAAAAAAATATTCAATGGGCTCAACATGCCTCTCAGCAAATAGCTTGAGGTGTCTACTTTACAAAATGGGGTCATTTGGGGGGGTTTTGAACTGTCCTGGCATTTTATGCACAACATTAGGAAGCTTATGTCACACATCATCCACTCTTCTAACCACTTGAAGACAAAGCCCTTTCTGACACTTTTTGTTTACATGGAAAAAAAAATTTTTTTGCAGAAAAATTATGTTGAACCCCAAACATTATATATTTTTTGAAAGCAAAGGCCCTACAGATTAAAATAGTGGGTGTTGCATTTTTTTTTCCACACAGTATTTGCGCAGCGATTTTTCAAACACATTTTTTGGGGGAAAAACACACTTTTTTTATTTTTAATGCACTAAAAAACACTATATTGCCCAAATGTTTGATGAAATAAAAAAGATGATCATAGGCCGAGTACATGGATACCAAACACGACATGCTTTAAAATTGCGCACAAACGCGCAGCGGCGACAAACTACATTCATTTTTAAAAGCATTTAAAAGCCTTTACAGGTTACCACGTTAGATTTACAGAGGAGGTCTACTGCTAAAATGACTGCCCTCGATCTGACCTTCGCGGTGATACCTCACATGCATGATGCAATTGCTGTTTACATATGACGCTAGACCGACGCTTGCGTTCGCCTTTGCGCAAGAGCAGGGGGGGACAGCGGTGCTTTTTTTTTTTTTTTTTATTAGTTTTGCTTTTTTATTTTATTTTTAAACTGTTCCTTCCATATTTTATTTTTTTTTATCATTTTTATTGTTATCTCAGGGAATGTAAATATCCCCTATGATAGCAATAAGTAGTGACAGGTACTCTTTTTTTGAAAAAAATTGGGGGGTTAGACCCTAGATCTTTCCTCTGCCCTCAAAGCATCTGACCACACCAAGATCGGTGTGATAAAATGCTTTCCCAATTTCCCAATGGCGCTTTTTATATCCGGGGGGGGACATTCCCTCCCACTGCTTGTAAAAGCAGTCTAGAGGCTAATTATCTGCTAGAATTGCTTTTACATGAAAGCCGGCTGCTGGCTGAAAAGAATGATACCAAGATGATACCTAAACCCGCAGGCATCATTCTGGTATAAACATTCAAAGTCCAGCAACATACCAGTACGTTGCTGGTCCTTGTTGGACATGTATTGTAATCTTTTTTTTCATACAGCCTATTGGCTGAACGAAAAAAAGAGATTGATTGGTGGGTATGCCCACCATTAGAATACCTCCCTTCATCCACCCACTTCTAATGATGGGCATATATGCCGAAGCATGGGGGCATCCTCCCGCAAAAAAGTTATGCCGCGTACACACGGTCAAGCCTTCGTCGGAATTTCGACCGTATGTACGCGGCATAAAAGGTTATGCCGTGTACACACGGTCGGACTTTTCCACGGGCAAGCCTCCGTTGGAATTTCGACCGTATATACGCGGCATTAGGAGCAAAATCGCTCCTCCGCCCCTGCTGCCCCCATGCTTCGGCATATATGCTCTTTTTTTTAACTGTGGTGGTGAAATCACCTCCTACTGCGTTGGAGTCACGGCTTTATGTATCGTGGGAGCAAACGCTGTTGCTGTCAAGATAAATAGATCCGCGCTGCAACTGAATGGCGTACCTGCTAAGCAAATGGTGGTTAACATTAAAACAAAGTAACATTACAGTACAACAGTAAGACCTTACCATGCCATACCTGCAAAGCAAATACCAAAACAAAACCTAGTAAAAAATAAAAAAATGTTTTAACGCAACCTGTGCCTAAAATATATATATGCCGAAGCATGGGGGCATCCTCCCGCAAAAAAGTTATGCCGCGTACACACGGTCAGAATTTTCCACGGGCAGGCCTCCGTCGGAATTTCGACCGTATGTACGCGGCATTAGGAGCAAAATCGCTCCTCCGCCCCTGCTGCCCCCATGCTTCGGCATATATGCTCTTTTTTTTAACTGTGGTGGTGAAATCACCTCCTACAGCACTGGAGTCACGGCTTTATGTATCGTGGGAGCAAACGCTGTTGCTGTCAAGATAAATAATTCCGCGCTGCAGTTGAATGGCGCACCTGAAAACAAAAAATTACATACCTGAAAAGCAAGCATGATAAAACATTGCAGAATAGAATACAGTAAAAAAGAGCAGAACAATAGAGAGAAAATAGAGAGAGAGAGAACAATAAAACGACAACTATTTTTGGTTTTTTTATTTTATATTTTTTTTGTGTTTTGTTTTTTACGTTTTTTCTTTTCTTTTTTACACTTTTTTTTGTAACTTTACAACTGTAATGGTTCGGGTCTCTCAAAATGTAATGGCATCTTGGGAGACCCTGTGTAAGTGTGTCCTTGTCTGTGAAATGCTGTACCCTACGCTAAAACTTCACTTTTGAGTGGTAGCGTTCAAAACATTCACCTTGGCAAAGACCAGGCTTGTCAGGACAGAGTGGACAAAAACTACGGGTGTCACGCCTAAATCCGCGCTTGCTACAGACACGACATCTTTTTTGGGGGTGGCTTTGGGTAGGGGTACTCGGGAGGACATACGAATAATGCCTCTCATGCAGCCGGCTTACTGCATTTGGTAGGGGATGGTGAGGTGCAGAACCGCCTGGATACAGGAGTTCTGTGACTATCTCATTCTGGAATTTTAGAAGAGATAACGTCCCGCCTGAAGCTCTGTATAGCACATGAGCGTTCAGCAAAGCCAATTGGAATAATGATAGAGACACTTTTTTGTACCAGCGTCTCGCCTTACGGTCAATTAGGTACGGCGCCATCAACTGGTCGTTGAGGTCCACCCCTCCCATATTTTGGTTATATTCGTGGACACAGAGGGGTTTCTCCACAACACCAGTCGCCGTACGAATTTGGACTGTCGTGTCTGCATGAAGGGAGGTAAGAAGGAAAACATTCTTATTGTCCCTCCACTTCATAGCGAGCAAGTTATTACACTTCAAGCAGGCTCTCTCCCCCAGCCTAAGACGGGCATCTACAAGCCGCTGGGGAAAGCCCCGGCGATTAGGTCGCAGGGTGCCACATGCTCCAATCTGATGATCAAACAAGTGACTAAACAGTGGCACGCTCGTGTAATAATTGTCCACATACAAGTGGTACCCCTTTCCGAATAAGGGTGACACCAAGTTCCACACTATCTTGCCAGCGCTCCCTATGTAATCCGGGCAGTTGACCGACTCAATCTGACTATCTTTTCCCTCATAAACCGTAAAGTTCACTACATAGCCTGTTGCCCTGTCACAGAACTTGTAGAGCTTGACCCCGTATCTGGCACGCTTGCTGGGAAGGTACTGCTTGAAAGACAAGCGGCCAGAAAATTTAATCAGGGACTCATCAACGCAGACAACTTTATCGGGAGTAAACAAGGCTGCAAAACGTTCGTTGAAGTGGTTTATGAGGGGCCGAATTTTATAGAGCCGGTCGTATTCAGGGTCCCCACGTGGACGACAAAGTTCATTGTCGTTGAAGTGCATGAACCGCAAAATCTGCTCGTATCGTGCCCTGGACATGGAGGCAGAGAACACGGGCATGTGGTCAATTGGGTGCGTGGACCAATAAGCACGCAATGACGGAAATTTATGTGTGCCCATGTTGAGGGAAAGGCCCAGAAAGGTCTTAAATTCGGAAACCGTAATTGGTTTCCAATTTCTGGCAATTTTAGGCAACTGGGGGTTAGCGGCGATAAATTGACCAGCATATAAATTACTCTGGTCCACAATAGATCTATAGAGATCTTCCGTGAAAAACAGCGAATAAAAATCAATTGGAATAAAATCAGCTGTTTCCACCTGAATACCGGGTTGGGCAGTGAATGGGGGAAGTACGGGTTCTGCAGAAGTGGTGGGGACCCAATCAGGATAGGCGAATTCTGCAGGAAGGGCAGTATGGGCACGACGGGCCTGCCTTTGTCTTCTTGGTGGCAGCGGGACACTACTTGTGCTTGCCACCTCGCCAGCTTGAACTGCACTTATGGGACTCGCCACGTCACCAAGTGTTACTGCAGTGCTGGATGTACGTCCAGGCTGTACTAGGCCGCTGGTGCTTGCCAGTTCACCAGAAGGAATAGCGGCGCTAGTACTACTCTGCTCCATGATACGAGAGACCTGCGGTTCTTGCTCCTCAACAACCGCAGAAGATCGGGATCGGGTACACCTGACCTTAGCAGGGACCTCAACTTCGTCGTCAGAGCTATCTGACGTGGGGCCGCTGACGTCACTGTCTTCTACGGGAAGATATTCTGAGCCTGAATCTGACAGATACGTGACCTCCTCTTCACTATCTGTCATGCTCAGAATCTCGTAGGCCTCTTTACTAGTGTACCTTCGTCTTGCCATTTTGGGCTCTAAATTTAGGGGTACACTAGTAAGATTCACAGGAAAAAAAGCACCTGACTGTCGTCAGCAAATATATCAAACGCTACAAAAAAACTGTTAGCGATCGCAGGGATCAGGCCTGTCTCTGCGAACGCTGCAGTTATGTGTTTTGTGTTTGGTAAGTGACAGTGATCGATCGATACTGCACTTGGGTGGGCTGGGCTGGGCTGGGCGGAGGGGCTAAACGCAGGCGCTAGCAGGTATCTGGGCTGATCCCGCTAACACTGCGTTTTTGGGAACCCTAAACCGCTGGGGATGCTAGTATAGATCTGATCAGATACTATACCACTAAGGGGGGTGTATGCTTTGCGCGTGGGTGTTAGCGTTACTGGCACTAACCTAACACTGCCTGGGGCGACGCAGACCCTCTCTGGCGCTAAAACCTAATTGATCTCACCCGCCGGGCGATCAGGGGGGTTAAACCTTTATTGGGTTATATACGGCGGGTGCCCTGATGCTATAAAAAGCAAACTAATCAACCAGCGTCACCCGTAACCTTTATATGGTGATCACTGGTGAAAGGGTTAACTAGGGGCAATCAGGGGGTTAAAACCTTTATTAGGTTAAATATGGGGGTACCTGACACTATATAAAAACCTGACGGGTAACCTAAATAACTAAATAACTTACTGGCTAACCAGTGACACCAGTGACGCTTATACGGCGATCACTGGTGAAAGGGTTAACTCTAGGGGCAATCAGGGGGTTAAAATAATATATGGGGGTACCTGACACTAATAAAAACCTGCAGCGAACCTAAAAAAAAATAACTGCCTATCTAAAACACCAGCGACACGAATACAGCGATCGGAAAAACAATCGCTTAGTGACGCTGAAGTTAGGGGGTGAAAGGGTTACCTGGGGGGTGATCAAGGGGTTAAACCTTTATTAGGGGGGGTTAGGGGGCTACCCTGGACCTAAAGGGGCCTAATCCTAACTGCCCTGCAACTTTTTACAATCACAGATGACACTAAATGCAGTGATCAGTAAAATAAATGATCACTGCAATCAGTGACACTGTGATTGGGGGCTTTGGGGTGACCTGGGGGGTGATCTGGGGGTGACTGGGGGGTGATTTGTGTGCCTATGTGTACCTACGTGTCAGTGGACTGTTGGTGCACTAACCTGCTTCTTCTCTCCTCGGCGCCGGGAACGAAAAGACCGCGGCGAGGGAGATGACATCACTTCCTCCAGCCTGTGTTTACATTTCAGGCAGGAGGAAGCAATTTCATTCGCCGGGAGCGATCGCGAGGGAGGGGGCGGAATCGAGCGGCCGCCCCCTCATGCCTGATCGCTCCCGAACACTTAACGGCCGCTCACTGCAGTGAAGGGGGGTCCGGATGGACCCCCCAACTGCACAAAGGCGATCACGTAGATCTACGTGATTCTGCCTGTCGGTGCCATTCTGCCGACGTAAATCGGCGGTGGGCGGTCGTTAAGTGGTTAAGGAGAAACACAATCAAGATCCTTCTGTAGCTCAATTTTGTGGCATAGATTGTGTATACCCAACATGGAGAGGGTCTAATAGAGTCAGAGACTTATCGCAACGCGAAACTCAATGGATCTTTCTTTTAAAGTGTTTATTTCCGAGAGGTTTGAATGTGGAGGTGGATCTAAATTGCTTCATTAACAATTTTTGAATTTTTGATATAGTTTTTTAAACACATCCAAACCTCATGAAAAATTGGGAACTAGACAAGTGTTTTCTGTGGTTCCATGTAGGTTAAGTAATAGTGCAGTTTATATATTCACCAATAGGGGATTGGTATAGATTTTGTTTATTTACTTAATTTGATCTGATCAATTTCCCCTTAAGTCAATGTTAAAGGTGTTTAGGCTAACATGTTCGATTTAATATCCATAAATGAAATTACATCTGTGACTATCAGTTTGGTCACAAAAGGTTATTGGTTGAACATGGGTGCATACACCATACATTGGTACATCTATGTGTGTGGATGTGTGTATATGTTTACTCAATTGAAATCATCTGGTAGGCCCACAATACATTTCATCCATTCATTGGCCCTCCCATTTGTTTTGAATTTTGTTTTTAGAGATTTTTTAGAGATTTTTTAAAAAAAGAGCTTTTAAAAGACTTTTTAAATAAATTTTAAAATAATTTTAATATTTTTAAATATCATTTTGGAATAAGTTTAAATGATTACTTTAAAGATTTATATTGTCTCACTTTATTTGTGTCTAACAACTAGTAAGCAGTTGGGGGTAGCGCAATAATAAATAATATTCTGTATATTCTAAATCGGTGGTTTCTAATTGATCTATGGGGACATTATGATGCCTATAGATGTTGAGGACCGGCGAATTTTGGTCACGGGGACACTCGATCGGCTCTTCTAGTTAGACAGGACGCTTGGCTATAGAATTTCCTGTTGGAGAGACGTCCCCATCTAGATATGATGCGGTACGTCTCACCAATGGTGTCTGCTGAGGTTCTGGGTGGGGAGGAGACTTCCGCCCTTAGAGCTTCTGGACTCGGTGAGTCACTTCCGCCCACACGCAATGCAGGACGTGTCCGCAGTTGACGGATGTTTTGTTGCGTGCCGGGGTGAGTCATCACTATGCTGGAGCTGCACAGCTGCTGTTTGCCCTTTGATGGTTTATTATGGCAGAGGTACTTCCGCCATTACTTGATGAGGTGCGCCGGCGCTGTGATATGTTCTGTATCCACCAATCAGAATTAATAGTATAAAGGGAGGGTTTTTCTGCTATGTGGCCAATCCCATGAATAAGTCTCAATGACGAAACATGTCGGGGCGTGGCTACACGGCAGGCTATTGAAAACTTGGTAAAGTGTGTGTGGAGTGCCGTGTGTTATACACTTTAAATCTTGCCACCTTTGGAAATGGCGACAACGAGCGGAGAGGACAGGTAGAGAGTGTACACTGTACTGTTCTGTGCCCTGTGCTGATCTTGGGTCCGCCGTGACCAGTGTTCGTTGGTGGAGACAGTTTGAAGCTGTTGCTGTGGATTTTCGGTTGCAATGTGATTTTGCTTACTTTGATTGGTTACCATGTGAGTGCAATATTTGAAGGATTTGTAGTACATAAATAAAAACTGAATTTTGCAGTATTACACTATTCTTTGTACTTTTTATTTTTGCATTTATATGGAGCTAATTTGAAGATCACTCTATCGGATGCTGAACCTATCCACCTATTTGAGAGGTGCTATTTGCGTATCTGCCAAAACACGAGAGTGTGAGGCATTACATTGCGGTGAGTGTTTCATCTGAAGGGGGTTTTGACTCACTTGAACACTGTGGTGTGGTGGAAGAGAAGAGGAATTCAACCTATTTTTTGAACACTAATACTACACACTTATATGGACTTTATTGTGTTGATCACTATACCACTTTATACATTGTTTTGTGGTTTTCTTTATGCTTTTTTCAATTTTAGGATTTAAGAATATTTCACCAATTATTTTTGAATCACAGTATATATCTATATGATTGTTATATTTATTTAGCGCTACTTATAGTTTGTCACCCTATTTCTAGTGTGTCTACTATGATTTTTTACCCCCATATATTAGCTAATAAAGGTTTAACCCCCTTGATCGCCCCCCAGGTTACCCTTTCACCCCCTATCACCACTGTCGCTAAGTGATCATTTTTCTGATCGCTGTCTTAGCGTCGGTGATGCTGATAGGTAGCCAGTTATTTTTTTTAGGTTCGCCGCAGGTTTTTATAGCGTCAGGTACCCCCATATATTACCTAATAAAGGTTTAACCCCTTGATCGCCCCCCCAGGTAACCCTTTCACCCCCTTTTGCCAGTGTCACTAAGCGATCATTTTTCTGATCGCTGTATTACTTATGCTGGTGCCGATAGATAGCCAGTTATTTTTTTTAGGTTCGCCGCAGGTTTTTATAGCGTCAGGTACCCCCATATATTATCAAATAAAGGTTTTAACCCCCTAATTGCCCCTAGTTAACCCTGCGTCACACCCCAGGCAGCGTCAGGTTAGTGCCAGTAACGCTAACACCCACGCGTGAAGCATACACCCCACTTAGTGGTATAGTATCTGAACAGATCAATATCTGATCTGATCAGATCTATACTAGTGTCCCCAGCAGTTTAGGGTTCCCAAAAACGCAGTGTTAGCGGGATCAGCCCAGATACCTGCTAGCACCTGCGTTTTGCCCCTCCGTCCAGCCCAGGCCACCCAAGTGCAGTATCGATCGATCACTGTCACTTACAAAACACAACACACATAACTGCAGCGTTGGCAGAGACAGGCCTGATCCCTGCGACTCCAGTGCTGTAGGAGGTGATTTCACCACCACAGTTAAAAAAAAAAGCATATATGCCGAAGCATTGGGGCAGCAGGGGCGGAGGAGCGGAGGAGCGATTTTGCTCCTAATGCCGCATACATACGGTCGAAATTCCGACAGAGGCTTGCCCGTGGAAAAGTCCGACCATGTGTGTGCGGCATAATTTTTGCGGGAGGATGCCCCAATGCTTCGGCATATATAAATGGTGCATGTATGCCCATCATTAGAAGTGGGTGGATGAATGGCGGTATTCTAATGGTGGGCATACCCACCGATCAATCTCTTTTTTTGTTCAGCCAACAGGCTGCATGAAAAAAAAGATTACAATACATGTCCAACAAGGACCAGCAACGTACTGGTATGTTGCTGGACTTTGAATGGTTATACCAGATTGATGCCTGCGGGTTTAGGTATCATCTTGGTATCATTCTTTTCAGCCAGCGGCCGGCTTTCATGTAAAAGCAATCCTAGTGGCTAATTAGCCTCTGGACTGCTTTTACAAGCAGTGGGAGGGAATGTCCCCCCCCCGGATATAAAAAGCGCCATTCGGAAATTGGGAAAGCATTTTATCACACCGATCTTGGTGTGGTCAGATGCTTTGAGGGCAGAGGAAAGATCTGGGGTCTAATAGACCCCAGTTTTTTCAAAAAAAGAGTACCTGTCACTACCTATTGCTATCATAGGGGATATTTACATTCCCAGAGATAACAATAAAAATGATAAAAAAAAAAAATATATGGAAGGAACAGTTTAAAAATAAAAAAAAGCAAAATTTATAATAATAAAAAAAAAAAAAAGCACCCCTTCCTGCCCTGCTCTTGCCCAATGGCGAACGCAAGCGTTGGTCTGGCGTCATATGTAAACAGCAATTGCACCATGCATGTGAGGTATCACCGCACAGGTCAGATCGAGGGCAGTCATTTTAGCAGTAGACCTCCTCTGTAAATCTAACATGGTAACCTGTAAAGGCTTTTAAAGGCTTTTAAAAATGTATGTAGTTTGTCGCCAATGCGCATTTGTGTGAAATTTTAAAGCCTGTCGTGTTTGGTATCTATGTACTCGGCCTAAGATCATCTTTTTTATTTCATCAAACATTTGGGCAATATAGTGTGTTTTAGTGCATTAAAACTTAAAAAAGTGTATTTTTTCCTCAAAAAATGCGTTTGAAAAATCGCTGCGCAAATACTGTGTGGAAAAAAAAATGCAACACCCACCATTTTAATCTATAGGGCCTTTGCTTTAAAAAAATATATAATGTTTAATATAAATATGTTTTCATGTAAACAAAAAGTGTCAGAAAGGGCTTTGTCTTCAAGTGGTTAGAAGAGTGGATGTAAGCTTCCTAATGTTGTGTATAAAATGCCAGAACAGTTCAGAACCCCCCAAATGACCCCATTTTGGAAAGTAGACACCCCAAGCTATATACTGAGAGGCATGTCGAGTCCATGGAATATTTTATATGTTGACACAAGTTGCTGAAAATAGACAATTTTTTTTTTCTTGCACAAAGTTGTTACTAAATGATATATCGCTCAAACATGCCATGGGCATATGTGGAATTACACCCCAAAATACATTATGTTGCTTCTCCTGAGTACGGGGATACCACATGTGTGAGACTTTTTGGGAGCCTAGCCGCGTACGGGACCCCAAAAACCAAGCACCACCTTCAGGCTTTCTAAGGGTGTAAATTTTTGATTTCACTTCTCTCTGCCTATCACAGTTTCGGAGGCCATGGAATGCCCAGATGGCACAAACCCCCCCAAATGACCCCATTTTGGAAAGTAGACACCCCAAGCTATTTTCTGAGAGGTATGGTGAGTATGTTGCAGATCTCGCTTTTTGTCACAAAGTTTTGAAAATTGAAAAAAAAAAAAAAATTTCTTTCTTCATTTTCAAAAACAAATTAGAGCTGTAAAATAATCAACATGCCTCTCAGCAAATAGCTTGGGGTGTCTACTTTCCAAAATGGGGTCATTTGGGGGGATTTTGTGCTATTTTGGCATTTTATGGCCTTCGAAGCTGTGATAGGTAGTGAGGAGTGAAATCAAAAATTTGTGCCCTTAGAAATCCTGAAGGCGGTGCTTGGTTTTTGGGGCCCCGTACGCGGCTAGGCTCCTAAAAAGTCCCACACATGTGGTATCCCCGTACTCAGGAGAAGCAGCAAAATGTATTTTGGGGTGCAATTCCACATATAACCATGGCATGTGTGAGCAATATATCATTTAGTGACAACTTTTTGTAAAAAAAATGTTGTCATTATTCAATCACTTGGGACAAGAAAAAAAAAATTCAATGGGCTCAACATGCCTCTCAGCAATTTCCTTGGGGTGTCTACTTTCTAAAATGGGGTCATTTGGGTGGGGTTTGTGCTATTTTGGCATTTTATGGCCTTCGAAACTGTGATAGGTAGTGAGGAGTGAAATCAAAAATTTGCGCCCTTAGAAATCCTGAAGGCGGTGCTTGGTTTTCGGGGGCCCGTATGCGGCTAGGCTCTCAAAAAGTCCCACACGTGTGGTATCCCCGTACTCAGGAGAAGCAGCAAAATTTATTTTGGGGTGCAATTCCACATATAACCATGGCATGTGTGAGCAATATATCATTTAGTGACAACTTTTTGTAATTTTTTATTTATTTTTTTGTCATTATTCAATCACTTGAGACAAAAAAAAAAAATTCAATGGGCTCAACATGCCTCTCAGCAATTTCCTTCGGATGTCTACTTTCCAAAATGGGGTCATTTGGGGGGGTTTTGTACTGCCCTGCCATTTTAGCACCTCAAGAAATGAGATAGGCAGTCATAAATTAAAAGCAGTGTAAATTCCAGAAAATGTACCCTAGTTTGTAGACACTATAACTTTTGCGCAAACCAATAAATATACGCTTATTGACACTTTTTTTACTAAAGACATGTGGCTGAATACATTTTGGCCTAAATGTATGACTAAAATTGAGTTTATTCGATTTTTCTTATAACAAAAAGTAGAAAATATCATTTTTTTCCAAATTTTCAGTCTTTTTCCGTTTATATAGCAAAAAATTTAAATCGCAGAGGCAATCAAATACCATTAAAAGAAAGCTCTATTTGTGGAAGAAAAGGACGAAAATTTCGTTTGGGTACAACATTGCATGTCCGCACAATTTACAGTTAAAGCAGCGCAGTGCAAAATTCTGAAAACACCTCTGGTCCTTTAGCTACAAAATGGTCCGAGGCTTAAGTGGTTAATGGAATCTTAAGGAATGATAGATAGACTACTGGTTTCACTTCTCATTCATATCCCACTACTACACTAGAAATATATATTGAAGAGTGAAGAGGGTTAGGCACAAGGCAGCTTTTTTTACATACAATAAAAATGTACTACCCCAGAGACATTTTAAAAAACTGATCTTAGCAAGATGATAGTTTTACATATCCAGGAAGAATAGTTCAAATTGTGCAGACACAAGCAAGGCGGGTTTGTTATCTACAATAAAATATATAGTGTAGTATACAGTGCCCTGAAAAAGTATTCACACCCCTTAAAATTTTGCACATTTCCTCATGTTACAACCAAAAACATACATGTATTTTATTGGGATTTTATGTGATAGACCAACACAAAGTGGCATAGAATTGTGAAGTGGAAGGAAACTGATAAATGGTTTTCAATTCTTTTTACAAAAAAATATGTGAAAAGTGTGGTGTGCATTTGTATTCAGCCCCCTTACTCTGATACCCCTAACTAAAATCTAGTGGAACCAATTGCTTTCAAAAGTCACCTAATTTGGAAATAGAGTCACCCTGTGTGTAATTTAATCTCAGTAAATACAACTGTACTGTGAAGCCCTCAGAGGTTTGTTAGAGAGCCTTAGTGAACAAACACCTTCATGAAGGCCAAGGAACACACCAGACAGGTCAAGGATAAAGTTGTGGAGAGGTTTAAAGCAGGGATAGGTTAAAAAAAAATATCCCAGGCTTTGAACATCTCATGGAGCACTGTTCAATCCATCATCCGAAAATGGAAAGAGTATGGCACAAATCTAACAAGACATGACCATTCATCTAAACGGACAGGCCAGGCAAGGAGAGCATTAATCAGAGAAGCAGCCAAGAGGCCCATGGTAACTTTGGGGGAGCTGCAGAGATCCACAGCTCAGGTGGGAGAATCTGTCCACAACTGTTAGTCGTGCACTCCACAAATCTGGCCTTTATGGAAGAGTGGCAAGAAGAAAGTCATTGTTGAAAGAAAGCCATAAGAAGTCTCATTTGCAGTTTGCAAGAAGCCATGTGGGGGACACAGAAAACATGTGGAAAAAGGTGCTCTCGTCAGATGAGACCAAGATTTAACTTTTTGGCCTAAAAGCAAAATGCTATGTGTGGCAGAAAACTAACACTGCACATCACCCTGAACATACCATCCCCACAGTGATACATGATGGTGGCAGCATCATGTTGTGGGGATGCTTTTCTTCAACAGGGACAGGGAAGCTTGTCAGTGTTGATGGGAAGATGGATGGAGCCAAATACAGGGCAGTCTTAGAATAAAACCTGTTAGAGTCTTCAAAAGACTTGAGATGGGGCAGAGGTTCACCTTCCAGCAGGACAACGACCCTAAACATACAGCCAGAGCTACAATGGAATGGTTTAGATCAAAGCATATAATAGTATGTGTTAGAATGGAACAGTCAAAGTCCAGACCTAAATCTAATTGAGAATCTGTGGCAAGACTTGAAAATTGCTGTTCACAGATGCTCTCCATCCAATCTGACAGAGCTTGAGCTATTTTGCAAAGAAGAATGGGTAAAAATGTCACTCTCTAGATGTGCAAAACTGGTAGAGACATACCCAAAAAGACTTGTAGCTTTAATTGCAGCGAGCGGTGGTTCTAAAAAGTATTGACTCAGGGGGGCTGAATATAAATGCATGGCACGCCACACTTTTCACATATGTAGCTCCCAGGGTGAGTTTTTGCACACTTCCCTCTTTACTCTTCCCCTGGCGCTACGCCGGATCCACACTTTGTTAAGTATGAAAATCCATTGTTTAATTACCTTTGGGTCTGCAGCGAGTTACCTCCCACGAGTGGATCCTTCAGCTCCGTTGTCTAGGTACCAGTGTATTCAGGAATAAGGCCAATGTCCACACACGAGTAAAACCTAATCAGCAAGGCTTTATTCTTTCTGTTTCTTTTGAGTTAACTTGAAGAAAGTGAAGGCAGGAAAGTTGAAGATGTAGGGGAAGGTTCAGGCACGCAACACTTAAATCCCAAATATATATACACTCGTCGCCACTCAAGCCTGAGTGGGTATTGCTCACCCGGATAGTCCCTATAAGAGCAGTCCTAGCAGCTGGATGGAGCACGGATGTCAGAGATGATGGATCCTCCTTTAGGCAGACCTCCAGGCCTCTCCCCGAGACAGCAGTACCATCGCTATCTCCGCCGGGACTGATCTTCCCCTGGAACTCCTTTCCTAAAGATGTACCCCCTTCAACCGGGCAGCCTGAGATCCTTCTCCGAAGTGTAGGCCCTCGTTAGGAGAGCTGGGCTTACTATGCAGCAGCAGAGCCTCGGGCTAAAGGTGCCTGAGGCCTAAACACACCCGCGCACCCCGTGCCATGTGGGCCACGAGACACGCTCACTGGACCAGAGCTCCCTCTGACGCCTTGGAGTCCCCCTGGAATCACCTCACGCCAAATGGCGTCTGCCCCTTTTGTACCCTCTCCGAGCATGCACAGCGGGTAGACCACGCCCACTGCACGGCTGCCGAGAGAGGACACCCAAGGTGCTGTGATACCCCCGTGATCCAGCCTGTGCCGGCGGTGACAGTGCAACCAGCAGGCAAAGGAGAATAACGCTGCCGGGCAGTATCACACCCAGAGCAGAGCAAACAATTTGAACTATAATTGGTCTGAGCCCAACTACTGGCTCAGACTGCCCCTAAATTTCCATATAGCGCCCCAAAATATTGGGGGGGCGCTACACATATTTAACCAGTTCTGGACCAGCCGCCGCAGTAGTACAGCAGCAGGTTGGCTCGGCTGGACGAAGCAACGTTACTGTACGGCGGCCGCGATGATCGGATTCGCTTCAGAATCGATCAGTCTCCAATGATTTCTGGCCTGGACCTGGTGATCGGTTCTGGCGAATTAAATCCTTCCCCTGCCTGTCTAAGTGTAATCACAGGCAGGGGAAGTGATATCATATCCCCTCGTGGAACTCTTTTCATTCCAGAGAGAGGAGAGAAGACATCTCAGAGTAAGTTGCACCAACACTAAACTGACACAGTACACATAGGCACACTTCTCACCCCCCGATCACCCCCCGATCGCCCCCCCAGTTAACCCCTTAACTTCATGTCACTGTGTCATGCAGTGTTCATATTTTTCTTTGATCATTGTACTGGTGTCATTTGTGACAATAATCAGTGTTAGGGTACTTAGTAGTAGGCCTAGATAGGTCTAGGGACCCCCTAACCCCCCTAATAAAGGTTTAACTGCTACATGGTCAAGATGGCTATTCATGACCTAGGTATCATGTAAACTAATAGGTACTATATACTTTGTAATATTGGATGCTGTTTTTTTTCTGTCCTTTTATCTCTTTTTTTTCCCCCATACATACTCCAAGAGCATGGTGGGGGTTGGGGGATGGGAGGGTTTTGTTCAGGTGGGGTGGTTTGAGGTCCACTTTTTTTTTTCCTTTTCTTGGGTTGTGTTTTGTTTAATGTGATTTTGTTTGTATAATTTGTTCGTATTGTCTCAATGTTGTTTGCATATAAAAAAAATAAAAAATTAACCCCTTGATCACCCCCTGTCACCAGTGATCACGGTATTAGTGTCACGGGTGACGCTGGTTAGTTAGTTATTTTTTTATAGCTAGCGTCAGGGCACCCGTTGTATATTACCTAAGAAATAGTTTAACCCCCTGATCACCTGGTGGTTGATATCAGTTAGGTTTTAGCATCAGTTAGGGTCTGTGTCACCCCAGGCAGTGTCAGATTAGTGCCAGTAGCGCTAACACCCACGCACGCACCATATACCTCCCTTAGTAGTATAGTGTCTGAACGGATCGATATCTTTGATAAGATCACAACTATAATAGTGTCCCCAATAGTTTAGGGTTCCCAAAAACGTAGCATTAGCGGGATCAGCCCAGATACCTGCTAGCACCTGTGTTTAGCCCCTCTGCCCAGCCCAGCTCAGCCCACCCAAGTGCAGTATCAATCGATCACTGTCACTTACAAAACACTAAACACATAACTGCAGCATTCACCCAACAGTTTTTTGGGAAGCGATAGAAGCAGTCGCTGACTAGTGATGAGCCGAACACCCCCGGGTTCGGTTCGCACCAGAACCCGCGAACGGAGCGAAAGTTCGCACGAACTTTAGAACCCTATTAAATACAATGGATGCGAACGTTTGAAATCTAAAGTGCTAATTATAACAACTATTATGAATGTTATTGTCCTAAAAAGGGTTTGGGAACCCGGGTTCTGCACCAGGGGACATGTATCAATCCAAAAAAACGTTTTAAAAACGGCAGTTTTTCGGGAGCAGTCATTTTAATGATGCCTAAAGTGAAAAAAAAAGTCAAATATTCCTTTAAATATCGTACCTGGGGAGTGTCTAAAGTATGCCTGTGAAGTGCCACGTGTTTCCCATGTTTAGAACTGTCCCTGCACAAAATTACATTTCTAAAGGAAAAAAAGCCATTTAAAACTGCTTGCGGCTTTAATGTAATGTCTGGTCCCGGAAATATGGATGAAAATCTTTAAGAAAAATGGCATAGCTACCCCATCACAGCCCCCCCCCCCTACCCCAGCCCATTACCAGCCCCTTTGGGTCTTGTATGGATATTAAGGGGAACCTCGCACACAAAATAAAAAAGGCCCTATATACTCTGAACAGCCGTATACAGGCGGTGCATGCAAGACAGGGACTGTAGGTTTGTTCTTATGTAGAATCTGTTTGTAATTTTGAACAGGTACATTGTTTAAGTGTAGCTCCAGCCAAAAAATCTATTTTTAAGCTTTTTGGAAAACATAGGGAAGGGTTATCACCCCTGTAACATTTGTTTTGCTGTCTGTGCAGTGTGCACCTGTTCAGAACTGTTCACCTCACTTTCCGTCCTAATGACAAATGTTTTTTGAAAATTTGGCGTTTTTATTGAAACAAGAATTGGTGATAAAGCATCAGTGGAGAGGAGACACTTTTTTTCCCATATTAACTCTTACAGGAGAGAATTTGCCTTCCTAGGGGTAGATTTCCTCTCACTTCCTGTTGTATCCTTCCGTTTGCAAGGAGGAGTCATTTGTAAGTTGGATGTTTGAAAGTAGGGGCCTGCCGTATATACTCAGCTGAAATTTGACCCTTACATGTTGGTGTTGCCACAACACTGTGAGCCCTCACAGTTAATCTTGGTGGGCGCATGAATGGGCCCTGCTGTGAATTATTAGATCAAGAATTGTAATTGCATGCCCCTGTTGAACAGGGGCTGAAAAATTGGGCCTTTGGTGGTGGTGGTGGTGGTGTTGACACAACACTGTAAGGCCTCACAGTTACTCTTGGTGGGCGCAGGAATGGCCCCTGCTGTGAATTATTAGATCAAGAATTGTAATTACATGCCCCTGTTAAACAGGGGCAGAAAAATTGGGCCTTAGGCACTGGTGCCACAACACTGCAACCCCTCACAGATACTGTACTTGGAGCACAGCAATGAGCCCTGTTGCAAAGTATTGCATCAAAAATTGTAATTACACGCCCCTGTTAAACAGGGGCTGAAAAATTGGGCCTTAGCCACTGGTGCTGGTGCCACGACACTGCAACCTCTCCCAGATACTCTAGTTGGAGTGCAGGACTGAGCCCTGCTGCAAAGCATTGCATAAAAAATTGTAATTACATGCCCCTGTTAAACAGGGGCTGAAAAATTGGGCCTTAGCCACTGGTGGCGGCACCCAGAAACAAAAATGTTCTTCCAAGCTATCATCATCAATCGGATCATTGAGGAGGAGGAGGATAGTCAGTCAACATAACAGGACAGTCTCTCGGCATCAGCATCAGTCTTGAAGGGATGTGACATTTGAAAATAAATTAGTCTGTTATATCAGCTTCAGGTGTTGGTGGAGGCTGGTGGTGATCCAAGACTGGTTCATCTTTATGAAGGTCAGTCGATCAACAGAGTCGGTGGACAGGCGCACCCTGTGATCCATGACAAATCCTCCAGCAGCACTGAATGTGCGTTCTGAAAGAACGCTGGATGCAGGACAGGCCAGTAGCTCAATTGCATACTGTGCAAGCTCTGGCCAGTGATCCATCCTCAAGACCCAGTAAGCCAGAGGATTTTCGGTGGGGAAGGTGTCCAAGTCTGACCTTGCCCCTAGGTATTCCTGCACCATGTATATCAGACGCTGGCGATGGTTGCTGGAACCGATCATACCTTGGGGCTGCGGACTAAAGAATTGTCTGAACGCATCGGTCAGACGACCACCTTCCCCACCGCTCCTTCTTTGACTGACCGAAGCCTCAGCAACTCGTTGTCCAGGACCAGGAGTTTGTAACCTCCCAGTCTCTGGGAACGCGTTGCACAGACCTTTCTGCAAGGCCTCCCGGAGTTGTCTCATCCTCTGCTCCCTCTGCGACGGTAAGATAAGGTCTGTAACCTTACCCTTGTACCGTGGATCAAGGAGAGTGGCCAGCCAGTAATGGTCCCTCTCCTTGATCCGAAGAATACGAGGATCCTTCCGCAGACTTTGCAGGATCAGGGAGGCCATGCAGCGTAGGTTAGCTGAGGCATTCGGTCCGGAGTCCTCTGGGTCACTAAGGACGACATGATCCGCAGCCACCTCCTCCCAGCCACGTACAAGTCCACTGGTTTCTTGGGACTGTAAATCATCCCTAAAAGACTGCTGCTGATGATGCTGAGTGCCAGGCTCCGCCTCCATGCTCACACAATCCTCCTCCCCCTCCTCCTCTTCCTGTGCGATGGGTGGGACAGAAGGAACACTGTCTGGGTAAAGGGGGCCTTGAGAGGCAAGGAAGTCCTCCTCTTCCTGCCTCTGTTCTGCCTCAAGTGCCCTGTCCATTATTCCACGCAGCGTATGTTCCAACAGGTGGACAAGAGGTACAGTGTCACTGATGCATGCACTGTCACTGCTCACCATCCTCGTGGCCTCCTCAAATGGTGCCAGGACAGTGCATGCATCCCTGATCATGCCCCACTGGCGTGGTGAAAAAAACCTGAGCTCCCCTGACCCTGTCCTGGTGCCGTAGTCGCACAGGTACTCATTGATGGCCCTCTGCTGCATGTGCAGCCACTGCAGCATGGCCAACGTTGAGTTCCACCTTGTGGGCATGTCACATATAAGGCGGTTCTTGGGCAGGTTCAACTCCTTTTGCAGCTCAGCCAGGCGAGCACTGGCATTATAAGATCTGCGGAAATGCACACAGACTTTCCTGGCCTGCCTCAGGACATCCTGTAAGCCCGGGTACCTGCCCAAGAACCGCTGCACCACCAGGTTAACCACTTAAAGACCGCCCACTGTAAATATACGTCGGCAGAATGGCACCGACAGGCAGAATCACGTACATATACGTGATTGCCTTTGTATAGTTGGGGGGTCCGATCGGACCCCCCTTCTTTACAGTGGGTGGTCGTTTTACCTTCGGGAGCGATCCGGCATGAGGGGACGGCCGTTCGATTCCGGCCACCCCCTCTCGATCGCTCCCGGCGAATGAGAGAGCTTCCCCTGCCTGCCAGGAAGGAGGAAGTGATGTCATCTCTCCTGCGGCGCTCACATATACCGAGCGCCGTACAGGAGAAGATGCAGGTTAGTACACAAAACAGCACACTGACACCAGGACACATAGGCACATAAATCGCCCCCCCAGGCCCCCCAGACACCCCCAGATCACCCCCCAGCCCCCAGTCACAGTGTCACTGATTGCAGTGACCATTTATTTAGTGATCACTGCAATCAGTGACATTTGTGACTGTAAAAGTGTCACTACATTTAGTTTTAGGTCCAGTGTAGCCCCCTAACCCCCCCTAATAAAGGTTTAACCCCCTGATCACCCCCCAGATAACCCTTTCACCCCCTAGCACCGCCGTCGCTAAGCAATCATTTTTCTGATCGATGTCTTAGCGTCGGTGATGCTGATCGGTAGCCAGTAATTTTTTTTAGGTTCGCCGCAGGTTTTTATAGCGTTGGGTACCCCCATATATTACCTAATGAAGGTTTAACACCCTTGATCGCCCCCCAGGTAACCCTTTCACCCCTTATCACCACTGTCACTAAGCGATAATTTTTCTGATCGATGTCTTAGCGTCGGCGATGCTGATCGGTAGCCAGTAATTTTTTTTAGGTTCGCCGCAGGTTTTTATAGCGTCGGGTACCCCCATATATTACCTAATAAAGGTTTAACCCCCTTGATCACCCCCCAGGTAACCCTTTCACCCCCTAGCACCGCCGTCGCTATGCAATCATTTTTCTGATCGATGTCTTAGCGTCGGTGATGCTGATCGGTAGCCAGTAATTTTTTTAGGTTCGCCGCAGGTTTTTATAGCGTCGGGTACCCCCATATATTACCTAATAAAGGTTTAACCCCCTTGATCGCCCCCCAGGTAACCCTTTCACCCCCTATCACCACTGTCACTAAGCGATAATTTTTCTGATCGATGTCTTAGCGTCGGCGATGCTGATCGGTAGCCAGTAATTTTTTTAGGTTCGCCGCAGGTTTTTATAGCGTCAGGTACCCCCATATATTATCTAATAAAGGTTTAACCCCCTGATCGCCCCCCAGGTAACCCTTTCACCCCCTATCACCACTGTCGCTAAGCAATCGTTTTTATGATCGTTGTCTTAGTGTCGGTGATGCCGATAGGTAGCCAGTAATTTTTTTTTAGGTTCGCCGTCAGGTTTTTATATAGCGTCAGGTACCCCCATATATTACCTAATAAAGGTTTTAACCCCCTAATTGCCCCTAGTTAACCCTTTCACCAGTGATCATCATATAAGTGTTACGGGTGACGCTGGTTAGTTATTTTTGCTTTTTATAGTGTCAGGGCACCCGCCGTATATAACCCAATAAAGGTTTAACCCCCTGATCGCCTGGCGGGTGATATCAATTAGGTTTTAGCGTCAGAGAGGGTCTGCGTCACACCCCAGGCAGCGTCAGGTTAGTGCCAGTAGCGCTAACACCCACACGTGAAGCATACACCCCCCTTAGTGGTATAGTATCTGATCAGCTCAATATCTGATCTGATCAGATCTATACTAGCGTCCCCAGCAGTTTAGGGTTCCCAAAAACGCACTGTTAGCGGGATCAGCCCAGATACCTGCTAGCACCTGCGTTTTGCCCCTCCGTCCAGCCCAGGCCACCGAAGTGCAGTATCGATCGATCACTGTCACTTGCAAAACACAACACACATAACTGCAGCGTTCGCAGAGACAGGCCTGATCCCTGCGACTCCAGTGCTGTAGGAGGTGATTTCACCACCACAGTTTAAAAAAAAAAGCATATATGCCGAAGCATTGGGGCAGCAAGAGCGGAGGAGCGATTTTGCTCCTAATGCCGCGTATATACGGTCGAAATTCCGACGGAGGCTTGCCCGTGGAAAAGTCTGACCATGTGTACGCGGCATAACTTTTGCGAGAAGATGCCCCCAAGCTTCGGCATATATAAATGGTGCATGTATGCCCATCATTAGAAGTGGGTGGATGAAGGGCGGTATTCTAATGGTGGGCATACCCACCGATCAATCTTTTTTTTCGTTCAGCCAACAGGCTGCATGAAAAAAAAGATTACAATACATGTCCAACAAGAACCAGCAACGTACTGGTATGTTGCTGGACTATGAATGTTTATACCAGAATGATGCCTGCGGGTTTAGGTATCATCTTGGTATCATTCTTTTCAGCCAGCGGCCGGCTTTCATGTAAAAGCAATCCTAGTGGCTAATTAGCCTCTGGACTGCTTTTACAAGCAGTGGGAGGGAATGTCCCCCCCCCCCGATATAAAAAGCGTCCAGTTTTTTCAAAAAAGAGTACCTGTCATTACCTATTGCTATCATAGGGGATATTTACATTCCCTGAGATAACAATAAAAGTGATAAAAATAAATAAATATGGAAGCAACAGTTTAAAAATAAAATAAAAAAGCAAAATTAATAAAAAAAAAAAAAGCACCCCTGTCCTGCCCTGCTCTTGCATGTAAACAAAAAGTGTCAAAAAGGGCTTTGTCTTCAAGTGGTTAGAAGAGTGGATGTAAGCTTCCTAATGTTGTGTATAAAATGCCAGAACAGTTCAAAACCCCGCCAAATGACCCCATTTTGGAAAGTAGACACCCCAAGCTATATACTGAGAGGCATGTCGAGTCCATGGAATATTTTATATGTTGACACAAGTTGAGGAAAAAATAATTTTTTTTTTTTTTTTTGCACAAAGTTGTCATTAAATGATACATTGCTCAAACATGCCATGGGCATATGTGGAATTACACCCCAAAATACATTCTGTTGCTTCTCCTGAGTACGGGGATACCACATGTGTGAGACTTTTTGGGAGCCTAGCCGCGTACGGGACCCCAAAAACCAATCACCGCCTTCAGGCTTTCTAAGGGTGTCAATTTTTGATTTCACTTCTCACTGCCTATCACAGTTTCGGAGGCCATGGAATGCCCAGATGGCACAAAACCCCCCCAAATGACCCCATTTTGGAAAGTAGACACCCCAAGCTATTTGCTGAGAGGTATTGTGAGTATTTTGCAGATCTCGCTTTTTGTCACAAAGTTTTGAAAATTGAAAAAAAAAAGAAAAAAAAAATGTTCTTTCTTCATTTTCAAAAACAAATGAGAGCTGTAAAATACTCACCATGCCTCTCAGCAAACAGCTTGGGGTGTCTACTTTCCAAAATGGGGTCATTTGGGGGGGGGTTTGTGCTATTTTGGCATTTTATGGCCTTCAAAACTGTGATAGGTAGTGAGGAGTGAAATCAAAAATTTGCGCCCTTAGAAATCCTGGAGGCGGTGCTTGGTTTCCGGGGTCCCGTACGTGGCTAGGCTCCTAAAAAGTCTCACACATGTGGTATCCCCGTACTCAGGAGAAGCAGCAGAATGTATTTTGGGGTGCAATTCCACATATAACCATGGCATGTGTGAGCAATATATCATTTAGTGACAACTTTTTGTAATTTTTTTTTTTTTGTCATTATTCAATCACTTGGGACAAAAAAAAAATATTCAATGGGCTCAACAGGCCTCTCAGCAATTTCCTTGGGGTGTCTACTTTCTAAAATGGGGTCATTTGGGGGGGGGGGGTTTGTGCTATTTTGGCATTTTATGGCCTTCAAAACTGTGATAGGTAGTGAGGAGTGAAATCAAAAATTTGCGCCCTTAGAAATCCTGAAGGCGGTGCTTGGTTTCCGGGGTCCCGTACGTGGCTAGGCTCCTAAAAAGTCCCACACATGTGGTATCCCCGTACTCAGGAGAAGCAGCAGAATGTATTTTGGGGTGCAATTCCACATATAACTATGGCATGTGTGAGCAATATATCATTTAGTGACACATTTTTGTAATTTATTTTTTTTTTGTCATTATTCAATCACTTGGGACAAAAAAAAAAAAAAATATTCAATGGGCTCAACATGCCTCTCAGCAATTTCCTTGGGGTGTCTACTTTCTAAAATGGGGTCATTTGGGGGGGTTTTGTACTGCTCTGTCATTTTAGCACCTCAAGAAATGAGATAGGCAGTCATAAATTAAAAGCTGTGTAAATTCCAGAAAATGTACCCTAGTTTGTAAACGCTATAACTTTTGCGCAAACCAATAAATATACGCTTATTGACATTTTTTTTTACTAAAGACATGTGGCTGAATACATTTTGGCCTAAATGTATGACTAAAATTGAGTTTATTCGATTTTTCTTATAACAAAAAGTAGAAAATATCATTTTTTTTCAAAATTTTCGGTCTTTTTCCGTTTATATCGCAAAAAATAAAAATCGCAGAGGCAATCAAATACCATTAAAAGAAAACTCTATTTGTGGGAAGAAAAGGACGCAAATTTCGTTTGAGTACAACATTGCATGTCCGCACAATTTACAGTTAAAGCAGTGCAGTGCAAAATTCTGAATTCACCTCTGGTCCTTTAGCTACCAAATGGTCCGGGGCTTAAGTGGTTAAGGACGTGAGCCACACAGGGCACATGGGTCAGTTGTCCCTGTCAGAGAGCGGAGAGGAGGTTGGTGCCATTGTCACAAACTACCATTCCTGGCTTAAGCTGGCATGGCGTCAACCACCTCTCGGCCTGCCCCTGCAGAGCAGACAGAACCTCTGCCCCAGTGTGGCTCCTGTCCCCCAAACACACCAGCGCAAGCACGGCATGGCATCTTTTTGCCTGCGTACTTGCATAGCCCATTGAACGCCTAATGATCACCGCTGGTTCCAAGGACAAAGCACAGGAAGAGGCAATGGAGGACGAAGAAGAGGAGGGGGTGGAGGAGAGAGGTGTATCACAACCAGTAGTAGCATTTTGGAGGCGTGGCGGTGGAACAACCTCCAACACTACTGCACCTTGTCCTGCATCCTTCCCAGCTGCCAAAAGAGTGACCCAATGGGCCGTGAAAGAAAGGTAACGTCCCTGTCCATGCCTGCTGGACCATGAGTCAGCGGTAATATGCACCTTACCGCTGACCGCCCTATCCAGCGAGGCCAAGACATTGCCTTCCACATGCCGGTAGAGAGCCGGAATCGCCTTCCGTGAGAAAAAGTGGCGTTTGGGAACCTGCCACTGAGGAACCGCACATTGCACAAACTCACGGAAGGGGGCAGAGTCTACCAACTGAAAAGGCAGCAGTTGAAGCGCTAGCAATTTAGCCAAGCTAGCATTCAACCGCTGGGCATGTGGATGGCTGGGAGTGAACTTCTTTCGACGGTCCAGCAGCTGGGGTAGGGAAATTTGCCTGCTAGAATTGGACGTCGGTGTACTGCTAGCAGAGTGCCCACAAGTACTTGGCTGTGACACACCTAATTCTACACCTTCATTCCTCTCAGTGCAGGTTTCAGAGAGGACTGAAGGTATAGTGGGGTTGGAGATCCCAGCTGATGCGGTGCAAGGAGAGGTCCGCTTTGTTCTTTGGTGTGGGTCTTTAAGGTAGGCTTGCCAACGAGCTGCATGGCAGGTCAACATATGTCTGGTCAAACATGTGGTGCCCAAGCGGGTGATGTTTTGGCCACGCGATATACGCTTGAGACATATGTTGCAAACAGCAGCTGTGCGATCTGATGCACTCGACTCAAAAAAGGCCCACACCAAAGAACTTTTTGAATAACGGGCAGAGGCAGCGCCCTGCACAGGCGGTGTCAGGGACGTGCTGGGCTTGAACCTGGGACTTCTTCTGTGTCTGGCATTGACTCTTCCAGCGGAGCTATCTGAGATGCTGGACAGTTCCCTGCCTGATCTGCTGGATAACCTATCTGATCCATTAGACTACTCTGCTTGGTGTCTGATTACTGTTGAACTCTGAACCCCTTGCTCCTCCCATGTACTTCCTATAAAAGACATTCCAGAGATGTTGCCCCTTGCGGTTTGATCTGCTTCTGTTCCCTGAGTTCCTGATTCTGTGGTTGTATCCTGTTCCTGTGTTTGACCCAGCTTCCTGACCACGCTTCTGTCTCCAGTCCTGACCTCGGCTCGTTTGACCCTGCTCAGTTATCTGCCAGTCTGCCTGTTGCCAAGATTCGGCCTGGACTTTGACTACTCTCTGCCTGCCACTTGTGATGTTTACCTTGATGTGTATGACCCGGCTTGTCTGACTCTGCAAACCTGCACCAGCTTACCTGCATCCTCTGCTCTGCAAGCTGCACACGCTGACCTGCATCCTTTGCAATGCAAACCTGCACCTGCTGACCTGCATCCCTGCTCTGCAAACCTGCACCTGCTGACCTGCATCCCTGCTCTGCAAACCTGCACCTGCTGACCTGCATCCCTGCTCTGCAAACCTGCACCTGCTGACCTGCATCCCTGCTCTGCAAACCTGCACCTGTTGACCTGCATCCCTGCTCTGCAAACCTGCACCTGTTGACCTGCATCCCTGCTCTGCAAACCTGCACCTGCTGACCTGCATCCCTGCTCTGCAAACCTGCACCTGCTGACCTGCATCCCTGCTCTGCAAACCTGCACCTGCTGACCTGCATCCCTGCCCTGCAAACCGACACCTGCTGACCTGCATCCTCTGCTCTGCAAGCTGCACCTGCTGACCTGCATCCGCTGCTTCCGGAACCAGCCTTTCCAGTCTCCACTCGGCTCCACCACTCCAAGCAGTGAGGATCAGACAGGCACCCTTACCTCACCGTGCTCTTACCACCACTGTCCCCACTCCAGTGGTCTCCGAGCCGGGGTTGTACGGGAGGTCCCTCTCCGCACGTCAGGCTCACACCTAAGGTACGTTACAGTATCAAACCGCCATGCCTGAGCCTGCAGGAGATACCTTGCCTATAGACAATGTCTACCAACACCTTACAGCTCTCACTCAGATTGTGAAGTCTCTGCAGGGCAGCCATGTCCGAATGGATAAGCAGACACAAACTCAAGCCACCTCTGCAGATTCACCTCCGACCCCAACTTCCTCTATTGGAATGTTACCATCTCCTGAGCCCAGGGTCCCTGTTGCTGAGAAGTTTTTCGGGGATCGGAGTAAATTCTGTGCGTTTCGCAACGCATGTGAACTTTACTTTTCGTTGCTACCTCTGACTTTTTCATCTGAAGCCACCAAGGTGGGCTTCGTTATCGCTTTGCTGCAGGGGGAACCTCAAGATTGGGCCCATCACCTACTTGAAGTCCGCCATGTAGTTCTAGACTCTCTGCCCTCTTTTCTTGATGCCATGGCCCGACTTTATGACGATCCACAGCGGACTTCTACTGCCGAGGCTGCTCTCCATGCGCTCCAGCAAGGCCGCCGAGCGGTCGAGGACTATGTGACTGATTTCAGACGCTGGAGCGCGGATACCCAGTGGAATGAGGCGGCTCTGCGGCATCAGTTCCGTCTTGGTCTCTCTGAAAGCCTGAAGGATGAGTTAGCACGGGTCGGTGTTCCTGATGTTCTAGGGACTTTAATTAATTTGTCTATCCAGATAGACCGACAACTCCGGGAGCGCAGAGCAGAAAGGTCTACCCAGCAGCTCCGCCCAGCTTGGATGCTACCCCGGATACGAGCCCCTGTGTACCCTGCCAGTGCCAGTACGGTTCCAACTGAACCCTCATCCCTCAACCAGACCATCAAGCCAGGGCAGCTTGGACTAATGAAACATTCCCTATCGGCCAAGGAACGACTTCGTCGGCTGCAGAATTATCTATGCCTGTATTGCAGTGAACCCGGTCATTATGTCTCTTCTTGTCCTGCTAAGCTGCGCAAGGTCCTGGCTACCTCTTCTCCCAACTACTCACCTCCATCTACCAATGCTACTCACCTGGCTCTTCCTATCTCTTTCCAACTACCAGGGAGGACAATACCAGTAACTGCAATAATCGACTCAGGGGCATGTAGTTGTTTTGTCGATCTAGACTTTGCAGCACAACAACACATCCCACTCCAACCTAAGACTCAGGGACTTTCCATTTTCCTGGCAGATGGGTCTCGCATCAAGCCCGGAGTAGTGACCCAGGAGACCACTCCTTTGCCTGTGATCACCTCCATGGACCATAAGGAACTATTGACTTTGGATGCTATTGCATCTCCCATGTTTCCAGTTATCCTGGGTCTACCCTGGCTTCAGGCACACAATCCACAGATTGATTGGGGAACCGGAAGTATTAAGTTCCAGTCACCATACTGTCAACGCCACTGCATGCTTCCACGTCCCAGCACCTTGGGGCCTCTGTTATGCCTGGATTCAGATCCAGAGATACAAGCTTCTGTACCCAAACAATATCATGAGTTCCTGGACGTCTTCAGCAAACGAGGGGCCGAAGTCCTCCCGCCTCATCGTCCTTACGATTGTCCAATCGAGCTTCTTACAGGTGCTGAGATTCCTTTCGGACGGATCTTCCCCCTATCTGAACGGGAGCTTGAGGTACTGAAAGAATACGTTGATGAGAACCTTAAGAGGGGTTTCATCCGTCCTTCCACTTCTCCAGCAGGGGCAGGAATCTTCTTTGTGGAGAAAAAAGACCATTCTCTTCGGCCCTGTGTAGATTACCGGGAATTAAATAAAATCACGGTCAAGAACCGGTACCCTCTGCCTCTGGTACCTGAACTTTTTCAAAGACTCAGGACTTCCTCTGTGTTTACCAAATTAGACCTGCGGGGGGCATACAACCTGGCACGCATCCGAGCAGGGGATGAATGGAAGACTGCCTTTCGTACCAGGTTCGGCCATTACGAATACCTAGTAATGCCCTTCGGCCTATGTAACGCCCCTGCCACCTTTCAGCATCTAGTCAATGATGTTTTCAGAGACTGTCTGGACATTTATGTAGTTGTCTATCTTGATGATATTTTGATTTTTTTCCTCCTCTCTTGAGCAGCACCGGAAACACGTCAAGAGTGTACTCTGTCGTCTCCGCCAGCATGGACTGTACGCAAAAGCAGAAAAGTGAGAATTCGAGCGACAGAGTATCCAGTTCCTTGGCCTAGTGATCTCTACAGAGGGATTCAAGATGGACCCACAGAAGGTTTCAGCCATTCTGGATTGGCCTGTACCTTCAGATAAAAAGGGGGTGCAGTGCTTCGTTGGCTTTGCCAATTTTTATCGGAGGTTTATCAAGGGATTCTCTGCTATTATTTCCCCGATTACGCAGCTAACGAAGCAAAATGCTCGATTCCAGTGGACATCTGAAGCACAGGCTGCTTTCACAAACCTAAAAATACTTTTTACGTCTGCTCCTATCCTAAGTCATCCCGATCCTGCCCTACCATATCTACTTGAGGTAGATGCCTCAGAGACAGCGGTTGGAGCTGTTATCTCCCAGCGCCAAGGTCTCAAGGACTTGATACACCCGTAGCCTTCTTCTCCCGTAAGCTTACCCCATCCGAGAGGAATTATGACGTTGGAGACCAGGAGCTCCTGGCCATTAAATCTGCCCTTGAGGAGTGGAGGTACTTGTTGGAGGGAGCAGCGCATCCTATACTCATTTACACAGACCACAAGAACCTAGAGTATCTGAGAGCTGCCAAACGTCTGAGACCACGCCAGGCACGTTGGGCACTATTTTTCTCTAGGTTCTCGTTCCACATAACTTACCGGCCAGGCTCCAAGAACACCAAACCAGACGCTCTTTCCCGCATGTTTGATGATCCAAAAGAGGTGTCAGCTCCAGATACCATTCTATCGGAAGGCAACTTCTTACTTTTACAAACTAGCCTGATGTCTGTCTTGAAGCAAGCTTCTACAGGTGTGTCTGGTCCCTCTGGAATCACTCTGGTACCCAAGGACGGGTTACTTTGGAATAATGACAAAATCTTTGTGCCAGAAGAAGTTTGAGTCACAGTGTTAAACTTGTGTCATGATCATCCCCTGGCAGGCCATTTCGGAATGCATAAAACCCTTGAACTGATTCAACGCACGTTTTGGTGGCCGGATCTTGAAAAAGACTGCAGGGAATATGTAGGTTCATGTGCCACCTGTATCCGTAGCAAGACCACTAGAAGCAAGGCCTGGGGTCTGCTCAGACCCTTACCAGTCCCTGACCGTCCCTGGAAAATGATTGCCATGGACTTCATAGTGGAACTCCCCCCGTCTGAAGGTTGCACAGCCATCTTTGTAGTGGTTGACCGTCTATCCAAGATGGCCCACTTCGTGCCTCTCAAAGGCACGCCCTCTGCCATGGAAACTGCCCAGGTCTTCATCAGGGAAGAAGTAAGGCTACATGGGGTCCCTGCGGACATCGTTTCGGATAGAGGGGTGCAGTTCACCTCTCGCTTTTGGAAGGCTTTGTGCAAGGTCCTGAAGATTGAGTTGTCCATGTCCTCGGCCTATCACCCCCAAACTAACGGGCAAACCGAAAGAACGAATCAGACGCTCGAACAGTACCTCAGATGCTTCACCACCTTCGTTCAAGACGACTGGGTAGCTTTACTACCCTTGGCAGAGTTTGCCTTTTACAACGCCAGTCATTTGGCAACAGGTCAATCGCCATTTTTTGCCAACTACGGGTTTCACCCGACCTTCTTACCTGATCTCATCCCTGATTCAACAGTCCCAGCGGTCCAGAGTATTGTTGATTTCCTGACCCGTAACAGCAGGATATTGCAGGAAGCCATGACTAAGGCACAAGCAGCCAATAAAAGGATCTTTGACAGGAAAAGAAGAGGGGAATTATGCCTGCAACAGGGTGACCAAGTATGGTTATCGACCACCAACCTTAAGATGGCTTGCCCCGCAAGGAAACTGGCACCCAAGTTCATTGGTCCTTTCCCAATAAAACGGAAATTAAACGAGGTCTCCTATGAACTTGCCTTACCGGAGTCGTTGAAGATTCACCCAGTCTTTCACGTTTCCTTGCTGAAACCCGTAGTGCCCGACCCGTTCCCAGACAGGGGATCGGGACCACCCAAGCCTGTAATCATTGACGGTGATGAGGAGTTCGAGGTGGAGGCCGTCTTGGACTGCCGAAGAAGAGGGAACCAGCTTCAATTCCTGATCAAGTGGAAGGGCTATGGTCTGGAGGAGAACTCCTGGGAACCCCAACAGAACATCCACGCCCGAGAGTTAATCCCGGCCTTTTTTCGCAGTCACCCCCAGAAAAGAGCTCTATTGGGCACCCGGAGGTGCCAGTCTGCCTGTTGCCAAGATTCAGGGGCATGCTGGGCTTGAACCTGGGACCTCATCTGTGTCTGGCATTGACTCTTCCAGCGGAGCTATCTGAGATGCTGGACAGTTCCCTGCCTGATCTGCTGGATAACCTATCTGATCCATTAGACTACTCTGCTTGGTGTCTGATTACTGTTGAACTCTGAACCCCTTGCTCCTCCCATGTACTTCCTATAAAAGACATTCCAGAGATGTTGCCCCTTGCGGTTTGATCTGCTTCTGTTCCCTGAGTTCCTGATTCTGTGCTTGTATCCTGTTCCTGTGTTTTGACCCGGCTTCCTGACCACGCTTCTGTCTCCAGTCCTGACCTTGGCTCATTTGACCCTGCTCAGTTATCTGCCAGTCTGCCTGTTGCCAAGATTCGGCCTGGACTTTGACTACACTGCCTGCCACTTGTGATGTTTACCTTGATGTGTATGACCCGGCTTGTCTGACTCTGCAAACCTGCACCAGCTTACCTGCATCCTCTGCTCTGCAAGCTGCACATGCTGACCTGCATCCTTTGCAATGCAAACCTGCACCTGCTGACCTGCATCCCTGCTCTGCAAACCTGCACCTGCTGACCTGCATCCCTGCTCTGCTGACCTGCATCCCTGCTCTGCAAACCTGCACCTGCTGACCTGCATCCCTGCTCTGCAAACCTGCACCTGCTGACCTGCATCCCTGCTCTGCAAACCTGCACCTGTTGACCTGCATCCCTGCTCTGCAAACCTGAACCTGTTGACCTGCATCCCTGCTCTGCAAACCTGCACCTGTTGACCTGCATCCCTGCTCTGCAAACCTGCACCTGCTGACCTGCATCCCTGCTCTGCAAACCTGCACCTGCTGACATGCATCCCTGCTCTGCAAACCTGCACCTGCTGACATGCATCCCTGCTCTGCAAACCTGCACCTGCTGACCTGCATCCCTGCTCTGCAAACCGGCACCTGCTGACCTGCATCCCTGCCCTGCAAACCGGCACCTGCTGACCTGCATCCTCTGGTCTGGAAGCTGCACCTGCTGACCTGAATCCGCTGCTTCCGGAACCAGCCGTTCCAGTCTCCACTCGGCTCCACCACTCCAAGCAGTGAGGATCAGACAGGCACCCTTACCTCACCGTGCTCTTACCACCACTGTCCCCACTCCAGTGGTCTCCGAGCCGGGGTTGTACGGGAGGTCCCTCTCCGCACGTCAGGCTCACACCTAAGGTACATTACAGGCGGAGCTCTGCGGTGTGATTCCGTCGGTGTGCTGCGCTTACGCTGGCCCCCCGAGGGCATCCTGCCTCGTTGGAGATGTGCCTCCTCCTCATCCTCCTCCTCCTCTCTCCTATTAGGCACCCACGTGGAGTCAGTGACCTCATCATCCCCTCCCTCCTCATCACTGGAGCCAATCTGGCAGTATGCTGCAACAGCTGGGTATCATCATCAGACCCTTCGAAACGCTGGGCATCCTCCTGGAGCATGTACCCAACACTGTGCTCAAACAGTTCGGGGGACTCCTCAGGAGGACATGGTTGGTCTAGGGAAGGAGTGACTGATGATGACATTGATACCAGGGAAGAGGACGCTTTGGCAGCTGCTTTGCCAGTACCCTGAGCCTGGGTGAGAGAGGATGAGGAGGATGAGGAGGGCTTGGTCATCCACTCTACCAAGTCTTCGGCATGATGCGGCTCAACACGTCCAGTTGCCGAAAAGAAGGACAAGCGTGTCCCATGGCCACGTGCTGATGGCGATGCACCGCGTCCACGACCAGCACTGTTGTCTCTAGACACAGAGCCTGCTTGCCCTCTTTTATTGGCTCCTGACTGTCTGCCTCTCCTTGTTTGCCTTCCAGACATTCTAATGACCTGCAGGGAAATGGGAAAACCAGCAATAAGGCCTAGCTTCAGAAGTATATTTTGCAAGAATCACACTACGCCTGCTGTAGGTGCTGCAAATGCCTGTTGGTGTAACACACCAGGAAAAAGCAGCAATACAGGCTAACTTCAGGTGTAATATGATCAGGAGGCACATTCCGCCCGCTGTAAGTGCCGCAAATGCCTGTTGGTGTAACACACCAGGAAAAAGCAGCAATACAGGCTAACTTCAGGTGTAATATGATCAGGAGGCACACTCTGCCTGCTGTAAGTGCCGCAAATGCCTGTTGGTGTAACACACCAGGAAAAAGCAGCAATACAGGCTAACTTCAGGTGTAATATGATCAGGAGGCACACTCCGCCCACTGTAAGTGCCGCAAATGCCTGTTGGTGTAACACACCAGGAAAAAGCAGCAATACAGGCTAACTTCAGGTGTAATATGATCAGGAGGCACACTCCGCCCGCTGTAAGTGCCGCAAATGCCTGTTGGTGTAACACACCAGGAAAAAGCAGCAATACAGGCTGACTTCAGGTGTAATATGATCAGGATGCACACTCCGCCCGCTGTAAGTGCCGCAAATGCCTGTTGGTGTAACACACCAGGAAAAAGCAGCAATACAGGCTAACTTCAGGTGTAATATGATCAGGAGGCACACTCCGCCCGCTGTAAGTGCCGCAAATGCCTGTTGGTGTGACACACCAGGAAAAAGCAGCAATACAGGCTAACTTCAGGTGTAATATGATCAGGAGGCACACTCCGCCCGCTGTAAGTGCTGCAAATGCCTGATGGTGTAACACACCAGGAAAAAGCAGCAATACAGGCTAACTTCAGGTGTAATATGATCAGGAGGCACACTCCGCCTGCTGTAAGTCAGGTGTATAAGGTGGGAGGCTTAGCAACACTGACACTGACACTGTCCCCTGCCTATCCTTCTCTCTCCCTGCACACAAGGTTTATCAAAGTATATGACACTGACACTCTCCCTGCTTATCCTTCTCTCTCCCTGCACACAAGGTTTAGCAAAGAATATGACACTGACACTGTTCCCTGCCTATCCTTCTCTCTCCCTGCACACAAGGTTTAGCAAAGAATGTGACACTGTCCCCTGCCTATCCTTCTCTCTCCCTGCACACAAGGTTTAGCAAAGAATATGACACTGACACTCTCCCTGCCTATCCTTCTCTCTCCCTACACACAAGTTTGAGGTACAAATAGCACTGACACTGTCCCTGCCTATGTAACTCTTTCCCTGCGCCGGAACACACTACACAAGGCCGCCGCGCTGGCGGCCTTTTATAGTGTGGGGCATGTGCTAAACCCCCTGAGCTATAATTGGCCACAGGCAACCTGCCTGTGGCCAATTATGGCTCTCCTAGCTGCCGGCGCTGTGATTGGCCAAGCATGCAGGGTCACAGTGCATGCTTGGCCAATCACAGTGCCGGAATTGCACTGTGATGGCGCAGTGTATTGTGGGCCGTTCGCGTCACTCGAATTTGGCGCGAACGGCCCAAATCGTTCGATGTTCGCCGAACGGTCGAACAGCCGATGTTCGAGTCGAACTTATGTTCGACTCGAACACCGAGCTCATCCCTATCGCTGACAGTCAGGTGCTCTTTTTTTCCTGTGAGTCTCACTAGTGTACCAGTAAATTTAGAGGCCAAAATGTCCAATCGAAGGTACACTAGTAAAGAGGCTTACATGTTTCTGAGCCTGACAGATGATAGTGAAGAGGAAGTTACCCATCTGTCCAATTCTGGCTCAGAATACGAACCAGTAGACAGCAGCGGCACCCTGACAGATAGCTCTGATGACGGAGTAGTGCTCCCTGGCAACGTCAGGCGTACCCGACTCCGTTCTTCTGCTGTTGTTGAGGTGCAAGAACCGCAGGGCTCTCGTATGGAGCAGAGAGCCAGTACTAGTGCCACTCATCCTTCTGGTGAACTGGCAAGCACCAGCGGCCTAGTACATCCTGGTCATACATAAAGCACTGCAGTAACACTTGGTGACTTGGCGAGTCCCAAAAGTGCAGATCAAGCTCGGGAGGTGGCTAGCACAAGTAGAGTCCCGCAGCCACCAAGAAGACAAACACAAGCCCATCAAGCCCATAGTGTCCTTCCTGCTGCATTTGCCAATCCGAATCAGGAGCCCACCACTTCTGCAGCACCCGTACTTCCCCCATTCACTGGCCAAACCAGAATTCAGGTGGAAACAGTTGATTTTACGTCACTTGACTTTTATTCGCTTTTTTTACGGAAGATCTCTATAGATCTGTTATGGACCAAAGCAATATGTATGCTGGTCAATTCTGAGTTAGTCCCGACAGTATGTAAGAGTTAAAACCTTAAAAAATATGTTGAGGTTGTTGACAAGGATGGGAAAAAGTCAGATTATTTGCTTCCCTACTTGATGTTTGCCATCAGGGAGGTTCCTCAGTCCTCTAAAGTGTACTCCCTATTCAAGTTGCTCTACAGGAGACCCTCAGGGATTGCTAGTCATAGCTCAGGAAACCTTTGAAAGGTAGAAGACAACCCACAAAATTGTAATTGAGCATGTTGCTCAGATAAAGTACACAAGCGCAGTAATAATGCCAATTGTAAATGAACACTTAGCACAAACCCAGGAAGCTTATCAAAGGGAATACAACAGTGGCAGGGTCCATTTGAAGTAATTGGAAAGGTTGTGGAAGTGAACTTCAAATTGTATTAAGTGGGGAAAAGGAAACCTGAACAGATATACCACATAAACCTGTTAAAGTCCTGGAAGGATAGGGTAGCCTTAACTGCAGAGTCTGCCCCTTTAACTCCTAGGAGTACTAAGCCTTCTCTGGTCCTTAAAGTTCCAGTTCCAGATATACTGTCTAGTTCCCAAAAGCAGAAAACTAGAGAGTTCCTGATATGAGAAATGTTTTGAGTAACTGGGCACAACTTAATTCGTTCAGAATGAGGTTATTACTGAACCTGGGGTACGTGTCAAACTCAAACCGTACAGGATTCCTGAAACTAGAAGAAAAGACTTCAGTGACAAAGTCATCGAAGAGTCCAATATTGACTGTTGTAGCATCATTGTTCCAAAACCAGACGGTACTTGGAGGTTTTGTAATGACTTTAGAAAACATAATTCAGTGACAGAATTTGTACCCTATTCCCAGAGTAGATCTTTTTTTAAATTTATTTTTGTGAAACATTTTCCAGCGCCTGTAAATAAAATTGTAAATAGCAGCAATAAACACTGCACTGTTTGTCACTACATCACTGGACTGGTATTTGTGCCTGAAAGTGTGCTCATGCCAGGGAGTTTTGTACCTGTCACCTACCCCTAGCTCACAATATATATATTTAAAAATCAACTGGTTGCTGAGTATCCGGGAGAGGAAGAAATATCAGCTATGAATGTTCCAATCTGGGGTATCCTAGGCCAAGAGGTTTCAATTAGATTATATACCAGGGTTGCAGAGCAAAGAGTTTTGGTTATTGTGTAGCTTTTTTGCAGCTCCAATGGCAGCTGATGCTCACTGCCACCTGGAGCATCACTGTACAGCCACTGTAAATATTTGTGGCTTTTCTCTTTTAATTAATACACTCTAATAAAACTCAAAATAAAACCTACCTCATCCTACCTCTTATATTATGGCACAACCAAGCTGTGTACATACTGCCCACTAGTGATGAGCCGAACACCCCCGGGTTTGGTTCGCACCAGAACCCGCAAACGGACCGAAAGTTCGCGCGAACATTAGAACCCTATTAAATACAATGGATGCGAACGTTCGGATTCTAAAGTGCTAATTATAACGACTATTATCCATGTTATTGTCCGAAACAGAGTTTGGGAACCCGGCTTCTGCACCAGGGGACATGTATCAATGCAAAAATAAGTTTTAAAAACGGACGTTTTCCGGGAGCAGTCATTTTAATGATGCATAAAGTGAAAAAAAAAAAGTCAAATATTCCTTTAAATATTGTACCTGGGGGGTGTCTAAAGTATGCCTGTGAAGTGCCACGTGTTTCCCGTGTTTAAAACTGTCCCTGCACAAAATAACATTTCTAAAGGGAAAAAAGTCATTTAAAACTGCTTGCGGCTTTAATGCAATGTCTGGTCCCGGTAATATGGATGAAAATCTTTAGGAAAAATGGCATAGCTACCCCATCAACCCCCCCCTACCCCAGCCCATTACCAGCCCCTTTGGGTCTTGTATGGATATTAAGGGGAACCCCGCACACAAAATAAAAAAGGACCTATATACTCTGAACAGCTGTATACAGGCGGTGCATACAAGACAGGGACTGTAGGTTTGTTCTTATGTAGAATCTGTTTATAATTTTGAACAGCTGCATTGTTTAAGTGGAGCTCCATGGCAAATTCCTTTTTTTTTAGTTTTTTGTAAAACATAGGGAACGGTTATCACCCCTGTCACATTTTTTTTGCTGTCTGTGCCCCTGTTCAGAACATTTCACCTCACTTTGCGTCCCAATGACAACTGTTTTTGAAATGTGGTGTTTTTATTGAAACAAGGATTGGTGATAAAGCATCAGTAGAGAGGAGACACCTTTCTCCCATATTAATTCTTACAGGAGAGAATTTTCCTTCCAAGGGGTAGATTTCCTCTCACTTCCTGTTGTCTTCTTCCATTTGCAAGTAGCAGTAGTTTGTAAGTTGGATGTTTGAAAGTAGGGACCTTCCGTATATACTCTGCAGAAATTGGCCCCTTAGGTGTTGGTGTTGGCACAACACTGAAAGCACTCACAGTTATTCTTGGTGGGTGCTGGAACGCCCTTCTGTCAAGTATAATATCAGGAATTGTAATAACATATAATTGTTGATCAGTGGTAGTAAAAATTGGGCCTTTGATGGTGGTGCTGGTGCCCCAACACTGTAAGGCCTGACAGTTACTCTTGGTGGGCGCAGCAATGGTCCCTGCTGTGAATTATTAGATCAATAATTATAATTGCATGCCCCTGTTGAACAGGGGCTGAAAAATTGGGCCTTTGGTGGTGGTGGTGGTGGTGATGGTGGTGCTGGTGCCACAACACTGTAAGGCCTGACAGTTACTCTTGGTGGGCGCAGCAATGCTCCCTGCTGTGAATTATTAGATCAATAATTATAATTGCATGCCCCTGTTGAACAGGGGCTGAAAAATTGGGCCTTTGGTGGTGGTGGTGGTGGTGATGGTGGTGCTGGTGCCACAACACTGTAAGGCCTGACAGTTACTCTTGGTGGGTGCAGCAATGCTCCCTGCTGTGAATTATTAGATCAATAATTATAATTGCATGCCCCTGTTGAACAGGGGCTGAAAGATTGGGCCTTAGGCACTGGTGGCACAACACTGCAACCCCTCACAGATACTGTACTTGGAGCACAGCAATGAGGCCTGTTGCAAAGTATTGCATCAAAAATTTTAATTACACGCCCCTGTTAAACAGGGGCTGAAAAATTGGGCCTTAGCCACTGGTGGCATCACCCATAAACCAAAATGATCTTCCAAGCTATCATCGTTAATCGTATCATTGAGGAGGAGGAGGAGGATAGCCAGTCAACATAACAGCACAGGCACTCAGCATCAGCATCAGTCTTGAAGGGATGTGACATTTTAAAATCAATTAGTCTGTTATATCAGCATCTGGTGTGTGGTAGCTGGTGGTGATCCAAGACTGGTTCATCTTGATGAAAGTCAGTCGATCAACCGAGTCGGTGGACAGGCGCACCCTGTGATCCGTGACAAATCCTCCAGCAGCACTGAATGTGCGTTCTGAAAGAACGCTGGATGCAGGACAGGCCAGTAGCTCAATTGCATACTGTGCAAGCTCTGGCCAGTGATCCATCCTCAAGACCCAGTAAGCCAGAGGATTTTCGGTGGGGAAGGTGTCCAAGTCTGACCTTGCCCCTAGGTATTCCTGCACCATGTATATCAGACGCTGGCGATGGTTGCTGGAACCGATCATACTTTGGGGCTGCGGACTAAAGAATTGTCTGAACGCATCGGTCAGACAGCCACCTTCCCCGCCGCTCCTTCTTTGACTGCCCGAAGCCTCAGCAACTCGTTGTCCAGGACCAGGAGTTTGTAACCTCCCAGTCTCTGGGAACGCGTTGCACAGACCTTTCTGCAAGGCCACCCAGAGTTGTCTCATCCTCTGCTCCCTCTGCGACGGTACGATAAGGTCCGCAACCTTACCCTTGTACCGTGGATCAAGGAGAGTGGCCAGCCAGTAATGGTCCCTCTCCTTGATCCGAAGAATACGAGGATCCTTGCGCAGACTTTGCAGGATCAGGGAGGCCATGCAGCGTAGGTTAGCTGAGGCATTCAGTCCGGAGTCCTCTGGGTCACTAAGGACGACATGATCCGCAGCCACCTCCTCCCAGCCACGTACAAGTCCACTGGTTTCTTGGGACTGTAAATCATCCCTAAAAGACTGCTGCTGATGATGCTGAGTGCCAGCCTCCACCTCCATGCTGACACAATCCTCCTCCTCCTCCTCCTCCTCCTCCTCCTCCTCCTCCTCCTCCTCCTCCTGCTCTTCCTGTGTGATGGGTGGGACAAAAGGAACACTGTCTGGGTAAAGGGGGCCTTGAGAGGCAAGGAAGTCCTCCTCTTCCTGCCTCTGTTCTGCCTCAAGTGCCCTGTCCATTATTCCACGCAGCGTGTGCTCCAACAGGTGGACAAGAGGTACAGTGTCACTGATGCATGCACTGTCACTGCTCACCATCCTCGTGGCCTCCTCAAATGGTGCCAGGACAGTGCATGCATCCCTGATCATGCCCCACTGGCGTGGTGAAAAAAACCCGATCTCCCCTGACCCTGTCCTGGTGCCGTAGTCGCACAGGTACTCATTGATGGCCCTCTGCTGCATGTGCAGCCGCTGCAGCATGGCCAACGTTGAGTTCCACCTGGTGGGCATGTCACATATAAGGCGGTTCTTGGGCAGGTTCAACTCCTTTTGAAGCTCAGCCAGGTGAGCACTGGCATTATAAGATCTGCGGAAATGCACACAGACTTTCCTGGCCTGCCTCAGGACATCCTGTAAGCCCGGGTACCTGCCCAAGAACCGCTGCACCACCAGGTTAAGGACGTGAGCCATACAGGGCACATGGGTCAGTTGTCCCTGTCGGAGGGCGGAGAAGAGGTTGGTGCCATTGTCGCAAACCACCATTCCTGGCTTAAGCTGGTGTGGCGTCAACAACCTCTCGGCCTGCCCCTGCAGAGCAGACAGGACCTCTGCCCCAGTGTGGCTCCTGTCCCCCAAACACACCAGCGCAAGCACGGCATGGCATCTTTTTGCCTGCGTACTTGCGTAGCCCCTTGAACGCCTACGGAGCACCGCTGGTTCCGAGGACAAACCACAGGAAGAGGCCTTGGAGGAAGAAGAAGAGGAGGGGGTGGAGGAGAGAGGTGTGTCACAACCAGTAGTAGCATTTTGGAGGCGTGGCGGTGGAACAACCTCCAACACTACTGCACCTTGTCCTGCATCCTTCCCAGCTGCCAAAAGAGTGACCCAATGGGCCGTGAAAGAAAGGTAACGTCCCTGTCCATGCCTGCTGGACCATGAGTCAGCGGTAATATGCACCTTACCGCTGACCGCCCTGTCCAGCGAGGCCAAGACATTGCCTTCCACATGCCTGTAGAGAGCCGGAATAGCCTTCCGTGCGAAAAAGTGTCGTTTGGGAACCTGCCACTGAGGAACCGCACATTGCACAAACTCACGGAAGGGGGCCGAGTCTACCAACTGAAAAGGCAGCAGTTGAAGCGCTAGCAATTTAGCCAAGCTAGCATTCAACCGCTGGGCATGTGGATGGCTGGGAGTGAACTTCTTTCGACGGTCCAGCAGCTGGGGCAGGGAAATTTGCCTGCTAGAATCGGACGTTGGTGTACTGCTAGCAGAGTGCCCGCAAGTACTTGCCTGTGACACACCTAATTCTACACCTTCATTCCTCTCAGAGCAGGTTTCAGAGAGGAGTGAAGGTATAGTGGGGTTGGAGATCCCAGCTGATGCAGTGCAAAAAGTGGTCAGCTTTGTTCTTTGGTGTGGGTCTTTAAGGTAGGCTTGCCAACGAGCTGCATGGCAGGTCAACATATGTCTGATCAAGCATGTGGTGCCCAAGCGGCTGATGTTTTGGCCACGCGATATACGCTTCAGACATATGTTGCAAACAGCAGCTGTGCGATCTGATGCACTCGCCTCAAAAAAGGCCCACACCAAAGAACTTTTTGAATGACGGGCAGAGGCAGCGCCCTGCACAGGCGGAGCTCCTCGGAGTGATTCCGTCGGTGTGCTGCCCATTCGCTGGCCACTCAAGGGCATCCTGCCTCGTTGGAGATGTGCCTCCTCCTCATCCTCCTCTCTCCTATTAGGCACCCACGTGGAGTCAGTGACCTCATCATCCCCTCCCTCCTCATCACTGGAGCCAATCTGGCAGTATGCTGCAGCTGCTGGAACATGACTGCCAGATTGGTGTCCTTCTTGAGCATCCCCTCTCTCTGCTCTCACGCTGCTGCCTTCCTCTAGCTGGGTATCATCATCAGATCCTTCCAAACGCTGGGCATCCTCCTGGAGCATGTGCCCAACACTGTGCTCAAACAGTTCGGGGGACTCCTCAGGAGGAGGGCATGGTGGGTCTAGGGAAGGATTGACTAATGAAGATAATGATACCAGAGAAGAGGACGCTTTGGCAGCTGCTTTGCCAGTACCCTGAGCCTGGGTGAGAGAGGATGAGGAGGATGAGGTGGGCTTGGTCATCCACTCTACCAAGTCTTCGGCATGATGTGGCTCAACATGTCCAGCTGCCGAAAACAAGGACAAGCGTGTCCCATGGCCATGTGCTGATGACAATGCACCGCGTACACGACCAGCACTGTTGCCCCCAGACACAGAGCCTGCTTGCCCTCTTTTTTTGCCTCCTGACTGTCTGCCTCTCCTTGGTTGCCTTCCAGACATTTTAATGGATGGCCTGCAGGGAGATGGGAAAAACAGCAATAAGGGCTACCTTCAGGTGTATATTGTGCAGGAGGCTTAGCAACAATGACACTGACACTGTCCCCTGCCTATCCTTCTCTGTCCCTAAACACAAGGATTGAAAATATGGAACAGCAAAATTGGTTTAGAACAGAATAGCACACTGTCAGTTTCACTCACTGTACCTCTCTGTCCCTCAACTCAAGGATTGAAAATATGGTTCAGCAAAATAGTTTTAGAACAGAATAGCACACTGTCAGTTTCCCTCACTGTACCTCTCTGTCCCTCAACTCAAGGATTGAAAATATGGAACAGCAAAATTGATTTAGAACAGAATAGCACACTGTCAGTTTCACTCACTGTACCTCTCTGTCCCTCAACTCAAGGATTGAAAATATGGTTCAGCAAAATAGTTTTAGAACACAATAGCACACTGACACTTTCCCTCACTGTACCTCTCTGTCCCTCAACTCAAGGATTGAAAATATGGTTCAGCAAAATTGGTTTAGAACAGAATAGCACACTGTCAGTTTCACTCACTGTACCTCTCTGTCCCTCAACTCAAGGATTGAAAATATGGTTCAGCAAAATAGTTTTAGAACAGAATAGCACACTGTCAGTTTCCCTCACTGTACCTCTCTGTCCCTCAACTCAAGGATTGAAAATATGGAACAGCAAAATTGGTTTAGAACAGAATAGCACACTGTCAGTTTCACTCACTGTACCTCTCTGTCCCTCAACTCAAGGATTGAAAATATGGTTCAGCAAAATAGTTTTAGAACAGAATAGCACACTGTCGGTTTCCCTCACTGTACCTCTCTGTCCCTCAACTCAAGGATTGAAAATATGGAACAGCAAAATTGGTTTAGAACAGAATAGCACACTGTCAGTTTCACTCACTGTACCTCTCTGTCCCTCAACTCAAGGATTGAAAATATGGTTCAGCAAAATAGTTTTAGAACAGAATAGCACACTGTCAGTTTCCCTCACTGTACCTCTCTGTCCCTCAACTCAAGGATTGAAAATATGGAACAGCAAAATTGATTTAGAACAGAATAGCACACTGTCAGTTTCACTCACTGTACCTCTCTGTCACTCAACTCAAGGATTCAAAATATGGTTCAGCAAAATAGTTTTAGAACACAATAGCACACTGACACTTTCCCTCACTGTACCTCTCTGTCCATCAACTCAAGGATTGAAAATATGGTTCAGCAAAATAGTTTTAGAACAGAATAGCACACTGTCAGTTTCCCTCACTGTACCTCTCTGTCCCTCAACTCAAGGATTGAAAATATGGAACAGCAAAATTGGTTTAGAACAGAATAGCACACTGTCAGTTTCCCTCACTGTAGCTCTCTGTCCCTCAACTCAAGGATTGAAAATATGGAACAGCAAAATTGGTTTAGAACAGAATAGCACACTGTCAGTTTCACTCACTGTACCTCTCTGTCCCTCAACTCAAGGATTGAAAATATGGTTCAGCAAAATAGTTTTAGAACAGAATAGCACACTGTCAGTTTCCCTCACTGTACCTCTCTGTCCCTCAACTCAAGGATTGAAAATATGGTTCAGCAAAATAGTTTTAGAACACAATAGCACACTGACACTTTCCCTCACTGTACCTCTCTGTCCCTCAACTCAAGGATTGAAAATATGGAACAGCAAAATTGGTTTAGAACAGAATAGCACACTGTCAGTTTCACTCACTGTACCTCTCTGTCCCTCAACTCAAGGATTGAAAATATGGTTCAGCAAAATAGTTTTAGAACACAATAGCACACTGACACTTTCCCTCACTGTACCTCTCTGTCCCTCAACTCAAGGATTGAAAATATGGAACAGCAAAATTGATTTAGAACAGAATAGCACACTGTCAGTTTCACTCACTGTACCTCTCTGTCCCTCAACTCAAGGATTGAAAATATGGTTCAGCAAAATAGTTTTAGAACACAATAGCACACTGACACTTTCCCTCACTGTACCTCTCTGTCCCTCAACTCAAGGATTGAAAATATGGTTCAGCAAAATAGTTTTACAACACAATAGCACACTGACACTTTCCCTCACTGTACCTCTCTGTCCCTCAACTCAAAGATTGAAAATATGGAACAGCAAAATAGTTTTAGAACAGAATAGCACACTGTCAGTTTCCCTCACTGTACCTCTCTGTCCCTACAAACAAGGATTAGCACAGAATAGCACACTGTCACTGACACTCTCCCTACCTATCCTTATTTGTCCCTAAACACAAGGAATCCAGGATTAGTAAAGGAAAAAAATGACACTGTCCCTGCCTATGCTTCTCTTTCCCTGCTCCGGAACACACTACACAAGGCCGCCGCGCTGGCGGCCTTTTATAGTGTGGGGCGTGTACTAAACCCCATCAGCAATAATTGGCCACAGGCATCCTGCCTGTGGCCAATCAT
Organism: Rana muscosa; assembly: GCA_029206835.1. Lineage (NCBI taxonomy): Eukaryota > Metazoa > Chordata > Amphibia > Anura > Ranidae > Rana > Rana muscosa. The sequence goes on along the minus strand of CM055117.1, from coordinate 696,716,774 downwards.
TGCTCTCCTCGCTGCTGGCGCTGTGATTGGCCAAGCATGCGGGGTCACAGTGCATGCTTGGCCAATCACAGCGCCTGGATGACACTGCGATGGCGTAGTGCATTGTGGGCCGTTCGCGTCACTCGAATTTGGCGCAAACGGCCCAAATCGTTCGATCTTCGTCGAACGATCGAACAGCCGATGTTCGAGTCGAACGTATGTTCGACTCGAACACGAAGCTCATCCCTACTGCCCACCCACTGAACAATATTTGTGGCTATTGCCTTGGTTCTATACATTACAATAAACATACTACCGTATTTAGAAAATGGGACCAATAATCAAAGATACATTAACAAAAACAATTATTTAAAGTTCTTGAGACATTTATTCCTGTTCACATTAAAATATTGTTAAAATCACATTTATGTTGATGTAATGTCATAGATCTACTACCTCCTTTTCTCCTAAAGAAGCAAATTTAATATCTTTGAAAGGCATTGAGTAGTGGCCTCATTTCTCTGCAAGTATCGTCTGGGAAATAAAAATATAATTTAATATTGGATCTTAACAAGTAGATTATGGTATTTAGACCCACTTGTTTATAAAGAAAAAAAAAGAAAAAAATTATTTTGTAATGGCATGTAATCTTGTGAAATTTGATTTTAATTATATTTGAAAGTAAACAGGAAAAAAAGTCTGTAGAACTTTAAAATATTTTTTTTTTTTATGTATCTCTAATTATTTGTACCATGTTCTGAATGATTAATTTATAGTAAGGTTTAATCAGGATGCAGTATCATGATTCTAAATCAGTCTAGTTATATTACCCAATTGTAGTTCTCAGATAATATACTCTATGTTTTATTACAAAATAAAGCCTGCCTTGTCTCTTCTATTTGCTGCCTATTCAAATAATTTCATACTGTTTTGACACTAACCAATTTGTAATAAGCACATACCTGAAATGTATATGATGTAAATTTTGGAAATAATTGGGGATACAAGGATGAGAGGAGTTCAGGAAACATGAGTTTGTGCTTTTGATGTGTTTTTTGTACTCCTTTTGACATTTTATTGACGGATAAGTTCAACTTTGCCAAAATAATAAAAAAAAGGCCCATTTTATTTTGCAGGTAAAAAAAATGTATGTAGCACCCTTCTAGAAATGTTTTGTGTTTTGATAGGTAAACTTAGTTGCCACACTGTAGTCATTGTGGCTGCTATTATTTGTTAGGTAAAAGCAAAGATTGCTCACTGTAATCAGTGCAGCTGCATTCTGCTAGTCAGGCCTGCTCAGTGTGTTCAGCTGATGCCAGTCTGATAACTCCCTCTGCATCTAGTGAACTTGAGAAGTTTCTGGATGATAGGTGTGGAGCTATGCAGATGGCAGCATGAATATTAAAACAGCCCTGGCATATCCCAGAGAGGCAGGCTTTGATGGCATGTTAGGAGACTGTATTTATTCTGTGAGCACACTGAGCTCATGGTCTTTTCCTAGAAAGGATTAGCCCAGCCTGGAGGGTAGGCTGCCTTTCCAGACAGTGCTGTTTCGTCTGCTGTTGTGAGGCCTCGGCTGGGTGACCTGAGGGCCTGGATGCTGAGACCCCTTAACTAAAGAAAGCTGACTGAGGGGGGATGTTCACTGAAGATCTGGTCTGATGTCACCTGAGTAAGGTGTCGCTTGGAATCTGGAAGGAGGCAATCAGCTGTTTTTGGGCCTTTTGTGAGTACTGATGCTTCTGAGATCTTGGGGACCTTTGTCCTTTTGCTACCCTTGGGTGCAGAGAAAGTCAGCTGTTGGACTAGTCAAAGGGGACACCAGTTGGTGTCCTGAAGAGCTTTGTCCAGCTAATCTTCTACTAAAAGTGACTCTGCTCTTGTAGCTCTAATGCCGCGTACACACGATCGTTTTTCACGTCGTTAAAAATGCAATTTTTTAAATTGGGCATTAAAAACGATCGTGTGTAGGCTCCAGAGCATTTTTAACGACGTGAAAAATGGCCTAAAAAAATGAGAACCTGCTCTATTTTTTACGTCGTTTTTCACGTTGTTTTTTTTAACGACGTGAAAAACGGTAGTGTGTATGCTTTTACGAGGGGAAAAAAACGCGCTTGCTCAGAATCAAGAATGAGACGGGAGCGCTCGTTCTGGTAAAACTAGCGTTCGTAATGGAGATAGCACATTTGTTACGCTGTAACGGACTGAAAAGCACGAGGCTGAAAAGCGCGAATCGTCGCTCAACAAACTTTACTAACATGAAGGGTGACGCCCATTCGAACGGAACTTCCCCTTTATAGTGCCGTCGTACGTGTTGTACGTCACTGCGCTTTGCTCGAGCAGTTTTTTTAATGAACGTGTGTATGCAAGACAGGCTTGAGAGGAAACAAGAAAAATCATGTCAAGAAAAACATAGTTTTTGAAAATGACATTAAAAACTATCGTGTGTACGCGGCATAAGAGTTTACAGTAACTATTATTACTACTACCTTAACAGCTGAAGTCTACAATTTGCTACAAGCATAGACTTACATATAGCTTGCCCTGAAGAGTACCTAAGTCTTCAAGTGTACATAGTAGACTTGTGCACAACAGAAAAATTTGTTTAGTTTCGGTTCGTTTCTTGTGCACAACGGAAAAATTTGTTTAGTTTTGGTTCGTTTCTTTTCGGTCCTGTTGATTCGTAATCATTCGTAATTTTGCTAGACGGGATTTTTCGTGTTCGGACTAATTCGTATTTTCGCAAGCGTCATTTTTCGTTGAATTTTTCGTTGATTTATAATTCGTACTTTCGGTAGGGTACATTGTTTTTCGTTGATTCTGGACACAACTCCTACTTTCGTACCTTTTTTTGGGTTAGTTGATTCGTAATTTTCCGTGTCTCTCTCACAACGACGCTGCCTATGTGCTTTGAATGGATTTGTACTTTTCTAAATACATAGCGGTTATTTGTAACAATTCGAAATCTCGTATTTTCCTTTCGTTTTTTACATGCGGCTATAGCCTCCGCCCCTGTCCACCATTTTGAGAGGGTTCAGCATGGAGAGGGAGAAGCAGAGAGCAGAGTGTTATTGTGCTTCGAATGGATTAGAAATCTCGTATTTTACTTTAGTTTTTTACATGCGGCTATAGCCTCCGCCCCTGTACACCATTTTGAGAGGGAGTTCAGCACGGTGAGGGAGAAGCAGAGAGCAGAGCAGAGTGAGTGTTATTGTGCTTCGTATGGATTCGTACATTCGTAACTTTTTTCATAACGAATTATGCCGAAGACATTCGGGCATTCGCTATTTGCGGTATAATTTATTTCGGATTCGGTTTTATTCGTAATTGCTTTGTTCGGAAATTCGAATGCTTCCGAATGTCCGAAAGTTTCTAAATTCGGACGAATTTCGATTCGTTACAAAACGAATTGCACAAGCCTACTCCTTAGTAGTATCATCATAACGTCTGCTGATGGAAGTCCTCCAGGCGGAAACCCGGAGAGGACTAATATCAAAAACCTATGCGGAACTACTATCCTCAGTCCAGGACCATGCCTCTCTTAGATGTCGTAGTAAATGGGCAGAAGACATTGGGGATATAGACGGGGACCAGTGGGATATGGCTTTAGATTCCATTCCTGCGGTATCTGTATCTGCGTCCCATATATTGTCACAATTATTTATCTTGCACAGGGCCTATAGAACACCAGTACAGATTTACAGGTGGGGAGGAAGGGACTCCCCCCCTGTGCCCAAAGTGCAAAGTACAGCAGGGGGACTTTATACACCTAATTTGGAGGTGCCCAAAGCTTCATCGATTCTGGGAGGAGGTCTCCCAGTGCATCACAAGAGTGGCCCAGGTACCTGTACCATTGGACCCTCTGGTGTACCTGCTTGGGGCGATCGATGCTGAAAAGTTCCCGCAAGGAAGGTATTATATAATAACAAGACTGATGTACCTAGCTAGAAAGCTCATAGCGCAATACTGGATGGCAGCCGCGGTTCCCACGGGGAAACAGTGGATTACTTATGTTAATATCTTGCTTTTCAGAAAACGGCTTGCCTATAGTCGCAGGAAGGCAGTGGACAAATTCAACCTTAATGGCAACCATGGTTGAGGGATCCCAACCTTGCACCACTACAACTGATAAAGGATAGACTCCTTATGTAGAGATCTATTGGGGTGGCTGGAGTGGGAAATAATAGCCTGAAGGTATTAACGACCATGCACTAACCATGAGAGAGTTTGTGGGTAGGAGAAATGATCTAGGCTGTTTGGACTTAAAGGGTGGGGTGAGTGGGGGTAGTAGTTTTGAGGAAGGGGGTAAAAGCAAAGTTAAAATAAAAATGTTATTGTTGCACTGTAAATTGATAAGGTTCCGATTATATGGACATATATCTTATGTTTTTTCTATATACTATTATGTAAGCTCAAATGCACTAATCACGTGTATCAATTGAGTAACTGAATAATAAAAAGATTTGGATTTAAAAAAAAAAAAAAAACGTGTCACAGCCAAATAATTTTTTCAAGTTTAAATTATATGGATTGTGGTGCTGCTGCTGTATTTAAGCCAACATAAATGTAAAATCAATTACACATCCAAAATATGTGGTGCCAGAATATAGTGTCACTGACTGTCCATGAAAATTGTACTAGTTTTTTAACAACACATACAGCATAGAGACATCTCAGAGGCATAACATTTAAAGAATTTATGTTTTTTGCAATGTCGCAATCAAAGCCATATGGAATGGTTTTTATTTATTTGCTAAAATCTCCCCCTTAGCCCCTTAAGTACGTTTTTGACGATAGCTTGCCAATTAGCCTTGAAAATTGCCGAAATGTAATATCACGATTTGCATTCCTCCCCTCCATACTTTAGTGGGGTTTGATGCTAACTTTGGGTTTTGCAGATTTCAAACAGATCCCTAGATCCTTAGTGAATGAAAACCCAGGTAGATTTGCCCATCCCTAACCTTGACCACTGATGCAAAAAAAATAAACATTCAATAAACAGGGCATAGAGCCAAACAGAGAGGTATTGTGGCAGCAGAAATGTACAATAGCAGTGTTTAACACTGTTTACTAAGAGGACACCTATGTATTAAATCCACAATTACTGCATAATTATGTTATAATTACATAGGATACAGCTTATTGCTTATAGTATACAATGCATAGGCGAGAAAATGAATTGTGGCATAAATAGAGCAAAACTGTCAGAAAGTAATAAAAGCTTTTCTGCAATAAAATCAGCAACGTATTCATCAAACTTGGCTGGAAATATGGTCATAATTAATCGTTAGTGAACATTACCATGTAGTGTTCTGCCTGCTGACCTGATTTCTGCCTCGACATAGATAAGACCAGTGAACTACAGGTGATGTATTTACATTACATTTTTCAGGACATCAAGCAGTAATAATGTTGACATAAAAAGAAATATATATATAGTAGCGCTAAACTCAAAACTAAAATAAGTGGACAAAAAATATTTTGTCGTGCTTATTTCACCACACATATGCAGTGCATAAATCCCCTGATGGTATCACCTGAACTAATAAATGATAGTGAATAAACCTGAAACATAAATAACATATACCAAAAAAATTAATTGGATTAAATAACACAATGCACATGCAAACAAACATGCATAAAGTGTCTTCCAAATGTGACACACTAAAAAATCTGTCCATATGTGCAAAAAACTGTTTAAAGGTCCCAATGAATGCTGTGATAAACACCCATGCACAGAACAAATTCTAAATCTCCACCGTGTTGTCTGAAGACAGGAGTGACATCCACTACCGTAAGCAAGTCAGCAGCTTACCAGAACTAGATGGTCCCCTATTACGGAGGACCTGAAACCACATATAAGCAATCCCAGCTGGGTAGTAATGACTTCTATGGCCACCTCTTCAATCAGCGCTTTCCACAGTGTAAAAACAGTTTGACCGCAGTAATGACATGCAAGAGAGGAGAAGGATGCCTCGCTGGTGTAAAATCTTTGGGTTTATTAGGGTAAAATATGGATAAACACTTACAATTAGGTTGAATAGGTACAACCTTAAGGTCGAGGTGCCGGCCGTACACCAACGAGCAAACCCGTCCTTAGGACGCAGGACGGGTTTGCTCGTTGGTGTCCGGCCGGCACCTCGAGCTTAAGGCTGTACCTATTCAACCTAATTGTAAGTGTTTATCCATATTTTACCCTAATAAACCCAAATATTTTACACCAGCGAGGTATCCTTCTCCTCTCTTGCGTGTCATTACTGCGGTCAAACTGTTTTTACACTGTGGAAAGCGCTGATTGAAGAGGTGGCCATAGAAGTCATTACTACCCAGCTGGGATTGCTTATATGCGGTTTCAGGTCCTCCATAATAGGGGACCATCTAGTTCTGGTAAGCTGCTGACTTGCTTATGGTGGTGGATGTCACTCCTGTCTTCAGACAACACGGTGGAGATTTGGAATTTGTTCTGTGCATGGGTGTTTATCACAGCATTCATTTGGACCTTTAAACTGTTTTTTGCACATATGGACTGATTTTTTTAGTGTGTCACATTTGGAAGACACTTTATGCATGTTTGTTTGTTTGCATGTGCATTGTGTTATTTAATCCAATTAATTTTTTGGGTATATGTTATTTATGTTTCAGGTTTATTCACTATCACTTATTAGTTCAGGTGATACCATCAGGGGATTTATGCACTGCATATGTGTGGTGAAATAAGCACGACAAAATATTTTTTGTCCACTTATTTTAGTTTTGAGTTTAGCGCTACTATATATATATATATATTTCTTTTTGTGTTTTTACTGATTATGTTTTCAGGTTAGTAGCTGCATAGAACTGAAACTGAGGCAATCTGGTGTTAGCCATTAATTGCCACTTCCAAATTCTGAGCGCAATTTCTTCCTCTTTTCTTAATAATGTTGACATGTTGTCTCTTAATTTTTGATATGCAAGTTTTAACTTTTTAGAGAAACACAATTTTGAGCAAGTATACATTACATAAAGAGAGTAAATTACAACATTCTTATTGTTCAGCCCTATAAAACTTTGTTTAACCACTTCAGCTCTAGAAGATTTTACCCCCTTCATGACCAGGCCATTTTTTACTATTCGGCACTGCGCTATATAAACAAAAACAGACCGACATTAAAAAAAAACAATATTTTTTATTTCTGCTATAAAACATATCGAAAAAAAAAAATATATAAAATTTCTTCATAAATTTAGGCCAAAATGTATTCTGCTACATATTTTTGATCACAAAAATTCCCATTATGTGTATATTGATTGATTTGCATGAACATTATAGCACCTACAAACTATGGTATTAATACTGTACTTTTTTTTCTCTTGATACTACTAATGGGGGCGATCAGTGACTTATAAAGGGACTGTGGGTAATATGACACTAACTGATGCTGAGGGGAACTGACTAACTGCCACTGACATCAGTGACATTAATACAGTGATCAGTGATAATATTACACGCTGTCATTGTTCCATTGACACTGGCTGGGAAGGGGTTAACATCTGGGGCGATCAAGGAGTTAAAAGTGTGCCTAACTATGTGTAATGCGTGTAAAGTGTGCTGCTTTCACTAGGTGATCTCTACGTTTTTGAGGAACACAGAGATCGCTCCCTGTGTACAGAGCTCTGTGTTGAATGTCATCAAAGAGCTCTGGGCTGTGAATGTACACAGCTGATCAGCAGGTCCCGGCCATGATACATTAGCCGGGACTTGCTGACAGGCTCCAGCTGTGTACAATGACAGCAGGTTCCCGGGAAGTAGGAAGCGACTTCGGTAGTAAAAATCGGAAGTAGGCAGGCTAAGTGGTAATAAAACAATGCACATAGCAAGGGCGTGCTTAGATTCTCAGTCAAATGTATGTTTTTAGCTGGTTTCTGATTGGATGTTAACATGACAAAATATGATTTTTGCTTTGGTAGCTATACAAATTCTGATACCAACCCACTATTGTTTGACCTTTGGTGGATTTTTGTTTACGTTTTGATGTCTTCGAACATTAAACACATGTGTTCTTTTTTTCCATTCTGGTTCATGGATCCTTTAAATCCTAAATCCAGGTACAATAAACATACTCAGTTAAAGCAGGTATACATGTGCCTAATGGGGTAAGAAGTGAAGTATATTTTCCATAAAGAGACACAGATAACAAAAATCAAACTTCAGCACAAAACGGAAAAGTAAAGCCGATCGGTGTTACCGATGAATACAGTCCGATGGATTTTTTTCATCGGACAAACCAATCGTGTATGGGCCCCATCGGTCTTTTTTCCATTGGTGTCAAAAAATAGAACATGTTTTCAATTTTTCCGATGGATAAAAAACCGATAGCAAATTCCGATCGTCTATGGGCAAGTCCATCGGTTAAAAAACCCACGCATGCTCAGAATCAAGTCGACGCATGCTCAGAAGCATTGAACTTCATTTTCTCGGCTCATCGGAGTGTTTTACGTCACCGCGTTTGGGACGGTCGGTTTTTTGACTGATGGTGTGTAGGCAAGATTGATGGAAGTCAGCTTCATCGGTTTTCCGATGGAAAAATCCATCGGTTTAAAAACCATAGGAAATCCGATCGTGTGTACAGGGCTTAAGAGCTCTTTCCAATTGAACAATGTAGATCTATGGGCAGACAAGAGAATAGTGTAAACATTATTACTGGATACATTGTGGTTACATAATTAGCCAGGTTGAAAAAAGGCACAAGTCCATCAAGTTTAACCAATAAGGATATGTTCATTTAGTTAATATGTCAGTGGACCGTGCAATAAAAATATGCCCAGATTAGGGTCAATTTATCTTACTTCTGGCAAGATCCTGGAAAATGCTGAGTATCCCAAGCCTCGAGAGAACATGATCTTGACTATTGTTTAGCATCTTCTCATGAGATTTCAGATGCTCAGCCTTTTCTGGGATCTTAAAAAAAGCAGCCTTGATCCAACCCCTGCGGTACTAAAGGTGAGGGAAAGGTACAGTACACAGCAGTATATGCCCATTGTTTTCCCTTCAGTTTTCTTTAAACTGTACAGCTGCTATATGTGGAAGGGGAGGGGATCTGATGGATTAAGCTAACCTTTCAGTTTATTGCTTTAATTCCTGAATTACATTATTAAAGGACATGGCAACATTTATATAAGAATTGGTTCAGAATTTCTTCACATTTAAAGCATTTAAATTATTTCAAGATACAGTACCCATTTTAAAAATCAATCTGGAGAGAAAGAAGGACAATGAATGACCCTGATCTGTGTCAACAAATCTAAAGTGAAGGTTTTTCAACTCCTGTCCAGGTTTATGTGGATAATGAGGTTAAATGTTGATAATGACATTTCCTGTATCAAATCTAAAAAGGTTCTAGAAAAATAAGGCTGAAAATGGGAAAAGAGACAAGTGATGACTATTCAGATTGCTGCTATGCAACGTTTCTTTAACAGGGTGACATTTAAGAGCCACATACAAAATTAGCCATTTCAATTCTCACACCTGTTCACACCATACAAACTAAAACACAGCTTTGGTCATATTGATGCACTAAAATTATTTTATTTTCTATAATAATAGTATGTCTGGTGTTACTTTGAGTCCAAAGTACACATTTTATTTTTACAATTTGTTCTATTTATTACACCACTTAAACTTTGTTTCCAGTCCAAGCATAGTGATGTTATTTATAGATTAAAAAAAAATAATTGTATTTTCTTTTCTACACTAAAAAAAAAAAAGAGTACACAAAGCAAAACTTAAACAAAAGATTGCATATAAACCGTAAAATATAAATACATAATACAGTGACAAAAAGATTAATAGGGGAAGGAAATATTGCGAGCAAGCAGGGAAAACATTTTTATGGAAGAAAAGACATACAGAGGCGTATCTAGTGAAAATGGCGCCTATGGCAAGCACTGAAACTGTCTGCCTGTCAAAACATTTTAAGTGTACAGGGCTGTGTTTTCACTGCATGAGATGCACACAGTTATTCAGTACATCCACGGGCAGGCAGACCAATTCAAATCAATTGGGATGCAGCAGCTGCATGAACACAGCCACTGCTCTCACCTTGATATCAGTTTGGGTGCAGGAACATGCCCCCAAGCACATTCAAGGACATGCACCCACACCCAAATGGATGTCAACTATTAGGTTGAATGAAAAAAAAAAGAAACGATCCAATTCCCCCATCTACACATTATAGGTGGATGGGGAATCCTCCCAGTGTGGACCAGTGCTGGAACAACCAGAGTTGCGCTGTTACTAGTGATAGAATCAAATAGTAAAATTAGATAACTGATATCACCAGAATGGGAGTGGAACAGATTGCTAAACGCATGAATGCAAAACGCGTAAACGTAAATCCAAAAAACAATAACAAAGTGCAGCGTGCATATGAAACTCAGAATCTGGAATATACATAAATATCCATAGGGGCTGTGCAAAATAACAAAATAAATGTTCAAAGTCCAATATGTAATCCTGTGCAAAACAAACACTAGGTGCAACTGTGCAAAGCAAAATATAAAAATGTCCAATCTGTAATAAATAGTGCAAAGTCCAAAAAACTATGTGCAAAATCGCAATCAAATTGTGAGCATAGCAATCTGATATTCTTTCTTCAGTGTGCAAACAGATTCCATGTGCAAAAGTGCTGGAGAGGTGTAACAGTCTCCTCTTCGTACAAAGGACACACCAGTGAGAGTGGCCTCTTACCTTGCGGTAAAAGGACAACCGCATATATGTGTATATATATCACAGGGATGGCTGCTCCTCCCTTTTGATCTGGACCAGATGTGGGTCTTGGGCTTTAGTCTTTGTCACTCAGTGGCAGAAAGGATTTAGGTCCCAAATAGTGTAGTATGTTTAAAATCAACAGCGGTATTTATTATATCAACAGTTAAGGGTACTCACATAATACATATAAACACAACACTTATCTCCTACGAGCAGCGAGCTCGTCTGCTTACATCTAGCTGTGTGCCTATTCGTCCCACTGAGTGACAAAGACTAAGGCCCAAGACCCACATCTGGTTCAGGAACAAAAGGGAGGAGCAGCCACCCCTGTGATATATATATACATATACAATATATATATATTAGCATCCATGCGTTTAGCAATCTGTTGCACTCCCATTCTGGTGATATCAGTCATCTAATTTTAATATATGATTCTATCACTAGTAACTAGCACCCCCCCCCCTCTGCTCAATCTCACATTAATGGGTTGGTTTGACCCTTTTCGGTGCCTGCAGCAGTTACACTTTCTTACTATATTATTCCACATGGTAGCGCAGGAATAAACATATTACTCAACAACCAGAGTTGCTGTCCCGGCTATTCACAGCGCTGGTCTCTGTCTCCATGGCAGCGGCGGCAGCACATTGGAACCCAGTGCTGGTTACTTTATGGGGCTGATGTACAGGAGGGCCAGCACAATTTGTTGTTAGAGATGGGCTGGGCATGTTCAAAATTCCACATGCCAGAGCCTGCCAGGAAGCCCACACTGCACAGCGCTAATCACAGGCAGTGAGACATTTCCCGGTCCGCAGCTGCACAGATCAGGAAATGTCTCACTGGCTGTGATTAGCACTGTGGAGTGTTGGCTTCCTGGCAAGATCGGGCATGTGGGATTTCAAACACACCTGAGCCCATCTCTATTGGTTGTAGACAGTTAAGCTCTCTGCAGGTTGCTTAGCAGCAGGGGAGCCTTCTCTGACATGCTGATCGTGATGCAATTCAGGTGATGCTCCTAGTCAAATCCTAGTGTTAAATATCAGCGATTTTATTGATCAAAGCCCACACTTTACAGGCATAGAGCCCACATGGCTACTGAACATATGGTTGATTATATATATATGTGGTTGTACTCTTGATGCTAATAAATACTGTGTTTATTAGATCTGACTGGGAGCATCACCTGGATAACATCCCGATCAGCATGTCAACAGAGAAGGTTATACAGCATTACTTCTGCTATGTGACCAGCTGGGGGCTCGGCTCTCTATAACCAATAGTGCCGGCCTTCCCCTGCATGCACCCATAATGTCACCAGCACTAGGTCTTAATAGTTTGCCACCACTGCCAAGGAGACAGATGCCAGACCAGCGCTGTCAATAGCAGGGACAGGACAGCTGGGGAACCCCACAGTGGCAGAACACCAGGGCCCGGTGGCAAGACAACCTTTGCAACCCTGATAGTTCTCCCACTGCTTTGGACCCTTATATTTTCTTGGTGTGCTGGAGACATATATCTCTTGTTTTCTGCCACCCTGGGGGTCCCCAGTATAGTAGGAAGGGAGATCACTGCAGAACATGTGAAAGGGCCCGTTGTGGGATCGTAGTAAAGGGCCCCAGGATATATATATATATATATATATATATACATACATATATATATATATATATATATATATATATATATACACACACACACACACACATATATATATATATATATATATATATATATATATATATATATATATATATATATATATAATTGCATTTTATAGTTGGCCCCGCTACTTTTGTCCCTGTCCCCCCATGTGCCCCCCCTAAATATGAAAGCTGGAGATGCCACTGGCCAGGACACAACTGCAGACTGACAATCTCTACTGCCAATCTGTGTGGAGCTTGGCACATGCAGCCACGCTCCCCTCCAGCTGTTCCTTGTCAGAAGCACTTGCATCTCAGCACCTGAGGACGGGAGCAGAGCAGAGAATCACTCCGCCTGCCGGGACTAATTGAGTAGCGGGGCGGCTTGATGTACATGCACCCCGAATATGAAGAAAAAGTCCCTCCTTTACGCTCACTTCCTTGGCCCCTATTTTGACCTGATGGGACCCAGGAAACTGTAATTGCATCCCCCCCATAAGCAAGTAGGAACGGGGAGAAGTTTAAAAAGCTCTACTTTTAAATTCAGTGAAGAACTTTAATGCTGGCGTCCCTGCTCATGAGCGCCCTTGTCTATATGGCGCCCATGGCACTTTCCATGGCTGCCATACCCTAGATATGCCACTGTAACCTACCCATTAATAATAAAAAAAAACCTTTAGCTTAACTTTATCTTACTTTGAGTAAGACTACTTTCCTCTTCCTCTGAGTCTGACTGTTGCCACCCTTGCCTCTGCCTGACCTCATGCTAATGAAACACATGGGCTACAGGGATCTGCGTTTAATAATTTTCTGGTTACTTGGAAGCTGGATGGCAGCATGGGTTCTCAGCATAACTTCAGCCAGTTGACAGGGTAGCAATTCTTTCAGAACTTATACCCCGTACACACGGCCCGGATTCCCGACAGAAAAAGTCTGATGGGAGCTTTTGGTCGGGAATTCCGACCGTGTGTATGCTCCATTTGACTTTTTCTGTCGGGGATTCCGACAGAACTAGATTGAGAGCAGGTTCTCAATTTTCCCGTCGGAATTTCAAACTGACTTTTTCCCGTTGGAAAATCCCGACTGTGTGTACGGGGCATTAGAAGAAATCTCTCCTCTGACTCTGAGCTCAGAGTCATTCCAAACAAACTTAGACAGATCATCCTCCTGGCTATTTAGTCTTACCAGGCCCCTCATCTGGCTATTTGGTCTTACCAGCCCCCTCATCTGTTTCTGCATGACGGTAAATGTTCTTTTCATATGACAACCTGTTCAGCAGGCCTATTTTTAATGGCAAAACAGACAATCTCCTAGTGCCTGCATATCAACACTGCTCCCTTGCAGAATAGCTGGGGAGGGAGGAGTCCTAAAAAATCTGAATGACTGCCTTTTGTGTGTGCAAAACCAACCTACCAATCAAAGCATATATTGGTCCCCCTAAAAGAGGTATGAGAATTCTAATTTCAATTCAATGAGTGATATGTGAAGTTCACCTTTTCAGAAAAAAATAATAAATGCACATTTTTTTGCAGGTAAAAAAATGTGCATTTATTATTTTTTGTTTTTGGAGCCTGCAAAGCATTGCACCAGCGATCAGCAGATCGCTGATGCCATGCAGGTCTCCTGCAGACCTATCAGTGTATAGGCTTGCTCGTACCTCATATGAGGAAGCCGATACATGCTGACAGGAAGAATGAATGAACTACCACAGCGCTCACAGCGCCGTAGTAGCTCATTCAAAAATACAAGCCGATAGCCACAAAGGCTGCCGGACCTTGTCGATTTCTATTCACAGAGTGCTGTGAATGAGTGACACAGTTGGGTGATCGGAGCCCCACATGGTCACTTTTTAAAAAAAAATTGACAGCTAGCAGGCAGAGAAGAACCCTCTCTAGAGGGCACAGCGGGGACCGTTGAGGTGTGGGGGCCAGTGCATTCATAGCATGTTACACCCTGAATATGGGTGTAACATGTAACATGTTATGAAAGGTATACTTATCCTTTAAACCAGTGGTTCTCAACCTAAGTCCTCAAGTACCCCAACGGGCCATGCTTTGGAAATATCCCGTAGATAAAATAGCTCTTAACAATAGCATGTCACTGATATTAATTAAAAGCAGCTGTGCAAAGTAAAGGAAAACCTGAAAACATGTCCTGTTTGGGGTATTTGAGGGCTGAGGTGGAGAACCACTGCTTTAAACAATCACCTGTTGGTACACATGAGCACATATAATCATACAGTATTAATAAATGCAATTATTTTCTAAAGAGTAACAGAGCTAAGGTCTTATTACAAAAAAGGCTTAAGACTAGGAGAAATTTTTACCTTGAGTGAATAAATCCATTTTATATCCAATTGCAGAGGTGGACCCTCAAAGTTGCCCTTTCTGCCATCCACATGAATGCTGTTAAGTGCAAAGAATCTCACAAGGTTTTTTAGTTAGTGATAATGTGGGGCCACATGTCTAGCAACCGGGGAAATTCGATTCCTGTTTTCAGTGGAATAAATGTGGTCATAAATCCTATGCCAGAAAGAATACTTTGGGGTTGATTTATGTTACTGGAGAGTGCAAAAGTTGAAGCAGCTCCACATAGAAACCAATCAGCTTCCAATTTATTTTTTTGTCAAAGCTGAATTTAAAAAGGTGAAATTGGAATCTAATTGACTACCATGCACTGCTGCACCAGATTTTTCAATCTCCAGTTTTAGTATAACAACCCCTTTGTCCTCTGACATAGGAAGTACCACATTGACAGTATATAATGTACAGTACACCAACCCTATTGTTTTTACAATTCATGTAGTGTTTTGGCCCGGGTAGCTGTCCATTAGGCAATATATTAAATTCCTGCACTTGGATCTATTTGCAACACACACAATCTCCAATTCTAAATGTCCACTTGATCATCCACATGCCTCCTCTCTAATTCTCTTTAAACTGACTTTGCATCAGTTGACATTGAGAGAGGACACTTTCCTGAAAACTATTTCAGGGGTGTCTCTTATAAAACAGGCTACCTTGGGGTTGGCTGTCAGTAGGTACCAGTACTGATTAATGATTTGTCTTTAATGTTGATGTTGACATGTGTATTTTGTTACAAATTTAACTGTATTAGGGTTTTCTCCCTTTTTGCTATAGAATTTCCTTACACCCCCTCTCCAATAATCTACATGTCAGTTAATCAATTTCTTTCTGAATTTCCATATCATTTGAACAAATTCGACATATGTGTAAATTGCAAAGAGGATTGGGTTTAAACTTACGTTAAAGCTCTTTTAAGCCTTCAAGTGTGCTAAATGCCTGTTAAGGGTTAGTTTAGAACAACGTAAAATACTTTTATTAAGAACTGTATACAACATAGACATGTAAATATAAAACAAGAAAACCCTCGCGCTAGCTAAGTAGTGGCACAGATGAGAGGTGTAAGGGGAACGGATGGGATACTGCAGCAGTCACCGGAGGGTCTGGTCCAAGTGAACAATAAAATATATATAAAACGTGATGGTGACTGCGCTGTAGTGTGTAAAAGTAGGATGATGGGAAGGGAAAGAAAAAATTAAAATCGGAGGGGATGTGGCAAGGAAGGGTAGGATATGGAGGTGTGGAGAGGAGGGGGAAGGGGAGGGGAAGAGGGAGAGACTGGGAGACGAAGTGGGTGAGTAATAAGCTAGTACTGGACTAACTAGCAGTGATGTGCAATGTGCACAGTGACACAAATGAAAATACACTAATAGAAGACTGATCAATGATAATCAGAAAAATATGTAACACAGTGAATAATAGACAAAGATGTGACATATAAAACCAATATCCAAATGGTCAAGGTATGCAACACGTGATAAAGATAAACCACTTAGACATAATAATAATCCACGAACAAATCCATGAATGGGAAAAGTGAAATGGATGGGATAAATGAAAACACACACTCAGTGAATGAGTGAACTGTACTAGTAAGGAGAGGCAGTCCCAAATAAGTCCTGGTGATGACTTCCCAATCCTTCCAAAATAACTATATGGTATATGAATAAGTCATACCTGTATGTGGATAAAGTCCCGTCACCAATGAAGTGCTTGAAAAGAATCCTGTGGCGTCCACCCTGTGATCACACCTGGCTTACCTCCCTATTGGAAGGGGGGACAGTATACAGCAGTTCTCCGTAGTGAAGGGGGGTATCACGTCCTTATGGCCTGATCTTTATGGCACCATTACTCATTGGAGTATATAAGAGAAAACAAAAACAGAGAGTACATCAATAGCGCAACTCTGTGAGTGCAGCAAGAGGAGTGGCTGATGCATACATTCACACACTCACTTGTGATGGAGTGAGCATGGACCTCAATCCAAACGAGCGCCGAGCTTGTGCCAATGGGGAAGAGTGTGACATCTATGGTGCATCCGATGCAACCCTCAGGTGGCAAGTGTCAGCAGCGGCAATCACAGAGTTGGAATGTGGAGAAAACAAAGGACGGAGAAATAGTGTGGGTCTGAAACCGCTAAACGTTTATTAAAACTAAAGTAAAAAACTCACATTTGGAAGTAAAAACCGGGTATTGAATCCTTACGAGCGGCGAGCTCGTCTCCTCTCGGATCTGCTGGCAGTGTGTCTGTGCTACGTCCTGACGCACAGACACACTGCCAGTTTTTACTTCCAAATGTGAGTTTTTTACTTTAGTTTTAATAAACGTTTAGCGGTTTCAGACCCACACTATTTCTCCGTCCTTTGTTTTCTCCACATTCCAACTCTGTGATTGCCGCTGCTGACACTTGCCACCTGAGGGTTGCATCGGATGCACCATAGATGTCACACTCTTCCCCATTGGCACGAGCTCGGCGCTCGTTTGGATTGAGGTCCATGCTCACTCCCTCACAAGTGAGTGTGTGAATGTATGCATCAGCCACTCCTCTTGCTGCACTCACAGAGTTGTGCTATTGATGTACTCTCTGTTTTTGTTTTCTCTTATATACTCCAATGAGTAATGGTGCCATAAAGATCAGGCCATAAGGACGTGATACCCCCCTTCACTACGGAGAACTGCTGTATACTGTCCCCCCTTCCAATAGGGAGGTAAGCCAGGTGTGATCACAGGGTGGACGCCACAGGATTCTTTTCAAGCACTTCATTGGTGACGGGACTTTATCCACATATGACTTATTCATATACCATATAGTTATTTTGGAAGGATTGGGAAGTCATCACCAGGACTTATTTGGGACTGCCTCTCCTTAATAGTACAGTTCACTCATTCACTGAGTGTGTGTTTTCATTTATCCCATCCATTTCACTTTTCCCATTCATGGATTTGTTTGTGGATTATTATTATGTCTAAGTGGTTTATCTTTATCACGTGTTGCATACCTTGACCATTTGGATATTGGTTTTATATGTCACATCTTTGTCTATTATTCACTGTGTTACATATTTTTCTGATTATCATTGATCAGTCTTCTATTAGTGTATTTTCATTTGTGTCACTGTGCACATTGCACATCACTGCTAGTTAGTCCAGTACTAGCTTATTACTCACCCACTTCGTCTCCCAGTCTCTCCCTCTTCCCCTCCCCTTCCCCCTCCTCTCCACACCTCCATACCCTACCCTTCCTTGCCACATCCCCTCCGATTTTAATTTTTTCTTTCCCTTCCCATCATCCTACTTTTACACACTACAGAACATAGACATGTGCATTCGTTTTCGTCCGAATGCATTTTCGTCCGAATTTCAGCTATTTTCGTTATCGTTTTAACAAACAAAAACGAAAGCACAGAATCCGAAAACCGAAAGATCCGACATAAACAAATGCTTTATTTTAGTTTTCGTTGCTACAACAGTTCGATATAGATAGGAGATTCAACGTGACGCTGACAATAACAATCTGTGTCTATCGAACCTGTGGTCGAATGTGCCTAACCTTAACTCTATTAGTCCAAGATTATTCTACATAGGAGAGAAAAGATTCGACATTATAGAGAGAAAAGATTCGACATAGGAGAGAAAGATTCGACATAGGAGAGAAAAGATTCGACATAGGAGAGAAAAGATTCGACATAGGAGAGAAAAGATTCGACATAGGAGAGAAAAGATTCGACATAGGAGAGAAAAGATTCGACATAGGAGAGAAAAGATTCGACATTATAGAGAGAAAAGATTCGACATAGGAGAGAAAAGATTCAACATAGGAGAGAAAAGATTTGACATAGGAGAGAAAAGATTCGACATAGGAGAGAAAAGATTTGTTATTATAGAGAGAAAAGATTCGACATAGGAGAGAAAAGATTTGTTATTATAGAGAGAAAAGATTTGACATAGAGAGAAAAGATCACTGCTGGAATTGGGTGGGGGAAGTAAAATAAAAATAAAGTTGATGATGAATGTTATTGGCTGATTGTAACCAAAGAGGAGGAGCAGTAAAATAGCTAGAATGACGAAGATTCGACAAAGCATCGAAAGTTAGAAGATTCGACGGTGCAGCAAAACTGTACGACGCTGCAATCGTACATTTCCGGTCAAATGCATCCGCCCATAGGCTATAGAAGAATTCTAATGTTGGTTGACTAGTAATAGTAATGAATAAATATAATTATTACTAGTCATACAACATTAGAATTCTTTTATAGCTTGTGGGCGGAACATTCGACCGGAAATGTATGATTGCAGCGTCGTACAGTTTCACTGCTCCGTCGAATCTTCTTTGAACATTCGACAGACACCATAAGCCTTCAATGACAGATTCGACCTTAATTAATTCAGATTTTCGGACGAATGCAATTTCTATCGAAAAACGAAATAAATAAAAACGAATTTCGGGAGTAACTAAATAAATTTATTTTTCGGACGAAAACGAAATTCCGAAACGAAATATTTCAGTGTGCACATGTCTAATACAACACTCACAGGCTGAAGCTGAAAAGAGTTTAAGGACTTCTTGAAAGCTGTTCAACATTTTGCTAAATGTTTGCAGAACCTACTGCTGTACAAAATTATCTTTTACAAGTTAGGATTAAAAAATGCGCTTGTGTGCAAGGCTTGTCAGACTTGCTATTGTTTACACCAAAAAGTCATTTTACATTTTTCTATCCTCAGAGCTGTTTGTTTATTAATACTGTGAGAGAGCTGCTCATTCTCAGAAAATCTGTTTGAGAAGCTTTATTTGGAAACTGTTCTTTTCTGAGGTCAAGACAGCATATTGATTTCAAGGCAGTAAACCTCAATTTATTAACCTGTGAATGATGTCACCACCCTGAAACTAATAAGCACTCCAGAAGAGACTGGCTGATTTCATTTGAGACTTCTCAAATAGGTATCTGCTTTATACTATATTTTCTCTGTACTGTCACCTCATCTTTGGTAATGCATGGTAATATGGAGTTAACCAGGAAAATGTGTTAATGTTCATAGCTTACATTGAGTTAGTTTGTTGCAATGATACTGTCAGATCTTTAGTTTATTGTGTAGCCAGGGCCGGACTGGGAGTAAAAAACAGCCTTGGAAAAAATTCATACCAGCCCCATAGAATTATTATACCGGCCCAACAGCAAAACGTCATTATTTTCTTGTTCATAAAAGGGAAACCGATGCATTTGAAAGCACATTTGAAGAGTGTGTTATATTTAGAGAAGACAGATATGAAAGCACATAGGGCTCTAATATATATTAGGGATGAGCCGAACACCCCCCTGTTTGGTTCGCACCAGACCCTGCGAACAGACAGAATGTTCGCGTGAACTTTAGAACCCTATTAAATACAATGGACTCGAACGTTCGAAATCTTGCAAATGGCAGCAACATGTTGTTAAGAGCATGGGAAGTGCTCTGCAAACAAATGTGGATAGGGAAATAACTTAAAATAACATATAAAAAATAAAAAAATATGCTGGAGGCCCCCTTTTCAGCAGAAGAGATACAGGAAGTCATTAAGAACCTCAGAAACTTAACGTCACGATGCCACACATATGGTGGGAATGCCCCAGAATACGCCCTTTCTGGAAAACATTATTAAATTCAATGGATAAGCTAGTGGGAAAATAAAATACTTTGAAATAAAAATGTAGCGGGGTGCTAAATTTAAGGGAAGTGTTTGAGTGGTAAATAGGCTCAAACACCCTAATTCTGTAGGTTTCATGGACGGTTTTGTCCTCGGGGGACAGTATTGGTGTGCAGTTCCCTGCGGCCTACAGGTGGCGCTGCCATGGTAGGCTAGGGTTGAACCACGATACAGTGCTGTGCCTTTTGTGTCCCCACTTGGCAGTAGTACAGCAGGGCAGGGAACCTGCTGTGCATGCCGGGAGAGGATATAAAAGGGGCAGACGCCTCCTGATCGGGGTCCGAGCCCCAGGCACCTTTGGCCTGGGGGCTGATGTCCAGTGGGGTCCGCGCCCAGGTGCCTTCGGCCTGGGGGCACGTGTTCCTGTTCCAACTCGGGCACCTTTAGCCCGGGGTGTGGTACTATACTGGAGTTCCTGCTGCCCTGGGTATGGAGGCCTAGGGGCGGGGGTAAAGCCTGGGGTCCAGAGCCTTCGTCTGGAGTCTGCTAAGGGTCGAGGAGTCTTTGGGTGCCGCCTCGTGTAGGGGACCGTGCTCCAGGGAAGGGAGGAACCTTCCGATGGCCCGATGCTGGAGGCACGGTGAAGGAAGGTTCTGTTGACTCCCTGGAGAGATGTCTTCCCCTTGATATGGGCTAATTCTTAGAAGGAGAAGCTCAAGGTCATCCTGACTGTATCGGAGGCCTTATTCACCCGGCCCGTGGCAGGGGCCTTATACACCCTGGTCTGTGGCAGAGACCAAAGTTCTCCAGGTCCGTGGCAGGGGCCTTGTATATCCGGTCTGTGGCATAGACCAACCTCACGGTCTGTGGCAGAGACCGTGCACCTAAAACTGTTTGAGAAACCTAAGCAGTGAAGTGAATGTGCTACGTTTGTGCCTGGACCCCCTCCACACCTTAACCACTTCCTTACTGGGCACATATACCCCCTTCCTGCCCAGGCAAAATTTCAGCTTTCGGCACTGTCACGCTTTGAATAACAATTGCGCGGTCGTGCGACGTGGCTTCCAAACAAAATTGACGTCCTTTTTTTCCCACAAATAGAGCTTTCTTTTGGTGGTATTTGATCATCTCTGCGGTTTTTATTTTTTGCGCTGTAAACAAAAAAGTGTGACAATTTTCAAAAAAACACAATATTTTTAGATTTTTGCTATAATAAATATCCCAATTTAAAAAAATATATATATATTTCTTGTTCATACATCACGGGACACAGAGCAGCATAGTCATTACTATGTGGGTTATATAGAATTACCTTCAGGTGCTGGCACTGGCAACTTCCAAAACAGGAAGTACCCTCCCCTATATAAGCCCCTCCCATCCGGGAGTACCTCAGTTTTTTGCCAGTGTCTAAGGTGTTGGCCAAGGTTAACATGTATTCATCTGGGCTTGTGTACAGGTTCTCTGGGCCTTAGCAAGCTATTCCGGATCCGACCAAAAAAGCTTCATAGCTAAACGGTCGGTACCCGGGCCTTGCAGAGAAGAGCAGGGTTTTGCCTGTAATGCCTCTCTTAGGAGGGCTGGACCCTGGGATCCAGAGCTCTGGTCATACCCAAAACCAAGAGGCTATCTGTGCAGGGTGCTATACAGGTCCAGGGGAGTGGAATCCTTGGGAACCCGGTCCCTGAAGGTCTAGTACAATGCCTGCCGTGAGAGGTGAAGTTTGGGCTTCTGTGGACCAAACAAAGTCCTGCGGCGGGGAAAAGGTAAGTGGGGGCCCCTCAGGAACTTGGTTCTATTGAGGGGACCCCCAAGCCTAATATGTCTTTCTGCCTGTTACCTAAAGGGTATTCCCGCTAATAGCTGTATATGCCTAAGAAATCCTAGAAATGTTTTTTCATAAGGGAAGTTTTAAAAAAACTGTAAACCTGGAAATGTTTTTCATAAAGGAGGTTTTAAAAAAAAAAAAAAAAAAAGACAAAAGTGCGGTACCTGTGTTTGTCCACTAGAGGCCGCTGTGGAACGTCTTTTTTTCTTGGGACTATTCCTTCCATGGTGAAAGTCCAGGCAGATGAGTGAGCTCTCTATCAGGGAAGCTGCATTCCTCTGTCATGCTGCCAAGTAGTTTCCTTCCATCCCCGAGTCCTGGTGAAACAGGGACCCTGGCTCCTCTCCCTACATGGCGCCAAAAGCGCACACGTGCACGCGCGTGCGCGCACACACATGCTTTCTTTTTATAAGGTTTAGCTTCAAAAAAGGGGGCGGAGCCTGGCGGATGACGCGCTCTGTGCGCCCAGCGCTTCTGCGCATGTGCGGGTGTCCCAGCAAGATAAAAGGACTCAGTCCATGCTGCTTGCTATGGACACAGAGCATGAAAAGGAGCTGGTAGCATGGTATAGGGGCTTACAGCGGGCGGTTGATACAGGCATCCCCAGAAAGACGCATTAGTAGACACCCACTGATGTACATAGCAGCAAATTGCATTAGACTATTTCAGTAAGGGGTGTATTGCGGCTGGAATACCTCAGCTTTGAACTAAGGAATATGCCGCCTAAAAAACTCCGAGATATACCTCTCAGGAAGTGTAGGGGGTCTCCATCGGGCTCTGAGGATCTGGAGCAGTCATCTGCACCCTCCTCCCCTGAGAAATCAGAGGTTAATACCCATAAGGAAGCCCCGGGAGTGCCAGGTACTGCGGCTGTCCTCAGTCCACCTGCTCCTGCATATATAACAGAGGAGGTTTTTTCCTCAACTCTGGAGGGATTGGAGCAGAGATTGGCTGCATTGATCGCTTCTTCTCTACAGGAAAGAAAGCGCGCCAGATCTCCATCACCTCCATTAGAGTGCCTGTTGGCAGAGCAACAGTCCCAGGAAGGGACCGACCTACCTGAAGGGGATCAGGAGGAGGTTAGCTCTGTTTTTGAGGAATCGACAGTAGATGAACCATTTTCAGCATCACAGACTGAAAGATTGTGGGTCCAGACCCTAACTGACATGGTTCGATCTGCATTTAAAATGCCTCTTGTTGAACCATCAACTACTGCTGTCTCCTCATTGGGGTCGCTAAAAGCTCCCCAGGTTAATTGCTCCTTTCCAATACATCCATTATTGGAAGGACTTAAATACCAGGACTGGGAACATCCTGATAAACTATTTGTTCCGCCTAAAAGGTTTCCGGTGATCTATCCCATGGAGGAAAAGTTCACCCAGAGATGGAATGTTCCTACGGTGGATGCAGCCATCTCTTCTGTGAACAAATCACTGACATGTCCAGTAGATAATGTTCAAATGTTCAAAGATCCAGTGGATAAAAAATTGGAATCTTTATTAAAATCTGCTTTTTCCACAGCAGGGGCTGTTACACAGCCAGCAGTGGCAGCTATTGGAGTCTGCCAAGCTTTAAAGGATCAAATGAAAATGGTCCTGAGGGATTTGCCAGACCAACAGGCCCAGGCTCTGGCTGATCTGCCTAGAGCATTATGCTTTGCGGTTGACGCCATCAAGGATTCTATCCATCAGGCCTCCCGCCTCACGCTGTCTTTGGTACATATGCGTAGGCTTCTGTGGCTCAAAAACTGGTCTGCGGAAGCTCCCTGTAAGAAGCTCTTAGTTAGCTTCCCATTTCATGGGGAACGCCTTTTTGGCGAAGACCTGGATAAGTATATCCAGAAGATTTCCAGTGGTAAAAGTACTCTCTTACCGAGTAAGAAGAGGTCTAGGGGTCCATCTTTTAAGAGGACTACCTCTCCTATCCCTGCGACGTCTGCTACTAAGCAGTTCCGACGGCCTCCTCGGTCAAACTCAGGAGGTAAAAATCAGGGACAGCCACAGGGTAATAAAAAGCCCTGGATCCGAAGAGGTACTAAACCAGCCTCCAAGTCAAGCCTATGAAGGGCTGCCCCCACTCAAACGGGTGGGGGGAAGACTTCAGTTGTTCGCAGAGACCTGGCGGGAGACGATCAAAGACAGATGGGTGCTCTCCGCAGTAACTCTGGGATACAAGTTGGAGTTAAAAGAGTCTCCTCCGTCCCATTTTATGTGGTCAGGCATGCCAAGAGACCCTCTGAAAAGACGGTCTCTCCTATTGGCGTTAGAACAACTATTGCTCCAAGGAGTAATTATGGAGGTTCCTATGGAAGAGTGGGGGTTGGGTTTCTACTCAAACCTTTTCACAGTCCCGAAGCCAAACGGGGACATAAGACCCATATTGGACCTAAAGAGTCTAAACAAATTTCTAAACGTCCGGTCTTTCCGGATGGAGTCGATCCGATCGGTCACCGCTGCCCTACAAGGGGAGGAATGGTTAGCCTCGATCGACATCAAAGATGCTTACTTGCATGTTCCCATCTTTCCAGGTCATCAAAAATTCCTACGCTTTGCAGTAGAAGGGCGCCATTTTCAGTTCAGAGCCTTACCATTCGGTCTGGCCACAACACCACGAGTGTTCACAAAAATTCTGGCCCCACTGTTGGCCGATCTAAGAACACGGGGTGTAACGATAATGGCATACCTAGACGACCTGTTGTTGATGGACCACTCAGTTGCCAAGCTAGAAGTGGTAATTGTCGATACAATCAAGTATCTAGAATCTCACGGTTGGGTCATCAACCTGGACAAGTCAGCCCTACAGCCAGTGAAAAACCTGGTATATCTAGGGCTACGGCTGGATTCAGACCAGAGGAAGATTTTCTTACCTCTAGACAAGGTATCCTCTCTGAGGGGCTTGGTCCGTCTGCTTTGTGCAGAAAGACAGCCGTCCATACGCCTGTGCATGAGGCTGCTAGGAAAGATGGTAGCATCATTCGAAGCTGTGCCATACGCCCAATTCCACTCAAGGAATTTACAAAGGGCCATATTATCAGCCTGGAACGGAAAAGTTCAGGCTCTAGACTTCCCGATGGCTTTGTCCCCTTCCGTTCGGAAGAGTCTCTGCTGGTGGTTGATCCCCCAGAATCTCCAGAAGGGAAAACCCTTCAGCCCGATATCTTGGAAGGTGGTCACTACAGATGCCAGCCTTACAGGCTGGGGGGCAGTACTGGAGCAATGGTCTCTCCAGGGCAGATGGTCAAATGTAGTAAAAACCCTGCCCATCAATCTCTTAGAGATACGAGCAGCCCGGTACGCCCTAGTAGCCTGGACATCCAGACTCCAAGGGTCCCCTGTCAGAATTCAATCAGACAATGCCACAGCAGTGGCATATATCAATCATCAGGGAGGCACCAGGAGTCGTGCAGCCCAGAGGGAAGTAAGTCACATCCTGGAATGGGCAGAAAAGCATGTCCCATGTATATCAGCTGTCTTCATTCCAGGGGTGGAGAATTGGAAGGCGGACTTTCTGAGTCGCCAACAGTTATGCCCAGGGGAATGGTCCCTTCATCCCGAGGTCTTCCGAGCAATATGTTAGCGGTGGGGAACACCGGATGTAGATCTGCTAGCATCCAGATTCAACGCAAAGGTGGACAGATTTGTCTCCCGGACAAGGGATCCCCTCGCTTGCGGCTCGGATGCTCTGGTGTTCCCTTGGGATCAGTTCAGACTGATATATGCATTCCCTCCGCTACAATTGTTGCCTCGACTCCTTCGCAGAGTCAGGTTGGAGAAGAAGCCGGTGATCCTGGTGGCTCCAGCGTGGCCCCGAAGGGCCTGGTACACGGAGATCATCAAAATGTCTGTGGGGAGTCCTTGGACCCTTCCACGTCGTCCGGACCTGCTTTCGCAAGGACCAATATACCACCCTTCCTTACTAACTCTAAGTTTAACGGCCTGGCTATTGAGTCCCACATCCTAAAGAAGAGAGGTCTCTCTAACTCTGTGGTATCAACTATAATCAATGCCAGGAAGCCTGTATCCAGGCAGATCTACTATAGAGTTTGGAAGGCGTACATCACTTGGTGCGAGGCCAGAAAATGGCATCCGCGTAAGTACGTTATAGGCAGAATTCTGGACTTCCTGCAGTGGGCTGTAGACAGGAAGTTTGCCTTAAGTACTATCAAGGGCCAGGTTTCGGCCTTGTCAATACTATTTCAAAGGCCCCTGGCTATGCATTCACTTGTCAAATCCTTTATGCAAGGTGTGACTCGTATTATTCCACCGATTAAGGCTCCCATATGCCCATGGGATCTAAATTTGGTTCTGTCGGTTCTGCAGAAGCAGCCATTTGAACCTTTGCGGCACATTTCCTTGGTTCTACTCACCAGGAAATTGATATTTTTAGTAGCCATATGCTCGGCTAGAAGAGTGTCGGAATTAGCCGCCATGTCCTGTAAAGAGCCATATCTGGTTATCCATAAGGACAGAGTAGTATTACGTACTCACCCAGCCTTTCTTCCTAAGGTGGTATCGAGGTTTCACTTGAACCAGGATGTGGTTCTTCCTTCTTTTTTCCCAAAACCGAGCTCGGTAGAGGAAAAGTTATTGCATTCTTTGGATGTAGTAAGAGCAGTTAAAGCTTATCTAAAAGCCACTGCTCAGATTCGTAGAACGGATTCTCTGTTTGTTCTGCCGGAAGGCCCCAGAAAGGGTCAGGCAGCATCAAAATCTACTTTAGCCAAGTGGATTCGACAGGTCATAATACAAGCCTATGGCTTGAAAAGTAGACCGCCTCCGTTCAAAGTTAGGGCGCACTCCACGAGAGCAGTTGGAACTTCATGGGCAGTGCATCACCAGGCCTCCCTGGCGCAAATTTGTAAGGCCGCAACATGGTCTTCAGTACACACGTTTACTAGGTTCTACCAGGTGGACGTGAGAAGTCAGGAGGATGTCGCCTTTGGGCGCAGTGTGTTGCAGGCCGCAAAAGATCCTCATGCCTGATGGCGCCCAGCTTATGTATGGTGTATCCCCCCCCCTCATGTGGCATTGCTTTGGGACGTCCCACATAGTAATGACTATGCTGCTCTGTGTCCCGTGATGTATGAACAAGAAAGTAGGATTTTTAAAACAGCTTACCTGTAAAATCCTTTTCTTGGAGTACATCACGGGACACAGAGCTCCCACCCCTCTTTTGGGGACACGTATTGCTTTGCTACAAAACTGAGGTACTCCCGGATGGGAGGGGCTTATATAGGGGAGGGTACTTCCTGTTTTGGAAGTTGCCAGTGCCAGCACCTGAAGGTAATTCTATATAACCCAGATAGTAATGACTATGCTGCTCTGTGTCCTGTGATGTACTCCAAGAAAAGGATTTTACAGGTAGGCTGTTTTAAAAATCCTACTTTTTTTTCCTCAGTTTAGGCCGATACGTATTCTTCTACATATTTTTGGTAAAAAAAAATCGCAATCAGCGTTTATTGATTGGTTTGTGCAAAAGTTATAGTGTTTACAAAATAGGGGGTAGTTTTATGGCATTTTTATAAAAAAAATTTTTTACTAGTAATGGCGGCGATCAGCGATTTTTTTCGTGACTGCGACATTATGGCGGACACAGCGGACACTTTTGACACTATTTTGGGACCATTCACATTTATACAGCGAACAGTGCTATAAATATGCACTGATTAATGTATAAATGTGACTGTCAGGGAAGGGGTTAACACTAGGGGGCGAGGAAGGGGTTAAATGTGTGCCCTATTAGTGATTACTACTGTGGGGGGGAGGGGACTGACTGGGGGAGGTAACCGATCTGTGTCCCTATGTACAAGGAACACAGCATCGGTCTCCTCTCTCCCTGACAGGACATGGATCTGTGTGTTTACATACACAGATCCATGTCCTTGTCTCTGTACCGGCCAATCGCGGGTACCTGGCAGACATCGCGGCCGCCAGACATGCGCATTGGCATTACAGTGACGCGCCGGGCACGCGCCCCCCCCCAGTGGCCGGAGGAGCGAAGGCCGTAAAAAGACGGCCTCCTGGCATTTAAGAACCACCTTGCGGCCGTACATAGTCGTACGGCGGGCGCAAGGTGGTTAAAACACTGCAAAATATTTTTTGTGGCCCTAAATGGGTGTTTTTGGGAGAGCACAACACACCCACAGTACATAAACGCTGTATCTCACAGCTACAGAACTGCAGAAAATACCATTCCAAAAAAAAGGTTTTTGTCCTACAATTATTTTTTTTAGGATAGCACAGTAGAAGAAAAATATATAAATTGTTTATTTCACACAGCTCCAGATATGCAGAAAACACTGAAAATGTTTTTTGTGGCCCTAAATGGGTGTTTTTGGAAGAGCACAACACACCCACAGTGCAGAAAACACTGGGGTGTTTGGGGTTTGTAAAAAGTGACTAAACACTGGAGAGGGGGCAACTTTATTAGGCAACTGAGCCAGTGTGAGTCCATGTGGATACATGAGACCAAGGTTGCTGTACCTAGAGGCTTAAGCATTGAGTTTGATCTCAACTGTTTTATTTCAGACAAATAGTTAGGTTGCCTTTATTTTATTGTTAATTTTTTATTGTCCCATGTTCAAGATGGCCGCGGGTATTTTTATGTCCGATTTTTATTTTAATTAATTTATTTTTCTATCACACATAAGGACCTAGGGCTTTGTAACAAACTTCATACCACTTGTTTACCTTTATTGTATTTTCACTTGCTGATGACACCGTGGTGGAAATCAGCCGTCTGTTCCTCTGACTTCCGGCTTTAGCATTTCCGTTTCTATGGTTACCAGCTGGGTATATCAGTTAGCCGGGTGACACTGAAGCTCCACCCTCGCTGACAAAGTCCTTCTGGACGTAACGCCGCGTACGGGGAGAAGAGCTTATGCACGGACATCACCCGCTGCCATCTCTCTGCTGGATAGTTGATCCGGCTTGCTGTTCAGTATCAGCCTTTTATGCATTGCGTGATAGCGCTGATTTTATATGAGAACCTATTTTTAATAAAGTACATACAGAGTACACTTAGATTGTCCCCTTCATCTTTCTCTTGGCACCTGCACTTTACGGAGATCCATTCAGAATCCTACAGTGGAAGTTTGTTTGCTCATTGGAGACAATATCCGGCTTTTCCTCACTCCTGACATTGGAAGGATTCATTTGCAGCAGCCACATCCCATTATCCCAGGGTGGATACATGCTCGCATGACCTTCTCTTAATTGAGAGGTCCACCAATTCTGGTAAGCACATTCTATGTGTGGGGGAGGATTGTATCATCATCCCAGTTGGCAGAGATTTCTTCTCACTCTCTTCTATGAGGAATTTGTCTCATCATTATCCAATGGGACATTTGAATATCTGTTTTATTTGATTGGACTGTCATATTTTATTTTATCTTAGCTATTGCGCTGCACATATCATTTATTATGCAGAAAACACCGCAAAATATATTTTTTGCCCTAAATGGGTCTTTTTGCAAGAGCACAATACACCCACAGTATGGAAACGGTGTATCTCACACATACAGCAATACAGAAAATGCTATTAAAAAATAAGTTTTGCTCTAAAAAAAAATTTGGGAATAGCACAATACAAGAAAAATATATAAATTTGTAAATCTCACACTTGCATATATGCAGAAAACACTGCAATTTTTTTGTTGTTGCCCTAAATGGGTCTTTTTGCAAGAGCACAATACACCCACAGTATGGAAACGGTGTATCTCTCAATGTAACATATGCAGTGCTGGTGCACTGAGCTTACAGATAAAAGTTAGATTTTCTCTGACACTGGGCTCATGGCAGTGTAAAAAGACTGTGCACTGCAACACAAACAGGTAAACCTATGCAGATCACTGAGTTATTAGATCTCTGAATCTGGACTCCTATATACATCTCTCTCCCTGAAAGCACCAACAGGAACCTTGCCCTAAACTGTCTCTCTATCTTTTCTCTCAGATTGCAGAATCAGGACTAACTCATGTATTTCAATCTCTCCCTAATAAGCAACAGCAGCAAAGATCCTCTCCCTATCCTGTCTAAAGCAGAGTGACGTGCCGTGCTGTGTGCCTCTAGCTTATATAGAAGCTGGGTCACATGCTGCACTGAGCTGGGTCACATGCTGCACTGGCCAATCACAGCCATGCCATTAGTAGGCATGGCTATGATGGGTTCTAAGGGCACACCAGCTAAACAAAAGGTGATTGGCTGCGCCCTGAAGCTTTTCTAAATGTGCCATTACATCGCCGAACACCGGACCTGAACCCGAACATACACGCAATTGTTCGGGTTCGGGTCCGGTGCCCAAAAACTCTAATGTTCGGTACGGACCCAAACTTTACAGTTCGGGTTCGCTCAGCCCTAACCATAAGCCTTCAATGACAGATTCAATGTTTGTATGTTTTTCGCTGCTTCGTCTAATCTTCGTCATTCATGTCAAATGGTCCACCCCAACACTGTCTCTATAATGTCAAATCTTTTCTCTCTATGTCGAATCTTTCCTCTCTATGTAGAATAATCTTGGACTAATAGAGTTAAAGTGGTTGTAAACCCAACCACACAACCATAGGTGTGCGCAGCCTATTGCATTAGGGTGTGCACTCCAAAGCTCAAACACATGGTACCAGTCACTTACTGTGTTCATTCCTAAAGGGAAGGGGCCAGTAAATTATATATTTACTGGCCCCTTCCCCCACTCTTTTTAAAACCTTCCCGTGTGTGACAGCAGCAGCAGCCTTTGGAAGAGAAGAGGAAGGAAGCCGGGAGTGCTGCGGGAGGGGGGCAGGAATGAGCCAGGGCAGTAGGGGCAATCTGCACTGCACAAGGTGATTAGGGTGTGCCCAGGCACACCTGGCACACCCTGTGCGCATGCCTATGCACACAACTTGCACCTACAGGTAAGCCTAGATTAAGGCTTACCTGTAGGTGCAAGAAATATCTCCTTAACCTACACGGTTAAGGAGATAGTAGCTGAAAACCCTGCACTGATCTCTACAATGACAACGATGTAGACAACGGGCGCACTAGCGGGCCGACTTCATGAATGGGATCATGCCGGTTTTCTGAATGGGAGCATGCCGGCCCCACACGCATGCGTGTGACGTTATCGCCGCTCCGGCCAATCACAGCGCCGGAGCGGCGATACCCGGAAGATGGTCAGAGGGGACATGGTGGCGGAGGGGGATGAGGAGCGCTTTGGAGGCTTCGATCTGAGGTAAGTGCCACATAATGAGCTAGTATGCATAGCATACTAGCTCATTATGCCTTTTTCTTGCAGGTGTTATTTTTTATATTTTTTTGAAAAGTGGGTTTACAACCACTTTAAGGTTAGGCACATTCGACCACAGGTTCGATAGACACAGATCGCTATTGTCAGCGTCATGTCGAATCTCTTATCTATATCAAACTGTTGTAGCAACGAAAACGAAAACAACGCATTTTTTTATGTTGGATTTTTCGGATTTCGGATTCTGCACGTTCGTTTTCGTTTGTTAAAACGATAACGAAAATACCTGAAATTCGGACAAAAAGGCATTCGGACGAAAACAAATGCACATGTCTACTAAACATGCATATAAGCATATTGATGTTGATAAACAGTATAATACGGTATATCCATGCTATTGTTTAGGCAGCATATTTTAATTTTAGTCTCCTAAGTATGTCTCCTAGTTATCAAAATAATTTTTTAGCACAGAAATTATTCTGGGCCTCGTTACAGATTTTTTTATCGTTAAAAATAAACCACTTTTACAAATTTAATTCATCATAATTCATTTTCTTCCTCTGCATACCAAATTAGATTTTGAAACATCATTTATCTATATTGTTTACTAAACACCAGAGTGCTTTAACATCTGTATTTATCTGTGCGTTGTAATATAGCACAATAGTTGAAATGTAATAAATTAAATTCTTGACGTAATAAAACCTAAAATACATAAATCATAGTTCTATTTAAATGAGACATTCATAGAGTTTTGTGATTGTGCTCATTTATCAAGTGCATTTTGCAAAAGGTTTTGACAGTCATTGTGGTTAACACAACAAATAAGCATTAGCTACTTTGACACTGAAGTTTATTAGGAAACTGGAAAGCAGAGGGAAGATTTTTGCATTCAACTACAATGCCTTGAAAAAGTATTCATACCCCTTGTAATTTTCGACATGTTGTCATGTTACAACCAAAAACGTAAATGTATTTTATTGGGATTTTATGTGATAGACCAACAAAAAGTGGCACATAATTGTGAAGTGTAATGCCCTGTACACGCGATCGTAATTTCCGATGGGATAAAATCCGATGGAATTTTCCGTCGGAATTCCGTTCAAGCTGTATTGCATACAAGATCAGTTTTACAGATGAAAACAGTCCGATGGACTTTTTTCATCGGTCAAACCGATCGTGTATGGGACCCATCGGTCTTTTTTCCATCGGTTTTAAAAAGTAGAACATGTTTTAAATTTTTCCGATGGATCAAAAACCGATAGCAAATTCCGATCGTCTATGGGCAAGTCTATCGGATAAAAAACCCACGCATGCTCAGAATCAAGTCGACGCATGCTCAGAAGCATTGAACTTAATTTTTCTCGGCTCATCGGAGTGTTTTACGTCACCACGTTTGGAACGGTCAGTTTTTTGACTGATGGTGTGTAGGCAAGACTGATGGAAGTCAGCTTCATCGGATTTCCAATGGACAAAACCATCGGATTAGAATCCATAGGATATCCAATCGTGTGCACAAGGCTTCAGACTAAATTCCGACCGTCCAAAACGCGGTGACGTAAAACACTACAACGAGCCAAAAAAAATTAAGTTCAATGCTTCCGACTTGATTCTGAGCATGCGTGGTTTTTTCTCCGTCAGAGTTCCACACAGACGATCGGTATTTCCAATAGGATTTTTTTCCATGGAAAAAAAATAAAACATGTTCTATTTCTAAACTCCGACGGAAAAAAGCCTGATGGGGCCCACACACGGTCGGAATATCCGATGAAAAAATTCCGTCTGACTTTTTTCATCGGAAATTCCGATCGTGTCTACAAGGCATAAGAAAAATGATAAATGTTTTTCAAAATGTTTTACAAATAAATATCTGAAAAGCGTAGCGGGTATTTTTTATTCAGCCCCCCTGAGTCAATACTTTGTGTAAAATTTCAAGGGGCATGAATAATTTTTCAAGGCACTGTATGTCACCTGTAAGTTGGAAACTTCCATTAATTAGTCTTTTGGTGTCTTCAGTTATGAGATATTCCATTTATTCTACTACATCTTGTCAAAAGTTACATATTTGTAAGAGGTACAACATTGTTATCTCATTTTGTAATATTTTAATGGTCTGATTCGTTTCATGTAATGTATGTACATAAAATAATTGTAATGTGGTAAGTTAAAAGCTCAACTGGACTTTCAGTATAAATCAGCTATATCTTTTCCAGGTGCATCAAAACACATGATGTTTAAAAACTTACAGTTAGAAAGCAGACACAGCCTGAGTAGGAAAGCCTGTCTCTTGCCAGCATGCTGCAGACAAGGATCCTTAGTATCTGTGTGAAAGCAGTGGTCTCTTCAGAGGGTTGACACAAGCCAGAGCTAGACCTCTTTAATCAGAAGGGAGTATGAGATTCACTGATTACAGGGTATGTTGAACCTCTGCAGAGACCACTGCTTAAACACAAAGCCCAAGGGTCCTTTTCTGTAGCATGCTGGCAAGGGACAGACTTTTCTAATCAGGCTATGACTGTTTTCTAAAGAAATTAAACTGTGAGTCTTTGAACACCTTTTGGTTTAACGCAAATGGAATATATTTTGTGGAATCAAACTGAAAGTTAATTTGTCTTTAATAAAAAAAAAGTCAACTACATTCTGCCATGCTGGAACAAAAAAAACTGTGAGAAAAAAATGAATACAAAAGTGAATATAACTCACTGTACAAGACGAGTTTCCCCAATGACATCACTGTCTGCAGACTGATGGTCACTGAAAGCCCATATGTGATACTGAACAGCTAGAAAGAGAACTAATATCCATCTTTCTCTTCTTTACGTGAACATTGGCATTATGGAACAGCAATTATCTGATTGGACGAGGATTTCTTAGCATGGACTTAAGTTGGCCATAAATGGCACAAACCGTGCAGTTTTTGTACAATCTCATTTTATAATTACCAAAAACTGTTTAGTGCACAGTGTCTAACTAAATAATCCAGACAGTTTGCACACAATCATGTAGGCCCTTAAACTTCATAGTTGTTGGTAAATGTATAGGAAAATGTATAATCAGTCCAGTGGATAACATGTGTAGCAAGTATGGTAATGATCCACTGGTGTAAATACAGTACAGGAAAATTACCCACTTAAAGCTGAGCTCTAGCCTTACTTTATCTTTTGGACACGCATTCACAGTCTCTCTCAGCGCTGTTGCTTAATAGTTCTCTGTGCCTGCATACTCTTTAATTACCACTAGATCGCAAAGAAATTGCAGGACCCACCCAACTTCTGGTTGAGCAACTTAAAAGTACAAAGCAAGAGATGTTTTTAAAATTAAAACTAATTCTAGTATAGTGATCAGAGAGGTAATAGGGGTTGATGCGCTTTTTATATCAGGTTACACTTCACCTTTAAAAATGCTAAAAAAGACAATAGAACAATATCTAGTAAATATATATTTTCCTTCCTTGTCAGACTGGGACTTTGTCCATTATGCTGACAGTGGGTTCTGTCAGGTTCATACTGATTATTGTGCATTGCAGGTAGAAGGGAGTCAGTTAACTTATATAAATATCCTAAAGCTTTAAAAAAAATAAAAAAATAAATTAAATAAGGAATTAGGCTAGCTAGTTTTGGAAATGTCCTCTTCTACAGTTTTAAAGCTATTTACATCTAACATTGAATCTGCCCTCCACCATCAACAAGCTAATTACCTTTTTAAATATAGCCATTTTAACGTCATACCTTATTTGTTACTGACCTATCATTACGGGGTATCTGTGCAATGCAGGCTGATCATGACTGGTGGGATGGGCTGGCATGGTGCTATACAGTATATAGCTTCCTGAAAACATCAAAACATCACAGTATCCTGCCTCAGTGCTCCGCTCAAGTGCCTTGATGAAATGGGTGTCCCTAGGCAGGCTGCATTTGCATGCAGACTGCCCTACATGAAGACTATTTGTAAAGCTGAGCCTCCTTGATCAAAAGCAGTGAAGTCCAATAAATGAAAGAGGTTGGAACAGGGATAGTAGTAGTTGGTGTTGGACACCCTCTAGTGAGGAAATGAGCTGGGCCTCTATCTGACTTGCTGAGTCGAGGAGCCTGTACATGTGTGCTAGACTAAAGGCTGGAGTTCAGCTATGTGGTATTAGAAGGGCTATCATTATAAAGAATAATATATAATGAGAGAAATTTGTAAGCTGCCATTACTGTGGGCTCCTTCTGAAAAAGTTACCAGTAGTTTCCTAGCTGTCATGCCAGTGCTTTAGGCTGATGTGAGATAGCTGACTTTGCCGCTAGTCATCCTGCCTTTGGCAGTTTGTCAAAATTGTCCATGGCAGGATGGATAAAATGCTGCCCAATTGTCCCCATGGAATTTCTCCCTTTATAGCTGATGCAGCAAGATGTTATTCCCATCATTAGCTTGCTTAGAAGGCAGCCAGCTATAGCAACCCACATATTTATTTAATGACACGTGTACTTTAAGATAAAGACAAATCTATCACTAGGCTATACTGAACCATTAGCTTTACACCACAGTTCTCTATGCCCCAGTCATTTTAAATGACAATATGATCATGGCAGGACAGGGCTACCAACACACAGCATGAAGGGACTGTTTTTCTTGGTAGCATTCTTTATGAAGGCTAATTCATATTTACTTGTTTCAATGGTGTAACTGAACAGTGCTAGGACAGTGCCATGGGCAAAAATGGGAAAGTGACCCCCCCCCCCCCACCTATCACCTCCATCAACCCCAGCTCCTTGTTGGATGGAGAAGGGGGCAGGGGCCTGTAGGGGTTCAGTTGCTTCTAACCAGCCAGGCAGGTTAAAGTTCAATGCAGGAAAAAGACTTCAATGACGCCCGCATGCCCGGAGACATCAAATTAATGACACAGGAGACAGCATTTGCAATGTGCCCAAATGATGTCTAGTTTAATCAGCTTAACATCTCGGTATTTATGCCGGTCTAGGGGACAAAGGTGTGGATGGGAGGAGTTTACATGATACAAATTCAGGTTAATAATTTCCTATTAGCTAGTACATGTTACAAGTTCAGGTAATATTTCGCTGATGTAATATAAGACAAATTCTTACATCATTGTGAATTTTAACATAAGGACAGTTTTATATATACTTGCTATATTGACACAGGTGTTTGAGAACGCTTAGCTTATCTAAAACAAACATAAGCCAAGGCAAAATCTATACATACATGAATAACTAGGTGAAAGGTAAAAAACAACAGAAACTTGTGAATTCTTTAAAACCTTTTCTTTAACCCATGACATGGCGTCCTGAACTCAAAATGGAGGTTGTCATGCCATGTTCCCTCTACAATGCTCTCTTTGAGACAATTTCATATATGTCTCATCTACCTTTCACAGTTATGTAATCTTTCTTCTATCATAATAATAGTTATGGCAGCACTTCTCAACCATGTCAGTATTCCTACTCCAGAACTTAGGTTTGCAAAAGGATCCCATGTCTTGGCAATATTTCTAGCTTCATCTTGTAATTTGCTTACTTCCTTTCGGTGTTGTGCAATTATATCATAATAATCTGGTACCTCAATACTTGTGTTATGGAACCAGGTACAACACTCATAATCTTCTGTGTTCTCACATAACCCAGTTAAAGCAGCACTCATGCTTTCTATGGCTAACTCGTGTAGTTCTAATTGTTTTCTAATTCCTCTAGTTTCTATATTTAATTTAGTAATATCATCAGAATTCTTT
This sequence comes from Rana muscosa, assembly GCA_029206835.1. Lineage (NCBI taxonomy): Eukaryota > Metazoa > Chordata > Amphibia > Anura > Ranidae > Rana > Rana muscosa. The sequence continues at coordinate 696,679,653 of CM055117.1, read as the reverse complement.
TCCATTATTTCATCAATGATTCCAGTGTAATTATTCAACCTTTTCATTAAGTCTATTTATATATATATATATATATATATATATATATATATATATACAGGTCCTTCTCAAAAAATTAGCATATTGTGATAAAGTTCATTATTTTCTGTAATGTACTGATAAACATTAGACTTTCATATATTTTAGATTCATTACACACAACTGAAGTAGTTCAAGCCTTTTCTTGTTTTAATATTGATGATTTTGGCATACAGCTCATGACAACCCAAAATTCCTATCTCAAAAAATTAGCATATTTCATCCGACCAATAAAAGAAAAGTGTTTTTAATACAAAAAAAGTCAACCTTCAAATAATTATGTTCAGTTATCCACTCAATACTTGGTCGGGAATCCTTTTGCAGAAATGACTGCTTCAATGCGGCGTGGCATGGAGGCAACCAGCCTGTGGCACTGCTGAGGTGTTATGGAGGCCCAGGATGCTTCGATAGCGGCCTTAAGCTCATCCAGAGTGTTGGGTCTTGCGTCTCTCAACTTTCTCTTCCCAATATCCCACAGATTCTCTATGGGGTTCAGGTCAGGAGAGTTGGCAGGCCAATTGAGCACAGTAATACCATGGTCAGTAAATCATTTACCAGTGGTTTTGGCACTGTGAGCAGGTGCCAGGTCGTGCTGAAAAATGAAATCTTCATCTCCATAAAGCTTTTCAGCAGATGGAAGCATGAAGTGCTCCAAAATCTCCTGATAGCTAGCTGCATTGACCCTGCCCTTGATAAAACACAGTGGACCAACACCAGCAGCTGACATGACACCCCAGACCATCACTGACTGTGGGTACCTGACACTGGACTTCAAGCATTTTGGCATTTCCCTCTCCCCAGTCTTCCTCCAGACTCTGGCACCTTGATTTCCGAATGACATGCAAAATTTGCTTTCATCCGAAAAAAGTACTTTGGACCACTGAGCAACAGTCCAGTGCTGCTTCTCTGTAGCCCAGGTCAGGCGCTTCTGCCGCTGTTTCTGGTTCAAAAGTGGCTTGACCTGGGGAATGCGGCACCTGTAGCCCATTTCCTGCACACGCCTGTTCACGGTGGCTCTGGATGTTTCTACTCCAGACTCCGTCCACTGCTTCCGCAGGTCCTCCAAGGTCTGGAATCGGTCCTTCTCCACAATCTTCTTCAGGGTCCGGTCACCTCTTCTCGTTGTGCAGCGTTTTCTGCCACACTTTTTCCTTCCCACAGACTTCCCACTGAGGTGCCTTGATACAGCACTCTGGGAACAGCCTATTCGTTCAGAAATTTCTTTCTGTGTCTTACCCTCTTGCTTGAGGGTGTCAATGATGGCCTTCTGGAGAGCAGTCAGGTCGGCAGTCTTACCCATGATTGCGGTTTTGAGTAATGAACCAGGCTGGGAGTTTTTAAAAGCCTCAGGAATCTTTTGCAGGTGTTTAGAGTTAATTAGTTGATTCAGATGATTAGGTTAATAGCTCGTTTAGAGAACCTTTTCATGATATGCAAATTTTTTGAGATAGGAATTTTGGGTTGCCATGAGCTGTATGCCAAAATCATCAATATTAAAACAAGAAAAGGCTTGAACTACTTCAGTTGTGTGTAATGAATCTAAAATATATGAAAGTCTAATGTTTATCAGTACATTACAGAAAATAATGAACTTTATCACAATATGCTAATTTTTTGAGAAGGACCTGTATATATATATATATATATATATATATATATATATATATATATATATATATATATATAATTTCAACATTATCAGACCCCTATGGCGGGGTCACTACCATATCTTCTCTACGTAGTATGATACCAGAGGGTCCACAGTACTACTTCACATCTATGTGGAGTAAAGCTCTTCTTAGAGTGTATGTGGATACATATCTTTACTCATTCATATCACCCATCTTGGCATCATACAAATCTGCTAATCTGACAGTCTGATAACACTCTATCTCTTCCTTGGGGTCATCTTCCTCAGTTCTAATTATCATTGTATTTCACATTTAGCACATTTGTGATATTTAAAAGGTACAGCCATGAGAGGAATACTAACGGTGGAGGGGTGTCATTTTACTACATATCCAACATTTTTCATATACTGATTTCTGTGCATAGGCATATTTAAACTTCAATAATAACTTTTTATCGGTATAACTTTCTGAGTTTTCATTTCTCTTCTGTCTGTCATGTGTATTATTCCTATTATTCTGTTGTGGAGTGTTAGAGGCTCCACAAATACTCTTTATGTGTCCCAAATCTTCAGGGTGATAAATACAGTTAGTTATCAGCCAAGTTGGCAGGAACACGATCAGGGCAGCCCAGCATAAGAGGCACAAGGCTTTCCCAGAAGTCCGTGGTGAAATAAGCGACGTCATTTTGTTCAGAGACTTCTTTTCCACCTGCTTCACTCACTGTTCGAGGATTTGTATCACCTTCTTCACCTCCTTTATCCTTGGCTTGCTTCTTAGGTGTTTGGTTCACCTTCTTCACACGACTGGCATTGATCCAAGCCTGTTGTCCCTCTACCAGAATAGTTGTTCGGGTAACCGCGATCACTGTAGTTGGGGGTCCAAATGGGTACTCTTCCTTCTTGGTATACTTCAGTTGCTGGACCACTACGACATCTCCCACTTGGAAGGAATGAGTTGGTTCCTGCGAAAAAATAGGAGAGGTGCGAGCGACATTCCTTTCAACTTGATCTAAGGTTTCAATAAGTTTTCCTACATATTCTTCCTGAATAAGATCTAGGTCCCCTTTTTATAACATAAGTGGCTGTCTGGCCCATGGAGTGGGGAATGGCCTACCCATTAAAACTTCAAAAGGGGAGTATCCTGTCTTTTTAGAGGGTGTCATTCTTACCTCGACTAGTACAGCTGGTAGGACCTTCTTCATATGTACCTCCAGTGGCTTTCCTGATCTTATCTTTAATGGTTCTGTTCATACTTTCCACTATACCTGAACTCTGGGGGTGGTAAGGAATATAAAACTTCCATTCTATTTTCAGTGTTTGGCCACAAATGCAGGACCATTGTCTGTCTGAGTTGATCTGAAGTGGGCAACCCCATCTGGGAATGATTTCCTGTGTGAGAATTCTTACTACTGTTTGTGCATCTTCCTTTGTTGTTACAAACACTTCTATCCATCTTGAGAACATGTCCACTATTACTAGCAAATATTCCTGTCTTTTACCTATCTTGGGCATGTGTGTAAAATCAATTTGTAAATGAGTGAATGGTGTAGATGGATATATCAGATGTTCATGTTTTGCCTTGTGAGGGTTCCTGGGATTATTCCGAATGCATGTGATGCATCTGGAAACATATACCTTAATGAGAGAGGGAAGACCTGGAATGTAAAAATCCTTATCCAAATGTTCACATGTGACTTTCCACCCTCTGTGACCTATCCCATGGTATTGTGAAATAAAAATGGGTGCGCTGGCTACAGGGATACATGGTCTCCCCTCTTGGCAGACAAGGCCAGTTTCTGGGCTTGTCTGCACACCTATTGAGTTCCATTGTTGGATGTCTTTGTCTGTAGCATATGTTTGGAGTTCATGCAATGTTTCATCTAGGAGTGGGATTTCAGGTGAGAGCAATGGCATTTGGATGTCTGCTGGCTGTGTGGATGCTGCCTCTCTTGCTGCCTAGTCAGCTAAAGCATTTCCTTTGGCTATGCCATCCTGTTGCCCTGTATGTGCCCTACAGTGTAGTGTGGTGGCATGTCCTAGAGTGAATGATGTAGCCATTTCCACCACCATCGCACAGGATACCAGAGCTCTGAGACACACCAGCATGCCCTGCACTGGCATAGGCACAACCCTTGGGGAAAAATTATAGGGCGCAGTTTGCCTCCCATGTTTTAGCGCTAGGACTCCCGTCATGGTTTTACAGTTGTCCCTAGCAAATAGGTAAAACCCTTTGCTATACTCAGAGACCGAGACCAGGAGCTGTTATCATAGATGTTTTGAGGTATACGAAAGCATTGTACATTTCATCATTGCATTTTATACAATCTGGTATGTCAGTACCTGTGGTTTGTCTCAAGAGATTATCATAGTAGGAACAGTCAGGTAACCAATCATGCCAAGAAAGGACAGCATATCCTTCTTGGTCTGTGGGGGGGCTAGACCCACGGAGAGCCGCAGCTCATGACTGACTTTCCTTTCACCTTTTGTGAGTACAAAACCAAGGCATTCAACAGTTTCCTGACACCATTGAAGTTTCTTTTTGGAAACTTTATGACCATTATCTGCCAACCAATGTAGCAGATCTGAACCATTCTCTTTGCAGGATACCTGGCTTGGGTTGCATATCAATCAAAATATTGGAGTAGGACAGAACGATGGCAGGGAGTCCAGGACCACAATGTGGCCTGGAGCACAACTGAGTAGACTACAGGGTCAACATAACTCATGACACCATGTCATCTGGCAAAACATTTTGGTTTTTTTAAAAACAGAAAGCAAGGATTGGCTGTGTCTCCACATCCACAAGGACGCTAAAAAATACATTTGTTAAATCAATCACAAAAAAATATTCTGCATCAGGTGTTATGGAGGTAAGGAGTGATGGCACAGCAGGCACTATAGGCGCACACCAGGTTATTTACAGCTCGAAGGTCTTGAACAAATCTATAACTGCCATCCTGCCTGATACTCACTGCTTTCTCTCTTATTACATTTAAACATCCTGCTGCTTCTTTCTGTATTAAAGTTTCCTGAAATTGGTCAATCGTCTTAGTGGTCCATTCAGATATCATCTGTTTGACCATCAAGGCGAACTGGGGTTTTAGATTATTCATATAAGTTTGAATAAACACAACTCCCACATCAGTAGCTGCAGCTAATCCAGCTTCTGTTGTCCAATTTTCATGAAACCTTTTCCAGAACTCAACTACAGATTCTTCTGACTTTTGTTTGCATGCTATGGCAGTAGGAAGGGAACTTTTATTTTTAAATACTTTCATAATTTCAGCCTCTAATTCCGTCCACATGGTGTTACTACCTGCTACTGTGTTTAACTCATATGCTCCCGCATTACCAGTGTCAATAGTGTTTATACTTGGAACATTTGCCCAGCTCCAGGAACTGGTGTGTCCTATGATGCCATCAATGATAAGGCGCATGTCTTCCTGTGTGTAATTTCTACCCTTACATGCCTTTTTTAAGTAAGTTAAAGTACCTCCTGTGGAGGCGGTGGGTTTGGGGCAATGTTTCACTATCCTGTCAATGTCCTCAACGTCTATTACTTTTTTTCAATATTTAATTTCCAATGGTCATGAAAGGCGCTTGAAGGTTAGTGTTACTATATACAGTTCCACTCTTTGTTTTAGGGGGACTAAATGTTTTACCCACTACAGCGTTTTCCTGTTCTTCCTCCTGCTCTTGGCCAGGTGGTGAAACTACACCTCCTATAGATCCCTGATCTTCTTCTGGTTCAGCTACCTTCGACTCTGGCTTCCTGTCCTTGCCTCTGTAGGTGCTGTCTATCTTGTTGTGGAGCGGGAGGGATCTGCCGTTGTCTGATTGCATGATGTCCAGCCAGAAGATCAAGATCTTCCTTTGTTAAACTCGGATAGACCTGTACATATGAGGGTGGAGGATGACTGACTATTGGCAGGGGTGGGGCTGTTGGGTCAGGGACAACTCTCTTTTTATCGGCTTCTTCTCTATGTTTCTGGTCATAATCTTCCTTACTTAAACATTTGGTGGGCTTTTTCTGTCTTTTATTGTCAATATGGGGCGTATCTTAACCAATTCTCTCCTCCCTTTTCCATATAACCCATATATCATTGAGGGTCCCCGGGGTACCAAGGGAAAGATCTCTTATCTCCTAAACACAATCCTGTTACCATATCCATGTGAAATTCATCATTACTACCATCCCGGGGAAAGGGGTCTATACTGTGTATGGCTGTGGTCCATCCCACTAAATTTGAAACCCATGGGACTACAAATTCATAATCAGTACCACAAATTCTGGCTACAAAATCCGTACACTTTTCTCCTGGGTTGGGAAGAGGGGGAGGATATTCTTTACCTTGTTTCTGACCCATATTGACAGTGGGAGATGACTGTTTTACCACGCAGTCTTCTGATCCACACAACAAATTATTCTTAATACTTCTATTATCTTAATACTTCTATGCGATAGAAAGAAAAAAGCAAAGGTTTTGGGGTCACCGGAGTCTATTTCCTCATTAACCACTTCATATTCCTTGCCAAAAGGAATGTATCTATCATATTCCTTGCCAAAAGGACTGTATCTATATGCAGTACTGCTTATCTTTGTGGGTTTACCAAAAACCCTTCTGTGGGTTTACCAAAAACCCTTTGTTAACCTCCTGGCATGGTTCTTATCCCCCACTAATTTATGGGTCTAAAAGCTTTAATCAGAGCTGAGGCAAGAAAATATTTAGTCAATAAAGACAAAACAAATCTTACCACAGATGATTTTGCTTTTCCCGGACGAACCACCAGTTGTAGGGGTTCAGTTGCTTCTAACCAGCCAGGCAGGTTAAAGTTCAATGCAGGAAAAAGACTTCAATGATGCCCGCAGGCCCGGAGACATCAAATTAATGACACAGGAGACAGCTTTTGCAATGTGCCCAAATTATGTCTAGTTTAATCAGCTTAACATCTCAGTATTTATGCAGGTCTAGGGGACAAAGGTGGGGATGGGAGGAGTTTACATGATACAAATTCAGGTTAATAATTTCCTATTAGCTAGTACGTGTTACAAGTTCAGGTAATATTTCGCTGATGTAATATAAGACAAATTCTTACATCATTGTGAATTTTAACATAAGGACAGTTTTATATATACTTGCTATATTGACACAGGTGTTTGAGAATGCTTAGCTTATCTAAAACAAACATAAGCCAAGGCAAAATCTATACATACATGAATAACTAGGTGAAAGGTAAGAAACAACAGAAACTTGTGAATTATTTAAAACCTTTTCTTTAACCCATGACATGGCGTCCTGAACTCAAAATGGAGGTTGTCATGCCATGTTCCCTTTACAGGGCCATGTACAAAAAATTATTGTAATGTTAATGGCATGCAATGCTATTAAAAAATATCAAGATTTGTGGTACAGTGCAGCAAATGTAATGGTTTAAAATTGGTGCACAAATATGGGACTGACAGTGACAAATTGCCACTGCGTTGGTGGGTCACTGAAAGGAACAAATATGTCCCTGCATTAGGTGTGTCACTGAAATGAAAAAATGTACATGATTTGGTGGTGTGACTGGAATGAAAAATGTCCCTGCCTCAGTGGTGTCACTGAAAGGAAAAATGTCCCTGCATCCATAATTTCACTGGGAGGAAAATGTCTCTGAGTCAGTGTTGTGGAAAACACCACCTTTAAACTCCACCTCCCAGTGACAGCAGTGAGCATAGTGCTTGTGCTGAAGGTGGCGGTATCGAGTAGTGCCTCACTCTGGACAAAAAAGGCCCCGTCAACTGGAGTGACACTGTAGTCGGTCATAAAATTAACACTGTAGTCAGTCCTATGTATTGTATTGTGCTTGCATAGAAGTAATTCAAGCCCAATATAAGGTTAAAGGGCTTCCTGCCCATGTTCATTGGTTAGCGTGCACAGCAAACAAAATGATGTACAAAACACAGTCCAAAAACAAAAGTCCATGAAAACAGTTTTAGGCCTCCTGGCTAGTAAATAGACCTCATTGGGTCTGCTCCAGTCCTGCAGACATGTTCCCTCACAGCCTGCTTGTCTTCTTTCTCAGCACCAACCCTGATTACACCAGGGAAGATATATTATACCCCAGGTGGGGAGCAAGGTGTGGCCAGTGCTTATACCCTTTGCAGCCTGCTAAAAATCTCTCACTGCCACCCATTTACCTAATGAACCTTCACATTCTATGTGGCAGCTATACACACCATCGATAACTGAAAAGGGCTGTCTGTCAAAATATCTACAGTGATTCTGTACTGTATATAGATCACATTGCCAATACAAGGGAGCTATGAGTTATCAGTGTGGGAAATTATTAAATGTTCCAAAAGAAAATCATTCCTGAATGAATGGATGGCCCTCTTACCTTCAAGCAGCTGCACTGAGATAATTTCATGAATTAGAGACAAAAAGAATCTAAAATAAAAAAAATAGGGGAGTGTTTCAATGTCCATGAATGGATCAGAATTAAGCCAGTTCAGTAGGTGGAATAAAAAAGTTGAATGAATTATTAAAAATTTTATAAAATTGAAAAATTAATTAAAGTAAACTATCACAAACATGAGCAACTCAAAATGAACATGTGGTGTATCAAGAAATGTATATTTAGGGGCGTGGCTAGCTGGAGCTGAAGATGGACGCTTAGCTTCATAGCTCGTCAGTGAGGAAGAACACTGGAGCGACTCAGGCCCGCTAGAAGCAGCAATCCATCGCCATCTTCACCCCAGGGCAGCAGCAAATCCTCACCGACAATGTCCCGCAAAACAGATGGATGATTACAAGCCCAAGAAGCTGACAAAAATCATGGTCCCTCCAGGGGACAAGGTCAGTGCTCACCAAGATGGCGGTGACGGCCTGGCCGTGCCACAAGAGGCATACACAGATCTCCCTGATGACATCCAGGGAGAAATTGGCATCTCAGCGCTACCTATATCCCCCACACAAGGCTCGGGTGCAGATCCTCTTACATGCAGCCCTGCCAAGGCCCGGATGTGGATGGATGCCCCGCTTCCGCGGCTGCCTCAGGCCCTAATCGAGGCCCAGGCCATTAAGCCGCAGCAATCCAACCAGGCCTTACATAACTCCATGGCATCCTTCCCCACCACAGGGCAACCACCTTAAAATATCTGCTTATGTCATTGTAAGCATCGCTGATGACAGACCTCTCATCCCTGTTTCACAAAATCTCCACAGACATGCGATCTATGGGCCACAGAATCACTACCATTGAAACAGGCATGACAGAATGCACAACAACGGTAAATGATGTAATTGATACCTATGAGGAGGTAAAGGAAGAGCAAGAATGGGTCCGGGACAAGCTGGCCGATTTAGAAGACCGCTCAAGACGTAATAACGTTAATTTGCTGGGGGTCCCAGAATCTATCCTACTGGCAGATCTACCTAAGTACGCCAAAGTCCTCATACACACCATCGTACCTCATGCATCTCCCAGAGATATCATTATTGACAGGATCCAAAGAATATAAAAACATAGCAGCGTCTGTACCGAGAGACGTGCTCATGTGGGTGCATTTCTTTTACATCAAAGAAAAATTGATGTCAGAAGCCAGGTCAAAATCACTGCTGCCCCGACCATATGATGGAGTCCAGCTCTTCCTGGACCTCTCCAAATATACGCTACAACTCAGAAGGAATCTGAACCCTATCACCAAAGGCCTCCACAATCATAAAATTTTGTATAAGTGGCGCTACCCTGCGACTCTCCTCATTACCAAGAATGGTACCACTCATGCCGTTATTGATCTCCAGAAAGGCATGCCTCTTCTGCATGACTGGGGTTTCATCTTAGAGCCTCCCAAGGATGAAGTCCCACCTTTGCAGCAATGTAGATCTTCACAATCACACCGCAGCCAGGGGACAAAAAGCTATCAAATACAGATTGACACCTGACCTGGACGGGCCCACAAACTCAACAAAGTTTTCTCTCTCACTGCATATTGTTCAATACACAATTCTTTTCAGTTACTAACTGTTTCCCCCTACAGCAGCCTAGCTGACTCCAACTTATTTTACTTATGCCGCCTCAAAACCTTCATTGAGTGAATAACTTCTAACAGAAAAGTTTCAAAAGTTATACCTGTTAACATAGATAAACTGACTTGTTGCAGCGGATTCACAACTTCTGGTAAAGTCAACTCACCCCATCGCACGCCTCATAACTACTAACTGTAAAGCCTCGTACACACGATCGGATATCCTATGGATTCTAATCCGATGGTTTTGTCCATCGGAAATCCGATGAATCTGACTTCCATCAGTCTTGCCTACACACCATCAGTCAAAAAACCGACCGTTCCAAACGCGGTGACGTAAAACACTCTGATGAGCCGAGAAAAATTAAGTTTAATGCTTCTGAGCATGCGTCGACTTGATTCTGAGCATGTGTGGGTTTTTTATCCGATGGACTTGCCCATAGATGATCGGAATTTTCTATCGGTTTTTGATCCAACGGAAAAATTTAAAACATGTTCTATTTTTTAAAACCGATGGAAAAAAGACCGATGGGTCCCATACACGATCGGTTTGTCCGATGAAAAAAGTCCATCGGACTGTTTTCATCGGTAAAACTGATCGTGTGTTCAGGGCTTTAGTGTTTACCAAACCTCTCCCCACCACCTACATCCCTGAGCGTCAGTCATGCCGATTATCATACTATCACTCAACGCCAAGGGATTAAACAATCCAGCTAAAAGGCACTCCTTATGGCACACAGCTGAAAAGCTCAAAAGTGACATCATACGTGTCCAAGAGACACACTTACTACCCACATCAGTAGCCCTTTGCTCCAACAGATAACCCCACATCTACAATGCTACTTACACCTCCAAAAAAATAGGAGTCTTAATAGCAATAAAGAATAATGTAGACTTCCACCTGCTTCAAGAACTATCAGACCCCAATGGTTGCTACTTATTTCTCGTATGTACCCTCAACAAAATCAAGTACACACTGCTAAATGTGTATGCCCCTAACACCCACCAGATGAGTTTCCTTCAGATAGTAATACGCAAAGCCCAAGCAGTCTGACAGGGACATCTGCTCATGTGCGGTGACTTTAATCTGGTAGCAGATATACATATGGATACCACATCAGCAGCGAAGAGAAAGAGAGTCCCCCCTGAAACAATTCCTCACATCACAAGATATATTTGATGTCTGGAGATGTCATCATGGTTCTGAAAAGGACTACACTTACTTCTCCCCACATCATAAATCATACTCGAGAATAGACATGTTCCTCACAGATAAATGGTTTTTACAAAAAAATAGCGCATCTGTAATCCACACCATGACCTAGTCGGACCACCCTCCAGTCACAATTTCCATAAACAACTCTAAGCATCAGTGGAATACATTTCTCTGGCGTGCCAACAATTACATAATACAACACCCAAACTACTCTCGGGAAATTAGCAACCACCTAAAAGAATACTTCGACCTTAATAGTGTATCAGTGGATGACCCCGTTGTGGTGTGGAACGCGCACAAAGCTGTTATTCGTGGTATTATATTGAAATTGAGTTCCCTATGTAACAAGAAGAGGACGCAGCACATTGATAACCTTACTTCACAAATTGCTAGTATTAAGACCCAACACAAAGCCAACCCACAACCAACACAAATGGCTCAGCTGATGACACTGAGACAGGAACTGAGGTCGCTACTCCTCCATTCCTTCGAGCATGTACAGCGGAAAATTAAAGCCACCTCTTATTCTACATCCAACAAAGCAGGGAAAAAACTAGCACAACGCCACAATGGGAAAATTACTAAATCTAAAATAACTCACTTATTCCACCCCCACACTAAAGAAAACCTGACCAATTCTCAGGACATAGCAAACATGTTTAGCGATTACTATAGGGACCTTTATAACATTAGAAAGGATCCCTCCACATTTCAACCCTCAAACGACGACATTCATGCATTTCTGCAACAAATTAAACTCCCTACGCTGACAGAGACACAACTGTCTTCTTTGAATGAACCTTTTGCTGAGCAGGAAATCCTCTCAACAATAACTTCACTACCCTCAGGGAAAGCACCGGAACCTGATGGTTTGACTGGAACCCCAGGGGTTCCCTATGATAAGGACGGGTGACCCCGCCCCCTCTTACGCATCATGGAGAGGGGAGACTGCAGTGTCGCTGGAGAATGGATCATCGTCGGACATCGACGGGATTACATCGCTGGAATTTATTTATTTATTTATTTTATTTTTAAATAAAGGACTTGTCCAACAGTGTCTGTGTGTTTTTTACAAATTTTTACACTTTTTGGGGGGAAATGGTAGGGGTACAATGTACCCTGTTACGAATTCACTTAGGGAGGGGTCGGCATCTGGAGTTCACCTTTGTTAAAGGGGGCTTCCAGATTTCGATAAGCCCCCCGCCCGCAGACCCCCACAACCACCGGGCAAGGGTTGTGGGGATGAGGCTCTTGTCCTCATCAACATGGGGACAGCCTCCCCATGTTGAGGGCATGTGGCCTGGTACGGTTCAGGAGGGGGGTGCTCTCTCGTCCCCCCTCTTTTCCTGCGGCCTGCCAGGTTGCGTGCTCGGATAAGGGTCTAGTATGGATTTTTGGGGGCCATTTATTTTTTATTTTGGTGCGGGTTCCCCTTAAAATCCATACCAGATCTGAGGGGCCTGATATGGAATTGGGGGGGGACCCCACGTTTTTTGGGTTTTTTTTTTTGGTTTGGGGTTCCCCTTAATATTCATACCAGACCCAAAGGGCCTGGTAATGGACTGGGGGGGACCCCTGCCGTTTTTTTCAATGACTTTTATCTGTATTGCTGGGACCCAACAATTCATGAATAGCCGCTGGTAGTTTTAAATGACTTTTTTTCCTTTAGAAATGACATTTTGTGCAGGGACATTTGTAAACATGGGAAACATGCGCTACTTTACAGGCATACTATACACACCCCCCAGGTACGAAATTTAAAGGATTATTTCACTTTTATTGTTTAACTTTAAGCATTATTAAAATCACTGCTCCCGAAAAAACTTCAGTTTTTAAAACTTTTTTTTGCATTGAGACATGTCCCCTGGGGCAGGACCCGGGTCCCCAAACACTTTTTATGACAATAACTTGCATATTAACCTTTAAAATTAGCACTTTTGATTTCTCCCATAGACTTCTAACGGTGTTCCACGGCTTTTCGAATTTGTTCACTGTTCGCCGAACGGGCGAACAGCCAATGTTCGAGTCGAACTCATGTTCGACTCGAACATAAAGCTCATCCCTATTGACCACACAGAGATTTCCTGGTGCTTCCCATCATGTCTCTGGGTCAGGAAAAGAAGGGAAATCTCTATGGGACACAGACAGCAATAAGTACATTGACATTAATGTTATCCTTTTATTTCTTTTATGACTCTTTTCATAGCTGAAAAAAAATATGTTTTGGCTAAATATACACATTTTATTCACATTCCCTATTGCACACAAAGATGAGATGATTTAACTACAGCTCGTGACTACAATTATATAAACAAACACATACACAGTATATGTATGAACTTGTTGGTATCCCCACAGCTCATTGAAGCAATGTTTCATTCCTCCAGAGAAGTGATGAAATTAAAAGCAATTGTCTCATGAATTTTTGCATGCTGTTGGGGGTATGTCATAGAATAAATCAAAGGAAGTGTGAAAAGAGATAAATTATTGCTTATTATGCAAAGACATTCTAAAATGATCTGGACAGATTTGTTGCTATCACTAGAAAAGATTCTAAATAATTGCATCATAGTCATTTTTCAAACTAACAGTTTTCTGTAATTAGTATCACACATGTCTTCAATTCTGTAATCAGTCAGCCTATTTAAAAGGAGAAAAGTAGTCTCTGTTGCTCTGTGGTATCATCGTGTACACCACACTGAACATGGACCAGAAAGAAAATCAAAGGAGGGCGTTGTATGAGATCAAAAAGAAAATGAAGGATCAGAATGTCAAAGGAAAGGCTATAGGACCATCTCCAAGGAGATTTTGTTCTTGTGACTACAGTTAAAATTATTAATAAGAAATTTAATATACAGTGGGAGCATAGTCAACCTCCCTGGACCTAGCCTCAAGAGGAAAATTTACTTCACATTGAACAGAAGAATAGTGTCGATAGTGGACAAAGAGCCATGGAACATTTCCAATGAAGTACAAGCTGATCTCCAGAGTCAAGATACATCATTGTCTGATTGCACCATCTGTTGTTATTTAAGTGACGGTGTACTCAAAGGAAGAAGATCCATGAAGACTTCAGAAAAACATAAGCTAGACTGGATTTTTTTTCAAGTCACATCAAGTCAGAGAAAAAAAATAATATGTCAAAAAAAAAGAAGAGCATACTTACTATAAAACATGGAGGAGGCTCAGTTATGTTTTGGGTTTGCTTTGCAGCTTCTGGTATGAGATGCCTTGAATCTGTGCAGGGTACAATCAAATCTCAAGACTATTAAATAATTATGCTGTGAAATGTACAACCCAGTGTCAGAAAACTCTGTCTCAGTCATGTGTCATAGGTCTTCCAACAGGATAATAAACCAAAACACATGGCACAAAGCACCCAAGAATGACTAAAGACAAAACATTAGACTATCCTGAAATGGCCTTTATAGGGCCTAAAGTGAATGCTATTAACCATCTATAGAAAGAGTTGGACCCCAGGCACCCTTTAAATCTGACATAGCTGGGGCAGTTTGCTTAAGAAAAGTTAGCCAAACTACCTGTTGACAGATGCAGAAATCTCATTAAAGTGATATTAATGTCTCTTTTTTCTTGTTTAAAAATAACAAACATGTCATACTTACCTGCTCCATTCAGACACGGAGCTTCAGCCTGGCCCGCCTCCTCTCTCTCCTCATTGGCTCACTGACTTTGATTGACTGCAGTGGGAGCCAATGGCGCTTCACTGCTGTCTCAGCCAATGAAGAGGAAGAGTCCCAGGCAGCCGAGTCTCTTGTGTAACATCGCTGGATCGAGATGGGGCTCAGGCAAGTATTAGGGGTGCTGAGGGGGACTGCATTAAGATAAAAAAAACTTTTGCCTTTACAACCACTTTAAGAGTCATGCCCTGTACACACGATCTGATTTCCGATGGAATTTTCCATCGGAATTCCGATGAAACTGACTTCCATCAGTCTTGCATACACACCATCAGACAAAATTCCGACCGTCCAAAACACGGTGACGTAAAACACTCCGACGAGCCGAGAAAAATGAAGTACAATGCTTCTGAGCATGCGTCGACTTGATTCTGAGCATGCGTGGGTTTTTTCTCTGTTGGAGTTCCACACAGACAGTCGGAAAATTTTAAAACATGTTCTATTTTTTTACACCGATTGAAAAAAGTCAGATGGGGCCCACACACAATCGTTTTTTCCGATGAAAAAAGTCCATCAGACTTTTTTCATCGGAAAAAACGATTGTTTGTACAGGGCATTACAGAAATTGGTTGTCTGCAGTGATTACCTCTAAAGATTGTGCAACAAAATATTATGCCCCATACACACAATCGTTTTTCATGCCGTTAAAAATGCCATTTTAAAAAATGGCCATTAAAAATGATCGTGTGTAGGCTCCAGAGCATTTTTAACGACGTGAAAAATGGCCATTAAAAATTCCGGACATGCTCTCTTTTTTCACGTCGTTTTTCATGTCGTTTTTTTTAACGACGTGAAAAACGATAGTGTGTATGCTTTCACGACGTGAAAAAAAATGCGCATGCTCAGAATCAAGTATGAGACGGGAGCGCTCGTTCTGGTAAAACTAGCGTTCGTAATGGAGATAGCACATTCATTACACAGTAACGGACTGAAAAGCGCGAATCGTCGCTCAACAAACTTTACTAACATGAAGGGTGGCGCCATTGGAACGGAACTTCCCCTTTATAGTGCCGTCGTACGTGTTGAACGTCACTGCGCTTTGCTTGATCGTTTTTTTTAATGATGGTGTGTACGCAAGGCAGGCTTGAGAGGAAACATGAAAAAAAACAAGGAGAAAAACGTCGGTTTAAAAAATGACATTAAAAACGATCGTGTGTACGGGGCATTAGGTTATGGGTCCTATCATGCCATTTTCTTCATTATTTAAAATGTAACATTGAATACAAAATGTAAAGCAAAGTCAGTTTTTTTATTGACTATGCAATAAACAATGATGGATGCAAACTAATTTGGTCAGTTTTAAGTTATTTCAGAGAAAACTATACAAATTTTCCATGGCTTGTAAATAAATATATTTTTATATACAAGCTGGAGAATGTGAAGTAAACTGTTGCAAACACAGCACTAAAATATCTTATGGTTCATTTAGACTTATACTTTGGGCAGAATTGCAATAACACACAACTAAACCTGCAGGCACCCAACGCACTCTGAAGCACATGTGCTACGCCACATTGTAACACACTAAAATGTGCTTTGGTGCACTTCATTAGAAAAAGGCAGCATGCCCATTTTTTTTTTTTTGGTATATATATATTTCTGGTACTATTTGGAAAATCGATTGCCTAAACCAGGGATATGCAATTAGCGGACCTCCAGCTGTTGCCAAACTACAAGTCCCATGAGGCATAGCAAGACTCTGACAGCATCAAGCATGACACCCAGAGGCAGAGGCATGATGGGACTTGTAGTTTGGCAACAGCTGGAGGTCCGCTAATTGCATATCTCTGGCCTAAACACATGCACATTAACATGTAAAATAACGTTTTTTACTGTGTATGCATTTACACAACACGCTAGCAATCAGGGAAATTTTTATATATTATCTTTTTAAAGAATGGGGTTTGTCAGTTCAAAAAGTGGTGCCAAATTTGTATAAAGTTGCTCATGTACAGTAATATGGGCTGGAGCAGAGTATATGCATTAAATGGAAAAAATTAAGCATGCCCGCTAACGGACTGGATGATATTGTCTTTAGTATAAAATGTATGCATTTACACAACACACAAATAAGCATGAATGAACCCTCTGGAAAATTTTAAATATAATCTTTTTAATTAATGGGGTTGGTCAGTTCAAAAAGTGGCAACAAATTTATTTAAAGTTGCTTATGTGTAGATTGTCATGTTCACTAATAGGGATGAGCTCGGTGTTCGAGTCGAACATCGGCTGTTCGACCGTTCGGCGAACATCGAACGATTTGGGCCGTTCGCGCCAAATTCGAGTGACGCGAACGGCCCACAATACACTGCGCCATCGTAGTGCAATCCCGGCGCTGTGATTGGCCAAGCATGCACTGTGACCCCGCATGCTTGGCCAATCACAGCGCCGGCAGCTAGGAGAGCCATAATTGGCCACAGGCAGGTTGCCTGTGGCCAATTATAGTTCAGGGGGTTTAGCACACGCCCCACACTATAAAAGGCCGCCAGCGCGGCGGCCTTGTGTAGTGTGTTCCGGCGCAGGGAAAGAGTTACATAGGCAGGGACAGTGTACCTCAAACTTGTGTGTAGGGAGAGAGAAGGATAGGCAAGGAGAGTGTCAGTGTCATATTCTTTGCTAAACCTTGTGTGCAGGGAGAGAGAAGGATAGGCAGGGGACAGTGTCAGTGTCACATTCTTTGCTAAACCTTGTGTGCAGGAGGAGAGAAGGATAGGCAGGGAGAGTGTCAGTGTCATATTCTTTGATAAACCTTGTGTGCAGGGAGAGAGAAGGATAGGCAGGGGACAGTGTCAGTGTCACATTCTTTGCTAAACCTTGTGTGCAGGGAGAGAGAAGGATAGGCAGGGAGAGTGTCAGTGTCATATTGTTTGATAAACCTTGTGTGCAGGGAGAGAGAAGGATAGGCAGGGGACAGTGTCATTGTTGCTAAGCCTCCTGCACATTATACAACTGAAGTTAGCCCGTATTGCTGTGTTTTCCTGGTGTGTTACACCAACAGGCATTTGCAGCACTTACAGCGGGCGGAGTGTGCCTCCTGCACATTATACACCTGAAGTTAGCCCGTATTGCTGTGTTTTCCTGGTGTGTTACACCAACAGGCATTTGCAGCACTTACAGCGGGCGAAATGTGCCTCCTGCACATTATACACCTGAAGTTAGCCTGTATTGCTGTGTTTTCCTGGTGTTACACCAACAGGCATTTGCAGCACTTACAGCGGGCGGAGTGTGCCTCCTGCACATTATACACCTGAAGTTAGCCCGTATTGCTGTGTTTTCCTGGTGTGTTACACCAACAGGCATTTGCAGCACTTACAGCGTGCGGAGTGTGCCTCCTGCACATTATACACCTGAAGTTAGCCCGTATTGCTGTGTTTTCCTGGTGTGTTACACCAACAGGCATTTGCAGCACTTACAGCGGGCGGAGTGTGCCTCCTGATCATATTACACCTGAAGTTAGCCTGTATTGCTGTGTTTTCCTGGTGTGTTACACCAACAGGCATTTGCAGCACTTACAGCAGGCGTAGTGTGATTCCTGCAAAATATACTCCTGAAGCTAGGCCTTATTGCTGGTTTTCCCATCTCCCTGCAGGCCATTAGAATGTCTGGAAGGCAAACAAGGAGAGGCAGACAGTCAGGAGCCAATAAAAGAGGGCAAGCAGGCTCTGTGTCTAGAGACAACAGTGCTGGTCGTGGACGCGGTGCATCGCCATCAGCACGTAGCCATAGGACACGCTTGTCCTTCTTTTCGACAGCTGGACGTGTTGAGCCGCATCATGCCGAAGACTTGGTAGAGTGGATGACCAAGCCCTCCTCATCCTCCTCATCCTCTCTCACCCAGGCTTAGGGTACTGTTAAAGCAGCTGCCAAAGCGTCCTCTTCCCTGGTATCAATGTCATCATCAGTCACTCCTTCCCTAGACCAACCATGTCCTCCTGAGGAGTCCCCCGAACTGTTTGAGCACAGTGTTGGGTACATGCTCCAGGAGGATGCCCAGCGTTTCGAAGGGTCTGATGATGATACCCAGCTAGAGGAAGGCAGTAGCGTGAGAGCAGAGAGAGGGGATGCTCAAGAAGGACACCAATCTGGCAGTCATGTTCCAGCAGCTGCAGCATACTGCCAGATTGGCTCCAGTGATGAGGAGGGAGGGGATGATGAGGTCACTGACTCCATGTGGGTGCCTAATAGGAGAGAGGAGGAGGAGACGGAGGATGAGGAGGAGGCACATCTCCAACGAGGCAGGATGCCCTCGGGGGGCCAGCGTAAGGGCAGCACACCGACGGAATCACACCGCAGAGCTCCGCTGTGCAGGGCCCTGCCTCTGCCCGTTATTCAAAAAGTTCTTTGGTGTGGTCCTTTTTTGAGTCGAGTGCATCAGATCGCACAGCTGCTGTTTGCAACATATGTCTCAAGCGTATATCGCGTGGCCAAAACATCACCCGCTTGGGCACCACATTCTTGACCAGACATATGTTGACCTGCCATGCAGCTCGTTGGCAAGCCTACCTTAAAGACCCACACCAAAGAACAAAGCGGACCTCTCCTTGCACCGCATCAGCTGGGATCTCCAACCCCACTATACCTTCAGTCCTTGCTGAAACCTGCACTGAGAGGAATGAAGGTGTAGAATTAGGTGTGTCACAGCCAAGTACTTGCGGGCACTCTGCTAGCAGTACACCGACGTCCGATTCTAGCAGGCAAATTTCCCTGCCCCAGCTGCTGGACCGTCGAAAGAAGTTCACTCCCAGCCATCCACATGCCCAGCGGTTGAATGTTAGCTTGGCTAAATTGCTAGCGCTTCAACTGCTGCCTTTTCAGTTGGTAGACTCGGCCCCCTTCCGTGAGTTTGTGCAATGTGCGGTTCCTCAGTGGCAGGTTCCCAAACGCCACTTTTTCTCACGGAAGGCGATTCCGGCTCTCTACCGGCATGTGGAAGGCAATGTCTTGGCCTCGCTGGACAGGGCGGTCAGCGGTAAGGTGCATATTACCGCTGACTCATGGTCCAGCAGGCATGGACAGGGACGTTACCTTTCTTTCACAGCCCATTGGGTCACTCTTTTGGCAGCTGGGAAGGATGCAGGACAAGGTGCAGTAGTGTTGGAGGTTGTTCCGCCACCACGCCTCCAAAATGCTACTACTGGTTGTGACACACCTCTCTCCTCCACCCCATCCTCTTGTTCTTCCTCCATGGCCTCTTCTTGTGCTTTGTCCTCGGAACCAGCGGTGCTCCGTAGGCTTTCAAGGGGCTACGCAAGTACGCAGGCAAAAAGATGCCATGCCGTGCTTGCGCTGGTGTGTTTGGGGGACAGGAGCCACACTGGGGCAGAGGTTCTGTCTGCTCTGCAGGGGCAGGCCGAGAGGTGGTTGACGCCACGCCAGCTTAAGCCAGGAATGGTGGTTTGCGACAATGGCACCAACCTCCTCTCCGCCCTCCGACAGGGACAACTGACCCATGTGCCCTGTGTGGCTCACGTCCTTAACCTGGTGGTGCAGCGGTTCTTGGGCAGGTACCCGGGCTTACAGGATGTCCTGAGGCAGGCCAGGAAAGTCTGCCAGTGCTCGCCTGGCTGAGCTGCAAAAGGAGTTGAACCTGCCCAAGAACCGCCTTATATGTGACATGCCCACCAGGTGGAACTCAACGTTGGCCATGCTGCAGCGGCTGCACATGCAGCAGAGGGCCATCAATGAGTACCTGTGTGACTACGGCACCAGGACAGGGTCAGGGGAGCTCGTTTTTTTTTCACCACACCAGTGGGGCATGATCAGGGATGCATGCACTGTCCTGGCACCATTTGAGGAGGCCACGAGGATGGTGAGCAGTGACAGTGCATGCATCAGTGACACTGTACCTCTTGTCCACCTGTTGGAACATACGCTGCGTGGAATAATGGACAGGGCACTTGAGGCAGAACAGAGGCAGGAAGAGGAGGACTTCCTTGCCTCTCAAGGCCCCCTTTACCCAGACAGTGTTCCTTCTGTCCCACCCATCGCACAGGAAGAGGAGAAGGAGGAGGAGGAGGATTGTGTCAGCATGGAGGTGGAGCCTGGCACTCAGCATCATCAGCAGCAGTCTTTTAGGGATGATTTACAGTCCCAAGAAACCAGTGGACTTGTACGTGGCTGGGAGGAGGTGGCTGCGGATCATGTTGTCCTTAGTGACCCAGAGGACTCCGGACCGAATGCCTCAGCTGACCTACGCTGCATGGCCTCCCTGATCCTGCAAAGTCTGCGGAAGGATCCTCGTATTCTTCAGATCAAGGAGAGGGACCATTACTGGCTGGCCACTCTCCTTGATTCACGGTACAAGGGTAAGGTTGCGGACCTTATCTTACCATCGCAGAGGGAGCAGAGGATGAGACAACTCCGGGAGGCCTTGCAGAAAGGTCTGTGCAACGCGTTCCCAGAGACTGGGAGGTTACAAACTCCTGATCCTGGACAACGAGTTGCTGAGGCTTCGGTCAGTCAAAGAAGGAGCGGTGGAGAAGGTGGCCGTCTGACCCATGCGTTCAGACAATTCTTTATTCCGCAGCCCCAAGGTATGATCGGTTCCAGCAACCATCGCCAGCGTCTGATATACATGGTGCAGGAATACCTAGGGGCAAGGTCAGACTTGGACACCTTCCCCACCGAAAATCCTCTGGCTTACTGGGTCTTGAGGATGGATCACTGGCCAGAGCTTGCACAGTATGCAATTGAGCTACTGGCCTGTCCTGCATCCAGCGTTCTTTCAGAACGCACATTCAGTGCTGCTGGAGGATTTGTCATGGATCACAGGGTGCGCCTGTCCACCGACTCGGTTGATCGACTGACCTTCATAAAGATGAACCAGTCTTGGATCACCACCAGCTACCAAACACCTGAAGCTGATATAACAGACTAATTTATTTTCAAATGTCACATTCCTTCAAGACTGATGCTGAGAGACTGTCCTGTTATGTTGACTGACTATCCTCCTCCTCCTCAATGATCCAATTGATGATGATAGCTTGGAAGAACATTTTCGTCTCTGGGTGCCGCCACCAGTGGCTAAGGCCCAATTTTTCAGCCCCTGTTTAACAGGGGCATGTAATTACAATTTTTTATGCAATGCTTTGCAGCAGGGCTCATTCCTGCACTCCAACTAGAGTATCTGGGAGAGGTTGCAGTGTCGTGGCACCAGCACCAGTGCCTAAGGCCCAATTTTTCAGCCCCTGTTTAACAGGGGCGTGTAATTAAAATTTTTGATGCAATACTTTTCAAAAGGGCTCATTTCTGTGCTCCAAGTACAGTATCTGTGAGGGGTTGCAGTGTTGTGGCACCAGTGCCTAAGGCCCAATTTTTCTGCCCCTGTTTAACAGGGGCATGTAATTACAATTCTTGATCGAATAATTCACAGCAGGGCCCATTCCTGCGCCCACCAAGAGTAACTGTGAGGCCTTACAGTGTTGTGTCAACACCACCACCACCAGCAAAGGCCCAATTTTTCAGCCCCTGTTCAACAGGGGCATGCAATTACAATTCTTGATCTAATAATTCACAGCAGGGCCCATTCATGCGCCCACCAAGAGTAACTGTGAGGGCTCACAGTGTTGTGGCAACACCAACATGTAAGGGGCAAATTTCAGCTGAGTATATACGGCAGGCCCCTACTTTCAAACATCCAATTTACAAACGACGACTCCTTGCAAACGGAAGGATACAACAGGAAGTGAGAGGAAATCTACCCCTAGGAAGGAAAATTCTCTCCTGTAAGAGTTAATATGGGAAAAAAAGTGTCTCCTCTCCACTGATGCTTTATCACCAATTCTTGTTTCAATAAAAACCCAAAATTTTCAAAAAATATTTGTCATTAGGACGGAAAGTAATATGAACTGTTCTGAACGGGTGCACACTGCACAGACAGCAAAACAAATGTTACAGGGGTGATAACCCTTCCCTATGTTTTCCAAAAAGCTTAAAAATAGATTTTTGGGCTGGAGCTACACTTAAACAATGTACCTGTTCAAAATTACAAACAGATTCTACATAAGATCAAACCTACAGTCCCTGTCTTGTATGCACCGCCTGTATACGCCTTTTTTATTTTGTGTGCGGGGTTCCCCTTAATATCCATACAAGACCCAAAGGGGCTGGTAATGGGCTGGGGTAGGGGGGGGTGTGATGGGGTAGCTATGCCATTTTTCTTAAAGATTTTCATCCATATTACCGGGACCAGACATTACATTAAAGCCGCAAGCAGTTTTAAATGGCTTTTTTTCCTTTAGAAATGTAATTTTGTGCAGGGACAGTTCTAAACACGGGAAACACGTGGCACTTCACAGGCATACTTTAGACACCCCCCAGGTACGATATTTAAAGGAATATTTTACTTTTTTTTTCACTTTATGCATCATTAACCACTTAACGACCGCCCACCGCCGATTTACGTCGGCAGAATGGCACGGACAGGCAGAATCACGTAGATCTACGTGATCGCCTTTGTGCAGTTGGGGGGTCCATCCGGACCCCCCTTCACTGCAGTGAGCGGCCGTTAAGTGTTCGGGAGCGATCAGGCATGAGGGGGGGGCCGCTCGATTCCGCCCCCCCCCTTGCGATCGCTCCCGGCCAATGAAAATGCTTCCTCCGCCATGTGATGTAAACAAGGCTGGAGGAAGTGATGTCATCTCCCACGCCGCGGTCTTTTCGTTCCCGGCGCCGAGCAGAGAAGAAGCAGGTTAGTGCACCAACAGTCCACTGACACGTAGGTACACATAGGCATACAAATCACCCCCCAGTCACCCCCAGATCACCCCCCAGGTCACCCCAAAGCCCCCAATCACAGTGTCACTGATTGCAGTGATCATTTATTTTACTGATCACTGCATTTAGTGTCATCTGTGATTGTAAAAAGTTGCAGGGCAGTTAGGATTAGGCCCCTTTAGGTCCAGGGTAGCCCCCTAACCCCCCTAATAAAGGTTTAACCCCTTGATCACCCCCCAGGTAACCCTTTCACCCCCTAACTTCAGCGTCACTAAGCGATTGTTTTTCCGATCGCTGTATTCGTGTCGCTGGTGTTTTAGATAGGCAGTTATTTTTTTTTTAGGTTCGCCGCAGGTTTTTATTAGTGTCAGGTACCCCCATATATTATTTTAACCCCCTGATTGCCCCTAGAGTTAACCCTTTCACCAGTGATCGCCGTATAAGCGTCACTGGTGTCACTGGTTAGCCAGTAAGTTATTTAGTTATTTAGGTTACCCGTCAGGTTTTTATATAGTGTCAGGTACCCCCATATTTAACCTAATAAAGGTTTTAACCCCCTGATTGCCCCTAGTTAACCCTTTCACCAGTGATCACCATATAAAGGTTACGGGTGACGCTGGTTGATTAGTTTGCTTTTTATAGCATCAGGGCACCCGCCGTATATAACCCAATAAAGGTTTAACCCCCCTGATCGCCCGGCGGGTGAGATCAATTAGGTTTTAGTGCCAGAGAGGGTCTGCGTCGCCCCAGGCAGTGTTAGGTTAGTGACAGTAACGCTAACACCCACGCGCAAAGCATACACCCCCCTTAGTGGTATAGTATCTGATCAGATCTGATCAGATCTATACTAGCATCCCCAGCGGTTTAGGGTTCCCAAAAACGCAGTGTTAGCGGGATCAGCCCAGATACCTGCTAGCGCCTGCGTTTAGCCCCTCCGCCCAGCCCAGCCCACCCAAGTGCAGTATCGATCGATCACTGTCACTTACCAAACACAACACACATAACTGCAGCGTTCGCAGTGCTTGGTTTTTGGGGCCCTGTACGCGGCTAGGCTCCCAAAAAGTCCCACACATGTGGTATCCCCGTACTCAGGAAAAGCAGCAGAATGTATTTTGGGGTGCAATTCCACATATAACCATGGCATGTGTGAGCAATATATCATTTAGTGACAACTTTTTGTACATTTTTTTTTCTTTTTGTCATTATTCAATCATTTGGGACAAAAAAAAAATATTCAATGGGGTCAACATGCCTCTCAGCAAATAGCTTGGGGTGTCTACTTTCCAAAATGGGGTCATTTGGGGGGGTTTTGTGCCATCTTGGCATTTTATGGCCTTCAAAACTGTGATAGGTAGTGAGGAGTGAAATCAAAAATTTATGCCCTTAGAAACCTTGAAGGCGGTGCTTGGTTTTTTGGGGTCCCGTACGCGGCTAGGCTCCCAAAAAGTCCCACACATGTGGTATCCCCATACTCAGGAGAAGCAGCAGAATGTATTTTGGGGTGTAATTTCACATATGCCCATGGCATGTGTGAGCAATATATCATTTAGTGACAACTTTGTGCAAAAAAAAAAAAAGTTTGTCATATTCCCGCAACCTGTGGCAAAATATAAAATATTCCATGGACTGAACATGCCTCTCAGTAAATAGCTTGGGGTGTCTACTTTCCAAAATGGGGTCATTTGGGGGGGTTTTGTGCTATTTTGGCATTTTATGGCCTTCGAAACTGTGATAGGTAGTGAGGAGTGAAATCAAAAATTTGCGCCCTTAGAAATCCTGAAGGCGGTGCTTGGTTTCCGGGGTCCCATACGTGGCTAGGCTCCTAAAAAGTCCCACACATGTGGTATCCCCGTACTCAGGAGAAGCAGCAGAATGTATTTTGGGGTGCAATTCCACATATAACCATGGCATGTGTGAGCAATATATCATTTAGTGACAACTTTTTGTAATTTTTTTTTTTGTCATTATTCAATCACTTGGGACAAAAAAAAAAATATTCAATGGGCTCAACATGCCTCTCAGCAATTTCCTTGGGGTGTCTACTTTCCAAAATGGGGTCATTTGGGGGGGTTTTGTACTGCCCTGCCATTTTAGCACCTCAAGAAATGAGATAGGGGGGGGGGCGTGGCTACCGCGCTAGCTGATGGACGCATAGAGTGAGAGCTCCGCTCCAGCGACCGGGAATTCTCAGCACCGAGGTGACTCTGACATCCACACCCGCTCACACTCGAGTCCTACGGATCCCCTCCACCCTCAGGGATGACCAGGAGAAGACAAAACCCCAACCAGCCGAAGCGGCTGAAAGATTTCTTTCCTCCTAAGGCCCGCGGCCTAGTCCAAGATGGCGCCGGCGGCTGCTCTCCGTCCTCACCACGCGACTCACAGCTCGCATCACCCAGCCTCAGTCCGGCGGCGAGTCCCCAGCAGCGATCACCGGATGCATCGACCCCCAGTACAGGCAGCCCAGCTAAATCCAGACCCCGGTTGTCGGAAGACCCGAGAAATCATAAGGTCAGTGACGCAAATACATCACTAGAGGACACCAGAGATCTAGCTGACACTATTAACTCCTTCCCCACGTCCAACCAGCCAGTGTCAGATACAACTTTAAAGGACATGCTTATCTCCCTACGCAGCTCCATGCATACTGACATGATGGAATGCATGCGCAACTTTAAATCTGACATAGGGGAACTGGGAGCCAGAGTAGACCACGTAGAAACAAAAATGGGAGAATATGCAGATTCCTATAATGCACTAGTTGACTCCCATAATGACCAATCAGACGAAGTAACATGGCTGAAAGCAAAGGTCGCTGACCTTGAAGATAGGTCAAGAAGAAATAACGTGAAAATCAGAGGAAACCCAGAGTCCATACAACCTGCACAACTAAATCAATACGCCCGAGAACTCCTATTAGCATACCTGCCAACACTGACGGCAGCTGACCTGGTGATAGACAGGATTCATCGCCTTCCCAAGCCAACTCACCTCCCTGAAAACATTCCCAGGGACATATTGATGAGGGTACACTTCTACCATGTCAAGGATCAATTCATGTCTGCCTTCAGAAAGTGCGCTCATCCTCCCAACCCCTATGCAAACATACAGGTCTTTGCAGACCTGTCACAGTACACTATGCAAAAGCGTAAAGCCCTCATTACTGTGACCAAAGCTCTCCGTAACCACAATATTGCTTACCGCTGGGGGTACCCAACAAAACTCACTGTCACTTACGACGGGAATACATCAGTAGTTACCTCCCTAAATGAAGGCCTAGCATTACTGCGAGAATGGGACATTCTCCCTGAACACACCTCTGAGGAGAAAAGCTCATCGCCCAAGGCGAATACACTGGAAGAGTGGCAAATTGTATCCCACAAGAGAAAAGCACACAAAGCCTCTACGCCTCGTACATAAGTGCCAACCCAAGCCAACTACTTTCCCGTAAGCTGGAGCGGAAAAGCCCACTTGGCTCCCCTATTCAAGTTATGTGCAGTTTCACTGCCATCAGATTCCGGAAGGAATCTAATTTTTTACTACAAGTATTTTTGTTTTGTTTGGCTATTGACACTCTGTTTTTTCTACCTCCTCCTCCACCCTCCTCTTCCCCTCCACCTCCAGCCCTGATGGATCGCACACTGAGGAACCAATGGTCCTCGTTCGACGCTGATGCTACTGCACCCACCCGCCGGATCTTGGAATCTCGAAAAATGAAGCAATCCAGGTACTTTTCTATCTTCCTACCACACCACACATGGCTATCACAGTAACCTCCTTCAATGTCCATGGCTTGAACCACCCGGCTAAAAGATCATCAGTCTAGAAGGAAGCCCTTAAGCTTCATACCGACGTTTTGTGCCTGCAGGAATCTCACTGGTCCTCTGTATCTTTACCTTCCTTCCATCATAGAAATTTTCCCCATGTATTCAACGCCTCCTCAACCAAGAAACGAAAAGGTGTAGTAATAGCCATCAGAGACTCTGTAACTTTCTCCTTTCAAGAGTCCCATGTAGACCCTGAGGGTCGCTATCTGATCGTGATTGGCACGCTTAATGACCGTCTCTACACTCTAATAAATATATATGCTCCTAACACGCACCAAGTGAGGTTTATGAAGAAAATATTCCACAAAATCAACTCTCTTAAAAAAGCAGCAGTCGTAATGTGTGGAGACTTCAACGCAACAATAGACCACAAAATAGACACTACCTCTAAAGCTAAACGCCCTCCACCGTCCCTTCAACGTATCCTACACACTGAGGAATTGTTTGATGTCTGGAGATGTCAACACTCCACGGAACGTGACTATACTTTCCATTCCTCCAGACATAATACCTACTCCCGGTTGGACTTTATACTTGTTGACAAAAATTTGCTGCAAAGAATTTCCTCCTCCACCATACACGACATAACATGGTCAGACCATGCACCTGTCTCTGTTGTGGTGGAGGAGAGACATTCTCCTTCCCCAGCCTATATCTGGCGAGCTAATACTGCATTACTACAGCAATCAGATCGGGCGGCTCTGGTGAAGAATCACCTAACCGAGTATTTTGCTCTTAACAAGAACTCAGTCTCTAACCCCTTCTCCTTGTGGTGCGCCCACAAGGCATATATTAGGGGCATATTGATACAACTGGGCTCCAGGGCAAAAAGGCAGAGGACGCAAAAAATTTACTCACTCCTATCTCAAATCAAAATCTTAGAATCCCAAAACAAAACCATCCCTGATCCTACAGTAGCAAGCCAACTGGCGGGCCTAAGAGCAGATCTCAGACTCATGTTGCTAGAACAATACAACAAACATTTACTCTACCTTAAAACAAGTCACTAATCGGCTGGTAACAGAGCAGGGAAGCTCCTAGCACAGAAACTAAAAGATCAAAGAGCCAAAGCCAGAATCCCCTTTCTCATAAATCCTACAGATGGCAACAAAATTTACAACCCGCAACACATTGCTGATTCCTTCGCTAAGTATTACTCCTCCCTTTACAACTTAGTAAATGACCCAAACACCCCCCAACCATCAGAAGAAACAATCAGCAAATTCCTAAATGACTTATCCCTTCCGTCATTAACAGAGTCACAACTGGGAATTCTAAATTCCCCTTTCACTGAGTCTGAGATCCGCAAAGCCATTCAAACACTTCCAAATGGTAAATCTCCAGGGCCAGATGGCTTACCCAATGACTACTACAAAATTTTTTCAGAAACCCTACTTCCCCCACTGCAGCCGAAATGTTGAATGCCTATATTGTTACCATTCCGAAACCTGGCAAATCGTCTGACACTCCAGCTAATTTCAGACCTATCTCTCTTCTGAATACAGATGTAAAATTGTACGCCAAGATCCTTTCCCACAGACTCCTAGCCATACTACCAACGTTGATCGGACCTGACCAGGCTGGTTTCACTAAGGGTAGAAAAGCAGCCGATGCCACTAGAAGGATCATCAACATCCTACAACATGCAGACTCCTGTCGGGTGCCTTCCCTACTGCTGTCCTTGGACGCGGAGAAGGCATTCGACAGGGTCCATTGGGGTTACATGACACAAACTCTAGAAAAATTTGGCTTCAAAGGCCCCATTCTATCGGCCATACTGGCTCTATACTCCTCCCCCTGCGCACAAGTGTACACCTCTAATATGTTATCCCGTCCTTTCGCCATTACCAACGGCACTAGGCAGGGATGCCCCCTCTCCCCCTCAATTTTCAATCTCATTATAGAACCATTAGCTGAGAAAATTAGAACCCATCCAGGGACCCCAGGTTTTAACGTACTAGAGGAATCCCACAACATAAACCTCTTTGCGGACGACATCATTCTACTTTTGACCTCCCCACAAACCTCTCTCTCTCAAGCCCATGGCATCCTAGTCAATTTTAGTCAAATATCTTACTACAAAGTCAATTTTACAAAATCCCTCATTCTAGGACTTAACCTTTCCACCCATCTCCAACGACGGCTACAGAAGGACTTCCCTTACACTTGGAGTTCATCTAGTATACCATACCTAGGACTTCATCTCACAGCAGACCCCAACAAACTAGCTGAAGTTAATTACATTCCCTTAATAGCCAAACTAGCATTAGAGATACGGCGGTTAACTAAAACAGATCTAACATGGTCTGGCCGCCTAGCTTCCTTCAAGATGCTACTTCTCCCCCAAATTTTATATGTTTTTCGAACTCTTCCTATCCCACTTAAAACTACTCATCTCAACGTACTTAACCTTCAACTCAAACAATATATTTGGGGATCCAAACGACCGAGATGCTCTAAAACACTGCTTATTAAACACAGACTGGCTGGAGGTATGGGCTTGGTGGACCTAAAAGATTATTATAGAGCAGCCTTACTTACACAACTTAAATGTTGCTTCCCTGCACAGACCACCAAACCCTGGTGCAGATTAGAACAAGCATTATGCCCGACGCACAACCTTTATCACCTCCTACTTATAGACACCTGGAAACCTTTCCCACTCCGAACCCTACCGCTTACCATTAGGGCCTCACTCATAGTATGGAGGGACCTCAACAAACATAACACTACATCCCCCTCAGACATCCACCTCCCAATTCCATTAGAATTACTGAATAGCGCAATCCTACACGCGAACTACTCTAAATGGAAGGCTCGGGGTATCACCTTAATATCCAACATATACGACAACAACTCACTTAAATCCTTCGATGCCCTAGTCTCAGAATATTCTATCCCACAGTCTGACCACTACAAATACCTTCAACTTTCTCACTTCCTGAATTCCCTGAAGAGTATCCAGGTCCCTATGTAGGACGGCTTATGGAAATTCTTTAGTAGCGAATCCAGCTCTATAAAAGGCATAACGCTGTTATATAACTACTTCCAAAGTAAATTTGCATTCACCAAACTAACGCCATTTCACAAATGGGAACAGGAGATGGGAGAATCCTTCACAACCGCACAATGGAAAATAGCACTCAAATCAGTTTACAAAGCTTCTAGATGTGTTAACCACTGGGAACTTTCATTAAAAATAGCCCAAAGATGGTACCTCACCCCATACAAAATGTCCAAATATTATCACAACAGCTCCCCCTTATGCTGGAGAGGCTGTGGAGAAGTTGGAAATATCTTACATGTATTCTGGAAATGTAAAAATTTAGTTAGCTTCTGGAACAGTATTTTTGCATGCATCTCTCGTATCACTGGAATTCTCCTATCTCCTGGCCCTGGAATGGCACTACTAAATCTTAATATTGAGAAATTTCCTCCTAACTACCGAACTGTGGTAACGCACATATTTCTGGCTGCTAGATCAGTCATAACCAAAAATTGGAAATCAGATGTATCCCCCAATGTGTCGGAAGTCTTAGGTATCACACATACTAACTACATCTTTGAATCCATGATAGCAAGAAAGGAAGGCAGAAACCAATTACTACATAACCACTGGAATATCTGGACCTCCTGGTACAAAGGATAAGTGTACAACTGCTCTACATTACTAGATGATAATGTGCTCATGACCACCTCTGACATGATCCATCCCCCTCCCTCCCCCTCCCCTCCCCCATCCTCCCCCTATCCTCCCCTCTACTTTCCTTCTATTCTACTCGCCCACGGTTATAATGGAAACAAATGCATCTCGGAGAGGGTCTCCCTACCCATCTCTGATGTTTAACTAAATCTACCCTTGCAACAATATTTTGATTATAATTCTGATAGTGCCTTATCATAATATGTAACCGCTACTATTTTTCTTTTATGCTTACTGTACAATGTTTGTACCCTGTTTGTACAAGAAAATTTGTTCTCAATAAAAACTAATTTGGAAAAAAAAAAAAAAAAGAAATGAGATAGGCAGTCATAAATTTAAAGCTGTGTAAATTTCAGAAAATGTACCCTAGTTTGTAAACGCTATAACTTTTGCGCAAACCAATAAATATACGCTTATTGACATTTTTTTTACTAAAGACATGTGGCTGAATACATTTTGGCCTAAATGTATGACTAAAATTTAGTTTATTCGATTTTTCTTATAACAAAAAGTAGAAAATATCATTTTTTTTCAAAATTTTCGGTCTTTTTCTGTTTATATCGCAAAAAATAAAAATCGCAGAGGCAATCAAATACCATTAAAAGAAAGCTCTATTTGTGGGATGAAAAGGACGCAAATTTCATTTGGGTACAACATTGCATGTCCGCACAATTTACAGTTAAAGCAGCGCAGTGCCGAATCCCAAAAACAGGCCTGGTCCTAATGGCCCGAAATGGTCCGGGGCTTAAGTGGTTAAAATGACTGCTCCCGAAAAACGGCTGTTTTTAAAACTTTTTTTTGGATTGATACATGTCCCCTGGTGCAGAACCCGGGTTCCCAAACCCTTTTTAGGACAATAACATTCATAATAGTCGTTATAATTAGCACTTTAGATTTCAAACGTTCGCATCCATTGTATGTAATAGGGTTCTAAAGTTCGTGCGAACTTTCGGTCCGTTCGCGGGTTCTGGTGCGAACCGAACCCGGGGGTGTTCGGCTCATCACTATTCACTAAGGCTGGGTTAACACTATTGCGGTTTCCCTGCAGCTGTGTTTGCCCAGGCACAGCAATCTTTTCATTTAAATGGGTTGCAGTACCTACAGAAAACGCAGGGAATGGTTTCCTGCATCTTTTCCAAAATCGCAGCTGCAGGGAAACCATATAGTGCCGTGTAGTTCCTAGCACAGAAACGTGCTGCAGTTTTCAGTGCATGGAGGGGCCTTAATTACAGTAATAGCACCCTGCACATCTGCTAACAGCAATGCATTTTTGATGTGGGTGAGTACGATTACATGCAGTTCCGCACCTGTGTATAGTGTGAACCTAGCCTAACAGACTGGATATTGTTTCTAGTATAAAACTTGTGTAATTGACAAGCTTTGGATTTTCAGGAGAAAACCTGGTTTTGAAAATTAATTTTACAACCAAACAATTCAGTAAAATAAGACACAATTTAATAGCTATTTACATAGTACATTTATTATTAAATTTAGCATTTTGTATTGAGTTCTCTTTTACTGTAACTTAACTCAACCATTAATCCCCTCTCTTTTGTTTGAAAACCATGTGACATTTACCATTTATAATCTTTCTAAAGCACACTAGAATACATTTAAAATCTGCATACATATGAATCATTACCTGCAGGTTAATTAGTGTATTGGATTTAGGATTTGTCTGCAATAATCCCATTTGACAGTAAAACAGCCGCAAAAGTATGTAAAATCAAAAAAAATATATATATATATATGTATAGAGTGCATTGAACATACATGTAGCTTATGAAACAGCAATACAATAAACATTCTGCAAACTAAGAAATAAAAGAGATTTTAATATAAAAATATTGGCTTCGATCATCTATTTGACATGCAATAATACATTTAAAAGTCCATCGGTTTGCTTTTTTGAAATTATTTGAACATATTTCAAAGCTTCGATATATATTCCATTGTTAAGTGTATTATACGGTAGTTTTATCGCACATTTAAAGGGTAATTCCACTTTTAAGGAAAGAAAAGTAACTTTAAAATCACAATTTGAATATGAATAAATTATCAGATATGAGTATTACTGTAAAGCTCAATTGCAGGCAGATATAAAAGAAACCAATTATTGCAGCTGTGTATTTATTGATATATCATATATATTTTTAAATGCAAGCAGTGTAAGTCCCTGAATTTGTATTGGTAGTTATTATTGTAGTCCACAACACAGCAGAGCTCAGACTGGGGAAGTTAGAAGCAGCACAACAAGCCAATTATTGGTGCTGCAGTGCTCATGTGCTAACAGAGAATAGAATAGGAGGAGGAGAGAGCAGTTACAGAGCGATAAACTACTCAGTGTGCTGCTTCTCCTTCACTGGACAGAAATAGAAATCAGTTGGCAGGTTAAACTTCTCCTTTATATGCATTTCATCTGTGCAGTTAGCTGTTGCCTGTACTTCAGCTTTAATCTATTTTGGGGTGCTACTAAACTTAAGAGGGTTATGCCGCGTACACACGGCCGTTTTTAATGTCATTGAAAAAATAGAAATTTTTCTTGACGTGATTCTTCTCAAGCCTGCCTTGCCTACACACTATCGTTAAAAAAAATGCTTGAGCAAAGCACAGTGACGTACAATGCATACGACAACACGTACAGCGGCACTATAAAGGGGAAGTTCCATTTGGATGGCGCCACCCTTTGGGCTGCTTTTGCTGATTTCGTGTTAGTAAAAGTTTTGTGTTAGCCGATTTGCGCTTTTCAGTCTCTGTGCTTTTCAGTCCGTTACAGCATGACGAATGTGCTATCTCCATTATGAACGCTAGTTTTACCAGAACGAGCGCGCCCGTCTCATAACTTGCTTCTGAGCATGCGCGTTTTTTTCACGTCGTTAAAGCGTACACATGGCCGTTTTTCACGATGAGAAAAACGACGACGTGAAAAACGACGAGAAAAAATAGAGCAGGTTCTACATTTTTAATGCCCATTTTTCTCGTCGAGAAAAATGCTCTGGAGACTACACACGACTGTTTTTCACGACCAATTTAAAAAATAGCATCATAAACAGCAGCATCAAAAGGGTGCGTATTGCTTTGATTAGAAACAGGCTCTGTGTCTAAATCTCCAGAGATGTGTTATTCCCACCCTGTGCTAAACAGATGAATTGTTACTGTTAACAGACTCTGTGCCACAAACTAAAAATAGAGTTATAATGAAAAGCAAAAACTTCCAAAGAAATGAACGTGTGTTTCCAGGCGGTGTTGCGCTAAAAATAGCACCTGCAAACCAACCTGAAACAGTGGCTGTTGTTTCTCCAGTGTGAAAGCCCCGAGGGCTTTCACACTGGAGCGGTGCGCTAGCAGGACCGCTCCAAATATCCTGATAGCCGCATCTTTGAAGCGGTGTGTATACTGCTCCTTCACCGCTTCTGCCCATTGAAATCAATGGGACACCGCGGCTATACCGCCCGCAATGCGCCTCTGCAGAGGCGCATTGCGGGCGGTATTAACCCTTTTTCGGCCGCTATCGTGGGGTAAAACTGCACCGCTAGCGGCTGAATACCGCCGCAATTCCGACGGTATAGCGCCGCTAGAAATAGCGGCGCTATACCGCCAGTGCACCTCCCGCCCCAGTGTGAAAGGGGCCTTAGACTCAGGCAGTCAATATAGGACACACCAGATGCAGTCAAATGCATTTTTAAATGCATTGTGAATGTATATGCTTTCACAGGCATTTAAAAAGGGTACAGCAAGCTGCTTTTTTTTTTTTTGCACACGAACGCACCACAAGTACATGTAAATGCAACTCAATAAATAACGAAATAAATCATGTCAAAAACGCACAAATGTACCTCAAGTGCCCTGCAACTGTACTGCGAATGCATTACAAATGCATGTAAAAACACACATGCGGAACTGCACACTGAATGTGCCCATTTTGCTGAAAAGAAGCCCTTAGGATGTTACAGTATTATGATGATGTGGAGAACTACTGGCAGCTTATCATTCATTGGCTGTGCTTATAAACACATGTATCAGCCTATTGGAAAGGGTGTTTGTAATATCTCCAGTATAGAATCAGATATGAATCAGAAATATTGTTTGCAAACATTCCTGTAATGCAAGTAATATACTTGGTGTTTTTATATATATATATATATATATATATATATATATATATATATATATATATATTATTATTATTATTATTTATTTTTTTACAGTAATAAAGCAGGAATTTTACTGTAGGGCTTTTGCATTGTTTGTACTTGCTGTCTTTTTATGTGCACATTGCAAAAGATTTTTGACAGAAATGCTTGGTGTATGTTATTTTCATGGCATGCTTTTGATGACCTAGAAAAAATTGTTATAGCCAAATATTTTACAGTTGTTCTGATGCTCTGACTTTTCTGCCTTTATTTTGCCTTTTACATTTTGTTTGTTTTTTTTATTCCTGATTGGAAACTTAAATGTACAAGACAGATAAGTAGATACCAGATTAGATTGATAAATAGATAGACAGACAGACAGATAGATAGATATATAGATGGATAGATAGATAGATAGACAGACAGACAGACAGACAGATAGATAGATTCAAATTGCCACAAATGTTACTACCTAACGATTACTAATATTTAGTAGCCCATACAAATGATTTATTGTGAAAACCACCACCATAGACTACAAATGTACTAATTCTGTGAAAACCTCACCCCATGACTAGACTAAGACAACCACTCCCTTCCCCCACTCTTCCAACATCTATAGTGTGTTAGCATGCAAGTGCAGGTATCCTGGCACTAAGTTTTTACCAGAGTAGAAGTAGACATCATCGGAGGCCTGGGAGAGGGGTCGGGTTAGGCTAGTTAAAAGGGGCTAGGATGGGGGGCTGCAGGGCCAATGATAATGCAGTACAGGGGGCCCTCCTGTACTTGGCCCAGGCCCCATCAGTTCAAAAGGGGGGCCCAGGCACCTGTTGAGCTGGAGATCTGGCTGTACTGTCTTATTGCACTGATCCTCTTCTGTTTCTCATTGCAGTGCTGCCATCTTCTCCTCCTCTCCCTCCCTCTTGAAAAACTGCAACAGGATTGTTTCTAGCACATGCACCCCTTCCATCTTCTATCGGGCCCCCCGGTGTTCCCCTTTCCCCCGAAGCGCTGCTAGCTTCCCTCCTCTCCTCCACAGCTGCAGGTACACAGGTGGCTATCATTTACTGGCCCCTTCCTTTCCTGAATGAGCACAGTGAGTGATCGGTATCAATCACTCCTCTGTGTCAATTAATCACTGAAACACTGTATGATTATGTTTGTGAATGAGCAGGAAGCCTCACAGCGCTTCCTATTCATTCATCTGTGCAGTGGAGGCTGTAGAGAAAGGGACTGAAAAATTGATGTCTTCAGTTACTTTGGGCCTGGAGGGGGGGGCTGTCAGATAAGCTGTATGGGCCCCCGTGATTTCCAACAGCAGCCCTGGGGGGCTGTGGGGATTTTAAAGAATTAGCAAACCTGTAATTTAAGTGACTGACTCCAATTGAGAAACTTATGTTAATGTTTTGTTTTATTCTGCACATACTATCGTAACAGAATTTCTGTAACCTATGAATATAGCTCGGCAGTCGGCAGTACTCTGTGCATTTCCATCCAGGGCTCTGTTTAGACACCATGCTACCCTAGTGAATGATGGCACCCTTTTGTGCATGCCCCATTACCTTGCAATTATCTTAGTGAAAAAGAAATCTAGAATGTACTATTGAAAGAAGCGTAATGTCTGCTTGATATTCAACCAACCAACAAACATAAGAAAAGACAGATGGTTTCAGAATTTAATAAACTATAGTGAGCCTTTTAATTCATATCAACACCTCTGCTCCCCTTCTTACAGTTCTTTTGGTGGATTTAGCCCAAAACATCCAGAGACGGAGAGAAAAGGAAAAGAAAACATGACAAAGTAGTTTCAATTTGTACATTATGAGACATGGTGTTCTCCCCTCTCAAACTTTTTGCAGAAGATGTTTTGTATTGTATTGAGCTGTAATTCACATAAACACCAAGAGCAGAGTTGGGCTCTAATTATCTCCAAAGCCACCTATACTTTATTTACACTTTGCCCACTGCAGCACAGGCACCTTGTGGAAAGTGGATATGCATGGATGATGCCCACTGCAGAAGAGAGCTGGGCAGTGCAGAGTGGGCCCATCTTTCTGGTGACGTCCCTCTTCACTCCCCAGCTGCTGCAAGTATTCTACAATTATTGACTGATGACTCATCAGCTGTCCGCAAGATTCCCCGCTGACCGCTGAATGTAAACAAGGGAATGCCAGCATTAAAAGAAAACTGTGTGGGAGTTCCCCCTACACTTATGCCAGGTCCTTTGTGTCTGGAATGGATTTTATATATAAGAATGGCATG
This sequence comes from Rana muscosa, assembly GCA_029206835.1. NCBI lineage: Eukaryota > Metazoa > Chordata > Amphibia > Anura > Ranidae > Rana > Rana muscosa. The sequence continues at coordinate 696,642,380 of CM055117.1, read as the reverse complement.
GGGTCCCTCCCAAAATTTGTACCAGACCCATGTCCAAGCATGCAGCCCGGCAGGCCAGGAAAGGGGGTCTAAACTATACCAGGCCACATGCCCTCAACATAGAGCGGTGCTTTGGGGCAGGGGGGATCCCCTTAAAGAACCTTGTCTCAATGAAGATGGTGGCAAGGGCCTCTTCCCCACAACCCTGGTTGTAGGGGTCTGTGGGCAGGGGTTTATTGGTGACGTCATCGGGTGGTCCTGTTCCTTAGTTTATTTAATGGTGGGTAGGCGGCGGATCTGTCATTCGATGGGAGCCAGCATCGGGTGCGAAACTCTTTTATTTTTGTCCGGTCAGCAACAGGCATTCATCGTGATTGATGCTGGATCTACACCGGGGACAATTTAAAAATAAATAAAGGACTTGTCAAAAACTAGATTCTGACTTTATTTACACTAATCTATTTTTTGGTGAATGAGTAGGGGTACCCAATACTAATTCACACAGGGGGGCCAGCATCTTACAGATTTCGATAAGCCCCCCGCCCGCAAATCCCCACAAGCAAAAGCCAGGGTTGTGAGGAAGAGGCCCTGGTCCCTATTGACATGGGGAAAAGGTGCTTTGGGGGGAGCCACCCTGCCCCAAAGCATTCGCCCATTTTGCGGGCATGTGGCCTGGCATGGTTCACGGGGGGCTGCTCATTTATTCCCCCTTTCCTGGCCTGCCGGGCTATATGCTCAGATCAGGGTCATGTATAGATTTAGGGGAAATCCACTTTTTTTTTTTGATGAGTCATCTATAGGCATGAGCCTGATGAGTCATCTATAGGCATGAGCTTCGAGTTCGAGTCAAACTCATGTTCGACTCGAACATTGCCTGTTCGCCCGTTCGACGAACAGCGAACAATTTGGGGTGTTCGCGGCAAATTCGAAAAGCCGCGGAACACCCTGTAAGGCCCCTTTCACACTGGGGCGGGCAGGAGCGGTGGCGGTATAGCAGCGCGATTTGCAGTGCTGCTATACCGTCGTTCTTACCGCGGTATGCGGTCGCTAGGGGGGTGAATTTAACCCCCGCTAGCGGCCGAAAAAGGGTTAATACCGCCCGCAAAAGGCGGCTATTGCCGCGGTTTGCGGGCGGTATTACCGCGGTGTCCCATTGATTTCAATGGGCACCCGCGGTAAAGGAGCGGTGAACACACCGCTCCTTTACCGCTGTAAAGAAGCGGCTAGCAGGACTTTTGGAGCGGTCCTGCTAGCGCACCGCTTCAGTGTGAAAGCCTTCGGGCTTTCACATTGAAGGCTACAGGGCAGGAATTTTTCATGCGGTATAATAGCGCTATTATTAGCGCTAAACCGCATGAAAAACGCCCCAGTGTGAAAGGGGCCTAAAAGTATATGGGAGAAATCTAAAGTGCTAATTTTAAAGGCTTATATGCAAGTTATTGTCATAAAAAGTGTTTGGGTCCCGAATAGTTTGCTGGATGTTTTTTTTATGACGCATTTCCGCATCACTTCCATCTTTGGTTGGGTGCCTGCTATTGCTTACAAGTATATGGATAAAACCTTACTGTATTTGTTTGACAACCTGGAAACGTAATGTTCTCCATATTGTGAAGTCTTACATCCCTTTGTACTTTCTTTGTAGAAAACCACAATAAAAATTGTTATTTGAAAAGTGTTTGGGGACCCGGGTCCTGCCCCAGGGGACATGTATCAATGCAAAAAAATAGTTTTTTCAGGAGCAGTGATTTTAATAATGCTTAAAGTGAAACAATAAAAGTGAAATATTCCTTTAAATTTCATACCTGGGGGGGGGGGTGTATAGTATGCCTGTAAAGCAGCACTTGTTTCTCGTGCTTAGAACTGTCCCTGCACAAAGTGTCATTTCTGAAGGAAAAAAAGTAATTTAAAAGCACTCGCAGCTATAATGAATTGTAAGCTCCCGGCAATACAGAGAAAAGTCATTGATAAAAAATGTAAAAAAATGCTTCGGGGTCCCCCCAAATTCAATTACCAGGCCCTTCAGGTCTGGTATGGATATTAAGGGGAACCCTGCGTAAAAAATTTTTTTAAATGACGTGGGGTTCCCCCCAAATATCCATACCAGACCCTTCAGGTCTGGTATGGATTTTAAGGGAAACTCCACGCTAAATAAAAATAAAAAAATGTCACAGACCCCCAAAGCATCCTCCCCTTGTTGAGGGCATGTGGCCTGGTACGGTTCAGGAGGGGAGTCGCTCTCTCGTCCCTCCTCTTTTCCTGCGGCCTGCCAAGTTGGGTGCTTGGATAAAGGGTCTGGTATGGATTTTTGGGGTGAACTCCACGCCATTTTTTTTTAAATTTGGCATGGAGTTCCCCTTAAAATCCATACCAGACCTGAAGGGTCTGGTATGGATATTTGGGGGGAACCACACGTCATTTTTTTTTTAAATTTGACGCAGGGTTCTCCTTAATATCCATACCAGACCTGAAGGGCCTGGTAATGGAATTTGGGGGGACCCCCACGCATTTTTTTATTTTTTTTATCAATGACTTTTCTCTGTATTGCCGGGAGCCGACAATTCATTATAGCCGCGAGTGCTTTTAAATTACTTTTTTTCCTTCAGAAATTACACTTTGTGCAGAGACAGTTCTAAGCACGGGAAACAAGTGCTGCTTTACAGGCATACTATACACCCCCCCCCAGGTACGAAATTTAACGGAATATTTCATTTCACTTTTATTGTTTCACTTTAAGCATTATTAAAATCACTGCTCCTGAAAAAATTGACGTTTTTAAAACTTTTGCATTGATAGATGTCCTCTGGGGCAGGACCCGGGTCCCCAAACCCTTTTTAGGACAATAACTTGCATATTAGTCTTGATAATTAGCACTTTTGATTTCGAACGTTCAAGTCCATTTTATTTAATAGGGTTCTAAAGTTCGCGCAAACTTTAGGTCTGTTCGCAGGTTCTGGTACGAACCGAACCGGGGGGTGTTCGGCTCATCCCTAGTCATCTATTAGGGACATAACGGTCAGCTTGTCAGCCCGCTCCTTAACAACCAGCTATTTACTGGTTGTTAAGGACACCAGTAGCCGCCCGCTAAGATAAAAACAAAGACAAAAAATGCTGGAAACCAGTGCTTAGCAGCGGTTGGCAGCATTTAGGAGCTTGTAGGATCAGTCAGCTTTTTTGTGCCAGAACATCGCTCCCAAAAATGCAAACAAACAAGTTTTTTTTCTGCTCCTAAACGCTGAAGCTTAAAACACAGTATGCATGGACACATAGGATAACACTATTTGCTTTTAGAAGCAGAAATAAAATGCTCAAAAGCTGCTGCAAGAGTGCATGGAGCCTAAAAGTCTAATGTCCCATACACACGATCGTTTTTCATGCCGTTAAAAATGCCATTTTTAAAAATGGGCATTAAAACCGATCGTGTGTATGCTCCAGAGCATTTTTAACGACGTGAAAAACGGCCATTAAAAATTCCGAACATGCTCTATTTTTTCACGTCGTTTTTCATGTCGTTTTTTTTAACGACGTGAAAAACGGTAGTGTGTATGCTTTTACGAGGTGAAAAAAAACCGCGCATGCTCAGAATCAAGTATGAGACGGGAGCGCTCGTTCTGGTAAAACTAGCGTTCATAATGGAGATAGCACATTTGTCACGCTGTAACGGACTGAAAAGCACGAGGCTGAAAAGCGCGAATCTTCGCTCAACAAACTTTACTAACATGAAGGGTGGCGCCATCCGAACGGAACTTCCCCTTTATAGTGCCGTCGTACGTGTTGTATGTCACTGCGCTTTGCTTGAACGTTTTTTAAATGATCGTGTGTACGCAAGACAGGCTTGAGAGGAAACATGAAAAAAAACGACGAGAAAAACGTTGGTTTAAAAAATAGCATGAAAAACGATTGTGTGTACGCCGCATAAGAGGAAAGAAAGGGCAGCATGCCAATGATATTACAGTGGTTAAAAACTATTTATTCTGGTAACACAAATTTACAGCGTGATATCCTGCCTGTCATTCACCTGCTCCAATGCATTTCACCCGAAAACAGCCCTATTTATGGAAACTCCACTCATGGGTTGAGGACAGGTGGGTTGTCTAGCTGTGGATTTGTGTTACTGGAATATACAGTGTTTGCAAAAGTATTCACACCCCTTTGAATTTTCCACATTTTGTCATGTTACAACCAAAAACGTAAATGTATTTTTTGTGGATTTTATGTGATAGATCAACACAATCGGTTGTAGTGAAACGTGACTGGTGTGGAGGAGGGGAACATAATTGTGAAGTTAAAGGAAAATTATAAATGGTTTTCAATTTTATTTACAAATAAATACTGTATCTGAAAAGTGCGGCGTGCATTTGTATTCAGCCCCCGTTACTCTGATACCCCTAACTAAAATCTAGTGGAACCAATTGCCTTCAGAAGTCACATAATTAGTATATAGAGGCCCCCTGTGTGTAATTTAATCTCAGTATAAATACAGCTGTTCTGTGAAGCCCTCATAGATTTGTTGGAGAACCTTAGTGAACAAACAGCATTATGAAGGCCAAGGAACACACCTGACAGGCCAGGGAATAAAGTTGTGGAGAAGTTTAAAGCAGGGTTAGGTTATAAAAAAATATCCCAAGCGTTGAACATCTCACAGAGCACTGATAAATCCATTATCCTGAAAATGGTAAGAGAATGGCACAACTGCAAACCTACCAAGACATGGTCGTCCACCTAAACTGACAGACCTGGGCAAGGAGAGCATTAATCAGAGAAGCAGTCAATAACTCTGGAAGTTACCATGGTAACTATGGAGAAGCTGCAGAGATCCACAGCTCAAGTGGGAGAATCTGTCACCAGGACAACTATTAATCATGCACTCCACAAATCTGGAATTATGGAAGAGTGGCAAGAAGAAAGCCATTGTTGAAAGAAAGCCATAAGAAGTCCCGTTTGCTGTTTGCAAGAAGCCATGTGGGGGACACAGCAAACATGTGGAAGAAGGTGCTCTGGTCACAGATGAGACCAAAATTGAACTTTTTGGGCTAAAAACAAAACGCTATGTGTGGCGGAAAACTAACACTGCACGTTCGCCTGAACACACCATGCCCACTGTGAAACATGGTGGTGGCAGCATCATGTTGTGGGGATGCTTTTCTTCAGCAGGGACAGGGAAGCTGGTCAGAGTTGATGGGAAGATGGATGGAGCCAAATACAGGGCAAACTTAGATTAGAAAAAAAACCTGTTAGAGTCTGCAAAATACTTAAGACTGGAGCGGAGGTTCTCCTTCAGCGGGACCTTAAACATACAGCCCGAGCTAAAATGGAATGGTTTATATCAAAACACATTCTGGTGTTAGAATGACCCAGTTAAAGTCCAGACCTAAATCCAATTAAGAATCTGTGGAATGGCCCAGTTAAAAGTCCAGACCTAAATCCAATTAAGAATCTGTGGCAAGACTTGAAAATGCTGTTCACAGATGCTGTCCATCCAATCTGACAGAGCTTGAGCTATTTTGCAAAGAAGAATTGGCAAAATTTTCACTCTTTGGATTTACAAAGCTGGTAGAGACATCTCCAAAAAGACTTGCAGATGTAATTGCAGTGAAAGGTGGTTCTACAACGTATTGACTCAGAGGGGCTGAAAACAAATGCACACCACACTTTTCAAATATTTATTTGTAAAAAAAATTGAAAACCATTTATAATTTTCCTTCCACTTCACAATTATGTGCCACTTTGTGTTGGTCTATCCCATAAAATCCCAATAAAATACATTTAAATTTTTGGTTGTAACATGACAAAATGTGGAAAATTTGAAGGGGTGTAAATACTTTTTCAAGGCACTGTATATCGTTTTAAGGCCCCATGATGTCATCAGTGTGCAGCCCTTTCCTTTTTCTTTGACATGCTGTTGCTGAGCGGGAATGTGCTCTTGAGCAGGCACCTGGTATATACCAAAGGGCTAGGGAGAAGTGAATGCTTTAAGTGACGTTGTCTGTTTCTGATTCTACCTGCTTTATATGTATTACATGTCCTCCTTCACATAGCATAACTAAAAAAAAATAACTTTAGGCTGGGTTCATACTGCTTCCGGATGCTGCTCGCAGCAGGGGTCTGGTGCATCCCTGTTCTCAGTTTCAGGGATGAATCAGGGCCGAATTATTTCCTGAATTCGACCCTGAAATAGAGCCAAAGACACCCAGGGCTCCTGTGCAAGCCGCTCCACAGCTGACACAGAGATATGTGAACCGGCTTCATAGAGAGCCAGTCACAATCTCCTGTCATGCGAATTGGATGCAGGGAAATCCTAATCCAATTTGCACAAGTGTGAACCCAGCCTCAAGCTTTAGATATTCTGTTCTGGAAATTCCAGCACTGCAAAATCCTGCTAGTTCTCTTATGATGGAAGCTGGGCTGCCATGTTTGCCATAATTAACCCTTTCTGTACTTTGCAGGCAAATCCTCAAGTTGTAGTTGTTAGGACTTTCTAAACTAACAAAAAGTTAAAGGTTTAGAAGCTTGACGTCGCTATTTAATATTGGTAAGAGGAGACTCAGCCTATCCTTAGTATAGACCCTCTCGGAGATTGTTAAAAAATCCATGAGGCCCTTATCTTCTCCATCTAAGAGGTTATATATATATATACATATATATATATATATATATATATATACACAGTCAGGTCCATAAATATTGGGACATCGAAACAATTCTAATCTTTTTGGCTCTATACACCACCACAATGGATTTAAAATGAAACGAACATGATGTTCTTGAACTGCAGACTTTCAGCTTTAATTTGAGGGTAGTTACATCCAAATCAGGTGAACTGTGTAGGAATTATAACAGTTTGTATATGTGCTCCCCACTTTTTAAGGGACCAAAAGTAATGGGACAGATTAACAATCATAAATCAAACTTTCACTTTTTAATACTTGGTTGCAAATCCTTTGCAGTCAATTACAGCCTGAAGTCTGGAACGCATAGACATCACCAGACGCTGGGTTTCATCCCTGGTGATGCTCTGCCAGGCCTCTACTGCAACTGTCTTCAGTTCCTGCTTGTTCTTGGGGCATTTTGCATGTGAAATGCATGCTCAATCGGATTCAGGTCAGGTGATTGACTTGGCCATTGCATAACATTCCACTTCTTTCCCTTAAAAAACTCTTTGGTTGCTTTCTCAGTATGCTTCTGGTCATTGTCCATCTGCACTGTGAAGCGCCGTCCAATGAGTTCTGAAGCATTTGGCTGAAAATGAGCTGATAATATTGCCCGAAACACTTCAGAATTCATCCTGCTGCTTTTGTCAGCAGTCACATCATCAATAAATACAAGAGAACCAGTTCCATTGGCAACCATGCATTCCCACGCCATGACACTACCACCACCATGTTTCACTGATGAGGTGGTATGCATTGGATCATGAGCAGTTCCTTTCCTTCTCCATACTCTTCTCTTCCCATAACTCTGGTACAAGTTGATCTTGGTCTCATCTGTCCATAGGATGTTGTTACAGAACTGTGAAGGCTTTTAGATGTTGTTTGGCAAACTCTAATCTGGCCTTCCTGTGTTTGAGGCTCACCAATGATTTACATATTGTGGTAAACCCTCTGTATTCACTCTGGTGAAGTCTTCTCTTGATTGGTGACTTTGACACACATACACCTACCTCCTGGAGAGTGTTCTTGATCTGGCCAACTGTTGTGAAGGGTGTTTTCTTCACCAGGGAAAGAATTCTTCGGTCATCCACCACAGTTGTTGGTAGGGTGTCTTCCGGGTCTTTTGGTGTTGCTGAGCTCACTGATGCATTCTTTCTTTTTAAGGATGTTCCAAACAGTTGATTTGGCCACACCTAATGTTTTTGCTATCTCTCTGATGTTTTTTTTTTATTTTTTCAGCCTAATGATGGCTTGCTTCACTGATAGTTACAGCTCTTTGGATCTCATATTGAGAGTTGACAGCCACAGATTCCAAATGCAAATAGCACACTTGAAATGAACGCTGGACGTTTTATCTGCTCCTTGTAAATGGGATAATGAGGGAATAACACACACCTGGAAGAACAGCTGAGCAGCCAATTGTCCCATTACTTTTGGTCCCTTAAAAAGTGTGAGGCACATAAACAAACTGTTGTAATTCTTACACCGTTCACCTGATTTGGACGTAAATACCCTCAAATTAAAGCTGAAAGTCTGCAGTTAAAGCACATCTTCTTTGTTTCATTTCAAATCCATTGTGGTGGCGTATAGAGCCAAAAAGATTAGAATTGTGTCGATGGACCTGACTGTATATATATATATATATATATACATACACATATATACAGTGACTCACAAAATTGAGTACACCCCTCAAATTTTTTTTATTTTTTTATTATATGTTTTGATGTGAAAACACTGAAGAAATTACACTTTGCTACAATGTAAAGTATTTAGTGTGCAGCCTGTATAACAGTGTAAATTAGCTGTCCCCTCAAAATAACTCAACAAAGTGCCATTAACCACTTAAGGACCGCCACCTGTATATTTACGTCGGCAGAATGGCACAGACAGGCATAGGTACGTACAGGTACGTCCCCTTTAAGATGCCGCCGTGTGGTCGCGCGCACGCCGCCAGAGGCACGCTCACGACCCTGCCGCTATCTCCGTGATCCCGACCGTGGGTCCCGTGGGTCCCATGGACTCAATCGCCGCGGGGACACTCGTGATCATCTCACGGAGAGATAGAGCGAGGAGATGCTTATGTAAACAAGCATCTTCCCGCTCTGCGTAGTGACAATGACACTGATCTCCGCTCTGTGTAATCGGAGCGAGATCAGTGACGTGTCACGCACAGCCCATCCCCCCTACAGTAAGAATCACTCACTAGGGCACGCTTAACCCCTACAGCGCCACCTGCTGGTTAACCCCTTCACTGCCAGTGTCATTTTCACAGTAATCAGTGCATTTTTATAGCACTGATCGCTGTAAAAATGACAATGGTCCCAAAATGGTGTCAAAAGTGTCTGATGTGTCCGCCATAATGTCGCAGTCACAATAAAAATTGCTGATCGCTGCCATTACTAGTAAAAAAAAAATATTAATAAAAATGCCATAAAACTACCCCCTATTTTGTAGATGCTATAACTTTTGCGCAAACCAATCAATAAAACGTTTATTGCATTTTTTTTACCAAAAATATGTAGAAGAATACGTATCGGCCTAAACTGAGGGAAAAAAAATATTTTTTGGGGATATTTATTATAGCAAAAAGTAAAAAATATAGCTCTATTTTGCTTATAGCGCAAAAAAAAAAAACCACAGAGGTGATCAAATACCACCAAAAGAAAGCTCTATTTGTGGGAAAAAGAGGACGTCAATTTTGTTTGGAAGCCATGACGCACGACCGCGCAATTGTCAGTTAAAGCGACACAGTGCCAAATCGCAAAAAGTGGCCTGGTCTTTGACCAGCAAAATGGGCTGAAGTGTCTAAACCACTGGCGGAAAAAGTAAGTACACTCCTAAGTGAAATGTCCAAATTGGGCCCAATTAGCCATTTTCCCTCACCGGTGTAATGTGACTCGTTAATGTTACAAGGTCTCAGGTGTGAATGGGGAGCGGGTCTGTTACATTTGGTGTTATTGCTCTCACTCTCTCATACTGGTCACTGGAAGTTCAACATGGCACCTCATGGCAAAGAACTCTCTGAGGATCTGAAAAAAAGAATTGTTGCTCTACATAAAGAAGGCCTAGGCTATAAGAAATTGACAATCAAGACCCTGAAATTGAGCTGCAGCACAGTGGCCAATACGATACAGCGGTTTAACAGGACAGGTTCCACTCAGAACAGGCCTCACCATGGTCGACCAAAGAAGTTGAGTGCATGTGCTCAGCGTCATATACAGAGGTTGTCTTTTAGAAATAGACATATGAGTGCTGCCAGCATTGCTGCAGAGGTTGAAGGGGTGGGAGGTCAGTCTGTCAGTGCTCAGACCATATGCCGCACACTGCATCAAATTGGTCGTCCCAGAAGGAAGCCTCTTCTAAAGATGATGCAGAAGAAAGCCTGCAAACAGTTTGCTGAAGACAAGCAGACTAAGGACATAGATTACTGGAACCATGTCCTGTGGTCTGATGTGATCACGATAAACTTATTTGGTTCAGATGGTGTCAAGCGTGTGTGGCGGCAACCAGGTGAGGAGTACAAAGACAAGTGTGTCTTGCCTACAGTCAAGCATGGTTGTGGGAGTGTCATGGTCTGGGGCTGCATGAATGCTGCTGGCAATGGGGCATTGTGGGAACCATGAATGTCAACATGTACTGTGACATACTGAAGCAGAGCATGATGCCCTCCCTTCGGAGACTGGGCCGCAGGGCAGTATTCCAACATGATAACGACCCCAAACACACCTCCAAGACGACCACTGCGTTGCTAAAGAGGCTGAGGGTAAAAGGCGATGGACTGGCCAAGCATGTCTCCAGACCTAAACCCAATTGAGCATCTGTGGGGCATCCTCAAATGGAAGGTGGAGGAGCATCATGTCTCCAACATCCACCAGCTCCGTGATGTCATCATGGAGGAGTGGAAGAGGATTCCAGTGGCAACCTGTGATGCTCTGGTGAACTCCATGCCCAAGAGGGTTAAGGCAGTGCTGGAAAATAATGGTGGCCACACAAAATATTGATCCTTTGGGCCCAATTTGGACATTTTCACTTAGGGGTGTACTCACTTTTGTTGCCAGCGGTTTAGACATTAATGGCTGTGTGTTGAGTGATTTTGAGGGGACAGTAAATTTACACTGTTATACAAGCTGTACACTCACTACTTTACATTGTAACAAAGTGTCATTTCTTCAGTGTTGTCACATTAAAAGATATAATAAATATTTACAAAAATGTGAGGGGTGTACTCACTTTTGTGAGATACTGTGTATATATATATATATATATATATATATATATATATATATTGTATGCTGTGTGAATGAGAACACAAACATATAGTGGGGTTTTCTCAAATGTAAACCTCCAAATTCTGACAATATAGACACGTATTTTTAAAAGAGCTAAATAACAGTGATCAAACTGACTGAAAAATCCTTCAGCATAGTTGGATTTATTTTTTTAATTTTAACAGCCTGAGACCAAAAAAGGGCAACCACCTCTGTGCTGGTTTTTAATAGAAAAAATGTAAACATGATGATTTTTTTATTTTTTTTGAGTCAGCAGAAATATATAAATTTTTGGTTACACTGTAACTCCAATCTATTTTAAAAAGGAGAGATATTGGCGATTTTTTTTTTTTTTGTTAAGTTAAAGCTTTTGTATACCTTTGGAATTAGTAGTTAAAGCTGAACTCATGGCAAATAAATAAGAACACAGTGGAAACTTTTTAACCTCTTGCCAACCACGTATACATATATGTGGCAGAAGATGGGGTGGGTATTTAAACTGTGTATTTAACTGTATCCATAAAGCATTAATATTCAAAAAATGTATTATCTACAGCTTTACAGCTTTGAGCTAATGAACCTGTTCTAATGATGAGCATTTGTTTATGCAAGTAAATAATTGCTGTTGCATTATCTGTAAATATGTTATTGTTATAAGTGGCAACCTATGTTTATACACAATAAATTAGCATACCTGAAGGCTTCTGTATACATACTATAAGAAACTATAATTTTGCAGCAAAAAAACATTGTAATAACTACAATTTTTAGAAGGCAGTATAAAGAGATTGGAATCATAGTTGTAAATGTTTACATTGAAGGAGCACATAAGTATATTTCTAGATCTAACCTGCATCAATATGTGCATGCAATAGTTTGCTGGCTACTCAGAGTCTATTGTTGCTCACACTAAGATACATAAAAGATCTTACAAGATACAATACATTGCTGGCATAACCAATTATATAACAATCCTATTAAGCAGATTTAGCAGACATTCATAGAGCTGTCGATTTACTAAATTCAAATAGGCTGTTCACTTTACAAGAGAATTTTCACTTTGCAAGGGAATTGTCCCTTCGCTTAGTAAATGAGGTGAAGTGCGAACGTCTACCATGCAATCACGTGCAAGCAAAACTGCTGTCTGAAACAGACACACTATGCAATCAACAAAATAAACAAAATTCAGCCACGCTAATAGTAACGTTCCAGTAAGAGTCCACTCAGCTACTGGTGATGACCCACGTGGTGAACATATATGTTTTCTGACACTTTTCTTCACTCAGCGGTGCACGCAAGCTCTAATTGTGACTGTTGTTTTCATCTCTGCACATTTAAAACAGACACATTATTTTTTAGCACAAAAAAGCTTTGCACTTTATTGATGTGTTTTGTAGCACCCTATTTGCTTTTAGTAAATCAATCCCATCATGGCGCATTTAGGGCCTGAGTTGACAGGTTTGGGTTTGTGTCGATGGCGTCAGCTTGACATCAATTTAAGACACTTCTGAGATCGTTCAGAATTCATTGAAAGGTGCATTTGACTTGCACTTGACCCCTTGAGCAAAAATTTGTTGATACAGGTTTGATAAGTTTGCTCCTTCACTGAACTTTGTTGTTAAAAACATTGACAGTGTAGACATTGCTGACACGCATTTTGCACACAAATGTAAACCAGACTTCACTTTTCAGACCTTGTGGAATATTATTAAATCTCTATTGAAGATTCATTCACAAGTACTGTATATAGCTATGCAGTCAGCAATGATTAGGGTGAACTACCATTGCTAAGAAACCCCTTCTGATGACTGCTGCTTTTTACATTGAGCTCAGGCTTCTTCTAAAAGTAAGGCCTTTACAAATCAGTGAACTTATTCAGGCTTTAGGAACGATCAAACCATCAGAAAATCCTGTTTTAACCCAACATATTCAGTGCATCCTGGGTAAATTCCACAAATAGTGCAAGTAATGGTAAGGGCTCAATGGCTTATTTTAGGATCTACAAACCTAAAAGGAAAACGTTACAACAAATGAAAAACTACAAACATTCAGAACTGCAAGGCCTGATTTAGATTTGCGTTTGGGGGCAGCAAAAAATGTGTAGTTGAGCCATGTTTCCGTTCCCCCCTATAGGCAGTGGACGGGGAGACAGGGATGTTTGCATGATGATGCATCACGGCATGCAGCTTAAGGGGAGAGGTTGGCTTCATGCCTGTGGCAAAGCCTGCTGAACAATACACATCCAAGTCAACGAGAAAGCACCACAAACGGTTGCGGGGCGTTTGTCAGAGAAAAAAGAGTTAAAACATGCGGTGGAGAGGCATCACATTGCTTCCTCACCACCTGTCAGTAGTTTCTGGAGTGTAATCCAACACAGATCAGGCTTCAGAGACAAGATAGATTTAGACGCATGTCTAAATCTACCCTTAAAGTACCCAAATAAACAGGATATTTTTTATATTTATATATCAGCACATCCCATTTTATGTTAGCTGCTGCATTATAAAAAAAAAAAAACATAAAGGATAGGGTTAATATTGCTTCCCACTGTGCCTACTTCATTTTAAATATCTTCTGTTTAAAAATAAAAAATAAAGTAAAACCTGATTGGTTACTCTGGGTTAGTGCGTTCTGCATGTTGCCCTTATTTACCTTATGTGCTGTTTTTTTAAAGCCACTACATTAAAGGACGTCTACCACAAACTAAAACACCCATGTAAATGGAAGTCGATGGAAGCAGCTACTACCCATCTTACAGGACTGTGCTGGGGGTGGATAACTACCAAGGTGGCCATGTTTGCTACCTCCAATCCATGCAGCGAAGAGGACCATCTTAAATGGTGGTGGCACTGTCTGTGTGTGTGTCACACATGCACAGGCAATCAGCTCAGTGGCATGGAGCCTGTTACAAATCCCCCTAAAAAATGTCCCCTTAAAATGTTTTTTTTTAAAGATATCCCTTAACCTATTTTGGCTTCCTGATTTTCATTTTTTTAAGCTCAATTATAGTGCTAAAAGGGCCAATGCAGTCTACTACATCTTAATCATCGGTTTTAAGAAAATATTACAAACAAATAAAATAAATGTAGCAACCTCTTCCTTTTTTCTAACATGCACTATGAATAGGTTGAATTTGGCTAGATTCCTTCTGTAACACAGGCCCTTTCATTCCTCCAGCTTTTATATGTCATCCCCAATGTATTTATTATTCAAAATGAAATGTTATTTTAATTAATATCTTTTTGGTGTTTTAGTAAGCTTTTCTTGCAAATATGAGGTAAAATAAAAACATAAATGTAGCTATTAACTATTGAAGCAAAAAGTAAATGAAATGCTCCACACATATAGTAAAAATAAACAATTGTCCAAGCCAAACTGTACAGTTTTCATTGTTATAGTCCATTGCAAGGATATGGCTTAGATATGTATTGGCAACACTGTAGAGGATTTGGACGCAGCAGCGCCCTTGATCACAGGTTCCCTGTTCAAATATGTAGCCCAGTAAACCAAATTGAAAGTTCCAAACATGACTGGAAAGACTATCCGAGACATCTTGTCAATCTTGCTGACACTGTTGTAAGTCTTTTTAGGTTCAGGACACTTCTCTTCCACAGCCTTAATGTGTAAGGGAGCAGCGTTTGAGATGACTGATGAAGACAGGTCTTTTGAAATATTTGGTGTGTAAGTAATTCTTCCTCCACCATATGTGTTTATGGGTTTTCGTCCAAGAGATTCTTGCTCTTTTTTCTGTGAGGTAAATGGAAATTGAAAAATCTTAAATAAAGTTGAACTTGGTTTCTGGTTTTACAGTAAAACTCAGCAGTACGTTCCACAACAGAAAAAAAAATGAAGCCCATTTTTGGGCAGAGATCTCTCCCCTCCCATCTCACCCTCCCACTCCCTTTCATATAGCGCCAACAGTTTGCTTTGCAACATCGGGTAAGACAGTGCAATTACAATACAATACAAAACAATACAGGAGGAATCAGAGGGCCCTGCTCATTAGAGCTTACAATCTAGAAGGGAGGGTCAAGTGGAACAAAGGGTAGTAGCTGTGAGGGAGGATCAGATGGACAAGATGAAAATACAGTTGTTAGGTGTGGATGGGATAGGCTTCTCTGAACAGAAGAGTTTTCAGGGATTGTCTAAAAGCTAATAGGTAGTAGGAGATAGGTGGACAGATTGGGGTAAGGCGTTCCATAGGCTTGGAGAGGCTCGGTAAAATGTCCTGGAGGCAAGCTTGGGAGGAGGTGATGAGAGAGCTAGAGAGAAGGAGGTCTTGCGAAGAACGAAGACAACGATTAGGTTGGTATTTTGAGACTAGGTCAGTGATGTAGCTGAGGGCAGAGTTGTGGATGGCTTCGTAGGTAGTCGTTAGTATTTTGAATTTCATTCGTTGGGTGAGCGGAAGCCAGTGGAGGGATTGACAGAGAGGAGTAGCAGACACAGAACGATTAGTAAGGTAGATGAGTCTAGCAGCAGCATTCATGATGGATTGAAGGGGGGATAGAGTATGTAGGGGTAAGCCAATGAGGAGGGAGTTGCAGTAATCAAGGTGAGAGATGACTAGGTAATGAATTAAGAGCTTTGTGGAGTCATTGGTTAGAAAGGGGCGTATTTTGGAGATGTTGCGGAGGTTGAGGCGGCAGGATTTGGACAGTGATTGGATGTGGGGCTTAAAGGAGAGTTCAGAGTCCAGGACTACACCTAGAACCTTGGCATGCGGGGATGGGCTGATAGTTGTGCCATCGATTTTGACAGAGAGATCGGGGAGGGGGCACGTGGGGGAGGAAAATTTATAAGTTCGGTTTTGGATAAATTAAGTTTGAGGAAGTGGTGTGACATCCAGACTGATATATCTAATAGTAAAATTGTGATACGTGAGGAGAATGATGGAGTGAGTTGAGGGGCCGAGAAATATATTTGAGTGTTGTCAGCGTAGAGATGGTATTGGAAGCCATGGGAGGCTATCAGTTGACCCAGAGTGGAAGTGTAGATTGAAAAAATGAGGGGTCCAAGAACAGAACCTTGGGGGACTCCAACAAAGAAAGGAAGAGGAGAGGAGGAAGTAGAATTGTAAGTAACGCTAAAAGTGCGGTTGAATAAGTAGGTAGAGAACCAGCGAAGAGTACAGTCGAACTTAATCAGCAATTAATCTCACTTAATCAGAAATTGTTGAAAAAGAAATATCTTAAGAAAAAAAATGTATACTTCTCTTAACTCACAACTTCTGGGAGTGATGAATGGTAGATCCAGTGCTGAAGTCTGTGCCCCCAACACTACAGTCTTCTTAATCCTGAGAGAACCCTGCTGTTAGACAGCCAATAAGAAGTGTCCGTGTCAACCAGGCAGTAATGTGGACACCTAAAGAAGGACCCACCTTATCTACAGGGAAGAATATAGAAGACTTGACAGCCAAGTTTTAGCTTAGGTCTAGTTTTTAACTAACTCAGTGATTAGTTGGGGGAGGGAGGCAAAAGATGACAGCTGGGGATATTCCTGAAGTCCAGCTTTAACCTCTTTGAGCTGGCGCCACCCGACCCTTTAACCACTTAAGCCCCGGACCATTTTGGCTGGTTAATGACCAGGCCCCTTTTTGTGATTCGGGACTGCGTCACTTTAACTGACAATTGCACAGTCATGCGACGTGGCTCCCAAACAAAATTGACGTCCTTTTTTTCCCACAAATAGAGCTTTCTTTTGGTAGTATTTGATCACCTCTGCGGTTTTTATTTTTTGCGCTATAAACAAAAATAGAGCGACAAATATCCCCCAAAAATATATATATATTTTTTTCCTCAGTTTAGTCCGATACGTATTATTCAACATATTTTTGGTAAAAAAAATCACAATCGGCGTTTATTGATTGGTTTGCGCAAAAGTTATACGGCTTACAAATAGGGGATCGTTTTATGGCATTTTTATTAATTATTATTTTTTTACTAGTAATGGCGGCGATCAGTGATTTTTTTCATGACTGCGACATTATGGCGGACACATTGGACACTTTTGACACATTTTTGGGACCATTGTCATTTTCACAGCGATCAGTGCTATAGAAAATGCACTGGTTACTGTGAAAATAACACTGGCAGTGAAGGGGTTAACCACTAGGTGGCGCTAAAGTGGTTAAGTGTGCCCTGATGAGTGTTTCTAACTGAGGGGGGGTTGGGCTCTGTGTGACATGACACCGATCTCCGCTCCGAGTACACGGAGCCGAGATCCGTGTCATTGTCTCTAGGCAGGGCAGGGAGATGCTTTTTTACACAAGCATCTCCCTGCTCTATGCCTCCGTGAGACGATCGTGGGGATCCCTGCGGCGATCAAGTCCGCGGGACCCGCGGTCTGACTCACGGGGAAGGTAGCGGGGTCGCGAGCGCGCCGGCAGCAGCGCGCACGCGACCCCCACGTCAGGCAGTTAAAGGGGACGTACAGGTACGTTGATGTGCCTGTACGTGCCATTCTGCCGACGTATATCTACTGGAGGTGGTCGGCAAGTGGTTAAAGGGTTTAGGATGTTGGAAGCGGGGCAGGGTTTATGATCATGTGACCACCATGATTGGCTGTCATGGTGGGTCACATGATCGGAAAGCTTCCGATTACATGCAGCGATTGTCAGCTTTCTGTTAGCCACTGAGAACTGTGTTAGGAGCACTCAGGGTGCACGCTCTTGACACAGCTGTATACCACCAATTCACACAAATATGCAGCCATTCTGTGCCATGGCCCACCTGTCAAGAGGCCACATAGTTGCGTGTGGTTGGCAGCAATGGGTTAAATTCAGGGTGTGAAAAATACAAATTCTTCATATTCTTATTTTTCATGAAAATAATTACAAGTATCTTTTGCAAAGGCTGCAGCTGGTGAGCAGGCTTAGAGCAGAGGTATGTGTGAAAGAAGGGATCTCTCTGTAGAAGTCTGACATGAACCCTTTAGTCGGAGCTATAACTAGGCAATCAGCAAAGCTCATGTTCCTTACTGGTTGCCTAGCTTTAATTTAGCAGGGGGTTTGTTAAACCACTGTAGAGAGACTATTACTTCCACACAGAGAACATTGGTCCTTCTCTGAAGTGAGCCACATATGTTTGAGAAAATTTGCAATTAAAACAGAAAGACTTTGCCAGATAAATTTATTCAGTACCTTAAGTTTTAAGATGTATTTTTCAAAAAATGAAGAACTTTAATGGAATTCTTCACAAAGCTGTAAATTCCTTTCTTTTTCTTTGTTGTCCATTAAAACAGGTGCAAGTCTTTTCACAGCAACAATTTTCATGGAGAACTGACAACATGCGGTCCTTCCTTGCTATGTTTTGACTAGCTTATTGTCCTATGCATTTTTCAGACTCCTGCAGACACCAGGTTTTCTTGCCCGCACCTTTCTGCAGGTTTCCAGGTAAAACTACTTCAATACACAGTATTATCTTTGTATTTAGATGTTTTCCTGGAGCTCAGGTTTGGGTACTCCTTGAAGCATTGCCTGGAGTTCACTCTGAATTTATAAATATAGCAATATGGCCAAAAGGATTCTTAGAGCCAATATTGGCAACCCTGTATTTCTATCAAAGGTTTCCTTTAAGAAACTACACAAAGCTAAAAAAACAATTTAAATAAAACTAGTGCTACACGGATAATTAAATCTCTTCACTACTGAGAGATTTAACCACTTGTTGACAATCATCTTATTGGCAGCACATTGATTCCAGGGTGCTGCAAATGTGGTAGCCAAGAGATAAAATCTCTCATTATCAAAGAGATTTAATTGCCCATGCACCCCTAGTCTAAATCTACAACTGGGTGACATTATTCTTAGCACTTTTTTCAATCTATTCTTATGCAATGCCAACAACATATATTATTAAGTTTATGTAAAACATAAAATTTTACTATTTATCATAAAAACTAGTTCTGATACTGCTCTCGCCCCATAATATAAGGGCAGAATAGCGCCTTGTGGTCCACAGAGAGAACTAGAAACACTGTAACCGATAAGAATGCAGCATACAGGAGAATCAAAAGATGTTTTGCACTTGAACAGATATAACAAAATGCTTTAAAAATTGTATATTAAACCACTGAGTTTTTATCAGTGTCTAAAGTGGGTCTTCATCTGCGAGGCCACATATATGCACACATGCAAAAGTAGGTAGATCAGGGTTTGATCTAAGTTAGTGTCAGGGTTAATGTTAGGGTTCACAGTCAGGGTATTTTAGTCAGGATTTTAATATTTTTTTTAGGTAGGATAAAAAAAAATGTGCACAGTTGTTTCTGGACCCTACTATGGGTACAAGCGACAAATAACACATAAATACTGTATATGGTATTGCTGCGATTGTCAGAAACAGGAGAAATTATTTTAGTTTTTTTCTTTGGTGGTGAGATAGAAATGTAAAAAATATTTTTTTTTTTTTACTATTTTGGGCCAGTTCTTCTTTGATAATAACAAATGTCAAAATTGCAAAATTGTGATCAGGCGTTCAGAATTTGTTTTACACTCCATCACAAAGGAATTAAATGTGAATGGTAGAAAAAAAAAAAGAAACAAAAAATGAACATAAAATAATAATTGGTCTATGTGGTATACAATCAACTGTGAATTTAGCTGATTGTATAAAGTTCATCTTTAATTGGTGTACCGACAGACAATTAGGGGACCCTAACAGTCCATTAAATTAGAAAAACTAAATTTTATGGTTGTCATGGCCTGCTACCTTTGCATTTTTGCCATGATAGCGTATTGTTGTGAGCATGCTTTTGGTACAGTGGTCTCATCAAATAATCAGATCTGATTGTTTCAAGGACCACAAATAGCAAACTATTCTTTGAGAACGATCCACTGGAGGACAATTTGCTCTTTTCGCGTTTTGCTGCTTTAATTTTATAGTTGTTAGTGAAAAAACTTTTCCTCAGCAGCTTCACATACTAATCATCTCACTATTATAAGGACAGAGTTTAAATTCGAAACGTGGCATTTTTACATTTAAAACCAACTGTAGCAAACTGACCCTTAATGTGAAGTGCAATAACAATTCATATCACACAGCTTAAACTACTGATGCATCTCCAGACATTTCAGACTAGCTTTAAGCAATATGACCCTTGCTGTGATGTGCAATAACTGTTTAGCAACAGAATACCCTAGAAATGTATGTTTTATTTCTTTGATATTTATAGATTGCCTGTTTTTTTTTCTCTCATATAACATATGTTCTATTGATCTTTTTTGCTTGTTTTTCCCAGTCAGGGAGAGGTGTGATTTGAATATTAATAAATATCATTTAATTATAATTTAAAGTGTTTGTAACCTCTGACTCCATCAAAGTAACACTGAGAAAGAATGTTTTAAAAGTTTTCTTAGTAGAAGCAAAAAAATAAATAAAAATGGCAGCATTGCACTCCTAATCACAGAAGAAGAATAAATCAGATTTTATTTTATTTTGAAAAAAACTCTTTAGGGCCTGTGTGCATAGGCTTCTGTTTGAGTCAAAACCTTTTCTCTACCCATAAGGCTAGGTTCACACTGTTGCGATGCAGGAACGCTGTGAATCCACCGCGGGTTCCCGCATGGCAGGTTTTCCGGTGACAGTTCACACTGCGCTATGCAAACTGCTGGGAGTGTCAATTAAAAGTTAATGACACCCCCAAATCAGTTTGCATATCGCAGTGCGATCTGCAAACTCGGACAGGAATTGGATCGCATGGGTGTGAACACCCATGCGATCCGATTCTGCTGCGGACAAAAAAGGGTCCTGTGCGAGTTTGATGCGAATTCAGCCATACGATTTGTATGGCTGAAATCGCACCGCACAGAGATCGCATTTGATGTGCACTTGCAGTGCGGTGCGGATCACATGCGAACTCTGACATCGCAGCAGTGTGAACCTAGCCTAAAAGTCAGTGGGAAAGCAAAAACTTCTTGAAGCAGGTTGATGTAGTTTAGAAGGAGGTCAAATGCATCTGTCAACACGTTGAATGATCTCAGAAGTGTCTCAATCTGATCTCAAATGCAATGCGGAATGTACCTGAAAGCAAGCTGTGTTTGCTCAGTGAAACATGTCTTATATGATCCACATTCTTATTAAGTACCCCTACCATGGGACAACTGATAACTATTCTATTTTTCAAATAATTTTTTTATGTATTATAAACCACAGCAGGATCACTCAAGAATATCACGAGGAATAAAGATGTTATGGCTCTATCCCATACTGTTTTTTTTTTTCTCCAAGTAATCCAATTTGTTGGAAGTAAATTAAGGAAAGTAAAAAAAAAAAAAAAAAGATGAAAAACATAAAAGGACTTATATATAGTGTACATTTTTCAATGTTACATATGACAGAAACAAAAAATAATTAATTAAACCTCACCAATATTTTAGAAAAGGATGTCTAAATTTTTTGCATTATAGTGTACCTCTAGGAAAATATCTTTTTTTGTTTTTGTTTTGTTTTTTGTTTTGTCTTGTTGTTGGATAGAGTTATTACTGTCTGTGTCTCTGTTGGGTAGGGTACCTCTGTATTTGCCCTGGTGACCATTGCTACAAAAACAGAAAATGATAGGATATCCAACATTTTTACCCCTTCCATAGGACTGGTACTCTTAAACCTAGAGATCGATACTATGCCTCTTACATTTAGATATGTAAGTACAAATGTTCTACCAGCAGCCAGATTGATGATAAAAAAAAATGGAAATCTGACCTCACTCCCTCTGACATTGAAACTGTTGACATTGTACAGATCAACCACACATATGAATTGATGAGGTCTTCTAGCAAAAGGCGCATACATGCCACCTGCATCATTATGGCATCCTTGGTTACAATGGTATGAGGTTAGTTACCTGAACAGACATTAATACCTCTTAGATTGATACCTTCTGGAGTAGTCCCCCTTCTGTTGTAGTTTATGTGGCTAACATGTTTGAATGTCTAAACTAGCACCGTTTTTTAGACCCGGGCACTGCGGGATGTTTGTGTCCGCTAATAATGATTTTAGTGTATTCTTATTGAAAATCCTTGGATATTTTCGGGGGCAGGGGGGGACTGTCAGGTAGACTGTAAAGGGCCCAGTGATTTCTAATAGCAGCCCTGCTGATGTTGCCCATGATGAAATTGAGTTTGACACCCCTGCACTAGATCATCAATTCTCTCCACCAATAGAGCATTGTACTTGGAAATTTCTTGCAATTTGTTTTTAGTATGTTCAATTCCCCTTCCAGAACCATGACCCTGGATTCCGTTTCCTACAGTTTTTGTTCTTGAACAAGTATATCTTTATGTAGTACCCAGATGCCTTTAGTAATGACATCTACTGCATCTTGTATACTGGTAAAATAAGCATTTCACATAGGTTGAGGCAATCTGACATGGTTAGCATCCTCCTCCTCATCTGAGAAAGCTGATCTCTGATCATCGCTTTTGACAGGTCATCTTGGCAGCGTTTTTATGTCACGATTTGGTGAGATATTTCTCTATCTGAGCCAAGGACCTATACTATTGGGATAAATGTGCTGCATAGAACAGTGGTATTATGTTTTAATATCACTCTGAGGAAACAGAGGCTACTCTTTACTGCTGCTGGGTTATCGGGTGCTGGAACTGGATGTTCCTTTTTTTTAATCAGAAGCCTTGCTAAAAAAAAGCAGTTTAGCCTAAAATAAAAGTCCTTTTGAACATAAAAAACAAAACAAAAAACAATACAACCCCCAAATAAATGAAAACCACAAAATATCATCCCTCTGAAAGATAAAAGGGACAAGAAAGTCTGACCCTAATTTCTCCCTATGCAGTTTGTCAGCTTTCTCTATCCCTTCCCTAAAGCAGCTTCCAATACACGAATACCCTGGTTGCTCTGTACCCCCTTCCCCATTTTTACAGTGAAGGGGCAGTATTGGCCCTTCTAGGCCTACTGCCAATAGTTCAAAGTCATGCAGTGCATTTCATTTTTTTCAAAAATTCTCCCTGGTGAATCTGCACAAAAATTCCACAGAACCGCAACCCTCGAACCCAAAAGATTTGCCTTAAACACATTGAAGTGCTGAAACCAAACCTCATTCCTACATATCATTTGCAATCGTCAAGAAATCCTTATATATGATCAGCTTAAAACCTGTGTATAGTTGAAGAACTTTAGCAAAGTATGTCACTGCACATTTAGGAGCACAGATAAAAAAAAAAAAAAAAAAAACGACATATGACTTTTTACAGATAAATAAAGAAACATCTTAAGGGAAAATGGTCTGTTATGTTGGTCCTTCAGGAAAACAAAATGTCTATGTATGATTACATCATACGAAATAACAGCTAACCCTGTCTCATGACAAGTAATGTAACTCTGTGGATATTAAAGCTATTAAACAACAAAACATAAAGGCAAGGGAGAGCAAGGGTTTAAGGTCAGATTTCAAGCTGAGGTTTGAATGTGACATTTAGTTCACCCTGAATGCCCTGCAGAGTGCAGCTATTGAAAGATTTGACCTGTTGACAGAATGACATTTTTGACAATGGGAAGTTATGAGATATGTACAAATATTGTGCTCTAAGAATGTCCTCTTATAAAACTTTAAAGTGTCCCCTATAAAAAAATTCTCTATTTGTGATATATTATTTGTGTATTTTTTATTTCTTCATAGTATTTGGTCACATTTATTTCCCTTTTTTAACAATTTCCAGTTTTGCTGTGCTATTTGGCTCAATTCACATAAGTGAGATAAAGGAACCTATAAACAGGAATAAGAATGGTATTGGAGGATGAGAACCGTTGACATTTTTCCAGGTGGGCTGCAATCTTTGCTGCTAACCCCACCACCTGCTGCATTGGTGGTCGGTGGCAGTGCTGGTAACCCTCACTCCACATTGGTGGTCAGTAGTTATTTAACTCCACTCTGTGTTCACTTACCAGATTGCACAACTCTGCATTGCTCTTTCCCTGATAACATTGGGCTGCGTTTATAATTCTGCTGTTGGGCAGAGATCACGCCACCTGGAAGTACTAGCTTCATGTCAGTGTTGGGTGTGGGAACATAGATAAAACCTCAGTACCTGGCACCCCCCTGCAATTCTGCAAAGTGCCTGATTCATGGTGAACCACACAATAGAAGTTAACATGCTGTGTGTTGCGCACCAGGGGTATAGCTAGTAGAAGTTAGTCACATTCAACTGGACTTGGTCTGTAATATTGAAGACATTTATAGTTCACCTATCTTTCTTTAGTTCTAATGAGTGTCAGGAGCATAGCCTGAAGTTTAGATCCATACAGGTAGCACAGCCACCTTAATACAATCACCATGGAATTTTCCAAGGCAGATTTCGATCATCTAAAAACCTTCAGCCATGTGAATCAAAAGGACCAACACATATGCAGACTTCCTAACGGGGATGTACTATGAACAGGGTGGTTCCACAGCTTCCATGCCATCCTGTTCTTGGGCAGTTAAAATCTGCCTTAAAAAATTCCATAGTAATTATATTATAACTTATTAAGAAACATGTGGGAATCCTTGTATGCAAAGTAATCTGACTACTCCTGCCCGTGGCCATGTAGCTGGTGCGTGTGCGTGACCGCAAACAAATGCACGTGTCAGTATGTTAGTGCCATTTGGTCTTATCCACTCTTGAGCATTTATGCATCTGTTCCTGCGTCCGATCCTCTGTTGTTGACCATAGCTGAACTTGACTTTGCCTAAACGCTGCCCGTACCGACCCTGACTTGCCTCTGGAATATTCTTCTGCCTGTTCCCCTGGATTATCTGCCTTGCTGTCACTGACCCTGGCCTGGCTCCTGACTATCCTGCCGCCTGCTGTCTGTGCCTTTATCTTCTGAAACGTTGCCAACCTTGACTGTATGACCTTGTCTTTGCTTGCATACCTGCATCTGCACCCGCTGACCTGTGCCTGCTCCAGCCTGGTCCATCTGTGTGCGCCTATCCAGCCTCCTCTGAACGTTACAACGCACATCTGCACCTGCTGGCAGAAGACTTTACAGGCACTTGTGCCACTCTGTGCTCTGGCAATTTCCTGTTACATTACCAGGGCTCCTGAGCCAGAGCTGTAAGAGAGGCCCATCTCTGCACCTCAGACTCAATCTCCAGGTACGTTACAGGATCATTGTGTTACCTGTGGGACTCTAAATGCTAGGATATATTCTTAGCACTCATTAAAACTAATCATGTATCTTGGATGAGCTGCAAATATATAATAATACAGATCAGGTCAAGTTAAATGTGACTAACTAGTACTAAATGTAGTCCATCAACTAATTCTTTACAACCACATGCATTATAGCTGCATATACATAGAGTCTTAATCAACAGAAGCCTTATTTTTACCTTCCTTGTCTATCCACATGTTTGGATCTCAGTGCTAACTGGCAATATTGGAAACCAAGTATGCAATCCAAGGTCAGAATTTAGGAACACACACATTATTGTTTTCTTCATTGTAACACAAAAATAGTAAAAAATAAACACATTAAACATGAACTGAGCAACATACATGATAGGTAGCACACATTGTTGTAATCAGTACCTTTATCTTTGCTGCTTCAAGTGCCTTTTTTCCATCCCAGGCCCAACTCCTCTTGGTAAAGTAGTTCACTGTTGCAAATTCTATGAGTGCAGAAAACACAAAGGCATAACATACAGCTATAAACCAGTCCATTGCTGTAGCATAGGCAACTTTTGGCAGTGAGTTCCGTGCACTGATACTCAGAGTGGTCATAGTTAGCACTGTTGTGACACCTGTGAATAAAAAAGACAAATTGGACTGATAAAACATCTGTATATTATGCACTCATTGTATTAAATCAAAAGCCACAAAAAACATTATTTTTATAGAGAATTTAGAAATGGCAGTTGCTATATGTCCTATATTAGTTAAAATGTCCCCTTTTCATTAAAAACATGTTGTCCTATGTCTTCACAAATCCCTACACAATGAAACAGCAGTGGAGTACTTTTCAGGTTTGTTGGAAACAATATAATATACCAATGCATAACATAATGTCCAATAAAGTGAACCTGTAAAAAAAGCTATGAACATGACATATGTAGCTGTAGACATTATGGAAATGTCATCCGAACAGTAAAGAGGTCCAATGCACCCTCTACTGAGTCCGACCTATAGCTTTACAATCTGTAAAACACATACTCTTTGCTGATTAAAAAGATCTGGCTCTGAATCAGCAGGGGATGTGTTGGACCTCTGTAGAGAGACCACCGCTTCCACACAGAGAGCAAGGACTTTACTCTGCAGCATGCTAGGAGGACACAGGCTTTTCTACTTAGGCTTTGAATGCTTTTTAAAGGAAAAAAAAACAGAAAGTCTTTGCATGCCACTTGTTTTGACACACCTAGAATTTATTCAGCTAATATAAAACTGAGATTTCAGTTAGGCTTCAATGTTTCACTAACTTGCATAAACACGCACCTTAAACTGTAGAAAAGTTGATTTAAAATGTAATAATCAGAGAAAATACATTTTTTAAATACAATTTAATATAATTTGAAATATGTAAGCCTCCCTCATTATGGTATGGTTATCATTAATGGAGAAAGTGTTCTCTCTTAGTCTACTAAATATTTTTTTACTTCAACCAATGAATGGAAGTTTGAGGCAAGCACAGATCAATAAAAGAAAGGGATAAAATTGCTCATATGATACTACCTAGACTAAGTACAGTGTCTTATACTGTATATAGCAAGAAAATGGCAATCCTCTGAAATATCCTTTATATACATAAGAACAAGCTACGCGCACACTTTTCAGAATAGAAGGGCCTTAGTCAAAGCTATCGCCTTGTGAGGCAAAATTGCTTTAAAGTGGAGGTTCCGCCAATTTTTTTTTATAAAAGCCAGCAGCTACAAATACTGCAGCTGCTGACTTTTAAAAAATGGACACTTACCTGTCCAGCGCGCCCGCGATGTTGGCAGACGAGGTCGAGCAGTCGCTCGGTCCTCGGATGCTGCCGCCGCCAATCTCAGTGAGGGAATCAGGAAGCGAAGCCTTGCGGCTTCGCTGCCCGGTTCCCTACTGCGCATGCGCGAGTAGCGCGGCGCGCTGTCACTGGTCCCCGCTCTCTCCCGGGAACAGTGTGTTTCTCAGAAGACAGCAAGGGCGTGACCTGAAGGGACGTGACTCCCGCGGGAGTCAATACCCGGAAGTGGTGCAAATACCTGTCTTAGACAGGTATCTGCATCCCCCCGCCCCTGAAAGGTGCCAAATGTGACACCGGAGGGGGGGAGGGTTTCGAAAAGCAGAAGTTCCATTTTTGGGTGGAACTCCGCTTTAAATACTCAGCCCCACTCAAATGGTAGGAGTGAGCATATAGAATAAAGAGCATTTTAAAAGCATTGCATTACAAACTAACATATCAAAGTGTTACTAAACCTAGGACCCTTCATTCACTGTTCTCCCACAATACAATGCCAGTCAGGGAGGAATGTGTACTATTGTTGGTACTTCCTGCTGCAACTACATTTCCAATAATTGGCCAAATATAATGTTGCACTAAATAAAGAGAGGTTTAAAAAATTAAACCAGCAAGGCACGTTGCAAAAGAGTCCACACAGTGATAAACAGTGATAAACAAGTCCAAGGTATTCCACGGTGCACTACTGCTCACTAGAATAATTTGTGATTCCAGAAAGAAAGCCTCCACCTCATAAAATGGCCCCTTACCAGCTCCTTATGACCTCCTATTACAGAAGGTCTTTCTTGCTTTTGGCTAGTATACCCAGCCAAGGCCTTTAGTCCTCCAGTGGGGTCCAGCTGAAGAGCAACCGCCACTCAAGGGAGAGCTTTTCCTGCTGCCACTTCCAGCAATGTCTCCTCTCTACTTCCTCCCGCCTGATTTCCAATTATACTGAAGCTGAAGGTGCTATCAATGCTCATGTAGAAGGAGTTCAGCGGTTGAAGCAATAATTTGGAGCCACACATACTGATAAACCCTGGGCTGGTTTGACAAGTTGGGTTGACTGGATCAACTCATCCAACTGATTCACGGGTTTTGGAGGCTGGGTGGCTGGTCTCTTACACGGGCTCCTCTATGTTATTGGAATAAGTATTCTCATACATGCCTTGGTTAAACTTGTGCCTGCTCTTTTTAAATGCTGTCTTAGTATCTGCACTATAAGATATGATATTAATACTGTTCGTTCTGAGCCTGCAGATCTGAATCATCTATTCACCTATGATATGGTGGCCACATTTGTCCAAACTGAAGCTGATAATGTTGTCAGTATCACCATCTAAAAGATAAAGAACTCGAACAACAGGAGGGACTGTTAAGATGAGATGCAACATGGATTTGAAATGTTATCATGTAACACGTTCACCAGGAAACTATTTCAGCATGACTTATAAATGAACTATAAGTGTACTGTTGTTTACCTCTTGTTGTGTTCTGGGTGTTTCTCCTACTTTTAGCCTTGTCTAGACAATGTAGGAATGAAAGGATGTCTGTAAGACTAGACCCAGCATAGTAGCTATTGTTACTGACATGTGGGATGTGTGGGATGATGTGATTAGAAGCAGGTGGAAAGGACAGGAGGCCTTGTGCCTTTAACTAAGATTCTTTCTTATATATTATGGGTTTCTTTCATAATATCTTTAATTATCGCTTTGGCTGATATACAAAAATCAATTAGTATAAAAGCGTCATTTATCCGCAGTTATTGCTATTTATCATTTATGTGACATTTAAAAATGAAGTCTCAGATAATCAGAATTTCCCCCCTTCCCAAGGATATGTGCCTGAGATAGAGAATAGTGAGAATAAAGTAGACACTATGTAATGAACAGAATACGTAATACGCAATATAACATAACAACTGTGTGTTTAATCCTGTATGTTTGTCTCTGCCTTTGATGCTCTGTGATCCAGTGTACACTGCTGTTACTCAGTAAATCATACATAGACGGAAGATATACCTGTGTGGATGTCCTTCATTACACGGCTATTTTTTTACAACATGGAAATGCAATTATTTTAGTACATATAAACCGCTAAATACCTTTTCTCATCAGCAGTATATAGCAGTCTTATGACTTCTATCAGTGTCTGGCCGAGCACTAGTTAAAGCTTGTAGGAGGAGTTTTCATTCTTCTATGACTGTCCTGTGAGGCTGCATGACCTCTGACGTTCACATGCACCCTCCAATAAAAATAAAAATAAAAAATTCTCTATCAATACACACCAAAACTGAGCATGTGCAGAGTTTCTCCAAGACCCTGTACTATCAGGAGATGGATTGGGGACAGTAAAATGAAGGGGAGGATCAGAGAAGACAGGATCAAACAGCCTTTTATACACAATGCAGAGGATTAACCCCTTAGGTTCCACAGTGAGTATAACAAGCATGCTTTACTGCATATACAGACTGATTTTACTGTTGTGGGTTTAGTAACACAGCAAACACAGAAACAAAAGAAGGAACAGCAGAAAAAAGACCAAGAGGTCCAATGAGTTTGTCCCATTTTTTTTACATTTATACATGTTTTTTTGGTTTTTTTTTTCGTTGTTTTGTTTTTTACTTTTTTTGTCTAACGATAGATATGTTTGTCCCAAGCATGTCTGAACCCTGTTAACGGACTCACTACCTCTGCTGGAAGCTATTTCAAAGCATCAAATACTCTTTCAGTAAAAATAATACTTTTTAAGATTAGCTTTGAACTTTCCTCCTGCTAAATTGAAGTTACGTCCCCGTGTTGTTAATCTTGACTTTATATTACAAATACTGCTCTCCTGAACCTCATTTGCCCCCTTGCTATATTTAAAGGTTTCAATTATGTCCCTCTTTTCCCTTTTTGCCTCCAGACTGTACATTTTAAGTTCCTGGTGTCTCTCCTGATATGTTTTATCACTCAGACATTTCCTTCCTTCTGCTGGTGATCCCTTTAGTAATGCACCTTAGAATTCTATTTGTTTAACCCACTGCCTGGTCACACTGTTTTCTCATTTAGCAATCATCAGAATTAAGTACTCCCAAATCTTTTTCCTCTGTAGTGCTGGCCATAATTGTACCCCCAATGTTGTACTCTCTCAGGGGATTCTTTTTCCCTAGGTGCATAATTTTACATTTAGAAATATTGAACTGCAGATTGCACTGCTTTGACCAATCTTCCAACAATGCAAAATCATGTTCCATGTTACAGACACCTCCAGGGATATCAAATCTATTGCACACCTTTTTGCCATCAGCAAAAAAGACATACCTTACCCACCAACATATTTGTTGCAGAGTAAACAGAACAAGACCTAGTATAGAGCCCATCACAACTTCAAGATTCTTCCTTGCAGTGGGGTTGTGCCTGTATTGCAAGGGTTAACTCCTTGTTTATGTCTAGGAGGCATGGAAAATAAGACTTATTTAGCCTATCCTTCAATCCTCTGCGCTGCTAGACCACTAGCCTCCACAGTGTCGTCTCCCCTACTCTTTAGTGGTCTAAGGTCCTGACATCATCAAGACCAATATAGTGTCTATAGCCCTGCATTAGGCATGAGGACAACAAGGGACAGTCCACTGCCAGAGCACAGGGGAGTGCCGTCTGATGGCAGAGTGGAGAATCAGGTAAGTAAATGCCCTTTCAGCCTCTCTTAGACCTAAACAAGCAGCTAATCCTTGCAGAGTGGGTGTAGCCCGGCTGTATGGGAGAATTCTCACTATTTCCAGCATTTTTTGGGCCTTAGGACCCTTTCAGATGGGGTGGACTCCATCCAGGGGAGTCTCTCCGCTGATCCCCGCTGACCAGGCGGGTGACAGGTCTGTGTCCACTTCGCTATGCAGAGCGAACACAGACACAGCCCACTGTTCTCTATAAGGCAGTCGGATGGATACAGACTGTCTTTCCATTTCCATCCGACTGTCATCCATTTCAGTCTGCCGAACGCATAGAAAATCTACATTAATGTCCAAACACAATAAAGCTAACAAAAACAAATGTATAGAAATATATCAGTGGTAACATATACAGTAAGCTTCGTCTTGCAGCATTGTTCAAGTATTGTCTCCATAATTCTGTATAGTGTGTATGTAGCCTTTAAATTCCAACAGTAATATTGTATGGCAATTATACTGGGCCACTGAGAACATATTCTGAACTGGCCACAGAAATGTGCCTCATTTATCATATGTCTTAAGATGTGTTCTCTGTCACCCAACAATCACTAATTAGATTCAGGCTTACACTTGCAAGAAAACTCAGAAAGAAGATGTCTGAATGTAATTGGTGGTTGTGTGGCAACACAGAATTATTATTACCTAGGCTAGGACAAATGATGAATGAAGTTGGCTTATAACAGCTTTAGCATATAAGTCTGCAGTGGGCTGACTACCCAGTACTTGCTTCTGATTTCCTTTGTAGATACAAGCAGCAAAAATAATAGTTAAAAATGGCAGTGCTATAATGCCTAATAAAGACTGTGCTTATTTAATGAAAAAAAAAAAAGGCAGTGCTATCTTAAAGTGGTTGTAAACCCACTTTGTAAACAAACACCTACAGGTAAGCCTAGATTAAGGCTTACCTGTAGGTGCATGAAATATCTCCTTAACCTACACGGTTAAGGAGATATTTGCATTTAAAACCGGCGCCGCTGACGTCACGCGCATGCGCACTAGCGGGCCGGCTTAGTAGCCCGATTTCTGAGTGGAGTTAGCCGGCCCGAGCGCGCATGCGTGTGATGTCATCGCCGCTCCGGGGCCAATCACAGCGCCGGAGCGGCGATACACGGAAGGCAGAGGGGAGCGAGATGGCGGCGGCGACGGAGGTGTCCGAGCACCGCTTCGGGGGCTTCGATCTCAGGTAAGTGATTCATAATGAGTTAGTATGCTATGCATACTAGCTCATTATGTCTTTATTTTGCAGGTTGTATATAAAAAAAAAAAGGCCGGGGGGGGGGTTTACAACCACTTTAAAGTGTTACTAAACCCATGTCCCTGCATTCACTATATCTGGTCTCCCACAGTACACAGAACATGGAAATGCAACAGTTTTTGTAACTATAAACTGCTAAATACCTTTTTTCATCAGCAGTTAGAGCAGTCTTGTGACTTCTATCAGTGTTTGGTTAAAGCTTGTAGAAGGAGTTTTCATTCTGCTCTGACTGTCCTATAAGGCTGCAGGATTCCTGAACCTGTGTCTGGACAGTGCTGATTGGCTTTGTGCTGATCACATGCACCCTCCCAAGAAAAAAAAAAACTCCCTAGCAATACACACCAAACTGAACATGTGCAGTTTGTCCCCTAGCCTCTGTTCTTTCAGATAGATTGGGGACTGTGGAAAAAGGGGAGGAACAGGGAAAACAGGATCAAACAGCATTTTTACACAATGCAGAGGATTATCCCCTTAGGTTCCACAGTGAGTATAACAAGCATGCTTTACTACATATACTGATTTTACTGTTGTGGATTTAGTAACACTTTAACTTTGAACACACAGGGCCATAAAAAAAAACTGTGCACTCAATCAATTTCAACCCATCTTATTATCACAAGTGTGGCCTCCTTGTAATGAAAAATGTGCTTTGTTAAAGACTGATAAAAAATTAGAAATTGCTACTAACGTCATTTAGTAAGTCTGTGCTATTAAAGTCTTTGTAATGTAATTAGAATTTCTCCCAAAAAATCATATTACCCTTCTTTAAAACTTTGGCTTTGGTATTAGGGTTTTCTATAAATCCTGTCCCATGTTACTGTAATTGCCTAAGCAGGGCTCATTTACTAAAGAAAATGAATAAGATCAAGGATAACTTATTATAGTATGCTTGCATTGTTGGGCCACATATGTTTACAGATCTCTGTGTACAGAGCCTACATACCGTAGCTCATCGAACACAGATATTCAATGCATACAGTGTAGACCTAGTTTTCCCTGGGACATCTAAATAATGATGCTTTTGTGTCTTCAGCTCTAATAAGGTGCACTAAGGAATGCAAACCTAAACATTTTACTTGGATTTCATTTTGTATAGCGTAAGGGAGGGTTATAACCCCAGTCATTTTATTTTTTGCCATATGTGTCCCATTGAGGAGATTTACCTTCGTTTCATGTCCCATAGCCAAAACAGGAAGTGAGAAGAAACCCCTGAAAATTTAGGAAATCCATTGGGGATCCCCAGGTCTTCAGAATTTGTGTCCCCAATGGAAAATGTCCCCTCTATTACTTTTCTGGGGACAACTAAAAATTTGGGGTTTCTTTTACTTTCACTTTGATGATAACGGTAAACAGGACAAATATAGAGGGTGAATCTCCCTAATGGGGCACAGACATAAATTAAAATTGTAATGGGTTCTAATCAATCCAAAACCTTTAGATATACTTTAAAATAATTAAAAGAAAAGGAGAGCATGCTTTGCATTTTCAAAATGAATGCAAAGTGTTCTTAGATTAGACAAGGTGGAGAGACAGAGCAGTGATGTCAGTGCTAGACCCAGAAAGAAGTGGAGGTTAATGGAGTATCAGTATTTTTCTCTGTCTCAAAAATGAGACATCAGGGGTCTGTTTAGACCCCTGATATTTCACCAAAGACACCCAGCAGGACTCCTAAAAATGTTTAAATAATAAATAAATAATATAGTTAAAAACAATATACATATATTTTTTTTAATAAAAAAATATTAATAAAAATAAAAACCTTCTGACACCGTCCACTGCCATACTGACACCGTCTTCTTCTCCACTGACACCGTCTTCTTCTCCACTGACACCGTCCTCTGCCCTATTAACACAATCCACTGTCTTACTGACACCAACTTATGCTCCACTGACAAGTCCACTGCTCTACTGACACCATCCACTACCCTAGTGACACCAACCTCCGCCCTACTAACACTGTTCACACACCATCCACTGTACCTACTGACACTGTCCACTGCTCTGGCTGATGCTGTGCACCTTTTAGGTAGTGTAAATTTATATTTTTACAGTGACATTTGCTTTATTATAATTTTCGAAGTTTTCCTTGCTATCTATTTAGGCCTGGCTAGTTAATTTCTAAAAATAGGGACACAAACCCCTGGTGATCTTTGATCTCTTTCATGTTATTCGGGTATATCTTCACCTCTCAAAGGTTGCCTACCTCTGTCCTAGACTGCTCTCCTGATTTTGGACTATATGCACTTACTCCTCTCCTCATCTCCATTACATAAGGAGGAAGAGTTTGGTAATTTGCAGACGATACAAGGGAAAGCTGATAACATTGCTTGAGATTTCAGTTCACTGCACGGAACATTACAAGGACACTGGATTTCCATCAGGCCCAAAATGTATTTTTCTGTTTGAAGAAAATGTACTTAGCATGAAAAAATAAAAACGATTGCAGTCACCGCAGCTAACGGCTGCAACATATTAAAATTTTCCACTGAATATGCACACACATGTGCTACTGAATAGCTATAATTCATCCTCTACCTTTTCTTTTTAGCATAATTTATCTAAAACATATATAATAATGCACGATAGCTCTCTCAATTAAAAGGGTGACTACATTTGTGGGCAAATATATCCAAAGAGGAATATTCTCTCTGCTTCTAAAAAAAATCCTAATTGAATGTAAGACTATACAGTTAAGAATTTTATTTAGCCTATAAACATTTTACATTGAATTTGAACAAACATGTACTTCTGCATCATTTACCTTATATCTTTTTTTTTAGCATAATTACATTACCATATGATTGCTCTCTCACGTGTATTATTTAAAAACAGCATGGTAAAAGCTGGTTTTACATGTTAGGAAAGGCATGCAATCCTAGATTTTATTTCATTTTTCTAAAATATGTCATCTAAAATCAGGCATACGGTCAGAAGCATGTACATTCAAGGTCAAATATCCTACTGTTGCTTTGAAACCTTAGGTTTTACTTGCAAGGTTATGTACAGATATGCATTTGAATAAGCCTGTGAACATTTATATACTGAACGTCTAACTGCACAAGCACTTTGCTAAACTGCTGTAATGCAAAACTAAAAGACCATAAATAATTATATACAATGCTGTCTTCGCCTTTCCATACTTCAAAATGGTTAAGCTTTCTCTATGTTATTGCTTGGTAATGTGAAGCATTTATCCTGAAAGATAGTCAGGTCATCCAGTATACTGCTACAGGGACTTTTATCGAATAGATTTAATTTTAACTTGGTGGCAGATGCAATACACCAGGCATACTCATAATTTCAAGTGCAAAATTTATAGGTAAAAAGGTTCTTTGTCTGCAATAATGTATTGAAGGTTTTGGTGAATGCAAATAGTAAGACAGTGAAAAAGGGTTTTAATGAACAGCTCATGGCAAAAATCTGTAAATCTGCAAACTAGTAGCAATAGCCAACAAATATAATAACTGGACTCAGGTATAAAAAAAAAAAATCCACTTCATTTACCTGAAAGTTGATGTTTACCCAAAATGTTTTTTCTTTATTTTGGATAGTGTTGGGAAAGGTTAGAATTTCTGGCAACTTTTGTATTGCAATTAGAGTTTCCTTTAGGCTGGATTCACACCTATGCAGTTTTAGTGCTTTTTGCATTTTGCAGATTTGCACTACAGTCCATTTAACATGGTTTCCTATGGAACACGTTCTGTAGTGCAACTTTGCAAAATGAAAAAAGCACTAAAAATGCATGGGTGTGAATCCAGCCTTAGCAAGAGTTTCCCTCAATTCCTGACCTGTTGACAGCTGCCACTTGGCACAGAAAGTTGAGAAAAATGAACATAGAAAGAAAAAAAACGGAAAAAAAAAACAGCTCTTTTTGTAGAGTAAAGAATTATTAGAACCCCTGGCAGGTCTTCTTTTTTGCTGTTTATGACTTTGTGGGGGTTTCTCTTATTTTCTTCTTCCAGATAGCAATAAAACAGCAATACAATCTTGACAGAATATCTAGCCCTTCCATATTCTATCCAAATCAAAAGCACACGATAAAGTATTTACATTTTATGAATACATGAATAACAGTATAGTTATGATAAAAAGTATAGCACTCTGCTGTTTAAAGAATGACTGTATTAATCATTTTAAGTGTATGTCTGGGCAAAATAAAGAAACACATATTCCATACATCTCTGCAATACATGCATATTTCACCATGTTTTATTCCTGTAAAAAAAGCTGCAAGTTTTGAAAAGTACATGGTGATCCTGCCAGAAAACGAATGAGCCCAACTTCCTGTGGTATGTTGACATGCTTCCTCTGCTACTGTATACTGAAATCCCAAGTGTTATCAGCCTTGCCTGAGTTCTTCTTTGCTGGAGTATAGAACTCCACCTATCTTCAACTCCCTCTAATCCTCTCCACATGTATATGTAGCGCTACCCCCAGTTAAGAGAGCCGCTGGATTTGTTTTCGGGCCCTGTGTACAGCACCATAGACATGTGCACTGCCAAAAAATTCGTTAGTTTTCGTTTTTGTTTCATTCGTTTTTTTTTTTCGTTTTTCGGGTCATTCGTTATGATCGCAATTCGTAAATTCGTAAATTTGTACATTCGTAAATTTATACATTCGTAAATTTGTACATTCGTAAATTTGTACATTCGTAAATTTATACATTCGTAAATTCGTACATTCGTAAATTTATACATTCGTAATTTCGGAAATTTGGAAATTCGATATTTTCGAAAACCCGAAAATTTGAAAATCTGAAAAAATAACTATTAAATTATAGTTGTAATTTCCTTTCAAATTTGGCTGTTAGCGAACGTAACGAATACAAATTTATCTGAAGTTACGCATAACCTGAAATAACAAATGCTGCATCTAAACAAATGGAACGGAACAAATTAATAATAATAATAATAATAAAACGTTTTTATTATTATTATTGTTATTTATTATTATTATTAATTCATTACGTTCCATTCGTTTAGATACGACATTCATTATGTCGGAAAACAATTCGTAACTTCGTTAAGTTCACTAACAGCCAAATTTGAAAGGAAATTACAATACCTACAATTGAATAGTTAGTAATAGTTAAGTTATTAGTTAATTATTATTTCAGATTTCCGAATTTACTAATTTACGATTGTACGAATGTACAAATTTACGAATGTACGAATATTCGGAAATTCGTAAATTCAAATTTACGAATTTCCGGATAGTTGTACATTCGTAAATTCGTGCATTGGTAAATTCGTATATTCGTAAATTCGTACATTCGTAAATTTGAATTTACGAATATTCGTTAAAATTCGTTAAATGAGTTTTCGTTAATTCGGATATTTCCGAATTAACGAATTTGTCGAAATTCGTTAAAAAACGAATTCGGAACGAAACGAATTGCACATGTCTACAGCACCACCAACCCCCGGCAATCTGCTCGACCCACCCTGGCACAGTTAGTCTAGGGGTTATATTCTTATCATAATCAATTGGTATTGTAAAGGCACCCTCTTTACAGTAAGACAACACACAAATGTTAAAGATTAAGTATAACAGCTTTACTTTGGTTGAAAAAAAGGCTTAAGCAGAATATAATACACACAACCGGCTTGCAGAGCCCTGCAGCAATCAATATAGCACACAATAATGGCGCTGCACGGTAATTCACCACGCGTAGCTATTATGGTATACACGCCCTGTGGCGCACTAAACAATATCCTATCTCCCCACCCTGGCCAGGCCTGACCCAGAATAAATCTCAGTCCTTCCTATAGGGATTTCTTTGCATGCAAACTTTCGGTGGTGCACTTGATGAATAGTATTTATAATCCACAAACTCGCAATCACTAAGAACACTATGCTGGGAGAACACTTCAACTCTGTCCTGCTACCGGTCCCCCAGTGGAACAACAAACAAACGATCGGTGAGCCACGGCAGTCTATAGGCCTAGAATCTGTAAAGTCTATTTGATTGAGCAAGTGCTCGCTCACCACTCTGGGCGCGATCCCAGCCCGGGACTTCCACCTGCTGTGTCTCCGCACACAGCGTCTGCAACGATCGGGTCCCCGATCCAACTGATGTCCTCACTCGACCAGTCTGGTGCCACCCAGGCTCCGCAGCGGGGTGGAAGGCTCTTTGGAAGTTGCGCAAGGCCCAGGCTTCAGGCCTTGCACTGCAGCAGATCTGCACAGGAAGAAACTCTTGCTTGCAGCGCAGTGTCCAAAGAGGCCGAGCTCCGCCTCGCCTCCTCCTTAAATAACCCCTCCCATGAGTCTCTGCGGTGGCCAACTGGGGTTCTGGGTAACGTAGTCCCGGGGCCTTAAAGGAGACCCCGCTACACACTTCCCCCACTTAAACTCTTTGGTCCCCAAAGATAACATAAACTTAAATCACAGAATGTACAACATCAATCAAAGTTTCGTATGATGTTGGCAGAGGAAATTCCCACCAAAACCGAGGCGGTGAACTCCCCTGCCCACAGGTCAACCCATCACTAGTGTCCTGCCTAACTGTGCCAGAGAGTGAGCTGGGGTTGCCCCCCACTAATTGAACAGTGGGAGGATCAGGGTCTTCCGTACTCCTTCTGGCAGTAACCACAGTGTCTTCCGCACTCCTCCCCATCTGTGGGTAAGTTAATCTTCTGGGAGGCTTTATGGCTCTTCGCTTCCTCTGTCCTCTTGGGCTCTCTGTTAGAACAGGCTTCTTCTCTGGAACCAACTCAGGAATTTCCACTGGTTCGGGAGCACTGGACTCCGGAGCAGGGAGGTACAAAGACTCCCTTGGATCTTCCTCAAGGAGCAAGTCACAGGCACTCTCCCAAGAATCTGACCAAGGACTGGAAGGAACGAACTCAGTAGCTTCTGCATTCAGTGTTCGGTCTTCGGTGTCTTCTTCAGGTGAAAGATCAATGACAGAAGTCTCTGGGGCGTGGGAAGGCCAAAGCCAATCGAGTTCCTCTCCCTCATCTTCACTCATCTCCGAGGTCTCTGTATCCTTGACTCGAGGGGTCTGGGACCAAGTGTTTGGTCTGGGAGTATCCAGGATGGAGGTTGACTCAGGGGAACCCATCACAGGGGGTATCCAAACTGCCTCCGCTAGTGGGAGTAGGTGGTTCCGATGCCAGGTCTTCAAAGGTCCCACCTTCCCTTCTGGTTTAAGTCTGTAAACGGGCAGGCCCGGTAGCCTTTTGCAAACAACATAAGGTTCAGGTCTCCATCTGTCTGCAAGCTTGTGTTTTCCAGGGACCCCCAAGTTCCGTAGCAACACTCTGTCTCCTGGTTGTAAATCCTGAATCCTAACTTTCAGGTCAAATTTTTTCTTGTTGTGGGCCCCCCTTTGCTCCGAGGCCGCCTGGGCCTGTTCATAGGCCAATTTCAAATTGCGTCTGAGTCTATCGACATATCCCTTGTGGGAAGCAGCAGAACAATGGTCTATGGAAGTGCCAAAGGCCAGATCTACTGGCAGTCTTGCTTCTCTCCTGAACATAAGTCGATAGGGTGAGTACCCTGTAGCATCACTGGTGGTGCTGTTGTATGCATGCACAACTGCCGCAATGTGGTTGCTCCAATGCTGCTTCTTTTCACTGCTTAGGGTCCCCAGCATGTTTAGCAGGGTTCGGTTGAACCTTTCCGGCTGAGCATCACCTTGTGGATGATAGGGGGTAGTTCTTGTCTTCTTGATCCCCAAAGAATCCAGGAGCTTCCGGATCAGTCGACTTTCAAAATCCCTTCCCTGATCTGAATGGAGCCATTGTGGTAGCCCATAGTGTACAAAGTATTTCTCCATCAGCACTTTGGCCACGGTGGAAGCCCTCTGGTCCTTGGTTGGGAAGGCCTGGGCATACCGGGTGAAATGGTCGGTAACTACCAGAACATTTCCTAGTCCACTCAGGTCGGGTTCGAGGCAGAGAAAATCAATGCATACCAGATCAAGGGGGCTTTGACTTTGCAGATGGCCCATTGGGGCAGCTTTATGAGGTAAAGTCTTTCTCTGGATGCATCGTGCACATGAGTGGCAGTATTCTTCAACTTCAGCCCTCATGCAGGACCAATAGAAACGGTCCCTAACGAGTTGAAAGGTCCTTTCCGCCCCTAGGTGGCCATGGTTGTCGTGCAGAGCAACCAGGACTGTCTCTCGGTGTTTCTCAGGCAAGAACAATTGCCATTTGTCTTCTAGGTCATCAGAGGGGCCCCTTCGGTAGACCACTCCCTGATGCACCTGCAACCTGTCCTACTCCTTCCTCAATAGGCGAGCATCCTTTGAAGGGTGGCGTAAGAGTCTATTCTGATCCTGATTCTCTAGGGCCTCCAAGACCAATCTTCCCATGGGGTCAGATCTCAACTCTTTTTTTGACAATTTTGGCAAGTTATCTTCCCCCAGTTGGGTTATTCCACAGTATTGCTTGGTAACTCCTACTATGGTAACCCCTATCTCTTCTGCTCTTGAGCCGCCACTGGCTTGGAGTTCAGCCCCTTGACAGAGGGCCCGCTCACCGTCGGGTGCCACTTGGGTCCAGTCTTCTGTACTGCAAGTGGGGACGTGAGATCTTCTAGACAAAGCGTCTGCATCTCGATTTCCAGCCCCAGGTCTGTACTTCAGGCCGGAATTGAAGGCAGACAGCGCCGCCAGCCAACTATGTCCTGTGGCATCCAACTTTGCTGTGGTGAAAAGATAGGTGAGGGGGTTGTTGTCGGTTTTCACTGTGAATTCCGCCCCATACAAATAGTCTCTGTGTTTGTCAACTACCGCCCACTTAAGGGCCAGGAACTCCAACTTATGGGTGGGGTAGTTCTTCTCGGAGGGAGTCAGACTTCTGCTCACATACGCAACAGGCCTCAGTTGCTCTTCATGCTCCTGGTACAGCACTCCTCCCAAACCATCATGACTGGCATCTACATGAAGTTCATAAGGCTTCTTAGGGTCTGCGTAGGCCAGGACAGGGGCAGTGGTTAATGTCTTCTTCAACATCTGGAAGGCATTCTCACACTTCTCGTTCCACTGGTCCTTGACTGACTCCCCTGGCTTTCTGGGGCCTGTGTCATCCTCTTCCCCCTCCGTCTTTAGCAGCTCATTCAGAGGCCTGGCTATCCGAGCAAACCCCTCCACAAAACTCCTGTAATAGGAACAGAACCCCAGAAAGGATCTGAGCTCTGTCACAGAGTGGGCCTGGGCCAGGAGGTGACTGCCTCCAATTTTTCGGGGTCTGTGGCTACCCCATCTTCAGACACTATGTGCCCCAGATAGTTGACTGATGACTGATAGAATTAGCATTTTTCAGGTGAGAGCTTGAGCCCTTCCTCACTCAGTCTCTTCAAAACTTTCTCCAGCCTCTCTTCATGCTCTTCCAAGGTTCTTCCGAAGACAATGATGTCATCCAAGTATACGAGGACCTCAATGAGGTTCATATCTCCCACAGTCTTCTCCATGAGATGTTGGAAGGTGGCTGGAGCTCCAGACAGACCCTGAGGCATCCGGTCGAATTCAAAGAACCCTACCGGGGTTATGAAAGCCGTCTTCTCTTTGTCTTCTGGATGCATCGGGATCTGATAGTACCCGCTATTGAAGTCCATAACACTGAACCACTTGGCTCCAGACAAGCTCTATAGGGCATCCTCTATCCTTGGAGTGGTATACTGGTCCGGTATGGTTCTCCTGTTGAGGGTCCTATAGTCTATGCACAGCATCAGTGACCCATTCTTCTTCCGGACCACCACTATAGGGGAGGCATAGGGACTTCTAGATTCTCGAATCACCCCTGTTCGCTTGAGCTCGGCGAGCTGCTCCCTCAAGTCTTCGAGGTCTGCTAACGGAACCCGCCTAACCCTCTCCCTGAAGGGCTTGTCTTCCTGGAGGCGGAATCGATGGGTGGCACTCCTAGCACACCCCACATCGAATTCATCTTGAGAAAAGATCCTTTCCCACCTGGTCAACTGGTCCTTGGCTCTCTCTTTCCAAGCCCTGGGCAGGTTTGGATTCTCCATGGAAAGTTTCTCCCACACAGTACTTTCTCCATCTGTCTTCTCCACATCTGATGAAGCAACTGGGGTAGCTGGGCTCACCCGGCCCAGTAACAGCCTGGCTGGGATTTCCATGGGACCATCCATGGTATTTCTGACGCTCACAGGCACTTTACAATGAGCCTTTTTCAGGGCCCTCACCGGGACCACTTCTGGGACTACTTCTAAGCCCGAATGTTCTTCCCTTGGGTTGGGTTCCAACATGACAAAAGGGCCAGGCTGCTCCCAAGTGAGTTTCACTGTGGCTTTCAAGCAGGTTACTTCACCAGGCTGCAACACTATTCCCCTTCTTCCCAGCCTCCAGACCTTCCCTACCCCTTCTTCCGGGGCCTTCTGTTCCAAGAACAGCCGTTGGTAGGCTGTCTTCAACATTGGGTGGATCTCAGTGACTGTGAGGTCTTTCCTTCTTGTCAGAGGGGCCAGAAGTCTTTGGACCAGATCCGTGTTGGTCCCTATTATTAAGGAACTCTTGTTAGCTCCAGGCGGTCGGGGGCATACCACAGCTAAGGTATCAAACACTTCAGCCTTCCCGGCTATGGACGGGTCAAAAGTAAGTTTTATAGGCAGATAGCCATCATAAGGGAAACTCTCTGTCCCAATTCCCCATATCTCCAGCTCTTCAATCTTCTGGATGGGTAGGTGACTTAAATGCTTGTCATAAAAGTCCCGGTACAACAGGGTCACTTGCGCCCCAGTATCCAATATGGCTCTTGTGTAGACTCCCTCCACTTGAACTGGTACTATCGGGGAGGGACCCACCAGCTTCTCTGGATATCGCTTCGAAGGGGTCTCTTTCCTTTGATCTTTGCATTTTCCCTTTTGACTTTCTTTCTTCCATTTCTCTTTGGACTTAAGTCTCTCTTGGGCCTGGTATGCATTGATCTCTCTCCTTTTGATGGGTGTAACTACCCTCTGAGGGACACTACTCTCTTTCTTTGGGGTGCGTTCCTTCTTAGGAA
Organism: Rana muscosa; assembly: GCA_029206835.1. Lineage (NCBI taxonomy): Eukaryota > Metazoa > Chordata > Amphibia > Anura > Ranidae > Rana > Rana muscosa. Next base: position 696,599,641 of record CM055117.1, on the reverse strand, counting down.
CCTTGCGTTTCTTCTGAGGGGTCTTGTCCACTCTTTTCATGTGCTTCTCATTCAGTTTGGAGCTCACTGGAGATGATGGGCACCCGGTTGACTCCTTCACCGGGGCCCGCTGAAGTTTTCTGGCGGCTTACGGTTATTCATCTTTTTTTTCTTTGGACTGGCACACACTTTGGCGAAATGGCCAGCTCCTCCACAATTGAAACAAATCACATCCCCCCAATCTTCCAGGGATGCGGGCGCTGAAGTGTTGGGAAACAGCTCCTTCCTCGGACTTTCCCTCTCTGGTTCCCTTGACTTCTTTTCCATCAGGGAGGTCAGCATCCCCAATACTTGGGACATCTGTGACTTCAAGGTATCAACCTCTGAGTCTCTTTCCAGGGTCATGGCCGTCCTGACCATCACTGGAGGAGGATTTACTGACTCAACTGGTAGGCTCCTCTTCTTCTCCTCCAGCATAGCTTCTTCCTCTCTGACCACTCAAATCAAGTCAGGGTACTCCAGGCTCTTCCCGTCCTGTCTTGTGCGTAGCACCAATGCGATGGGGTCCAGGGGCTGAGATCCTCTCATCACCTGTTGAACACGGGCCTCATCCACCTTCCGTGGGTCAATCCCCTTCTTAAGAATCATCTTATGCAGGATCTTATCCAGGCGCCTCATGAACTCTGACAGCTTCTCTCCTGTCTTTTGGTAGCAGTGTTCCAGCTGATAAGTGAGCTCAGTGATTTTCTCTGTTCCACCGAACCCATTCTGCAGAATGTCCAGATAGTCCTGTGCATCACAGTCTGTCTTACTCATCTTGGGGTTGCGTATGGCCTCTAGAGCAGGCCCCTTCAAGCTCTCAGCAATTCTCTGATTTTTTCTGTGGTCTGGCTCATTCGTTTTCTGGCAGGATCACCATATACTTTTCTGTGGCCTGGGACTTCCCATTCTTCTAAGGCCTGAGTGGCACCGTCTAGCCACTCCTCAAACCCCTCTTTGCCCGAAGGTACAGGTTTCCTTCCTGAGAATATTCTAAGTTTTCTGTATCCTGACATTTGGTAACCTGTAAGATCTTTCTTACACTGGGCTACAAGTTCCCCTAGGACCGCGCACAACTCTGCGCTGAGGGTGGCAGATGGCGACCCGGGACTTTCCCTTTTCTGCTGTTTTTCTGATTTTGGGGTGGGTGATGGAGATAGTTTCGGTGTCTGAAACCGTCCTCCTGGCTTGAGCGGCAGCGCGTGTATTAGGCTATAAGTCTGATCATCTATAGCTTCTACACTTGGGTTTTTTGAAATGTTCTGGGACTCCGTCCTTCCACTCTATTAATGCATGGGTCAGTGAGGAATTCGTCCTGACATCCACCATCCATGCTTTCTGATACGGTGACAGTGACATCACTAGCTGCTTCACCGCTTCTTCTTGCCAGATCCCTGGGAGTTCTATGACTACTACCCCGGCTGGATCTGTGCCGACCGCTTTACACCACTGTCCTACTTCTAGTGGGTCCATGCTGGTACTTTTGGTGCGTTACTTGCTGCAACAGTATCCCGGACTCGAGAGCCCCCACGTGTAGCGCTACCCCCAGTTAAGAGAGCCGCTGGATTTGTTTTCGGGCCCTGTGTACAGCACCACCAACCCCCGGCAATCTGCTCGACCCACCCTGGCACAGTTAGTCTAGGGGTTATATTCTTATCATAATTAGGGATGAGCTTCGAGTTCGAGTCGAACTCATGTTCGACTCGAACATTGCCTGTTCGCCCGTTCGCCGAACAGCGAACAAATTGGGGTGTTCGCGGCAAATTCGAAAAATCTATGGGAGAAATCTAAAGTGCTAATTATAAAGGCTTATATGCAAGTTATTGTCCTAAAAAGTGTTTGGGGACCTGGGTCCTGCCCCAGGGGACATGTATCAATGCAAAAAGAAGTTTTAAAAACGGCCGTTTTTTCGGGAGCAGTGATTTTAATAATGCTTAAAATGAAAAAATAAAAGTGAAATATTCCTTTAAATTTCGTACCTGGGGGGTGTGTATGATATGCATGTGAAGTGGCGCATGTTTCCCGTGCTTAGAACTGTCCCTGCAAAAAGTGTCATTTTTGAAAGAAAAAAATGCATTTAAAACTGACTCGCGGCTATTAATGAATTGTCGGCTCCCGGCAATACATACAGAAGTCATTGATAAAAAAAAAAAAAAAAAGCGTGGGGGTTCCCCAGAATTCAATTACCAGGCCCTTCAGGTCTGGAATGGATATTAAGGGGAACCCCGCCGCAAATAAAAAAAAAATTGACGTGGGGTTCCCCCAAATATCCATTCCAGGCCCTTCAGATCTGGCATGGATTTTAAGGGGAACTCCACCCCAAATTTAAAAAAAAATGGCGTGGAGTCCCCCTAAAAATCCATACCAGACCCCTTATCCGAGCATGCAACCTGGCCGGCCGCAGGGGAAAAGGGGGGGACGAGAGAGCGGCCCCCCCTCCCTCCTGAACCGTACCAAGCCACATGCCCTCAACATGGGGAGGATGTCCCCATGTTGATGGGGACAAGGGCCTCATCCCCACAACCCTTGCCCGGTGGTTGTGGGGGTCTGCGGGCGGGGGGCTTATCGGAATCTGGAAGACCCCTTTAACAAAGAGGACCCCCAGATCCCGGCCCCCCCCCCCCCCTATGTGAATTGGTAAGGGGTACATTGTACCCCTACCATTTCACGAAGAAAGCGTAAAAAAATGTTTAAAAAAACACACAAACACCTTGAAAAAGTCCTTTATTTAAAAAAAAAAAAAAAACATTCCAGCGGTGAAATCCAGTGTCCCGCGGCGATCCCGATGTCCAGCGCTGTCCGTCATTGGTTGTGCCTGAGCGGACCTGATGGGGAACTCCCTCTCAGTATTTTAAATGTATAGACCCGCCCCTTCTAAAGTTCCCCATCAGGTCCGCTCAGCGGACCAGATGCGGAACATGAGAAGGGGCGGGTCTATACATGTATTGCCAAAGTGAGAGCAGTTCCCCATCAGGTCCGCCTCCTCGGTATGTCGGACCCGCCTACGTCATTGGCTTGAGCGGGGAACTTCCTTCACTATGTAAATTTAAATTTACATAGTGAAGGAAGTTCCCCGCTCAAGCCAATGACGTAGGCGGGTCTGACATACCGAGGGGGCGGACCTGATGGGGAACTGCTCTCACTTTGGTAATACATGTATAGACCCGCCCCTTCTCATGTTCCGCATCTCGTCCGCTGAGCGGACCTGATGGGGAACTTTAGAAGGGGCGGGTCTATACATTTAAAATACTGAGAGGGAGTTCCCCATCAGGTCCGCTCAGGCACAACCAATGAAGGACAGCGCTGGACATCGGGATCGCCGTGGGACACTGGATTTCACCGCTGGAATGTTTTTTTTTTTTTTTTTAAATAAAGGACTTTTTCAAGGTGTTTGTGTGTTTTTTTAAACATTTTTTTTACGCTTTCTTCGTGAAATGGTAGGGGTACAATGTACCCGTTACCAATTCACATAGGGGGGGGGGGGGATCTGGGGGTCCCCTTTGTTAAAGGGGTCTTCCAGATTCCGATAAGCCCCCCGCCCGCAGACCCCCACAACCACCGGGCAAGGGTTGTGGGGATGAGGCCCTTGTCCCCATCAACATGGGGACATCCTCCCCATGTTGAGGGCATGTGGCTTGGTACGGTTCAGGAGGGAGGGGGGGCCGCTCTCTCGTCCCCCCCTTTTCCCCTGCGGCCGGCCAGGTTGCGTGCTCGGATAAGGGGTCTGGTATGGATTTTTAGGGGGACTCCACGCCATTTTTTTTTTAAACTTGGGGTGGAGTTCCCCTTAAAATCCATGCCAGATCTGAAGGGCCTGGTAATTGAATTCTGGGGAACCCCCACGCTTTTTTTTTTTTTTTTTCTCAATGACTTTTGTATGTATTGCCGGGAGCCGACAATTCATTAATAGCCGCGAGTCAGTTTTAAATGCATTTTTTTTCTTTCAAAAATGACATTTTTTGCAGGGACAGTTCTAAGCACGGGAAACATGCGCCACTTCACATGCATATCATACACACCCCCCAGGTACGAAATTTAAAGGAATATTTCACTTTTATTTTTTCATTTTAAGCATTATTAAAATCACTGCTCCCGAAAAAACGGCCGTTTTTAAAACTTCTTTTTGCATTGATACATGTCCCCTGGGGCAGGACCCAGGTCCCCAAACACTTTTTAGGACAATAACTTGCATATTAGCCTTTATAATTAACACTTTAGATTTCGAACGTTCGAGTCCATTGTATTTAATAGGGTTCTAAAGTTTACACGAACATTTTGTCTGTTCGCAGGTTCTGGTGCGAACCGAACAGGGGGGTGTTCGGCTCATCCCTGATCATAATCAATTGGTATTGTAAAGGCACCCTCTTTACAGTAAGACAACACACAAATGTTAAAGATTAAGTATAACAGCTTTACTTTGGTTGAAAAAAAGGCTTAAGCAGAATATAATACACACAACGGGCTTGCAGAGCCCTGCAGCAATCAATATAGCACACAATAATGGCGCTGCGCGGTAATTCACCATGCGTAGCTATTATGGTATACACGCCCTGTGGCGCACTAAACAATATCCTATCTCCCCACCCTGGCCAGGCCTGACCCAGAATAAATCTCAGTCCTTCCTATAGGGATTTCTTTGCATGCAAACTTATGGTGGTGCACTTGATGAATAGTATTTATAACCCACAAACTGGCAATCACTAAGAACACTATGCTGGGAGTACACTTCAACTCTGTCCTGCTACCGGTCCCCCAGTGGAACAACAAACAAACGATCGGTGAGCCACGGCAGTCTATAGGCCTAGAATCTGTAAAGTCTATTTGATTGAGCAAGTGCTCGCTCACCACTCTGGGCGCGATCCCAGCCTGGGACTTCCACCTGCTGTGTCTCCGCACACAGTGCCTGCAACGATCGGGTCCCCAATCCAACTGATGTCCTCACTCGACCAGTCTGGTGCCACCCAGGCTCCGCAGCGGGGTGGAAGGCTCTTTGGAAGTTGCGCAAGGCCCAGGCTTCAGGCCTTACACTGCAGCAGATCCGCACAGGAAGAAACTCTTGCTTGCAGTGCGGTGTCCAAAGAGGCCGAGCTCCGCCTTGCCTCCTCCTTAAATAACCCCTCCCATGAGTCTCTGCGGTGGCCAACTGGGGTTCTGGGTAACGTAGTCCCGGGGCCTTAAAGGAGACCCTGCTACATATACAATTTTTTTTCCAGCAAAACAGTACTAGTGCCTTGGCTCCCAAAGAGTCTGATCACATGCTATTTCTAGGGAACCGGCTCTTGAGGGATGTATTCTAGGGGTGTGCCAACATCAATAGGAACTGGCACCCTGCTAATCTAGCAACCCAGAAGCTTCCCCTGCAAAAAAGTTTCAACTCTAGTGATGATGTATACTAGACATGTGCACACTGAAATATTTTGTTTCGGAATTTTGTTTTCGTCCGAAAAATGTATTTAATTAGTTACTCCCGAAATTCATTTTTATTTATTTTGTTTAGTTAAAAAATGCATTCGTCCGAAAATCCGAATTAAGGTCGAATCTGTCAATTGAAGGCTTATGGTGTCTATCGAATGTTCTAAGAAGATTCGACGAAGCAGCTAAACTGTATGACGCCGCAATCATACATTTTCCAGTCAAATGCTCTGCCCACAAGCTATAGTAGAATTCTAATGTTGTATGATTAGTAATAATTATCGTATTTTTCAGACTATAAGACGCACCTGACCATAAGACGCACCTAGGTTTTAGAGGAGGAAAAACAAGAAAAAAAAATTCTGAACCAAATGGTGTACTAAAATATTTTCCAGTGCCCATGAAATGCAGAGTGACCATTGCCATAGAAATGCAGAGTGACTATTACCATAGAAATGCAGAGTAACCATTGCCATAGAAATGCAGAGTGACTATTACCATAGAAATGCAGAGTGACCATTGCAATAGAAATGCAGAGTGACTAGTACCATAGAAATGCAGAGTTACTATTGCTATAGAAATGCAGAGTGACTCTTACCATAGAAATGCAGAGTGACCATTGCCATAGAAATGCTGAGTGACTATTACCATAGAAATGCAGAGTTACCATGCCATACACAGCCACCCACCCCCTGCATGTTACACAGCCACCCCCCTCCCCTCTCTGCCCCTTTCTACCTTACTCACGCACAGCGGCACCAGTGCTGAACAGAGGGTGGGAACTGCTGGAGTTAACTTTTCGTATTAACAATGCTAATGATTGGTTGCTAGGACCACCTAGCAACCAATCACCTGCTAGTTGACTCCAGCATTTCCCGTCTTCTATTCAGTGCAGCGCTGTGGTGCAGGCCCACTGTCTCTCTCTCACTCCCCTGCTGTACAGGAGAGAGAGACAGTGGTTTCTACTGTATTAATCTGGGGGCGTGTCACCCGGGTAGCGGTACAGTCCGCACCCGGCCCGGGCACCCCGCATATCCTGTCACAGGCATCGCCTGCCCTCTGCCCGCCTGAGCATTGCCTGCAACCGCTTCACTTACGGGGAAGGAGGGGGGCGCCGGCCTGACACCCCCCAGTGTGTGGCACCCAGGGAGGGTTTGGAAGTCTGTCTCCTGCCTCTCTTCTGGTGGTGGCGGCAGGAGGCAATGCGAGCGGTGGCGGGGGGCAGTGCCAACAGCGACGGGGGGCGGTGCCTGTCATCTATTCGCACTATAAGACGCAGGGACATTTTTCCCCATGTTTCTGGGGGGGAAAAGTGCATCTTATAGTCCGAAAAATATGGTATATTTATTAATTATTATTACTAGTCAACCAACATTAGAATTCTTCTATAGTCTATGGGAGGAGCATTTGATCATTAATGTCCGCTCACGGCGACTGCTTAGTCAAATCTTCATGTCAAATCTTTTCTCTCTATGTCGTATAATATTGGACTAATAGAGTTGGGTTAGGCACATTCAACCGCAGGTTCGATAGACACAGATCGCTATTGTCACCGTCATGTCAAATCTTCTATCTATATTGAACTGTTGTCGCAACAAAATGAAAATAAAGCATTTTTTATGTCGGATCTTTCCGATTTCGGATTCTGCGCATTCGTTATCGTTTGTTAAAACAAACCCGAAAATCCCAGAAATTCAGACGAAAATGCATTCAGACGAAAACAAATGCACACGTCTAATGTATACGTAGAAATAAAAGCTCTTACAAGAACAAGATAAAAGAGAAAAATAAACGCTGTTGAGTGTGCATTGGGAGGTTTAGGGTTAACTTTGGGTCATGCCTATACAAATCCTTTAACCTGCATAAGGGACCTGGATGTTAAAGCAGAACTAAACTGTCCAGTACTTTACAACCATATAATCTACCATCCTAGCCTCTGTATGATCTGCAGTTGCCATGATGCCGCGCATGTAACCAGCTATTACACCAGCCATTTCATGGCTTGACAGTTCGGTCGACAGCACAAGCACTTGTAATGCCTCGTACACACGACCGGTTTTTCCGTCGGGAAAACTGCCATGACAGGTTTTGGCCGGGAAAACCGGCCATGTGTATGCTCCATCGCAGTTTTCCAGACGAGAAAACTTGGGGGAAAAAAAAGAGAACTTGTTCTCTTTTATCCCGGCGTTTTTTTTCCCATCGTGAAAACCATCGTGTGTATGCTTTCCCGAGGGGAAAAAAACGTGCATGCTCATAAACAATTTGACGCATGCGTGGAAGCATAGAACGTCATTTTGTCGGCTCGTCGTAGTCTTTGACGTCACCGCGTTCTTGGCAGTCAAAAGTTCAGCGGTCTTTTGTGTGCCCGTGTGTATGCAAGGCAGGCTTGAGAGGAATCCCGTCAGGAAAAGCGTAGTTTTTTTTCCTCCCGGGAAAACTGATTGTGTGTACGAGGCATAAGAGTTATCATTCACGGCATGCCTCTAATTTACAGTAATTATTTTGGGAAACAGTTGAATGAATGGGTTTATTTCCACTTTAAGTGGACAAAAAAAATGGAGAACAAACTCTTGTGGTAATCGCACATGCCTTACTGAACTTGCTAACATATCTAAAACAATAACATTTAGAATGTAAGGAATATACAGTATCAGAATAAACAAATATAATGAAACTAGAAGTTTATTACATATTAAGTACTACAGCTTAGCCCAGGGGTGCCCAACCGCTGACCTGCAGGCCACATGTGGCCCGCGGCACCCTCTGATGTGGCCCGCCATGTCTTGCTCTGAGCTGGCGGGTCGGCAAGCCCAGATCGCGGGTTACCGACCCGCCATCTCAAAGCATCAGCGCTAAGAATGGAGCCGCCGCTAAAGGAAGCAGAGCCGATGCTTCCTGTATAGCGCCGGATCCTTCACAGGTGGAGTGATACCAAATACCTGTGACAAGGAAGCATCGGCTCTGCTCTCTACTGCAGAGCAGATGCCATGGAGAAAGCCAATCACTGGCAGGGTCAGAGGTCAGGATTTCGGACAGCAGCCAGCAGTGTCAGAGCCAGCAGTGCCAGTACCAGCCAGCAGTACCAGTACAAGTACCAGTACAATTTTACGCATGCGTGGAAGCATAGAACGTCATTTTGTGGGCTCGCCGTAGTCTTTGACGTCACCGCGTTCTTGGCAGTCAAAAGTTCAGCGGTCTTTTGTGTGCCCGTGTGTATGCAAGGCAAGCTTGAGAGGAATCCCGTCGGGAAAAGCGTCGTTTTTTTCCTCCCGGGAAAACTGATCGTGTGTACGAGGCATAAGAGTTATCATTCACGGCATGCCTCTAATTTACAGCAATTCGTTTGGGAAACAGTTGAATGAATGGGTTTATTTCCACTTTAAGTGGACAAAAAAATGGAGAACAAACTCTTGTGGTAATCGCCCATGCCTTACTGAACTTGCTAACATATTTAAAACAATAACATTTAGAATGTAAGGAATATACAGTATCAGAATAAACAAATATAATGAAACTAGAAGTTTATTACATATTAAGTACTACAGCTTAGCCCAGGGGTGCCCAACCACTGACCCGCAGGCCACATGTGGCCCGCGGCACCCTCCGATGTGGCCCGCCATGTCTTGCTCTGAGATGGCGGGTCGGCAAGCCCAGATCGCGGGTTACCGACCCGCCATCTCCGAGCATCAGCGCTAAGAACGGAGCAGCCGCTAAAGGAAGCAGAGCCGATGCTTCCTGTATAGCGCCGGCTCCTTCACAGGCGGAGTGATACCAAATACCTGTGATAAGGAAGCATTGGCTCTGCTCTCTACTGCAGAGCAGATGCCATGGAGAAAGCCAATCACTGGCAGGGTCAGAGGTCAGGATTTCGGACAGCAGCCAGCAGTGCCAGAGCCAGCAGTGCCAGTACCAGCCAGCAGTACCAGTACCAGCCACCAGTACCAGTCACCAGTACCAGTTATCAGTACCAGCCAGCAGTACCCGCCAGCAGTATCAGTACCCGCCAGCAGTACCAGTACCCGCCAGCAGTGCCAATACCTACCAGCAGTATCAGCCAACAGTACCCGCCAGCAGTACCAGTACCCGCCAGCAGTATCAGTACCCACCAGCAGTACCAGTACCAGCCAGCAGTAGCCCCACAGCAGTACCAGTACCAACCAGCAGTAACCGCCAGCAGTACCAGTACCTGCCAGCAGTACCAGTACCAGCCAGCAGTACCAGTACCCACCAGCAGTACCAACCATCAATACCCACCAGCAGTACCAGCACCCACCAGCAGTACCAGCCAGCAGTACCAACCAGCAGTAGCAGTACCCACCAGCAGTACCAGTAAGAGCCAGAAGTACCAGTACCAGCCAGCAGTATCAGTACCCACCTGCAGTACCAGTAACCGCCAGGAGTACCAACCAGCAGTACCAGCAGGCAGTACCCAACAGCAGTATCAGCCAGCAGTACCAGCCCTGGAGGACAGCCAGCAGCAGCCACCAGTTATAACCGCCTGGGGGACAGCAGCAACCATCTGCAGGAATCCTGTGGAAGAAGTGAAGATCAAGGTCAGTTGAGGTGCAGGTAAACCGCTATGCATCAGTGTGAAAGCAGCCTTAGGCCCCTTTCACAGGATCGGTCTGATTGGGTCTGCCTGTCTGTTTTTCAGGTGGACCCAATCGGACCCCTCATTCACCTCTATAGAGCGGCAGATGTAAACAGACTCGTGTCTGCTTACACCCGCCTATCTGCAATCCGATCTGCTTAAAAAGACAGAAGGGGATCTGTCCCCTTCTGTCTGGGCAGATCGGAGGGCCTTTAGGGTAGAGCGGGCATCTGTGTCTGCTCTACATATGCAGAGTGGACACAGACCTGCCATCCGCCCGCTATGCTCATTGTGGCCCGCAACCGGATACCAAGTCGCTAAAGTGGCCCTCGCTTCCCAAAAGGTTGGGCACCCCTGGCTTAGCCTGTAGAAGCTGGCTCCCCAACACTGAACTGAACACATGTGGAGAGTGAAAACTCTCATATCTCAATAGGTGATTCCTATTAGCAGGCTTGAAATATTTATGTGTTTAAATGGGCCTGTACACCACCAATTGTAATTGCAATCAGTGTGCACTTTTTCAGGTGTAAAGAATTTGGTGCCACCCAAAATTCTCACCTCTTAGAGCTCAGAGCTTTGTATAATATTGGGTGGGAGGAAGCTTCCAATCCTGAGTTCATGTTTAGTGGTGACCAACACCTGTTGGTTTTACAGCTGAGCACAACCCTTATGATATGGGTGCTGACTATTGTGCAGGGTTCCACTCTCCCCAGAAGTCTATATGGCTGCAAGAGAGTAGCCATGAGATGTACACATGTGTGCTCAGTGCTTGTAAAGTAAGTGACAGGCAAACTTTGTGATGTAGGAGCACTGAACCTTATGGAGATGCGTTATAATGTAATGGGTGGTTTTGCGGTCCTAGAGGCTACTCATCCCCAGATAAGTTTACTAACGTTTTGAAAGGATGGGAGCAACACACCAGATTTTATGGTCCATTAACCACTTTAGGACCAGGCCAATTCTGACACTTTTTGTTTAAATGTAAAAGTCTGTATTTTTTGCTAGAAAATTACTTTGAACCCCAAACATTATATCTTTTTTGTCACACTAAAATTGCACATGGTTGTGGAATCTCCATATTTTAAAAGCCTTTACAGGTTACCATGTCTAAAGCTACACAGAATGTCTGGTGCTAGAATTATTACTCTCGCTATAACGTTTGCAACAATACCTCATTCTACAGAAACCAGAAGTGACAAAATATTCATTGCTTCCAGTTTCTAATAACATAGAGTTGATCTTCTTTGTATGGACTTTTATCTTGATATTTTTTTGAATATATTGATCAAATTGACTTATGCACTTTATAGCACTTTTTGCCCGTTCATTTATGAAATTGCACATTTAGCACTGCACTTTGTTTATATATTTATATACAGTATATACAGTGGGGCAAAAAAGTATTTAGTCAGCCACCAATTGTGCAAGTTCTCCCACTTAAAAAGATGAGAGAGGCCTGTAATTGTCATCATAGGTATACCTCAACTATAAGAGACAAAATGTGGAAACAAATCCAGACAATCACATTGTCTGATTTGGAAAGATTTTTTTTGCAAACTATGGTGGAAAATAAGTATTTGGTCACCTACAAACAAGCAATATTTCTGTCTCTCACAGACCTGTATCTTCTTCTTTAAGAGGCTCTTCTGTCCTCCACTCATTACCTGTATTAATGGCACCTGTTTGAACTTGTTACCAATATAAAAGAAACCTGTCCACAACCTCAAACAGTCACACTCCAAACTCCACTATGGTGAAGACCAAAGAGCTGTCGAAGGACACCAGAAACAAAATTGTAGACCTGCACCAGGCTGGGAAGACTGAATCTGCAATAGGCAAGCAGCTTGGTGTGAAGAAATCAACTGTGTGAGCAATAATTAGAAAATGGAAGACATACAGGATCGCTGATAATCTCCCTCAATCTGGGGCTCCACGCAAGATCTCACCCCGTGGGGTCAAAATGATCACAAGAATGGTGAGCAAAAATCCCAGAACCACACGGGGGGGGGGGGCTAGTGAATGACCTGCAGAGAGCTGGGACCAACGTAACAAAGGCTACCATCAGTAACACACTACGCCGCCAGGGACTCAGATCCTGCAGTGCCAGACGTGTCCCCCTGCTTAAGCCAGTACATGTCCGGGCCCGTCTGAGGTTTGCTAGAGAGCATTTGGATGATCCAGAAGAGGATTGGGAGAATGTCATATGGTCAGATGAAACCAAAGTAGAACTGTTTGGTAGAAACACCACTCGTCGTGTTTGGAGGAGAGAGATTGCTGAGTTGCAACCAAAGAACACCATACCTACTGTGAAGCATGGGGGTGGCAACATCATGCTTTGGGGCTGTTTCTCTGCAAAGGGAACAGGACGACTGATCCGTGTACATGAAAGAATGAATGGGGCCATGTATTGTGAGATTTTGAGTGCAAACCTCCTCCCATCAGCAAGGGCATTGAAGGTGAAACGTGGCTGGGTCTTTCAGCATGACAATGATCCCAAACACACCGCCCGGGCAATGAAGGAGTGGCTTCGTAAGAAGCATTTCAAGGTCCTGGAGTGGCCTAGCCAGTCTCCAGATCTCAACCCCATAGAAAACCTTTGGAGGGAGTTGAAAGTCCGTGTTGCCCAGAGACAGCCCCAAAACATCACTACTCTAGAGGAGATCTGCATGGAGGAATGGGCCAACATACCAGCAACAGTGTGTGACAACCTTGTGAAGACTTACAGAAAACGTTTGACCTCTGTCATTGCCAACAAAGGATATATAACAAAGTATTGAGATGAACTTTTGATATTGACCAAATACTTATTTTCCACCATAATTTGCAAAAAAAAAAATCTTTCCAAATCAGACAATGTGATTGTCTGGATTTGTTTTTCACATTTTATCTCTCATAGTTGAGGTATACCTATGATGACAATTACAGGCCTCTCTCTTCTTTTTAAGTGGTAGAACTTGCACAATTGGTGGCTGACTAAATACTTTTTTGCCCCACTATATATATATATATATTAGGGATGTCCCGATACCGATACTAGTATCGGTATCGGCACCGATACCGAGCATTTGCCTGAGTACTTGTACTCGGGCAAATGCTCCCGATGCTTCACCCGATACTTGCCATCCCAATCAGTGTCCTCCTCCGTGCCGCCGTCCCAATAGGTGTCCCCCTCCGTGCCGCCATCCCAATCAGTGTCCTCCTCCGTGCCGCCGTCACAATAGGTGTCCCCCTCCGTGCTGCCATCCCAATCAGTGTCCTCCTCCGTGCCGCCGTCCCAATAGGTGTCCCCCTCCGTGCTGCCATCCCAATCAGTGTCTTCCTCCGTGCCGCCGTCCCAATAGGTGTCCCCCTCCGTGCTGCCGTCCCAATCCGTGTCCCCCTCCGTGCTGCCATCCCCCTCTGTTCTCCTCCTCCACCCCCTCGATCTGTCAGGATGGAGAGCGGAGGTAGGAGCCAGTAACTCTGGCTCCTTACCGTTCGGAATGTACAGAGTCAGTGATCACTGACTCTGTCCATTCACATAACTGAAACATCGTAAACTGTGTTTACAATGTTTTAGTTTATGAATGAAGAGAAGCCGCGGTCTTCTCTCCATTCATTTTCAGCGCAGCAGAGGCTGCTGAGAAAGGGACTGGGGAATCTGTCCCTAGTCCCTTTCTCTGTCTCAAAGGGGAGATGTCAGAAGTCTGTTAAGACCCCTGATATCTCACCAAAGCCCCCCAACAGGGCTGATAAAAAAATAAAAAATTTAATAAAAAAATAAATAATAAAGAAATGAATTGTAAAAAATAAATAAAATAAAATAGAAGAAAAAACACACTGACACTGTCCACCCCCCACCCCTTAAAAAAAGAAAACATTATAAAAAATCAATCAATAAATAAATAAAAAAAATTGTAAAAAAAAAAAAAAAATTGTAAAAAAAAATTTTTTTTTTTTTTTAAAGAGATAAAAAAAAAAGTATCGGTATTCGGTATCGGCGAGTACTTGGAAAAAAGTATCGGTACTTGTACTCGGTCTTAAAAAAGTGGTATCGGGACAACCCTAATATATATATATATATATATTGTGACAGCAGGAAGGTAAAGTCACCTGGTTGCATCCAGGGGGGTAGATATATTTCGCCCAGATTCAGGCTTTACGCCGACTTATACAACTAGGTGGAGAGTTGTATAAGCCCAGCTAAGGCTAGTGGGCTCATGGATGACTCATACCTCTAGGGAGAGGGCTGGGCGTCGTACAGACAGGGAGTTGATGAGGCCAGCTGAAGCTTGTCAGCTCATTTAGGCCTCTATAAGAACTCCCAGCTTCATTAGATGTTAGCTCATGCCTGGAACCAGACCTGTGTGGACTGTCTAGGGAGAGTGAACCCCTGTGCGGTGAGAAAAAGCCTGTGTGGCTATTTGCTTGGACATTTAAAACCAGGGACTTAGGGACTAGGACAGCACTAGGCTGATCCCAGTTGTTAGTTAGGAAACCTGTATGTTTAGTCAGAGGTCAAGTTGACCAGGATTTATTTTGTTTATATGTTTCTTTTGGCTTTGCTGTGTTTTGTCACTGTAAATAGAAAATAAACCACACCTTTTTTTTTTATTTTGAAAACCACAACCTCCGTTTGCTGGGCCTGTTTTTGTGTGGGGAGCCCATCCCGGGGGTCACACACACCCGCTGCCGAGCTAACCCCCTCACAGTTGGTGGAGAACCAGTGGCAGTTTTTTTAAGCCAGCATGGAGGAGATACTGAAGCAGCTGGCTCTAGCAAATGCCAATCAACAGCAGACAAATGCAGGTTTGCAAAAGAGCCTTGCAGCTCATCAACAGAGCCTTGCAGCCCAGCAGCAAGCTCACCAACAGAGTCTGGAAGCTCAGCAACAAGCCCAGCAGCAATCTGAGGCCCGCTTCATAGACCTGTTACAGAAGCAAGAGCAGAGACTACAACAAATGGAAGCAGTAATGCAGCAACGTCCGCAGACCAGTGAGGAAAGCCATCCCACTAATACCGCGTCCTTTGGGGTGAGTCGTTTATTGACAAAAATGACTGGAGAGGATGATCCAGAGGTATTTTTGACCACATTTGAAAGGACTGCTGAAAGAGAAAAGTGGCCTGAGGAGCAGTGGGCTGGACTGGTGGCTCCTCTGTTAACTGGTGAATCGCAGAAGGCTTACTATGACCTAGAGCCTGACCAAGCAAAAGACTATGTGATGCTAAAAGCTGAGATATTGGCAAGGCTGGGTGTCACCCAGGCTGTCCGGGCTCAGCGTGTGCATAACTGGACTTTCCAGCTTGGAAAACCCCCCAGGTCTCAAATGTATGATCTCATTCACCTGAGCAGAAAGTGGCTACAGCCAGAGACTTTGTCCGCACCAAAGATTGTGGAACGTGTTGTAATGGATCGGTTTTTGAGAGCTCTTCCTACTGCCATCCAAAACTGGGTAAGCCATGGAGACCCAGAGACGGCCGATGGTCTTGTGGATCGTGTGGAGAAATACTTGGCTACAGAGAACCTGACGGCCTCTTCCAGAGACACTCGGACTTTCCACCCTAAGACCAGACCATCCCCAGGGGCGGATAAGAGGATTCCAAGGGGTAAGGGTGGAGAGAGTGAGAGGGTGGGAGCTCTACCCCAAGTTTGGCGAGAACAGCCTGGGAAATCAGCGGCTCAAGAGGCGGCAAGAAGGATCGTTTGCTACCGCTGCCGGCAAGCGGGACATATTGCAGCCAATTGCCCGGTTGTGGAGGAACCCATGCAGTGTGACTTTCTGACGGGCAGACGTCAGTCGCTGTGTGCGACAGTCGCATGCACTGCCATTCAAGGAATTGAGAAACATTTATGCAAAATGTGTGTTAATGGTAGAAATGTTGTGGTATTGCTGGATTCAGGTAGCCTTGTGACCCTGATAAAGGCTGAGTTAGTTAAAACAGAGGTCTCTGGGAATAGCAAGGTAGCTGTTATTTGTGTGCATGGGGACACCCGAGAGTATCCAGTGACTACAGTGTGTTTCGAGACCCCCAAAGGTACCCTCTCTCATCCAGTGGGCTTAGTATCTCAGTTACCGTATGACGCCATTGTGGGAAGGGATTTTCCGAAGTTCTGGGAACTGTGGGATGATCCTGAGCCCCCCACTGGTGCCCCTATGTACCAGGAATGTGATAGCCAGAACTCCCCTGAGAGTGGTGAGGACTCTCCGGAATTTCCCTTATCAGTATTGGCAGGGGAGACTCAAGAAACTGGAGAGGAGCCCACCTCCTCAGACGAAAACCTACCGTCTGTGGAGTTTTCTGATCTTGAGGTTCACAGGGAAAACTTTGCCACAGAACAGTTGAAAGACCCCGCCCTAATAAAGGCACGCGAAAACGTAGTGAAAATAGATGGCGAGTTAGTGAACCCAGATAATACCTGCACTTACCCATACTTCAGCGTAGAGAAGGACCTACTGTATCGGGTGGCAAAAAGGGCAGAAGAAACCGTTGAGCAGCTTGTGGTGCCCAAACCTTACAGGAAGTTGGTGTTGGAGTTGGCCCATGGGCACATTCTTGGAGGTCATCTGGGGACAGAGAAAACCCGAGAGAGGGTATTACAGAGATTCTATTGGCCGGGGGTGATGAAGGACATAGAAAATTATTGTTCCTCCTGCCCTGTGTGTCAGAGGTTGGCCCCGATGCCACATTTCCGTAGCCCGCTGGTCCCTCTACCCATCATTGAGGTCCCGTTTGAGAGGATCGCCATGGATTTGGTAGGTCCTATAATCAAGTCCGCTAGGGGGCACCAGTACATATTAGTTATAATGGACTATGCCACCCGTTATCCAGAAGCGATCCCTCTTCGAAATACCTCGGCCAAAACCATAGCCAAAGAGCTATCTCTTGTGTTTAGCCGGGTGGGTATTTGTAAAGAACTGCTTACGGACCAAGGTACACCCTTTATGTCCCGGGTTATGAAGGAGCTGTGTAAATTGTTCAAAGTGACGCAATTACGTACATCTGTGTATCACCCCCAAACCGATGGGCTGGTTGAAAGATTCAACAAAACCCTAAAACAAATGTTGAAGAAAGTGGTGGATAGAGATGGAAAGGATTGGGACTGTCTACTTCCTTATCTGATGTTTGCTATTAGGGAGGTGCCCCAATCCTCTACGGGATTCTCCCCCTTTGAGTTACTGTATGGGAGACACCCAAGAGGGCTGTTAGATATTGCCAAGGAAACTTGGGAAAGTGAGAGTTCTCCCCACAGGAGTGTGATTGAGCATGTCGCCCTGATGCAAGACCGAATTGCACAGGTAATGCCCATCGTGAAGGAACATTTGGCCCAAGCGCAGTTAGCACAGCAGAGAGTGTACAACCGTGGAGCCAAGACCCGTACCTTTTCCCCGGGGGATAGGATACTGGTACTTGTCCCTACGGTTGAAAGTAAATTCCTTGCCAAATGGCAAGGCCCCTACGAGATAATGGAAAAAGTGAGTGAAGTGAATTACAAGGTCAGACAACCAGGAAGGCGAAAGCCCGAACAGATCTATCACGTTAATCTGTTGAAAGCCTGGAGGGATAGAGAGTCCCTAGTCGCAGACACTTGGTCACCAGCTCAAACTGGTTGCGTGATTCCTGAGGTTGGAATAGCAGCCACCTTGTCACAACCCCAACAACAGGAGGTTAAGGAGTTTGTGCTTCGCAACAAGGAGGTATTCTCTGAGCTGCCGGGACAAACATTTGGGGTAGAGCATGACATCATTACCCCGCCCGGTGAAAGGGTGAAGTTAAAACCCTATCGGATCCCAGAGGCCCGACGGGAGGCAATACGGGAGGAAGTACAGAAAATGCTGAACTTAGGGGTGATAGAGGAGTCCCAAAGTGATTGGTCTAGTCCCATTGTGTTGGTGCCTAAACCGGATGGGAGCTGGCGATTTTGTAACGATTTTCGTCAGTTGAACAAAGTTACAAAATTTGACACCTACCCCATGCCACGTATAGATGAGTTGATCGACCGGCTGGGAACAGCCCGATACATGACGACTCTTGACCTCACAAAAGGGTATTGGCAAATCCCCCTGGCCAAATTGGCCAAAGAGAAAACCGCATTTGTAACCCCAGACGGGGCGTTCCAATATAAAAGAATGCCGTTCGGGTTACAGAATGCGCCGGCCACATTCCAGCGGAAAATGGACCAGATGCTGAGGCCCCATCGGAAGTATGCTGCGGCTTACCTGGATGACGTAATTGTCCATAGCACAGATTGGGCCTCACATCTGCCAAAAGTGCAAGCAGTCCTGGACTCTGTTCGGGAAGCGGGGTTTACGGCTAACCCCAAGAAGTGTACCATTGGGCAGGAGGAGGCCAAATATCTTGGGTACACCATTGGGAGGGGAGTAATAAAACCCCAACTCAACAAAGTCAAGGCCATCCAGAGTTGGCCACGTCCCAACAGCAAGAAGCAGGTACGAGCCTTTCTGGGAATCGCTGGGTATTATCGGCGATTCATTCCCCACTTTGCTTCTAAGGCTGTGCCCCTAACCAACCTAACGAAGGGGAAAGGGTCGGTCATGATTAAATGGACCCCCGAGGCTGAGGCAGCATTCCAATTCTTGAAACAAGCCTTATGTAGCCAGCCAGTGTTGTACTCACCCGACTTCTCTAAAGACTTTGTCGTACAAAGTGATGCGTCAGATGTGGGGTTAGGAGCAGTATTGTCCCAGGTCTGGAACGGGGAAGAGCACCCAGTCATTTACCTCAGCAGGAAGTTGAAGTCCCATGAGGTAAATTACGCCACCGTTGAAAAGGAGTGTTTAGCGGTGAAGTGGGCTCTAGATTCCCTTCGGTACTACCTGCTAGGTAGGCACTTTGACATGGTTACGGATCACGCTCCGTTAAAGTGGATGGCTCAAAACAAGGAAACAAATAGAAGAGTGAATAGGTGGTTCCTGGCCCTCCAGGAATTCAACTTCACAGTAAAGCATCGCCCTGGCGTTCAAATGGGGAATGTGGATGCTTTGTCTCGAGTACATGAATGCCTGATTGCTGGTGTTCCAACCCCGAGGTTAAAACAAGAGGGGGGGGTATGTGACAGCAGGAAGGTAAAGTCACCTGGTTGCATCCAGGGGGGTAGATATATTTCGCCCAGATTCAGGCTTTACGCCGACTTATACAACTAGGTGGAGAGTTGTATAAGCCCAGCTAAGGCTAGTGGGCTCATGGATGACTCATACCTCTAGGGAGAGGGCTGGGCGTCGTACAGACAGGGAGTTGATGAGGCCAGCTGAAGCTTGTCAGCTCATTTAGGCCTCTATAAGAACTCCCAGCTTCATTAGATGTTAGCTCATGCCTGGAACCAGACCTGTGTGGACTGTCTAGGGAGAGTGAACCCCTGTGCGGTGAGAAAAAGCCTGTGTGGCTATTTGCTTGGACATTTAAAACCAGGGACTTAGGGACTAGGACAGCACTAGGCTGATCCCAGTTGTTAGTTAGGAAACCTGTATGTTTAGTCAGAGGTCAAGTTGACCAGGATTTATTTTGTTTATATGTTTCTTTTGGCTTTGCTGTGTTTTGTCACTGTAAATAGAAAATAAACCGCACCTTTTTTTTTTATTTTGAAAACCACAACCTCCGTTTGCTGGGCCTGTTTTTGTGTGGGGAGCCCATCCCGGGGGTCACACACACCCGCTGCCGAGCTAACCCCCTCACAGTATATATATATATATATATATATATACAGTGCCTTGCAAAAGTATTCAGCCCCCTTGAACTTTTCATCCTTTTGCCACATTTCAGGCTTCAAACATAAAGATATAAAATTTAAATTTTTTGTGAAGAATCACCAACAAGTGGGACACAATTGTGAAGTGGAACAAAATCTATTGGATTTTTGAAACTTTTTTAGCAAATAAAAAACTGAAAAATGGTGCGTGCAAAATTATTCGGCCCCTTTACTTTCAGTGCAGCAAACTCACTCCAGAAGTTCAGCGAGGATCTCTTAATGATCCAATGTTGTCCTAAATGACTGATGGTGATAAATAGAATCCACCTGTGTGTAATCAAGTCTCTGTATAAATGCACCTGCTCTGTGATAGTCTCAGGGTTCTGTTGAAAGCGCAGAGAGCATCATGAAGACCAAGGAACACACCAGGCAGGTCCATAATACTGTTGTGGAGAAGATTAAAGCCGGATTTGGATACAAAAAGATTTCCCAAGCTTTAAACATCCCAAGGAGCACTGTGCAAGCGATCATTTTGAAATGGAAGGAGTATCAGACCACTGCAAATCTACCAAGACCTGGCTGTCCCTCTAAATTTTCAGCTCAGACAAGGAGAAGACTGATCAGAGATGCAGCCAAGAGGCCCATGATCACTCTGGATGAACTGCAGAGAACTACAGCTGAGGTGGGAGAGTCTGTCCACAGGACAACAATCAGTCGTACACTGCACAAATCTGGCCTTTATGGAAGAGTGGCAAGAAGAAAGCCATTTCTCAAAGATATCCATAAAAAGTCTCATCTAAAGTTTGCCACAAGCCACCTGGGATACACACCAAACATGTGGAAGAAGGTGCTCTGGTCCGATGAAACCAAAATCGAACTTTTTGGCCACAATGCAAAACGATATGTTTGGCGTAAAAGCAACACAGCTCATCACCCTCAACACACCATCCCCACTGTCAAACATGGTGGTGGCAGCATCATGGTTTGGGCCTGCTTTTCTTCAGCAGGGACAGGGAAGATGGTTAAAATTGAGGGGAAGATGGATGCAGCCAAATACTGGACCATTCTGGATGAAAACCTGTTGGAGTCTGCAAAAGACCTGAGACTGGGACGGAGATTTATCTTCCAACAAGACAATGATCCCAAACATACAGCAAAATCTACAAAGGAATGGTTCACAAATAAACGTATCCAGGTGTTAGAATGGCCAAGTCAAAGTCTAGACCTGAATCCAATCGAGAATCTGTGGAAAGAGCTGAAAACTGCTGTTCACAAACGCTCTCCATCCAACCTCACTGAGCTCGAGCTGTTTTGCAAGGAAGAATGGGCAAGAATTTCAGTCTCTCGATGTGCAAAACTGATAGAGACATACCCCAAGCGACTTGCAGCTGTAATCGCAGCAAAAGGTGGCTCTACAAAGTATTAACGCAAGGGGGCCGAATAAATTTTGCACGCCCCACTTTTCATTTTTTTCTTAGTTAAAAAAGTTTCAAAAATCCAATAGATTTCGTTCCACTTCACAATTGTGTCCCACTTGTTGGTGATTCTTCACAAAAAATTAAAATTTTATATCTTTATGTTTGAAGCCTGAAATGTGGCAAAAGGATGAAAAGTTCAAGGGGGCCGAATACTTTCGCAAGGCACTGTATATATATATATATATATATATATATACACACAGTATGTACAAATACCTTGATGCATTCTTAATACAACCCAAAAAAGACACATACCAATATGTTCTCATTGAGGCAATAAAACAACACAAAAACATGAAAAAATAATGAAACAACAGCCACCCCACAAATCGGGTCCTATATTTAATGATAAAACCTATTTGTAAGAATACCATATTGTTTATGGGTTGTATGAACTGGGTTTTACACTTTTCTATATTGTATTTGTGTTGTCTTGTTGCTCAACAAGAATAAATGTATATTTTTTTTCTTTGTTTTGTTTCCATATTGTTTTGTTGCCTTAATACAAACATATTTTTGTATTTACTTTTAAACTATACAAGTTGGTGTGGTGCCCCCATCCTTTCAAAACTTTGAGAAATAGACAAAGGCTGAAGCCGGGGGACCATAGCGTTAGTGATCCAAAAGTAAGTCAGCAGGCTGAATGAAGCATTTTGAGTTAGTTTTTTTTGTAGCATTGGAAGAGGGGTGTTGAAACCTCCTGTAAGGGCACTGTGTTGAAACCGTGGACACCCTGAAGAGAATGATTTGGTGAATGGCTGTGTACAGTGGCTTGAAAAAGTATTCATACCCCTTGACATTTTCCACATTTTGTCATGTTACCACCAAAAACATAAATGTATTTTATTGGGATTTTATGAAATAGACCAACACAAAGTGGCACATAATTGTGAAGTTGAAGGAAAACGATAAATGGTTTTCCAAATTTTTACAAATAAATATTTGAAAAGTGTGGCGTGCATTTGTATTCTTTACTTTACCCTTTACTCTGATACCCTTAACTAAAATCTAGTGGAAGCAATTGCCTTCAGAAGTCACCTAATTAGTAAATAGAGTCCACCTGTGTGTAATTTAATTTCAGTATAAATACAGCTGTTCTGTGAAGCCCTCAGAGGTTTGTTAGAGAACCTTAGTGAACAAACAGCATCATGAAGGCCAAGGAACACACCCTACAGGTCAGGGATAAAGTTGTGGAGACGTTTAAAGCAGGGTTAGGTTATAAATATCCAAAGCTTTGAGCATCCGACGGTTGGATCGCACTGTTCAATCCATCATCTGAAAATGGAAAGCGTATGGCACAACTGAAAACCTAACAGGACATGGCCGTCCACTTAAACTGACAGGCCAGGCAAGGAGAGCATTAATCAGAGAAGCAGACAAGAGGCCAATGGTATCTCTTGAGGAGATGCAGAGATCCACAGGACAACTATTAGTTGTGCACTCCACAAATCTGGCCTTTATGGAAAAGTGGCAAGAAGAAAGCCATTGTTGAAAAAAAGCCATAAGAAGTCCTGTTTGCAGTTTGCGAGAAGCCATGTGGGGGACACAGCAAACATGTGGAAGAAGGTAATTTGGTCAGATGAGATCAAAATTTTACTTTTTGGCCTAAAAAGCAAAACGCTATGTGTGGTCAGAAAACTAACACTGCACATCACCCTGAACACACCATCCCCACCATGAAACATGGTGGTGGCAGCATTGTGTTGTGGGGATGCTTTTTTTCGGCAGGGACAGGGAAGCTGGTCAGAGTTGATGGGAAGATGGATGGAGCCAAATACAAGGCAATCTTAGAAGAAACCCTGTTAGAGTCTGCAAAAGACTTGAGATTGGGGCAGAGGTTCACCTTCCAGCAGGACAATGACCCTAAACATACAGCCAGAGCTACAATGGAATGGTTTAGATCAAAGTATATTCATGTGTTAGAATGGCTCAGTAAAAGTCCAGACCTAAATACAATTAGAATCTGTGGTAAGACTTGAAAATTGCTGTTCACAGACGCTCTCCATATAATCTGATAGAGCTTGAGCTATTTCGCAAAGAAGAATGGGCAAAAATGTCACTCTCTAAATGTGCAAAGCTGGTAGAGACATCCCCAAAAAGACTTGCAGCTGTAATTGCAGCAAAAGGTGGTTCTACAAAGTATTGCCACACTTTTCAGATATTTATTTGTAAAAAAAATTAAAACCATTTATCATTTTCCTTCCACTTCACAATTATGTGCCACTTTGTGTTGGTCTATCACATAAAATCCCAATAAAATACATTTACGTTTTTGGTTGTAACATGACAAAATGTGGAAAATGTCAAGGGGTATAAATACTTTTTCAAGGCACTGTATGTGTATGTGTATATATATATATATATATATATATATATATATATATATATACATATATATTGCAATTAGTTTTAAAAAAAAATGTGACATATGCATTTTTCCATGCATTGTTAATACTCACAGAATATGTTTTAATTCCAAATGTAATTGCAGTGGTGGATTATGATTAACCACTTCAGGAAGAATTTACCCCCTTTCTGACCAGAGCACTTTTTGCGATTCGGCACTGCGTTGCTTTAACTGACAATTGCTGTCGTGCAACGTGGCTCCCAAACAAAATTGACGTCCTTTTTTTCCCACAAATAGAGCTTTCTTTTGGTGATATTCGATCACCTCTGCGGTTTGTATTTTTTGCGCTAAAAACAAAAAAGGAGCGACATTTTTTTTTTTTATATATTTTTTACTTTTTGCTATAATAAATATCCCCCAAAAATATATAAAGAAACACATTTCTTTCTCAGTTTAGGCCAATATGTATTCTTCTACATATTTTTGGTAAAAAAATCGCAATGAACGTATATTGATTGGTTTGCACAAAAGTTATAGCGTCTACAAAATAGGGGATAGCTTTTTGGCATTTTTATTAATAATTTTTTTTCTTACTAGTAATGGCGGTGATCTGCGATTTTTATCGTGACTGCGACATTATGGCGGACACATCGGACACTTTTGACTCTATTTTGGGACCATTGTCATTTATACAGTGATCAGTGCTATAAAAATGCACTGATTACTGTGAAAATTACACTGGCAGGGAAGGGGTTAACCACTAGATGGTGAGGAAGGGGTTAAATGTGTCCTAGGGAGTGATTCTAACTGTGGGGGGCTGGACTATGAGTGACATGACATTGATCACTGCTCTCGATGACAGGGAGCAGTAGATCAGTGTCCTGTCACTAGGCAGAACAGGGAAATGCCTTGTTTACACAGGCATCTCCCTGTTCTGCAACTCCGTGATACGATCGCGGGACACCAGTGGACATCGAGTCCGCGGGTCACACGGGCACGGTCATGGAGCACGTGGCAGGGGCGTGCGCGCGCGCGCCCGCACGGCGGCAAATTCAAAGCAACGTACAGGTACGTTGCTTTGCCCAGCCAAGCCATTCTGCCGACGTATATGTTCGTGAAGCGGTCGGCAAGTGGTTAAAGGACCAATATTACAAAAATCTTGTATACTGATAATTGCATGTGGTTAAAATTATAACAGTCAGTCTATTAATCTATTTTTACATGCCTATAATCATATATTTACAATAAGTTGCTAGTGCTCACCCCCAATCAATATTTGATGTTATATGAACAGCTGCAGTTCTCAAAGTTAAAAATAAATGTATAAACACATGTGCCGCGCTCAGGGGCGGATCCAGAGTCTTTTCTCGGGAGGGGCACTGCCAAAAAAAGATTTTTTTGTGGGAAATTTATCGGGGAAATGGTTGGTGTCGGCGCTTCAATCATCCCGACACCATGGTTGTTATGGTGTCAGGATGATTGAAGCACATTATTTCTATTATTACATTGTAATATGAAATTAAATAGTTCAATGCAGAATCAGTGGGAGCCCCGAGTGTGTCACTTGCCACCGTCGCCTGCAATTAGTGGGAGCCCTGAGCGTGTCACTTGCCACACGTTGTGGATTGTCACTTGCCACGTCACCTGCCACATCTTGTGGATTGTCACTTGCCAAACCTTGTGGACTGTCACTTCCCACATCACCTGCCACACCTTGCAGATTGTCACTTGCCACATCACCTGCCACACCTTGCTGATTGTCACTTGCCTGCCACCAGATGCAGATTGTCATTTGCCACGTCACCTGACACAATTTGCGGATTGTCACTTGCCACGTCGCCTGCCACACCTTGCGGATTGTCACTAACTTGCCTGCTAAGGTGTAGTTTTGGTTGTCTCTTGCTGTGTCCCAGACTCCCAGAGTCAGGCAGCAGAGAGATAATGTAATCTCTCTGCTGCCTGCACAGTGAGGGCGGAAGTCACTGCAGGAATGCAGGGCAGGCACGGGCGGTGAGAGATGATCTCATCTCTCTGCTCCCCCGCTCCCAGCTAGCTGATTGGCCAGCTGCCACACTGAGCCTGCTCTCTCACTCTCACCTGCGCTGCCAACACACTGAGCAGCACGGTCTGCCCACGAACCGCGCCGCCCCCCCGACAACAAACCGCGCCGCAAGCGGAGCCGCCCGCTTTCTTACCCGTCTGTGGAGCCGCACGCTATTGCACCTGCCCGCAGAGCAGCCTGGCGTGACTCACTGACGTCACTCGTTGCTAGACGCCAAGCGGCCCAGGCGTTAGCAGCGAGTGCAGGGAAGAGGCTCCACCCACCTCCTCTTCCGCTCCTGGTATCGCGTCAGTGCGCCACGTAACTACATTAGACGAGTCTCTCTCTCAGCGCCGCTGATCAGCTGATGTGAGAAACTGAGAGAGAGACTCAGAGAGGCAGCGGCAGCCGCAGAACAAGTACTGTATATACTCGAGTATAAGCCGACCCGAATATAAGCCGAGGCACCTAATTTTACCCCAAAAAACTGGGAAAACTTATTGACTCAAGTATAAGCCTAGGGTGTCCTAGGCTTATACTTGCCTCACTGTGCCCATGCCTCACTGTGCCCATGACTAGACTGATGTTTAACATGGAAGTCTATGTAAGGAGTGCCCAGCTTTAAAAAATCGGTTCTCCCAGACACCAAACTTTTCAAACTTATAGAGGAGACATGGGGCTACATGTGTGCCAAGTTTGGGGTCCAGGGGACCTACGACCGGCCGGTACCGGGTCCGCAAAATCACCGGAGAAATTACCATTTAACATTGGAGTCTATGGAAGGGGTGCCCAGATTTAAAAAATCAGTGCTCCCCGGCCGTGGGTCCCCCAGACACCAAACTTTGCACACTTGTAGAAGAGACATTGGGCTACATGTGTGCCAAGTTTGGGGTCCAGGGGTCCTACGGCCGGCCGGTACCGGGTCCCCAAAGTTCGGGAGATCAGGCGCAACAAAAAAAAACAGAGCAAGCAAGTGAGTGTGACAGATGGTCTCGGGGGGGGCAATTGCCCTGTTGCCCCCCCTGGATCCGCCACTGGCCACGCTGAACAGAAATAACAATAATATATTGATGAGAAACCAGCATTAATAAATGTAAAAAGTGATGCTCAAATTATCTAGCTGTCATGATGCAAAGTGCCACAAGCATGTTATAAATACTCCAAACAAATGCATACAGTATGTGAATAATAATGTGAGACATTCATAAATCAATCCATGAGAAAATCGTGAAAGTCCATCTTCTCAAAAACATTATAAGTCCTGTTGTGTATGTGCACATCCACCACCACAGAGACCTATAGACAGGCTCTCACCTTCTTAGTTAGACTTTAAGGTTATAAAAGGTCTGACCACACTTACTCCCTTTTATAAGCCGGGATCAGCTATAATGCAGGTTTCAGACTCTTTACTCCCAATTGTTCAACTCAAGGATAAGGTATCTGGCTTTATAATGCCAGCTGCATGTTGCTTCTGAACGGTAACTGTTGATTCAGTGTTGCTAATGCAGTGGCAATGTTCAGCACGGCATATGTGTTTATACATGTAGTCATATATTCTCCACATCTACATGCAGACCAAGCTGATTGAGTCATCACCTGACTGAGTCACCATTTTAAACACAAGACTTTTTAAACAGATTCATATGTGAATAGGAACCTAAAACTCCGCTGGTTCAAAAGAGAATACAGATATTAACATATTAATCATTAAAGTGATTGTAAAGGGATTTTTTAAAAATAACAAACATGTCATACTTACCTGCTCTGTACAATGGTTTTGCATAGATGATCCCCAATTCTCCTCTTCTGGGGTTCCCTGCAGGCACACCGCGCTCCTCCCCTTGCCAAGTGCCCCATAATAAGCCACTTGCTATGGGGCACTTGTGCAGGCTCAATCCTAATCCGTGCTGTGTGTGTGCATAGACACACACCCAGTATGGCTTATCTCTGCCCCTATTCTTTCCTCACAGGATGTGATTAACAGCAGTGGAAGCCAATGGCTCCCACTGTTGCTTCCATGTCCAGTCTGGAGAGGGAGAGAGAGAGGAGAGAGCTGCTGCTCTTGGGCACAGCGCTGGATTGAGATTTGGCTCAGGTAAGTATAGGGATACAAAAGGTGTGATGCAGAGAATGCATTAAGGTAAAAAACCTTCTACTACTTTAATCATATTTGCCTGATTGTAAAAAAATGTATAACGTATGTACAGAACTATGACATTGCATTTATTAGACTGGACTGTACAATTAGTAGGAACATTAAAAGAATGCCAATCTAAGTTTATGATAAGTAGTAGGTTTATTATAAGTAGTAACAGCGCCACAGATGTGTGCTCAAATGAACAGCTGCTACTCCAATAATTGTGAAAAAACAATTTGTGAACTGTGTAAAGTGATAAGAATAGCGCTAATCCACACACTATAAAACTTTACAATCTAAAAAGATGAATACTACAAATTGTAATACATTTGCATGTGTACTGTGAGGGGGTTAGCTCGGCAGCGGGTGTGTGTGATCCCCTGGATGGGCTCCCCACACAAAAACAGGCCCAGCAAACGGAGGTTGTGGTTTTCAAAATCAAAAAAAAAGGTGCGGTTTATTTTCTATTTACAGTGACAAAACACAGCAAAGCCAAAAGAAACATATAAACAAAATAAATCCTGGTCAACTTGACCTCTGACTAAACATACAGGTTTCTTAACTAACAACTGGGATCAGCCTAGTGCTGTCCTAGTCCCTAAGTCCCTGGTTTAGTAAAAGTCCAAACAAATAGCCACACATGCTTTGTCTCACCGCACAGGGGTTCACTCTCCCTAGACAGTCCACACAGGTCTGGTTCCAGGCATGAGCTAACACCTAATGAATCTGGGAGTTTTTATAGAGGCCTTAAACGAACTGACAGGCTTCAGCTGGCCTCATCAACTCCCTGCCTGCACGACGCCCAGCCCTCTCCCTAGAGGTATGAGTCATCCATGAGCCCACTAGCCTTAGCTGGGCTTATACAACTCTCCACCTAGTTGTATAAGTCGGCGTAAAGCCTGAATCTGGGCGAAATATATCTACCCCCCTGGATGCAACCAGGTGACTTTACCTTCCTGCTGTCACATACCCCCCCCCTCTTGTTTTAACCTCGGGGTTGGAACACCAGCAATCAGGCATTCATGTACTCGAGACAAAGCATCCACATTCCCCATTTGAACGCCAGGGCGATGCTTTACTGTGAAGTTGAATTCCTGGAGGGCCAGGAACCACCTATTCACTCTTCTATTTGTTTCCTTGTTTTGAGCCATCCACTTTAACGGAGCGTGATCCGTAACCATGTCAAAGTGCCTACCTAGCAGGTAGTACCGAAGGGAATCTAGAGCCCACTTCACCGCTAAACACTCCTTTTCAACGGTGGCGTAATTTACCTCATGGGACTTCAACTTCCTGCTGAGGTAAATGACTGGGTGCTCTTCCCCGTTCCAGACCTGGGACAATACTGCTCCTAACCCCACATCTGACGCATCACTTTGTACGACAAAGTCTTTAGAGAAGTCGGGTGAGTACAACACTGGCTGGCTACATAAGGCTTGTTTCAAGAATTAGAATGCTGCCTCCGCCTCGGGGGTCCATTTAATCATGACCGACCCTTTCCCCTTCGTTAGGTTGGTTAGGGGCACAGCCTTAGAAGCAAAGTGGGGAATGAATCGCCGATAATACCCAGCGATTCCCAGAAAGGCTCGTACCTGCTTCTTGCTGTTGGGACGTGGCCAACTCTGGATGGCCTCGACTTTGTTGAGTTGGGGTTTTATTACTCCCCTCCCAATGGTGTACCCAAGATATTTGGCCTCCTCCTGCCCAATGGTACACTTCTTGGGGTTAGCCGTAAACCCCGCTTCCCGAACAGAGTCCAGGACTGCTTGCACTTTTGGCAGATGTGAGGCCCAATCTGTGCTATGGACAATTACGTCATCCAGGTAAGCCGCAGCATACTTCCGATGGGGCCTCAGCATCTGGTCCATTTTCCGCTGGAATGTGGCCGGCGCATTCTGTAACCCGAACGGCATTCTTTTATATTGGAACGCCCCGTCTGGGGTTACAAATGCGGTTTTCTCTTTGGCCAATTTGGCCAGGGGGATTTGCCAATACCCTTTTGTGAGGTCAAGAGTCGTCATGTATCGGGCTGTTCCCAGCCGGTCGATCAACTCATCTATACGTGGCATGGGGTAGGTGTCAAATTTTGTAACTTTGTTCAACTGACGAAAATCGTTACAAAATCGCCAGCTCCCATCCGGTTTAGGCACCAACACAATGGGACTAGACCAATCACTTTGGGACTCCTCTATCACCCCTAAGTTCAGCATTTTCTGTACTTCCTCCCGTATTGCCTCCCGTCGGGCCTCTGGGATCCGATAGGGTTTTAACTTCACCCTTTCACCGGGCGGGGTAATGATGTCATGCTCTACCCCAAATGTTTGTCCCGGCAGCTCAGAGAATACCTCCTTGTTGCGAAGCACAAACTCCTTAACCTCCTGTTGTTGGGGTTGTGACAAGGTGGCTGCTATTCCAACCTCAGGAATCACGCAACCAGTTTGAGCTGGTGAGCAAGTGTCTGCGACTAGGGACTCTCTATCCCTCCAGGCTTTCAACAGATTAACGTGATAGATCTGTTCGGGCTTTCGCCTTCCTGGTTGTCTGACCTTGTAATTCACTTCGCTCACTTTTTCCATTATCTCGTAGGGGCCTTGCCATTTGGCAAGGAATTTACTTTCAACCGTAGGGACAAGTACCAGTATCCTATCCCCCGGGGAAAAGGTACGGGTCTTGGCTCCACGGTTGTACACTCTCTGCTGTGCTAACTGCGCTTGGGCCAAATGTTCCTTCACGATGGGCATTACCTGTGCAATTCGGTCTTGCATCAGGGCGACATGCTCAATCACACTCCTGTGGGGAGAACTCTCACTTTCCCAAGTTTCCTTGGCAATATCCAACAGCCCTCTTGGGTGTCTCCCATACAGTAACTCAAAGGGGGAGAATCCCGTAGAGGATTGGGGCACCTCCCTAATAGCAAACATCAGATAAGGAAGTAGACAGTCCCAATCCTTTCCATCTCTATCCACCACTTTCTTCAACATTTGTTTTAGGGTTTTGTTGAATCTTTCAACCAGCCCATCGGTTTGGGGGTGATACACAGATGTACGTAATTGCGTCACTTTGAACAATTTACACAGCTCCTTCATAACCCGGGACATAAAGGGTGTACCTTGGTCCGTAAGCAGTTCTTTACAAATACCCACCCGGCTAAACACAAGAGATAGCTCTTTGGCTATGGTTTTGGCCGAGGTATTTCGGAGAGGGATCGCTTCTGGATAACGGGTGGCATAGTCCATTATAACTAATATGTACTGGTGCCCCCTAGCGGACTTGATTATAGGACCTACCAAATCCATGGCGATCCTCTCAAACGGGACCTCAATGATGGGTAGAGGGACCAGCGGGCTACGGAAATGTGGCATCGGGGCCGACCTCTGACACACAGGGCAGGAGGAACAATAATTTTCTATGTCCTTCATCACCCCCGGCCAATAGAATCTCTGTAATACCCTCTCTCGGGTTTTCTCTGTCCCCAGATGACCTCCAAGAATGTGCCCATGGGCCAACTCCAACACCAACTTCCTGTAAGGTTTGGGCACCACAAGCTGCTCAACGGTTTCTTCTGCCCTTTTTGCCACCCGATACAGTAGGTCCTTCTCTACGCTGAAGTATGGGTAAGTGCAGGTATTATCTGGGTTCACTAATTCGCCATCTATTTTCACTACGTTTTCGCGTGCCTTTATTAGGGCGGGGTCTTTCAACTGTTCTGTGGCAAAGTTTTCCCTGTGAACCTCAAGATCAGAAAACTCCACAGACGGTAGGTTTTCGTCTGAGGAGGTGGGCTCCTCTCCAGTTTCTTGAGTCTCCCCTGCCAATACTGATAAGGGAAATTCCGGAGAGTCCTCACCACTCTCAGGGGAGTTCTGGCTATCACATTCCTGGTACATAGGGGCACCAGTGGGGGGCTCAGGATCATCCCACAGTTCCCAGAACTTCGGAAAATCCCTTCCCACAATGGCGTCATACGGTAACTGAGATACTAAGCCCACTGGATGAGAGAGGGTACCTTTGGGGGTCTCGAAACACACTGTAGTCACTGGATACTCTCGGGTGTCCCCATGCACACAAATAACAGCTACCTTGCTATTCCCAGAGACCTCTGTTTTAACTAACTCAGCCTTTATCAGGGTCACAAGGCTACCTGAATCCAGCAATACCACAACATTTCTACCATTAACACACATTTTGCATAAATGTTTCTCAATTCCTCGAATGGCAGTGCATGCGACTGTCGCACACAGCGACTGACGTCTGCCCGTCAGAAAGTCACACTGCATGGGTTCCTCCACAACCGGGCAATTGGCTGCAATATGTCCCGCTTGCCGGCAGCGGTAGCAAACGATCCTTCTTGCCGCCTCTTGAGCCGCTGATTTCCCAGGCTGTTCTCGCCAAACTTGGGGTAGAGCTCCCACCCTCTCACTCTCTCCACCCTTACCCCTTGGAATCCTCTTATCCGCCCCTGGGGATGGTCTGGTCTTAGGGTGGAAAGTCCGAGTGTCTCTGGAAGAGGCCGTCAGGTTCTCTGTAGCCAAGTATTTCTCCACACGATCCACAAGACCATCGGCCATCTCTGGGTCTCCATGGCTTACCCACTTTTGGATGGCAGTAGGAAGAGCTCTCAAAAACCGATCCATTACAACACGTTCCACAATCTTTGGTGCGGACAAAGTCTCTGGCTGTAGCCACTTTCTGCTCAGGTGAATGAGATCATACATTTGAGACCTGGGGGGTTTTCCAAGCTGGAAAGTCCAGTTATGCACACGCTGAGCCCGGACAGCCTGGGTGACACCCAGCCTTGCCAATATCTCAGCTTTTAGCATCACATAGTCTTTTGCTTGGTCAGGCTCTAGGTCATAGTAAGCCTTCTGCGATTCACCAGTTAACAGAGGAGCCACCAGTCCAGCCCACTGCTCCTCAGGCCACTTTTCTCTTTCAGCAGTCCTTTCAAATGTGGTCAAAAATACCTCTGGATCATCCTCTCCAGTCATTTTTGTCAATAAACGACTCACCCCAAAGGACGCGGTATTAGTGGGACGGCTTTCCTCACTGGTCTGCGGACGTTGCTGCATTACTGCTTCCATTTGTTGTAGTCTCTGCTCTTGCTTCTGTAACAGGTCTATGAAGCGGGCCTCAGATTGCTGCTGGGCTTGTTGCTGAGCTTCCAGACTCTGTTGGTGAGCTTGCTGCTGGGCTGCAAGGCTCTGTTGATGAGCTGCAAGGCTCTTTTGCAAACCTGCATTTGTCTGCTGTTGATTGGCATTTGCTAGAGCCAGCTGCTTCAGTATCTCCTCCATGCTGGCTTAAAAAAAACTGCCCGCATTCTCCACCAACTGTGAGGGGGTTAGCTCGGCAGCGGGTGTGTGTGATCCCCTGGATGGGCTCCCCACACAAAAACAGGCCCAGCAAACGGAGGTTGTGGTTTTCAAAATCAAAAAAAAAGGTGCGGTTTATTTTCTATTTACAGTGACAAAACACAGCAAAGCCAAAAGAAACATATAAACAAAATAAATCCTGGTCAACTTGACCTCTGACTAAACATACAGGTTTCCTAACTAACAACTGGGATCAGCCTAGTGCTGTCCTAGTCCCTAAGTCCCTGGTTTAGTAAAAGTCCAAACAAATAGCCACACAGGCTTTGTCTCACCGCACAGGGGTTCACTCTCCCTAGACAGTCCACACAGGTCTGGTTCCAGGCATGAGCTAACACCTAATGAATCTGGGAGTTTTTATAGAGGCCTTAAACGAACTGACAGGCTTCAGCTGGCCTCATCAACTCCCTGCCTGCACGACGCCCAGCCCTCTCCCTAGAGGTATGAGTCATCCATGAGCCCACTAGCCTTAGCTGGGCTTATACAACTCTCCACCTAGTTGTATAAGTCGGCGTAAAGCCTGAATCTGGGCGAAATATATCTACCCCCCTGGATGCAACCAGGTGACTTTACCTTCCTGCTGTCACAGTACATATATATGTGTTAAACCAATTCAATGTGCAATATCTATAAAGTGCTAGTGCATAATATGAACTCTATGCAACATACAATAAAATTGTAGAGATAAGGTGCAGAAAAGATCAAAAAATGTGCAACAATTAATATCAATATTAAAATAATAAACAAACAATACAAAATATGCCAAATAATGATCAGTCTTTGATTATCACAAGAAAAAAGCAGCCTTCACCATTATGTGAATCCTTCACTGCTCTCTCTCAATTGGATTCACCAGATGAATAATTGGATATATCAACTGGAGGAACACATTGGTCATCAATCGGTTTTTCTCTCAACGATTACAGCATATCATGTTAAGACAAAGAAAAAGGAAGGAGTTTCCATAGCGTTCCTGCTGCTTCTTGAAGACGTCACGCGGACGGAAACTGGTGTAGACAAGGGCCAGGACTCTGAGGATATCGTGATTGCCACTTCACATTTGCAGTCCATGACAGGTCTAGAGGTGAACGGCTATACATAGTTGAGCGTGTTACTCCCTAGTGTCAGGCAGGCACTCTTCAAATGTGAGTGGAATGCAAATAGTTATTTAACAAGCCTGTGAGATATTTTTTACGCTATGGAACCCTCCTTCCTTTTTCTTTGTCTTTCCCATGATATGCTGTAATAGTTGAGAGAAAAACTGTGATTGATGACCATTTGAAGAGAGTGTGTTCCTCCAGTTGATATACCCAATTATTCAACTGGTGAGTCCAATTGAGAGAGAGTGGTGAAGGATTCACAAATTAGTGAAGGTTGCTTTTTGCATTTTTTGTGATAATTCTTTGTGATAATTTTGCATATTTTGTATTTTTTGTTTATTATTTTAATATTGATATTTATCGTTGCACATTTTTTGATCTTTTCTGCACCTTATCTCAACCACTTTATAGTATGTTGCATAGAGTTCATATTATGCACTAGCACTTTATAGATATTGCACATTGAATTGGTTTAACATGCAAATGTTGAACAATTGGTTCAAACACATATACAGTATACACACGTTACAATTTGTAGTATTTATTATTTCAGATTGTAAAGTGTTTTGTGTGTGGATTAGCGCTATTCTTATCACTTTACACAATCTAGGTATATAGCTATAAATATTACAGTGTGTGCATCCCAAAGCTCAAACACACATGCCTTTCTCTGGACAGTAAATGAATGGGAAGGGCTCTGTGCTGAGCAGTTTCCTGTTCATTCACAGTAAATACAGTTTTACTATGCTTTAGTTATGATTTAACACAGTTAGTGAGTGTGTTTACTGTGTTCATTTAGAAAAGGAAGATGCCGGTAAATTACATATTGATTAGCCCCTTCCTCCACTCTCCATCCTGAAACATCCCCCGGAGCAGCCGGGGGGAGTGGAGAGGAATGAAGGGAAGCCAGCAGCACTGCGGTGGGGAGGCACAACATGAGGGGGAATCAGCACCACACAGAGTGATTAGGGTGTGCCCAGGCATACCTGGCACACCCCCTGTGCATTCCTATGTGCGCATGTATGAAAACACAATTCTAGTCCACAGTGCCAGTGATGAAAACACACTCCTCAAAAAATCTGGAACCCTTGGATTAATTATCACCTACCATCATTCCGCGACAACTCAATTCTTATGCCATGATAGCTGAAAGATTCATTCAGTAATAAATGACTTACAAAACCAAATTTCTAGAGCTTGGGTGTTACCCTACTCATTATCGTGAACATTATAGTGTTCTATTCAAACCCTCAGGCTGTAGGCCAACTTACTCGAACCATCTCAGTGGACTTCTACACTTCCTTCTCTATTTTCCTACTATCCTATCCTATCCTATCCATTTTTATTTTAGTTTTTTTGCCTCATTTTATTTAAACAGTAATAAAGTATTGCTTTACATAATAATACTTCAATATTCCATGTCCAAGTAAAACAATTTATATGATAAATAATATTTCCAACTACAGTCATGAATATCTTGATGTAATGATTTATTTACTTTTCTATTTTCTGTTGAGTTTATATAATTTACTTATCGGTACATATATAGTGGACCATTAAGTTTTTTTGTTTTTTTTTCAAACCTGTTGTAGTTGGATAACTTATTACAACTTGTATAACACAAGATTTGTACTTAATTATCATATTCATTCAATAAAATACTTTGACAAGGAAAACACACTCCTCTCATGATAACTGCTCACCTTGTATCTTTGACCTCTGTGGATACTGCATATTATAATTACAACTACAAGAAATAACTTTTTCATGGAAAATACATATTCCTAAGTTTTATTTTCAGCAAGATTGTATCTTGTGTTTCCTATCTAGTAGTAGAAAAAATGTACTGTAAGGAAAATCTCTGGATTGAAGGTAAACATTGCAGCAAATACTTTTTTTATTTTGTTTTTTAATTGGCTATTCATTTTATATTGTTGCTTTGGGCTGTAGTTCTGCTTTTTATTAGTTGCAAAGATTTTCCAGAATGTCTCAGACCTGTGTTGTCAGTTGTTGCTTACCTTTGGTCTTGCCGATTATTATAGTAAAGCTCATATAAATTATGTTGATAAAAAAATATTGGCTCATTAATGTCCAGCTATCAGGAGAATAAAATGTGCTTGCTACTAATACAATCAAGCGTTAAATTATACCCTTTGGAATAGAGGAGGTTTGTGAAATCCTATTATATTGACTTAAAATATAATGCGTTTCTCTGCCTTTATTTAAACTGTTTTCAAACAGAAAGCCAAAGATTCGATTCAGATTTGTTGTTTTCATTCAACTTCCCTTAAGGGCTATGGTTTATTTCCTGACAAACAATTTCTATAAAAGGTTTGGAGAAATCTAATGAACATCCATACAAGTGACCAGAGCCTAGCTATTTTCATCTGCGTGTTCTGCTGCTGTCCTCAGCACTTTTTTGATCTTTTACAACAAACAATTATGACCAGACACTGAAAAGATGTGCTTATGTTTGGTACAGTCAGTACTGTATTGATCTTGGCAAATAAAATCTATTTCTAGGTTTGGAGATAGAAAGTTTAACAAAAAGTGGTATGCTTATAAGGATGCTTGTGGCATGGGTACATAGCAAAATCATTTTAGTCGCCCTTGGCTTTTTAACTTCTAAGCGGTGCCTCTCCTAGGACTTGTGTCATTCGAAAACAACAACTCAATCTGCCTCAAACATGTTACAGTCAGCAGTTTGGATAAACTATTTATTTACTTATTTAAAAGGATCTGAGCTGAAATAACTTTTGTATGCGTATATTTGGCAGGATTATTTAGCAAACTCTACTGTAAAGCCCGGTTCACATAGGGGCGATTCGTCAGGCGACTCGGTCGCCTGACGAGTCACGTCCCGCTCTGTACTATGGAACCATTCCAATAGGAGCGACTCAGGTCGCTCCCACTTAGAAAAAGGTTCCTGTACTTCTCTTGGGGGCGACTCAGGGCGACTTGCATTGACTTCTATACAGAAGTCATTATGCAAATCGCCTCAGGCGGGCGTCTCAAGTCGTCTTGAGATCGCGCCGCCGAGTCGGTCCCAAAGTCGTGCCGCCCCTGTGTGAACCGGGCCTTACCTGGAAAATTACTATGAAATAATATTATCACAAAAACAAAATTAACTGGTGGACTGGTTTCACAGTGCAAATACCAAACAATGGGTGAAATTAGAGGAGGATGTCACTGAAACAAAACTGAAATCACTACCATGGATAAATCGCAATCTACGACCCCCCATGAGAGAAATGCTGATGTTGGTATCCTCCACATTAAAGGCATGGGATGCAATGTTAAAAAATTAGAAATGGTCCACGCAGATTGGGCCAATGACACCTCTGTTTGGAAACCATGAGTTTCCACCAGCAATGAACGCCCGGATCTTTTTAAAATTGTATAGAAATGAGGATATAAGAGTGGTCCAGACCCTGATTGAAGGCAAAATTCCCCCGATAGACTCCCTGGGTTTAAAATGCAGAAATATGTAGATACAATATCAACAACTTCGAACCTATATTCAATCACTAGTAAAAAACGTGGTATTAGATAGACTGGCTACGGAATTTGAGCAGTTATTAATACAGGAGGAAAGACCAGCACATGTATTATCTGTAATATATCAATACCTCCTCCCAAAAAACAAACAGGGTTATAGGGCTCTGGCCCTACCTCAGTTCGGTCAGAAGAAGAACTATTATTTATAAATAGATGGGAGGAAGAATTGGGAAGGATCATTCCCAGATCGGAATGGGAAAGAGCTTTCCTAAGGCTCCATGCACACTGAAGCTGATAAACTGCAGTTTATTGGCGTTTGGGCGTTTTTTTTAAAAAGCCCATAAACTGCACTCTATGCTAGCCTATGTGTCCATGCACACATGGTCGTTTTTTTAGTGTTAATGAGCAGTGGAGTTTATGGGCTTTTTTCTGAATGCAAGAAATTTGCGTTCAAAGTGCCGTTTTTCGGCGGGAAAAAAGCCAAACGCCGATAAACGCGAATAAACGGCCACTAATTAGCATTAGGTGTTTCTCTGGCTCTATT
Source organism: Rana muscosa (assembly GCA_029206835.1). Lineage (NCBI taxonomy): Eukaryota > Metazoa > Chordata > Amphibia > Anura > Ranidae > Rana > Rana muscosa. The sequence goes on along the minus strand of CM055117.1, from coordinate 696,561,424 downwards.
CAAAACCAATGGTTCCCTATGGGAGCCCATTGATTTGAATAGAAGTCGCACCGCAAGTCGGATCATCATGATCATCATGATCCGACTTGCGGTGCGACTTGCGTGCTGAGGATGAAGGGGAACCCCGCCAAAAAATAAAATAAAAATTTGGCGTGGGGTTCCCCCTCGGACGATACAAGGCCCTTCGGTCTGGTATGGATTTTAAAAAACGGTGTGGGGGTTCCCCCAAAATCCATACCAGACCCTTTTCCGAGCACGCAGCCTGTTCGGTCAGGAAAGGGGGTGGGGACGAGCGAGCGCCCCCCCTCCTGAACCGTACCAAGCCGCATGCCCTCAACATAGGGGGGTAGGTGCTTTGGGGCCCCCCACCCCAAAGCACCTTGTCCCCATGTTGATGAGGACAAGGGCCTCTTCTCGACAACCCTGGCCGTTGGTTGTCGGGGTCTGCGGATGGGGGGCTTATCGGAATCCGGGAGCCTCCTTTAATAAGGGGTCCTCCAGATCCCGGCCCCCCACCCTATGTGAATGAGTATGGGGTACATCGTACCCCTACCCATTCACCTGAAGGAAAAGAATCAATAAAAAAAACCACACTAAACAGGTTTTTAAAGTAATTTATTAGGCAGCTTCGGGGGTCTTCCTCTGACTTTGGGGGTCTTCTTCTTACTTCGGGGATCTTCTTCTGACTTCGGGGGTCTCTTACGACTCTCCGGCCTCTTCTTCCGCTCTCCGGTTCCTTCTCTGCGCTGTCCGGTTCTCTTCCCGCTCTCCGGTGCTTTCTGTCTTCTGCCAGGCTCCTCTGCTATCTTCTGCCAGCTCTTTTGCTAGCGGTGGCCCAGTCTTCATCGTCGTCTTCTTCCCTTTTCTCTTGTTCCGATGTTGACTCAACGCTCTCTGCCGCTGTAATGCCGTGTGCGCGGTTCGCAATGACTTATATAGGCATGGGGCGTTGTTACCGGGTGATGTCACCCGGTGACCCTGCCCCCTTATGGCGTCACAGTCCCGGGGCATGATGGGACTGTGACGCCATAAGGGGGCGGGGTCACCGGGTGACATCACCCGGTGACCACGCTCCATGCCTATATAAGTCGTTGGAACCGCGCACACGCCATTACAGCGGAGGAGAGCGTTGTGTGAACATCGAACAAGAGAAGAGGGAAGAAGACAGCGGGGAAGACCAGGCCAACGCTAGCAAAAGAGCGGCAGAAGATAGCGGAGGAGCCCGGCAGAAGAACCGGAGAGCGGGAAAAGAACCGGAGATCAGGAGAAGTGAGCGGAAAAGTCGGAAGAGACCCCCGAAGCCCGAAGAGACCCCCGAAGTTGGAAGAAGACCCTCGGAGCTACCTAATAAATTATTTAAAAAACCTGTCTAGTGTGTTTTTTTTTTATTGACACTTTTCCCCCCAGGTGAATGGGTAGGGGTACAATATACCCCATACTCATTCACATAGGGTGGGGGGCCCCCTTATTATTAAAGGGGGCTCCCAGATTCCGATAAGCCCCTCTCCCGCAGACCCCAACAACCAACGGCCAGGGTTGCCGGGAAGAGGCCCTTGTCCTCATCAACATGGGGACAAGGTGCTTTGGGGTGGGGGGCGCAGGGCCCCCCTTGCCCCAAAGCACCTACCCCCCATATTGAGGGCATGCGGCCTGGTACGGTTCAGGAGGGGGGGCGCTTGCTTGTCCCCACCCCCTTTCCTGACGACCAGGCTGCATGCTCGGATAAGGGTCTGGTATGGATTTTGGGGGGACCCCCACGCCGTTTTTTCGGTGTAGGGGGTTCCCCTTAAAATCCATACCAGACCAAAAGGCCTGGTATCGTCCGAGGGGGAATCCCACGCCAATTTTTTTTTCATATTTTTTGGCGGGGTTCCCCTTCATCCTCAGCACGCAAGTCGCACCGCAAGTCGGATCATGATGATCCAACTTGCGGTGCGACTTATATTCAAATCAATCGGCTCCCATAGGGAACCATTGATTTTGAATAGAGCCAGAGAAACGCGGCTGAAAGCTAGCGCCGCTAAACGTGCATTGAAGGCTATGCAAAACGCTGATAAAATCTTGTTTTTAAAGCAGCGTTTTCCTGCCAGCAATCCGGCGTTCAAACTGACGTTTTTGAGCTCCAGTGTGCATGGAGCCTTATAGTACACAAGCTATCAATATCTAGTAGATATCAGGAAAGAAACTACAGAATTTTAACAAGATGGTATAGATGCCCAGTAGATATGCATAAAATTAATAGTGAAAATGACGAGACATGTTGGTGATGTCATAGTGCAAAAGGTACGATATCTCATATATGGTATTACTGTCTGGAAGGGTTGATATTTTGGACTAAGATTTATAAGATACATCATAAAATCACGGGGATTAATATTCAACAAGATGTACTAGTTTCTCTTTTGTCTATGATTCCCGAATCCATAAAAACTATAAAGAGAGGCATTCTAAGATACATGTTGGTAGCAGCGCGTACAATTATAGCCCGGAATTGGAAGAAAATGGGGATTTCAATAGGAGAATGGATATGTGAAATGAGTGAGATGCATACACTGGAGATGATGATAGAATCAGAAGCGGGCCTTAAAGAACAAACTTTGAGGACATGGCAGCAATGGGTAGAGTTTAGAGCCTCCACACTAGTATCAACATACACGTAGAGTTCTATGTCAAGGAATTTCTCACTTCCTTTCCCCCTATACCCTTAGATCCCCCCCCCCTTTTTTTTTGTAGGACATGCATTGGTATGGGTGTGATAAACTATAAGGGGATTTTTCCAATTAATGCTTAGGTAACCTGATGAGATTAGATTTATGTTTATTTTAAAACACTGAATGGGTGGGTAATGGGTAAGGGTCCTTTCACACGGGGCGGATCCGTGCAGATCCGCCCCGTGAAGCTCCGCTTGCTCAGCGGGGATCGCTCCGTTGATCCCCGCTGAGCCGACGGATGACTGGGCGGTCCCCGCACACTGTGCAGGGACCGCCCCGTCAGAGCGCCGCTCTCCCCTATGGGGAATCGGATGACGACGGACCGTAGAGTCCGTTGTCATCCGATCCGCTCCGCCGACGGAAGGAAAAATAGGGTTTTCCTCCGTCACACTTTGGCGGAGCGGATGTCAGCGGACATGTCTCCGCTGACATCCGTGCCTCCATAGGGGTACATGGAGGATCCGTTTCAGGTCCGCCTAAAAAACTGACAGGCGGACCTGAACGGACCTCCGTGTGAAAGAGCCCTTATGCTAGATATTGTAATATTTGTATTGTTTTGTGTAAAATTAAAAATGTATAAATAATGATTATAAAACAAAAACAAAATCATAGCTTGAATCATGTATTTTTCCAACCATTTTATCATTGTGTCCACAATCACTCTCCATAGATAACAGGACACAGTTCAAAACCTTTAACAGTCTATCTCCCTACATCTCTTTAGACACCAAAATGGAAATATATAAACTTCTGGACATGTTCACTGTTTCAGGATTTTTCCTGTTCTGCGACCCTTCCCTGAGACACCCTTGTATCAAGAAAAGATGAAAAGGGCTGTACTCTTTATATGTACACATCTAAGTAAAATGATCAGGATAGGAAAATCTATCTTGATGTAGAGTTAAAATTGTTTATTGATTGCACAATTAAGGTTCGCCCCTTTTATCTTTTATATGGAGTCATTTCAGTCATTTCAAGGATAAACTCTCTTTTACGATGATGAGTGCAGAATCCTAGTTTTTTTTAAGAGCTCCTATTTTCCAAATGCTAACAGATATTTACCATATTGTCCAAGGCAAAGCAAAATAGTCCTCCCCTCTGCATGTACTTTCCTTCCTGTTGTTATCCTTTGGACCATCAAAAGCCATCAAAGAAGGAAGCCATGCATATGCTCCAAATTTTCACTTGGAGATTACACAGGGCCATGGATTTCCTCCCATCACCACTCCTTTGTAAATAACCCAGGGTGTTTGTACAATTATAGACCAATGGATTGATTTACTATTGCTGTTGAATTTGCAAGAGAATTTGCATGTTTTTAAGGGAATTCTCTTAGCTTAGTGAATGTCGTGAAAATTTACTTTGCAAATAATACCCCAATCTCATTCAAGTGAAAAAAAAAAAACTGCATTATTGCTTGCACATTTTTGGATAACGGAGGTCAGAAGAGCTCCACCTCATTCACTAAGCCAAGGTAACATACCTTTGCAAAGTGAAGGGCCTATTTGCATTTAGCAATTTGTAATTAAGGGTGGGGGACTCATGGTCTATCGAGTTTTAATATTTCTAAAGGGAACAATTCCCATAACAACTTGATTAAAGCAAATAAACACTCCATCAAAGAGTGAAAATAGGATATGTGACTTTAATTGTACCTCAGAGAAGGATATTTGCATAACATACTATTTGCTAATAAAAAAAATATCTTATTTTAGTATTTCAAAGACATATTTTTCATTAAAATGCAATATACACAGATACCCAATTTTGCATTTTTACACTTACTAGAAACGTTCCTATTTTTATTATTTTGTACATAACACACATACTCTAACAGTTTTTGTCTATTGCTTCTCTTTTTCTCTAATTGTTATTATTTCATATACAGTAGGTATGTACGTTTAAAGTGATTGTAAAGGCTTGTTTAAAAAAATAAAAATAATAACAAACATGTTATACTTACCTGTTCTGTGCAGTTGGTTTTGCACAGAGCAGCCTTGATTCTCCTCTTTTCGGGTCCCTCTTTGCTGCTCCTAGCCCCTCCCTCCTTTGAGTGCCCCCCAGCCAGCAGCTTGCTTCATGGGGCACCCAAGCCGAGTCAAAGCTCCATGTATCCATTTAGACATGGAGCCCCGAACTGGCCCCGCCCCCTCTCTCCCTTGATTGACTGACTTTGATTGACAGCCACGGGAGCCAATGGCACCACGGCTCTGTCTCAGCCAATCAGGATTAGTGTCCTGGGTAGCTGAGGGGATCGTGGGCATCACTGGAGAGAGAAGGAGCTCAGGTACAGTATCTCACAAACGTGAGTAGACCCCTCACATTTTTGTAAATATTTTATTCTATCTTTTCATGTGACAACACTGAAGAAATTACACTTTGCTACAATGTAAAGTAGTTAGTGTAAATTTGCTGTCCCCTCAAAATAACTCAACACACAGCCCTTAATGTCTAAATCGCTGGCAACAAAATTGTGTACACCCCTGTGAAAATGTCCTAATTGAGCCCAATTAGCCAATTTCCCTCCCAGGTGTCATGTGACTCATTAGTGTTAAAAGATCCCAGGTGTGAATGGGGAGCAGGTGTGTTAAATTTGGTGTTATCGCTCTCACTCTCTTATACTGGTCAATGGAAGTTCAACATGGCACCTCATGGCAAAGAACTCTGTGAGGATCTGAAAAAAAGAATTGTTGATGTAAATAAAGATGGCCTAGGCTATAATAAGTTTGCCAAGACCCTGAAACTGAGCTGCAGCATGGTGGACAAGACCATACAGCGGTTTAACAGGACAGGTTCCACTCAGAACAGGCCTCGCCATGGTTAGACCAAAGAAGTTGAGTGCACGTGCTCAGCGTCATATCCAGAGGTTATCTTTGGGAATTAGACTATGAGTGCTGCCAGCATTGCTGCAGAGGTTGAAGGGGTGGAGGGTCAGCTTGTCAATGCTCAGACCATATGCAGCACACTGCATCAAATTGGTCTGCATGGCTATCGTCCCAGAAGGAAGCCTCTTCTAAAGATGATGCATAAGAAAGCCAGCAAACAGTTTGCTGAAGACAAGCAGACTAAGGACATGGATTAGTGGAACTATGTCCTGTGGTCTGATGAACCAAGATAAACATATTTGGTTCAGATGGTGTAAGCATGTGTGGTGGCAACCAGGTGAGGAGTACAAAGACAAGTGTGTCTTGCCTACAGTCAAGCATGGTGGTGGGAGTGTCATGGTTTGGGGCTGGGGAGCTAATTCTTTGCGGGAACCATGAATGCCAACATGTACTGTGACATACTGAAGCAGAGTATGATCCCCCCCTTCGGAGACTGGGCCGCAGGGCAGTATTCCAGCATGATAATGACCCCACACACACCTCCAAGACGACCACTGCCTTGATAAAGAAGCTGAGGGTAAAGGTGATGGAATGGCCAAGCATGTCTCCAGACCTAAACCCTATTGAGCATCTGTGGGGCATCCTCAAACGGAAGGTGGAGGAGCGCAAGGTCTCTAACATCCACCAGCTCTGTGATGTCGTCATGGAGGAGTGGAAGAGGACTCCAGTGGTAACCTGTGAAGTTCTGGTGAACTCCATACCCAAGAGGGTTAAGGCAGTGCTGGAAAATAATGGTGGCCACACAAAATATTGACACTTTGGGCCCAATGTGGTCATTTTCACTTACGGGTGTACTCACTTTTGTTGCAAGCGGTTTAGACATTAATGGCTGTGTTGAGTTATTTTGAGGAGACAGCAAATTTACACTGTTATAAAAGCTGTACAGTCACTACTTTACATTGTAGCATAGTGTAATTTCTTCAGTGTTGTCACATGAAAAGATATAATAAAATATTTACAAAAATGTGAGGGGTGTACTTACTTTTGTGAGACACTGTAGGTAATAAGGGGGGTGCAGGGGGGGGGTGGCTGCTACACACAGAAGGTTTTTTATCTTAATGCATAGAATGCATTAAGATAAAAAACCTGCTGCCTTTACAACTCCTTTAAGCATCATTGCAACAATGGCTGTCCTTTATAGATTTACCTCATATAACAATGCAGAAGATGTTGATGACACATAAATCAATATAAATGATAATGCACAGGTTAGATAATACTAAGCTCACTCTACCTCTCCTCAGCATGTTTACCATCTCAAATAATGACTGTCAGTTCTGATCCTCCCTTTTCCAGGGTGTTGATGTGCAGAAGATTACAAGTCAATGATTTCAAATCAGAAATTTTGATACTTTCACTAGTTGCATTTAAAATAGAATCTAACAATTTTTACATTTTTAAAGATCATGATGGACTTATAAAAATGAGTGCCAAAAAAACGTACATCGTAAGAGTTACATTGTTGTAATTTTTAGGTATAAAATAAAAATTAACATGGTCCTGTTTCTCTTTATGATCAATTTTACAAGCAATTGTACAAGCTTCTTTTAAAATTTCTCTACATTGTATTATTTTAATTGTATTTTATTATATCTTCATTCTTAGCATCGATATCAATCGAGCCAATTTATTAAACTAAATAACTATTATTGCTCACAGGAACCAATTGCATTTTTAATTTAAAGTGTTACTAAACCCAGAACCCTGCATTCACTATATCTGGTCTCCCTCATTTTAGTAAATATAAACTGTTAAATACTTTTTCTCATCAGCAGTATATAGCAGTCTTGTGACTTCTATCAGTGTCCGACCGAGCACTAGTTAAAGCTTGTAGGAGGAGTTTTTATTCTCCTTTGACTGTCCTATGAAGCGGCATGACTCCTGAATTTCTGTCTGGACAGTGCTGATCACTTGCACCCTCCCACAAAAAAAAACAAAAACTCTCTACTGATACAAACCAAACTGAGCATGTGCAGAGTGCCCCCAAGGTTCTTTACTGTCAGCAGATGGATTGGGGACAGTAAAATAAGGGGAAGATCAGAGAAGACAGGATTAAACAGCTTTTTACACAATGCAGAGTATTAACACCTTAGGTTCCCCAGTGAGTATAACAAGCATTCTTTACTGCACATACAGACTGATTTTACTGTTGTGGGTTTAGTAACACTTTAAGTCTTTAACCAATATTGGAAATTAAAAAGAGAATATAATTGGTTAATCAAGAATACCACAGTGAACATTTTCTAGCTTATCTAAGAATGATTGCATATCTTTGCATTTCACTGGATATTGTTTAATTAGATTTTTGTTGCAAGTATATTATTAGAAGTTTATCTTTGCAGCAAAGATGATCCCTTATTTGGCATACTGGAGTGAGTCCTTGTGCATATAATCATTGTTGTCCTTATTATTGAAGCAACATCACTTATATTTACTATAAAAATAAAAAAACTTGATGAAATGCATTTTAGAAATGAAAGCATATCACTGAACAAATGTGAATTTAAAATGAAAAGGGAAATAATGGTCATGAATACAATGCAGTTACAGTGTATAAAAAACTTTTTCTTTAATATCAAGCACAGCTTCCTGCAAAAATAAGAGCACATGCTGATATATTTTATATTCAGAAGAGCTTTTTTTTGTAGACAGAATGCCCGCCAAACTATAAATAATAATTTCAGACAATAAAAATAAAGAAAACTCAAATGCATCTTCAAGCAACACAGGTGGGAAGCTATTACCATAAAATGAGCAAGCTGATACAAGTTAGTTACTTCTCATGTGGATGCAACAGAGCAGATACAAATTAAAGGATATACAAACCACAGGAGAAAAGATATACTATATGGAATATTGAAATAAGTGTATTGAACATTTTATGAACTGCATTCTATTCTTCCTTATATTATATATGTAGCACCCCCTAGCATGGCTAGAGTGCTAATGTTAGGATTTTTGTTAGTGTAGGTAAATTCAGGCTTGTGTTTTTCTGGGCCAAGGTTGAGTGACTCAGGAAGGCTGGATGACTCAGCAGCAGTATCTTTGGTGACTCCCCCTGAGGACCCTGATCAATCCCCAACAGATGGGTTGGCAGGGGGCAGGCCCCCTCAAATACTCAGGGTCAGCCCAGCTGGGGCAGTGGAGTTTCGATGGAAGATGGAGATGGAGTGTTAGGCTATCAGAGGCCTTTGAGAGTAGCCCCCCTATCTGGGTGGGGGGTGAACTCAGGCCTGGGCTCAAAGGTAGAAAGGTCCCCTTCTCATGACACATGGAGGGATCCTGACCAGGAGGCATGGAAACAAGGAGAGGACAGCAGGAGAACACTGCCAGGCAAATCTCCAGGGAGGAAGACAGCCAAGAGGGTTGGTGAGTATTACAGTCAGAGGACTGAGAGGCATGCCTAAAGGGAATGGGTGCAAGCAGTCTGGGATTGATGCAGAGTCAGTCTGGGAGGACTGTAGAGAAGTAGCCAGGAGGGCTAGAGAAAAGAGCACCTGTAGTGAGGCGGGCTCGCAGTGCCTGAAGGGGTGGTACTGGGATCAGCAACCACAGGAATAGGACAGCTAAACACTAAAGACCTCTTTTTTTGCTACACTACCAAAGGGGCTTGCGGTCCTTGGCTGTGAAGGGCATTTACTTGGATCTGACTGAGATTGTGTTGGATCAAACTGTCAGTGCTAGCTGGTCCTGGGAGATGTAGTTCTACAAGCAAGTCTGTGCTGGAGGTAGAAGAGGAGACGTGTGTAAACACTTGATGTATATAGTTTGTGTCCCTGAAGATTTCTTTGCTGATCTAGTGGGCATCCCATAAGAACCCTTACCTCCCCCCAAGTTCAATCCCCCTAAATAAAAAAAATAAACAAAGCTGCAAGGACTGATTCCTGACTCCAGCCTGTGTGGAAAATGTATGTACTGTGCAGAGTGGGAGATACCCATATTCACCAGTGGCTCCTGCAGTGGTAGCGCTACATATAAAATTGTATTATACACAAAAATGGTAAAACATTATTAGCCAACTAAAAACTTCCATTGGTTACATAATGATTTAACATGCTGACAGAAAATAATCTCCCCCTCATACGATGCCCTGGTGTTCTGCACATATGAAAGCTCTCTATCTGTTCAAATGACACCTTCTGTCAAAATGATATGATGTCACATAATTTCTTGACATTTTTTTTTGTTTTAACTGTGAGCTTCAGGAATTTTTGTACTCCCTATTATGTAAGGAAGCCTGACTATAGTAATGTGTTGAACCTTCATTAGACTTCCAGCTACACTGTGCACCATCCATTCTATGCTCCAATTAGAGCACCATGATATGTTGCTCAAGCATGCCCCAAACTGCTCATTACTGAGTTATCCCTTTTTCTCCCTTTTTTTTTAAGGTTACGCAGAGAAGTGTTGCCATGGAAACGCCAACAGCAGTTTTTTGGACTCTCAGTGACCTGGTCCACCCTCCTATTCTACTGGTTTGCACGTGCCACCTTACTCATACATTGTTTTTAAAAGTTAGGCTGTTAAATCTTCTGTCATCCTTCATAACCACCAATAAGTCTTTAATTTCTTATGCCTCGTACACACAGATGGGTTTCCCGATGGGAAAACTGCGATGAAAGCTTTTAGCCAGGAATCCTGGCCCGTGTGTATGCTCCATCGCAGTTTTTCCGACGGGAAAACTGCCGGAATCGGCCGGCAAAAAAAAGAGAACCAGCTCTCTTTTTTCCCGTCGGAAAACCCGGGCGTGTGTACGAGGCATAACCCAGGCTTCTCCTATCTAAAGATCTTTATCGGTTCCAGGGCTGCTTATTTTTATTTAAACCAAATGCACTTTCTGCTTGGGCACCACCTTGCTTCATAGTTGAACAACCTGCAGGGTGGTCAATATAGCATAGACCTGCCTGTTTTGATTACCTGTTGTCAATCATTTATAATTTTGTAGACAGTAAAATAAAGCAAAAACACTTGTCTTCGAAGTCCATATCTTCTAGTAGTCGTCCCATAAAAAATTAACCTGGATTCTATGGTTTCAGATTTAATATAATTTGCTATCAAATGGCACATTAGCAGTCAGATATCAGGACAATCTTCCAAAATTGTCACCTCCAACTGGTTCTTGCCATGCAGGGGAAGAAACAGATGTGAGACTTGGTGCTGAAGGCAAGGCTATGTGCTGAGAAATTCCTTCCTGAGGCAGTTAATTAAATACCAGGGGGTGCCACTGGTATTTTAGACTTTTTTAGATCAAAGATAATGGGGTCAAATAATATTTCTCTGTGGAAAGCAGAATGTGACATAGTTTTTCCCTAATAATGAATTAGGGGTAACCAGCACTCAGACTATGCTGCTACTATATAACTGTACGTATATAAAAGCGCCTTTTTTATGAGAATATATTAGAGTCACATACTGTACACATGGACAATTTAAAGTGGAACTTCACCCTCTCAATCAACATTGACTATTTTCAATCCTCATGCTGCTAGCATTAGTTAATAGATAGGAAAGTATATAACATTTACATGTTTTAAACAATTTTTTACATTTCCTCAGTTGCTTACTGATTTCCATGTCTAGGCAAATGATGTCATACATCCCAGAAGTCTTCAGGAGGGTAGGAGGGGTTTTCTCAGCTAAGCACACCCTCCTGCATGCATGCCTTAGCTAAGGGCAGATGGATCCTAGAAAGTAAATGCTACATGAATCATCCGCCCTTACTCAAGATGGCCATGGGCAGATATGCTAGGCAGATGTTTTTCAAAGTGAGTTCTGAGCAAAATAAATCATACAGACATGGATGGATGTGGGGGTTTTGCTCTGAATATTAAAAATGAATTAAATTGTGTTTTTGGTGCTCAAAAAAAAATAGTGTAAAATGTTGTTGTTTTTTCCCCAACTGAAGAGTCACAGGCATACCTCCCAACTTTTTGAGATGGGAATGAGGGACACCTATCAACAAACATATGCAGGCATAGGACACACCCCTGACCACACCCCCTTAACCTCCCTGGCGGTATGATTATGTCAGATTTTTGATGCTGAAAGCGGTACCATTATTTTGCATGGAAATTTGATGTTTTTTTATTGTACTGTAGGCCTGTAATTCTTAGGAATAACTCACTTAAATCTGTCCAAACAAGAGTCTAGTAGACATCCCAGGTATGATAAAGATTAAAACACAAAATCATAAATTATAATATAATAAATAACTATAAATAATTATAACAAATAGTAATATAATAATAATAAAAATTATTCAATAATGTAATCAAATCAAAAACACTGAAATTTGCTCAGTTGCAGAATTGTCGCTGTCATTAGATTTAGTGTTTGATGATGAATTTCCCCACAAATCTCTATCGCTCAATTCTGCAAGTGATTCTAATTTATTATCGCTGTTTTCTAGCTGGTCTAAAACCACTTTTGATGTAAAGGGACACTCTTTGGTTGCTATCCAGTTTCCAAGCAGAAAGAACAGTATTTATAGTATAAAACTGGATGCAGGGCACTGGACAGACCACTAGGGACAAAGGGGATGTGTAATTATTTGATACAGTATTGTCATTTGTAAGATTACAGTATACTGTATATATACTGTTTTTTTTACTTTTTGAATTTGGCGCCAAACTCTGTCCCTGTGCGTCGCAACGCTCGCAGGGAACGGAGTTAGGCACTGTGAATCGAGCGAGACACGGGGGCTCGAACACACAGCGGGGAGACATTGCAGGATCCTGGGGGGACAAGGTAAGTAACCTCTACATGGATCCTGCGATGCGATCCTGAGTGTGGCTCGGGGTTACCGCTTTTAGTATGAAAAATTCACCCCGAGCCAGACTCGGGAATACCGCCAGGGAGGTTAAAGGAGAATTGTACAAAAAAACAAGATTGGTTAAACCCACAAGTGCTTGTTTTACCACTACTATTTCTTTATATTGACTTTTGGAATTCACAAATGCAGCAATTTGATGAAAGTTTTAGCACTGGAAAACACTTTTTGAAAGATAAAAAGTGCATTTTATTTACAACTATATAGATCAGACCATAATGAGGCACAAATGAGGAGGAATGAGGGACAGAAAGACATTGCTCCAAATCAGGGACAGTCCCTCGAAATCAGGGACAGTTGGGAGCTATGGTCACAGGTGTCATGAACAACCAGCCATAGAAGTGAATGACTGGACACATCTGTACTCAGGCATACAACAATGTTTTCATGCATCAGCATAAACATTCTCATAAGCGTTTCATGTATTCCCCAAACAAGGAAATGCTGCATTTGGGCAATACGTCATATGCATATGCAAAAGAGTAACCATCAGCACATACCCAAGTATAGCCGTGTTCAGTCATTCTTATCTATGGGCCGGCTGTATGGACCACCTGTGGCTCCCCAGACAAGGAGAAACACCAGGGTTTTGCACTGGGCTCTAACTACTATCCCACAACTTTGCATATTTGTTATTTTTTAACTGTTTTGTTTGGAGCTCTATTTAAAGTCAAAGAGAGGAAGAAACCATATACTGTAGTGAAGCAGTGCTCGGTGGTCATGGTGAGAGGGGGGGGGGGGGCTGAGAGGCTTTAGGCTGGCCATAGAAGGTTCAGCAGGAACCGGCCAAGATTCAAACCACGTGTTGGCAGGCCGAATGTACCAAGTTGATCGATCAATCAACTTGAGTACGTCCAGCCTACCGGATTTACTTGTGATTATCGCTAGCCGCTGCTATTTATATGACTTCTTCAGGCAGGAACGACTTCCCCTGTCCCCCCGCTGGGAGAATACAATGTCTCAGCAGAAGGGATTCCCCTGTCAGCACTGTCTGTCTTGATGGGGGAATCGTGTGAAAGCTCTTGAGACATAAGTAATTTTATGGAGCACAATGACTTTAATAGGACGTGATGAGGACTGCAGTGATTGCCAGAAAATATTCACAAGAGTGATGACCTTTAATAATATTTTTGTTGTTGCTGCTGTTCAGGGAGAGAGGCTTGGGGGAGTTTTCATCCCGGAGATCAGATTTAAAGGGATTCGAGTATTTCCATAGCACACAATCTCTGTTATCTCAGTGCTACTTGTGATCTGTGATAGAAATCAGAACAAGCAAACTGTAAAGATAGACCAAAGAAGGCTTTATCTAATAATAAGCATATGAGCTGCATTAAGAGTTCCTTTATAGTGCAGACTCAGTGCCACTGGTTAAAAATATGTTCTAAGTGCGTAATTCCTTGTAAAAAACTGAGTTAATCCCAGGCAATTTAGAGCATTTCCAGGATGAGTGCAGTCCATTAGATTTGCATCACTTTCGGAGCATTACATTTTATCATTTTGACTGGAATCCAAGCCAAGTAGCTTATACATTAAGATTATGACAATGTATAAAAATAATTTTACATTCATAAAGAGGTGTAGTAATTGCATCAAACATTTTGAAAAACAGCATGATACATCTGTCATTTTGCTGCAAATGTTGTCTATGTTAGTATGCAAAGTCGTATTAATCTTTGACCACTAGATGGCACAACGGCCACCACAAAACTGATTGTACAATAGACTATTTTACAACAGAATTATAATAAAACTTAAAATCTTAATATTTATACTAGTTAGGGTTTGCCCATTTCAGAATAGAACAGGTTAGGGATATAACTAACAATGGTAAAGAAGTGTTTTAGGCTGGGTTTACATCTGTGCAATGTGCTTTTGATGAAATGGGTTTTGGCTTTCAATGATTTTTACATGCGCATTGGGTGCGTTACCATTGAACTCTATATAGTGTGAGTTTTGATGTAAGTGCATCAAAAATGCAGCAATTATTATTATAATTTTTTAATGCACCACACCGTAAGCACATGTAAAACGCATAGGTGTGAACAGAGCCTAAAGCCCTGTACACACGATCGGATTTCCTATGGTTTTTTAACCAATGTATTTTTCCATCGGAAAACCGATGAAGCTGACTTTCATCAGTCTTGCCTACACACCATCAGTCAAAAACCAACCGTTCCAAACGCTGTGACGTAAAACACTCAGACAAGCCGAGAAAAATGAAGTTCGATGCTTCTGAGCATGCGTCGACTTGATTCTGAGCATGCGTGGGCTTTTTGTTTTTGATTGGAATTTGCTATCGTTTTTTTTTCCATCGGATAAATTTAAATCATGTTCTATTTTTAAACACTGATGGAAAAAAGACCGATGGGGCCCATACACGATCGGTTTGTCCGATAAAAAAAGTCCATCGGACTGTTTTCATCGGTAAAACCGATCGTGTGTACACGGCTTTAGTGGACAATATACAGTACAGTAATCTGGAAAATAATGTGAATGCAATATGTGCAGGCGAGAAGTTCAGAAAGTATGACTGAGGAAAGTATGCGCAGGAGAGGAGTGCAAAGGGTATGACAGTGGGTAGCAGGACGATATCTAGCCTGTCTGATATAGGGAATGCAGTAAAAAATGTCAGGGACAGGGGATGGGAAGTCAGCGGGGCAATGTACAGGATGTCAGCAGGGCAGAGGATAGGATCAGCAGTTTGCAGGCCAGTGTACCGGAACAAGTAGTTTGTAGGACAGCATACAGGAATCAGCAGGGCAGTGTGCAGTGGGTCAGCAAGGCAAAGGATAGGAGTTCAGCAGAAAAGTACACAGGAATTGGTAAGGCAGTGTACTGGGGATAAGTAGGGCAGAGGACAGGGGTCAGCAGAACCGAAGACAGGGGTCGACAGAACAGAAGACAGGAGTCAGCGCGGGTGAGGACAGGGGTCAGCAGGGGTGAGGATAGGAGTCAGCAGGGATGAGGACAGGGGTTAGCTGAGCCAAGGACAAGGGTCAGCAGGGTGGAGGACAGGGGTTAGCAGGATGAAGGACAGGGGTCGTTAGGGTGGAGGACAAGGGTCAGCATGGCGGAGGACAGGGGTCAGCGAAGCCAAGGACAGGGGTCAGTAGGGTGGAGTACAGGAGTCACTGCTGGCAGGAAATAGAACTGGGGTCACCACTGGGAAGACAAGGGATAGGGTTCAACACTGGCAGGACAACAAACAGGGGTCAACACTGGCAGGAAAAAGGACAGGGGTCAACACTGGCACAGGTCAGAACTGCAACATAGTAACCAGCTACACGCTGTGCAGATCGCAGTGTTTTGTCTGTGGTGCATACGAATATGATACACTGCAAGCAGAGGCTGCAGACCACAACAGTGCTGCTAGCAGTACATACATTAAAAAAAGGCCCACACTGATGACCTCTGTGAAAAAGTAGTGGCCTGTACTTGTACCTGTGAGGCAGTGTCACCAGAAAGATTAGGATGGTTAGTTGCCCCCAGTTTGCCTCTCTGTCAGAATTTTCCTCCTCTTCAAGTGGTGGCAACCACAGACAATCTGCTAACACATCATTTACCCATTTACCCTGCCCCTCAATGGTGTGGCTTGACCATTACTTTGTCCTGCAGAATCTTCATACCCCCTACTATTTAGACAGGACACAGGGAAGTACATAAAAAATGTGTAGCCCATCACACTGCAATCCACAATAGTTTAGCATAATATACACCGTATAGCAAATAACACTCTCTACACTGACTGTCACCTTTTCCTCAACTACTCCAACACACATTGCCAAATGGTTGCTAGAAACCCACCCTTTTAAAGTTGGAGGGCTGACACATAACAAAGCCTCCTTTACTGGCCATTCTTATTCTGCTAACTACAGTTGAAAGGTCAAGCATTATTGGCCCTCTAAAATTCACTCCGGAGAATTTCATCATAAATGTACTTGTATCACGAACCTCAAACTCCCCTAAATTTGCCCCTAACCTCATCCCTGGTGTAGATACAAATAATGGTTTATAGAATTCTGCCTTACATACCCTGTACATGTTGCAATGCATGATAACCTTTTGTTTGCTGATTTTATTCATATTACTACTTTTTGGGAGGTGTGAGAGATGGATGGGCAGTTGTGCATAGGGGTTTAGAAAATGTTTAGAAAATATTTTCTATCGTACCCAAAATTTAAATACAGTTTGATGTCAGTGAAACAAGATAAGGGAATTCTGAATTGATTCAGCTTGCTTTTGAACCCCTTAGCAACCACATGTACTGTTTTAGAAGACCTTTTGCATAAAGCCAAAAACATGGCACAATTTATTTTACGTGTGCCTGGAAGCTTCATCAAGCATACAGCATCCACATAAGCATCAATAAATCAGCTGTTACCATCCATTTTCTAACCAGCACTAGAAACATAACAGCATATAATAGCTTCACTTTTCTTTGTTCTATTGTTTATACAGTAAATCAAGCCCAATATCTGCTCTATTGTTCTTGCCTGCATTCTGAAATATGTTTCAGTTAACAGATTAAACAAGAATAATCATTGTGCATTTCCTTTTGTTTTCCTTATGAAACAAGATATGCCTTAAACCATACAGATTACAGATTCTATAATCATGATTTTTCAGCTTCCATATCAGTTTATTACCCCTACTTTTATTTGTTGTTGTGTTATTTTGAATTACTCAGGTTAAGTACATTTATAATAATGTGTATAATAATGTATTGAGCATTATTATTATGAGATACTGTGTATATATACAGTATATAAAATAAGAAACCATTTACCTATTTTTTTAAGGGTCCATTAAAAAGTAAGGAATTTTGAAAACATAAAGGGTCAGTAGTAATGCAGAAATCAGGAGTCAGTAGAAAGTGATGCATGGTTCATAGATCAGTGTCAAGTACTGCACAGTGCAAGGATCAGGAGTAACGCAGAGTTCAGAGGCCAATAATATGTAATATGGAGTGCAAGTACCATTAAGTGCAGTTGTCAAGAGTAAAGCCTTGTACACACGACCGATTTTCTCGGCAAGAAACAACAAGAAAACTGTTGGGAGAGCTTTTTTGCCGAGAAAACCATTTGTGTGTATGGTTTCTCGTCGAGAAAACTGTCGTGAATCCCGACGAGAAAAAAAGAAAACCTGCTTTCTTTCTTCTTGTCGGGAGTCTCAGTTTTCTCGTCGTGATTCTCGTCAGACTGTTTTTGGACGAGAAAACCGTTCATGTGTATGCTTTTCCGAGTCTTCAAAAATCGCACATGGTCAGAATCAAGTATGAGACAGGAGCGCACCTTCTTGTAAAACTAGCGTTCGTAATGGAGATAGCACATTCGTCACGATGTAACGAACTGAAAGCACGAAGACTGAAAAGCGCGAATCGTCTCTCACTAAACTTTTACTAATACGCAGTAACACAAGATTAGCAAAAGCAGCCCAAGGGGTGGCACCATGAGAATGGAACTTCCCCTTTATACTGCCGTCGTACGTGTTGTACGTCACCGCGCTTTAGACCGACGAGATTTTGGATTGACAGTGTGTATGCAAGGAAAGCTTGACAAGAATCTCGTCAAGCTTGACAAGAAACCCGTCGAGAAAAACAATGTTTTTTTTGCGTCGAGATTCTCGGCTGTGTGTACTAGGCTTCAGTAACATAGAGTGCAGAAGCCAGGAGTAAGAGTGCAGGAGTAAGTAATGCAGAGTTCAGAAGTCAGTAGTATGTAATGCAGAGTGCAGTGGACAGTGGTATGTAATGCTGAGTTCAGTAGTCGGCAGTAAGGAAGGGTACACTACAGGTGGCAGCATGTCCTCCCCTCTGTCTGTCACTGTCAAAAACTGAGCTAAGAGCTGATGGTGTGGCTTTTAGGGGACACAAGAGCCCAACAAACTCCTCACTACCCCCAAAATACTCACTTGCCCCCAGAGTCACTTTGAGGTCAATTCACGAACGGTTACCACATGCGATAATATGGTCACATAACCCATAGTCATTTGCATAAATTATCACATGCAGTAAAAAAATGTTCAATTCACAAAAAAAAAAACGAAAGAAACCCCAAATGATTCTGCATTTTTTAACGTTAAATGAAAAATGTGCCAGTAAATATTGCATAAAAACCATGTGGTAAGCTCGAGTCCAATTCACAAACGGAACAGAGAGTAAAAAAACATGCAGTATTTATCACCAGGGTTTTTCTGGCAGTATCACATGCAGTATTTGTCAGAGACAGTGTGGGGTCGTTAAGCTGGTTGCTAAGAAAGCTGTTTCCTGCGTCCTTAACAAAGGATGACTCATCAGCTGTCAGCGGGTTCCCCACTGACAGCTGATTGTAAAGAAGACATGCCAGCAATTAAAAATAGTATAAATGTCCCTATAATATTGGTGGTTAGTGTGAGTGCACCTTTTACATTGGTGGTCAGTGTATCTCTCCCTTGTTATATTGGTGGTCATTGGGCAATCACCTGTTATGTTAGGGACTGGTGTAAATACCATGGTTACATTGGCAGTCAGTGTATATGCCCCTGTTACATAGGTAGAATCTCCTTTTATGTTGGAAGCCCCCTTCAAAATAAGAGGGCCCCAGATATTCCCCCATGCCAATGCACACTGATATACTTTAACAAGTCCAGATGTTGTTGCTCTCTAGGCATGAGCTTCCAATTGAGGGCATGTGACCTGGTATGGTTCAGGATGGAGACTATCATGTTCATTCTCGTCTTTAGCTGGCCAGGCTGCATACTCAGATAAGGGTCCGTAATCAGAGCCATTGGCTCCCGCTGCTTTCAATCAAATCCAGTGATATGGGGGGCAGGGCCAAGTCCTGCTGTCTGTGTCAATGGAGCATGCCCGCATGAGTGCCCCCATGGAATGCAGCTCTCCGTGGGGGCACTCAAGAGGAGGAGGAACCAGGAGCACCGCTGGGGGACCCCAGAAGAGGAGGATCGGGCCACTCTCTGCAAAACACTTGCAAATAGGAGGTAAGTATAACATGTTAGTTATTTTTATTTTTTTTAAAACAAACCTTAACAACCCCTTTAATTTATGACTTGCAAACCAAGAAAACACCTTCTCTGCTTCTCTCCTTGGATGTAGAGAAGGCGTTTAATCAAATACATTGGGGATTCCTGCAGGCCGTATTGGAGAAATTTGGTATCACAGGCTGGTTACAAACTGCTATAATGGCACTCTACTCTTCCCCATATGCCAAGGTGTTCACAGCTCCAAGTCCTTTAACATCACGAATGGCACCAGGCAAGGATGCCCTCTATCCCCCATAATATTTATGCCCCCCCCCCCTGCTGCGAAAATCTGAGATGAATCTCGCATCTCAGGAATTTTGTTCCAAGGGACTGAACATAAGATCAGTTTCTTCACAGACGATATAACCCTGATGGTTACCAATTCCTCTCAGTCCCTTCGCTCAATTCGTAATATCCTATCCCAATATGTTGAGGTTTCGTATTACAAACGAAACAAATCAAAATCTATGATTCTAAATCTACACACACCCTTTGCCACACAAAATGCTCTGTCGAAAACATTCCCATTCAGTTGGGCCAAACAATCCATCCCATACCTAGGCATTAATTTTATCCCTGTAACTGCCCAATTATTCAAATGTAATTATAGATCATTAATGCAGTCTTTACCCAAAGATCTACTATTCTTTCGATCCTTTGGCATGTCCAAATTGGGACGTATCTCAATGCTCATAATGTTCATACTCCATAAACTACTATGCCTATTTAGGACCCTCCCTATCCCACTTCCCTCCAAGTACTTTCATACTGTCCAAAAGCATTTAAACCAATATATTTGGGAATTTAAGTGCCCTAGATGCTCCTCTCATCTACCATAGACCAATAAAAAGTGGTGGAGCCACCCTTCCTCATCTTTACCTATATTACCTGGCCACACTACTTGACCAGGTGTACTTCTGGTGGCACCCAACCAAATAAAAAACTTGGTCACAGATGGAACCCCCATCATTGCATCCACTCACCCTACTTAACTTTCTACTCCTGAGCTCTATATACTCTAAACACCATGACATAAGCCATCCATGTATTAAAGCATCCCTTGAAGCTTGGACATCCCTATTATCCTACAACTTTCCAGTTCTCAGATCGATAGCTTTGCCTATTGATATCCTTAATAATAAATTGTAGGGTCCATACCCTGCAACACATCTATAGGGAAAATAAACTGTTACCTTTCTGTGCCTTGCAGAATACCTTTGCCTTACATTCTTCTGAGTTTTTTACTTATACAAGAATTTACCACCTGTGCAATCCCTCCTAGCACCACTCTCCCAGTCCCAATTCTGCATTTCTACAAAACTCCTAAATACTTGGGACACAAAATTAACTTTTTTTACTCCTACTTTAACAACCTAAATTTTCCCATTAGGTCTCCTTCCTTAAACAAATTGGAACTGACCCTGAGTTGTAAAATATCTCTCCTGGCAGAAAATACTTTCCTACACCAAAGCCTCCCGATGTACGAATCACTAGGAGTGCTATTTTAAAATCCTCCACCTCTGGTAGGTAACACCCTTGAAACTCCAACAATTCACCCCATTGCTGGTGCCAATGTGGAGAACAAGGCTCATTACTACATATCACGTGGTCTCACATCCTATTGGCATGACATTTTCAAGCTGTTAGCAGGGGTGATAGGAAAAATAACCAACCCAGACCCTAATCTGGCCTTACTCCACATAGGCATATAGGTACACCCCCTTAATTCCAGGACTATCACTATCCACATTCTCCATGCAGCAAAATTAGCTGAGACAGTTGCAGAACTCAATCACCATTGTGATATGGAACGGAGACTTGCTTTAAATAACTTCTCATGCTCCAAATTTGTCCGAATGTGGTCACTATGGATACACAATCCTAATTGTTCAGTGTCATGTTGATAATTTATTCCACACTGAAGTGAAGATGTTCATGCTATACTTGACTGGTATGTTGTTTTCCTGCATAATCTGACCTATGTTTCTCCCCTCCGCTTGCCCCCCCTCTACCTCCTCTTCTTCCTTACCCTCTCCCCTACCCTCTCAAATTCTTGACCAGCCCCTTCCTTAAGTTCTTGCTCCCATTGTTAGGTGGCCATATGGTCATATGTCATATAAAGCTCTACCGTTCCTGTTTGTCTAACACATGTTTATACAGATCTTCCTGTATCATGTCTAAACTGTGAACTCAACTAATTACTATGTCTCATGTTTATGTTTAAACTTAATAAAAACAACTTGAACATATTGTTTATTGAAAGTCATATACTGTATATCAGTATACAACCACACTATGCTTACCATAGTTACCTTTCTCGTTGACTAAAGCCTCGTACACTCGGCCAGTTTTCTCATCAAGAAACGACAAGAAAACTGCCGGGAGAGCTTTCTTGCCGAGAAAACCGGCCGTGTGTACGAGTGTCATAGAATGCTAGCAAACCAGACTGTGTGACTGCACAGAGGAGACCAAACAGGTGTAGGTGAAAGTGTAACAATTTATTAAGGAAAGTAAACAGACAAATTAACACCTCCAACAGAACACAGTGCAGTAACCTAACCAAATAACAGTGACTTATAGAAAATATATACAATAAGGGGGAATACCGGAATCGTAGTGAAAGCCAGGCCGAGGTCATACACAAGGGGATCGAAGCAGATGGGTATGGATGGGAATCAAACAGGAACAGGGTGGGGACGGATGGATTCGCTGCAGAGCAGGGATCCAGGTAACAGGAGGGACAGATGCAGGATGGGCTCAAGGTAGGGATCAGGTCGGATCGGGTCAAGCAGGATGCAGGTTCAAGTCCAGGTCAAAGGTCCTAGATCAGGGAGAGAGATACCAGGGCCAGGAGTGTTTGTATTTGCCGGGTATTTATAGGAAGTCTTGTAAACAGGCTTCAGGTCACAGCTGAGCGCAGGAAGTGCTGCCTGTCCCACACTGCTGGAATACACCCGCTGGTGGACGCTGGTACTACAGTCCATGGATCATGCATTACCACCAGCAGGTGAGATCCTCCAACAAAGATATTGACTGCAAGAGGACACCTGCTGGCAGACACTAGTACTGCAGTCCATAGGACCAACAGCACCACCAGCGGGTGAAGCCTTTCCTGACAAAGAGGCTTTCAGGTTTCTCGTCAAGAAAACTGGCCAGAATCTCGATTTCTCGTCGAGATTCTCGTCGGCCTGTTTCCCGACGAGAAACCCGAGAGTGTGTACGCTTACCTGTCGCCGTGGAAACCCGCGCATGCTCGAAATGACTTTGACGCATGCGCGGTAGCTTCCTAGGCATAGGTAGGGTGTAGCAAGATGGCGGCGGCGGCATCGAATGTGACGAGCCTACGCTCGTCGTAGTCGATGACGTCACTGCGTTCGTTCCATTCAAAAGAACAGTGGTTCTTTTGAATCGAGCGTGTGTACACTCGGCCGGGACAAGATTCTTGTCAAGAATCTCGTCAGGAAAAACAACGTGTTTTTTCCTGACGAGATTCTCGGCCGTGTGTACGAGGCTTCAGATCCATAAGTGGAGAAAAATGCATCAGCAGGAGAGGTGTTTAGTGAAGGCAGACCTTGTAAACAAAGTATACCTGTTTTTTAAAAAGAACACAGAGTTCCCACTTGAGCATTGAATTTCCATGACAGCTTTAGAGGCATATTCTGACCTTTAATGGCAGTAGTCACTTTTCCAATCACGCATCTTCCACAGCAGTCATGTCACAAATTGTGAAAATGAACAGATTCAACTTACTACCCTATAACTAACATGTCTTGGCATTCTGAAAGACACTGCCATAGGAGCTTCAAAGCTTAATTTAACCCAAGTATAACCGCTTATAATAGATACACTTTCATTTTTCACTCTACTGCCTTATTTTTCTTAATCTTAACAGGAAATCTACCAATGGAACGATGACTTAATAACAGCTAAAATTCAGCCGTTTATGACAGTTAGTAAATTGTTTATACCAGGTAAGTATTAAAAATTTATGAAAGTCAGTATTTATCACAATATTTCATTTAGAAGGCTTTTTATTTAAACAGTTATAAACATGGAAAAAAATTCAATGTACAGTACAGTCAATGTACTTTCTGTAGACTTCATGTTCTCTTCTATGACAATTAAAGATTTCATTGTTAAAGTGTCTATTTTTGTCTCCATCACCCTTCGATTTATGTTCTGTTCCTACAAAGAAATGTGAAGGAGTGTTTGTTTTAACGTTACAATTCTTCTGTTACATCCTTTTCAAAGGAAGTTCAAAAGGCTTGTGATTACTGTATAAAGGTCTGAGAATAGAGATAGATCTCCTGTAATGTTTAATGTGATTTCATTCATTCTAATCGTGAAAGAAATGGATAAAAGCACTCCATGTACATTTCAAAAAAAGGAAAAAAAAATATTAAAATTGTTTTACTTTCATTTCCTCTTTTCAAACGATTAAAGTAGCAGTGGGAGTCCTTGTAAAGGTAGCTTATTAGTTACCCACCAAGCTGGTAAACATAATAACAAGCGGGGGCTCATAAATCACAGGTCTTCTATTTATAAAAACCTTGGCTAAGGAAAACAGTGCTGTTGATCCCACATTAGCCACTTCGTAGCATACAACAGTCTTCAGACGTGTGAAATTAGGTTGGTTTCTGTGGGTAACACCTAAACTACCTTTTTCAATTTTAGCAATTTTATTTTTTCAGAAATGATTCCTGGGAGAGATGGATCAAAAAAAAAAGTAATATTCAGCCTAAAGTTTACGAGGGAATTAGGAGAAATTATAACAGATTTTGATCAAAGTTATTTATTTTTTAGGTTGAACTATGGGCTTTAAAAAACAAAAAAACATGGGATATAGCACTAAGCATATTAGATATGTGTAATTACATAGTTAGTCAGGTTGAAAAAAGACACAAGTCCATCCAGTTCAACCATAAAAAATAAAATAATAATAATATCATACAATCCCATATACCCAATTCTATACCCACAGTTGATCCAGAGGAAGGCGAAAAACCCCAGCAGAGCATGATCCAATTTGCTACAGCAGGGGAAAAAATTCCTTCCTGATCCCCCGAGAGGCAATCGGATATTCCCTGGATCAACTTTACCTATAAATGTTAGTACCCAGTTATATTATGTACATTTAGGAAAGTATCCAGGCCTTTCTTAAAAGCAATCTACTGAGCTGACCAGAACCACCTCTGCAGGGATATTTAGAAAAGATATAGGGGGCGCTGTCGTGCTATAGAACCACAACCACAATAGTGATCTTATAGGTGAACCATATAGTTACAAAACATACAAATCAATAATAAATAAATGAGTGAAAATAATAAGTCCCAATTTAACCACTTAACGACCGCCCACTGTAAATATACGTTGGCAGAATGGCACGGACAGGCACAATCACGTACCTGTACGTGCCTGCCTTCGTATGGGTGGGGGGTCCAATCGGACCCCCCTCCGGTACAGTGAGCGGCCGGGATCGCTTCGGGAGCGATCCTTGATGAGGGGGCCGCCATTTGATTCTGGCCACCCCCTCATGATCGCTCCTGGCGAATGAAAAGCTTCCTCTGCCTGTGTAATGTTTACACAGGCAGGAGGAAGTGATGTCATCCCTCATGCGGCGCTCACATATACCGAGCGCCGCATGAGAGAAGACACAGAGGTTAGTGCACAAACACTACACTAACACCAGCACACATAGGCACATGATCGCCCCCCCAGGCCCCCCCAGACACCCCCATATCACCCCCCAGATCACCCCCCAGCCCCCAGTCACAGTGTCACTGATTGCAGTGACCATTTATTTACTGATCACTGCAATCAGTGACATTTGTGACTGTAAAAGTGTCAGGGCAGTTAGTTTTAGGTCCAGTGTAGCCCCCTAACCCCCCTAATAAAGGTTTAACCGCTTGATCGCCCCCCAGGTAACCCTTTCACCCCCTAGCACCGCCGTCACTAAGCGATCGTTTTTCTGATCGCTGTTTTAGTGTCGATGATGCCGATAGGTAGCCAGTTATTTTTTTTAATTTCGCCGCAGGTTTTTATAGCGTCGGGTACCCCCATATATTACCTAATAAAGGTTTAACCCCTTGATCGCCCCCCCAGGTAACCCTTTCACCCGTGTCACTAAGCGATTGTTTTTCTGATCGCTGTCTTAGTATCTGTGATGCCGATAGGTAGCCAGTTATTTTTTTTAGGTTCGCCGCAGGTTTTTATAGCGTCGGGTACCCCCATACATTGCCTAATAAAAGGTTTAAACCCTTGATCGCCCCCCCAGGTAGCCCTTTCACCCCCTAGCACCGCTGTCACTAAGCGATCGTTTTCTGATCGCTGTCTTAGTGTCGGTGATGCCGATAGGTAGCCAGTTATTTTTTTTAGGTTCGCCGCCGGTTTTTATAGCGTCGGGCAGACATGGGAGTAAGTCACACATGTGCAAGTCACAAGCAAGTCTCAAGTCTTAACCTTCAAGTCTCAAGCAAGTCCCAAGTTACTGTGACGAAAAGCAAACAATAGAGATGGCCTTGCGGTTCGCCCCGTGGTCGGTTCACGGCGAATTTTGCGCATTCGCGGTTCGCGAAACCGGCGGACATATGGCGCTATTCGCGGCCGGTTCGCGGCCACCATATTCTTTTACATTGTGGAACTTTGACCTATGACACATCCATCATGTGGTACAGGACAGCCAATGAGACATTTCAGCAGATGGACATACCCCCTATCTTATAAATAGACCTGATCTGGCTGCCATTTTACATTCTGTTATTTGTCAGCGTAGGGACAGGTTGCTGTGTGGAGCAGGGACAGACTGCAATCCTAGCTATTAGGTCCACAAAAGTCCTTTTAAGAACTGGTATAGGTGTACAATTGTTTTGTGTGCAGTATATAGGGGTGTAATACACTTTTAGTTCATTTCAATTGTGCAGCATTGGGACTGCAGTGCTGAGCGGTTCTGCAGCTGTCTTTAGTCAGTGTAGGAAGGTTGCTGTGTGTGTACTAGCAGGGACAGACTCTACTAAAACAAAAGTCCTTCTAAGGACTGGTATAGGTGTACAGTCCACAAAAGTCATTTTAAGGACTGGTATAGGTGTACTATTTTGTGTGCAGTAAATAGGGGTGTACTACACGCATAAAATACTCTAGGAAGAATAGTATAGTGCGGTTCTGCAGCTGTCTTTAGTCAGTGTAGGAAGGTTGCTGTGTGTGTACTAGCAGGGACAGACTCTACTAAAACAAAAGTCCTCCTAATGACTGGTATAGGTATACAGTCCACAAAAGTCCTTTTACGGACTGGTATAGGTGTACTATTTTGTGTGCAGTAAATAGGGGTGTACTACACGCATAAAATACTCTAGGAGGAATAGTATAGTGCGGTTCTGCAGCTGTCTTTAGTCAGTGTAGGAAGGTTGCTGTGTGTGCAGAGGCGTAGTGTGGGGGGGCAGGGGGGGCCGCCGCACCGGGCGCAACATTGGGGGGGGCGCGAAATCCCGCACCAGTGTGTCACTTTTCTTAACTCTGTAAGATTCCATCTACTGTGTCCCGACCGCCATGTTGCGGCAGCTGGCGCCCTGTGATTGGACGAATGCAGTCATGTGCTGTGGCAGGGCTGCCCAGTCCTTGAACGCGCGCGAAGGCTCCCCCTGGAGGAGTCCCGCCCACGCTTCTGTTAGCCGCCGCCATCACCCTCCCTCCTTACCGCGCCGGATCTAGCAGTGGACTTCATCTGGGACTGACTGGGAACTCGGCAGTCGGCACTGCTGACTACAAATAGGGAGGTGAGTGACCGAGTCTGTGAGGGAGGCAGAGAGCCAGCTCAGATGGGACTCGGAGCAGCCGCGGCCGGGTCAGCAGCAGCAGTTATTTTGGCCGGAGTGAGAGTCACGCCACCCGGTGAAGGGGGGGGGAGGGGGGATGTTACTGTCTGTACACCGCCATGCCACATGTTAGCAGCATTGCCAGCCAGCCAGTCAGCTCACACGCAGCATGCCTGCGTGCCTAAGTACAGACAGTTACATGCCTCATGCTCCCCCCCCCCTGCAAGAACCTGATAATTAATTTACTGAGCTCAGCTTCATGATGTATCCTATCCCCTCAGGGCATTCGACATGTAAGGGGTTAAATGATTATTCCTGCTATGTAATGTATCCCCTCAGACTTTCAGCATGTAAGGGGTTAAATGATGAGATATTTAGCATTTCGAATGCCCTGAGGGGATGCATTACATAGCAGGAATAATCATTTATCCCCTTACACGTCGAATGCCCTGAGGGGATACATTACATACATACCTCCCAACTTTTCAACATTGAGCTGCGGGACACCTAGGGGGGGCAGGTTGTTAAGCAGGGGGGCTGGTTGGTGCTGCTAAAAAAAAATTGTTGCGCGGGGGGAGGTTGCAAGGTGCTATCACGGTTACGCCAGAAAATTTTGAAGTTGGAGGCAGCTCCTCTAATAGGCCCTGAATGCCTATATGAAGTGAGTGTGAGTAGAGCAAGAGGGCGCCAGCCTTCTGGAGGTAAAAGAACAGATGTGCGTAGAGAAAAAAACACCACAATAAAAAAATGATGGTGGAAAAAAAAAACTCACTTTAGGATGTGAAGAAGGTGCTTATTATCGTCTGAGGAGCAGTGGGTCTTGCTCGGGCTCTGTGGTGGAGGACAGTGCGGTGGCTACACTGGCGGATATGAGTGAGACAGATGCCTGTGGTGTGATGGTATGGAGTCTGCAGCAGGCATGTCCAGCTGCTCAGGTGGATATTGGTGGCTGCCGATAAGATGTCGGTGGCTGCAGATGGAGTGTACCAGCGGTTCCATCCTTGGATACTACTGTCACCATAGTATCCAAGGATGGAGCCGCTGTTTACACTCAATCTGCAGCTGTCAACATCTCAGATGTGAATATTTGATGTTAAGGGACACGCTGATTGGCATATTTTGGTGTGGCCCTTAACATAAAATGTGCCCATCAGCATGCCCCTTATTTTGTTAAGGGGGCACGCTGATGGGGACAGCTGATGTAAGGTGGCACAGTGATGGGGGCACCTAATGTAAAGGAGCACTCTGATGGGCACGCACACCTGATGTAAAGCATCACTCTGACGAGCACACCTAATGTAAAGGGGCACACTGAAAATATGCCAATCAGCGTGTCCCTTAACATAAAATGTGCCCATCAGTGTTCCCCTTAACATTAAATATGCCCATCTGAGATGTTGACAGCTGCAGATTGAGTGTAACCAGCGGCTCCATCCTTGGATACTATGGTGACAGTAGTATCCAAGGATGGAACCGCTGGTACACTCCATCTGCAGCCGCCGGCATCTTATCGGCAGCCACCAATATCCACCTGAGCAGCTGGACATGCCTGCTGCAGACTCCATACCATCACACCACAGGCATCTGTCTCACTCATATCCGCCAGTGTAGCCACCACACCGTCCTCCGCCACAGAGCCCGAGCAAGACCCACTGCTCCTCAGACGATAATAAGCACATTCTTCACATCCTAAAGTGAGGTTTTTTTTTCCCCCAATCATTTTTTATAGTGGTGTTTCTCTACGCATATCTGTTCTTTTACCTCCAGAAGGCTGGCACCCTCTTGCTCTACTCGCACTCACTTCATATAGGTATTCAGGGCCTATTAGAGGAGCTGCCTCCACTTGTGTTTCAACTTCAACCTGTCCTTTTGTCCCGCAGTGCAATATTTTTCCTCCTTCACTAATTTTTATGTCTTAATTTCATTCAATTGAAAATTACTTAGACTCATATGAATTTAAGAAATTGGAGACTCTGCATTAGTTTTCCTTTTCACCAATTTTTTACATTACACCTATTGACATTCATTTATTTATTCATTTAGCGCTGTACCTCATTTTACATATTTCAGTGTAGGTGTAAGGTCGGTGGGTCAGTGTATGTGTCAGGTAGGTGTCGGGGGTCAGTGTGTGTCAGTCAGTGTAATAGTCAGTGTTGGTGTCAGGTGGGTCAGTGTAATGTGAGTAGTGCATTAAGTAGGAGTGAGGTGGGTTAGTGTAGGAGTGAGGTGGGTTAGTGTAGGAGTGAGGTGGGTTAGTGTAGGTGTCAGGTGGGTTAGTGTAGGTGTCAGGTGGGTTAGTGTAGGTGTCAGGTGGGTTAGTGTAGGAGTGAGGTGGGTTAGTGTAGGAGTGAGGTGGGTTAGTGTAGGAGTGAGGTGGGTTAGTGTAGGAGTGAGGTGGGTTAGTGTAGGTGTCAGGTGGGTTAGTGTAGGTGTCAGGTGGGTTAGTGTAGGTGTCAGGTGGGTTAGTGTAGGAGTGAGGTGGGTTAGTGTAGGAGTGAGGTGGGTTAGTGTAGGAGTGAGGTGGGTTAGTGTAGGTGTCAGGTGGGTTAGTGTAGGTGTCAGGTGGGTTAGTGTAGGAGTGAGGTGGGTTAGTGTAGGAGTGAGGTGGGTTAGTGTAGGAGTGAAGTGGGTTAGTGTAGGTGTCAGGTGGGTCAGTGTAGGTGTCAGGTAGGTCAGGTGGGTCAGTGTGCAGGGTAGTGGTCAGTGTGCAGTGTAGTGGTGTGCAGTGTGTAGTGGTCAGTGTGCGGGTTTGTGGTCAGTGTGCGGGTTTGTGGTCATTGTGTGGTGGAAAGTCTGCAGGTTGGGGGGGCGCAAATTTCTTGCCTTGCCCCGTGCGCTGACAACCCACGCTACGCCACTGTGTGTGTGTACTAGCAGGGACAGACTCTACTAAAACAAAAGTCCTTCTAAGGACTGGTATAGGTGTACAGTCCACAAAAGTCCTTTTACGGACTGGTATAGGTGTACTATTTTGTGTGCAGTAAATAAGGGTGTACTACACACATAAAATACTCTAGGAAGAATAGTATAGTGCGGTTCTACTGTGCAGCTTCTGAGCGGTTCTGCTGCAGCTCTTTTCTCGGTTTAGTTAGAAGTTGCCGCTGTGTGTCGCAGGCACAGACTAGCGACTAAAATCGCTAACCAATAAAGCTCCACAAAAGTTAATTTTAAGGACTGGTATAGGTGTACTATTTGGTGTGCAGTATATAGGGGTCTAATACACGCATAAAAAACTTTCAAACATACTATATAATATATACTATATACTATACTATATAATATATAGTGCATTTCAACTGTTCAGCATTTCTACTGTGCAGCTTCTGAGCGGTTCTGCTGCAGCTCTTTTCTCGGTTTAGGTACAAGTTGCCGCTGTGTGTCGCAGGCACAGACTAGCGACTAAAATCGCTAACCAATAAAGCTCCACAAAAGTTCATTTTAAGGACTGGTATAGGTGTACTATTTGGTGTGCAGTATATAGGGGTCTAATACACGCATAAAAAACTTTCACATATAGGAAGAATAGTATAGTGCATTTCTACTGTGCAGCATTGTGACTGCTGAGAGGTTCTGCAGCGATACTACAAAGAGTGACAAACGCAATTAGAAAAAAGTATTATAACTGCTGTGATAGACCAGTGGCCCCCGAAAACGACAGTTTGAAGCGGGGTGTTATATACCTTCTTACACATATACTGCCCTTCTCTACAGCCTTTTGTCACAGGGTCATTTAATAAGATGACAGGCAGAGGAAGAGGCAGGCCCTTCCGCAGGGGTGGTAGGGGTAGGGCAGGAGCACCAGGCCGGAGCCAAAGTGGGAAGTTGCAGAAGGTGCGTTCGATTACGTCAAAGGACGCACCAGACTTGGTTGAGTGGCTCACTCAGCCTTACTCTTCTGCACCCTCCTCATCCTCTCTATCTGCACCCTCTTCACTCTCTGCTGTGTGCACCCCCAAAGACACTACCACCAACACCACCGCCACCATATACCCTCCGCTTGAGTCACAGGAATTATTTTCCGATCCATCACAAGACTTCTATGATGCGCAGGCATTCTTGACATTGGATCCGGAAGAGGAGGTAGCAACAACCGCCACTCAGCAGTCTGACGACAGTACCCAGATCAGCCCAAGGATGTTGGTCCCCGCTGTTGCTGCCTACTCCGAGATCTCTAATGTTAGTGGTGGGGAAGGTGACGTAGATGATGATGTGTCTATGGACGTCACGTGGGTACCCACAAGAGAGGACCAGGAGGGGATTTCAGAGGGAGAGATGGACCAGCAGATAGGGAGGAGAGGCAGGCAGAACTTACATTGCACAGGAGGGACAAACAAGACTGCTAATGTTGTGTTACACTATGTGATTATTCTTGCTCTGTGTCTTTAAGATCTGTCCCCTTCTTTCTAGCTGAACTCTCTCTCTCACCGTAGTTCTTTATATATCTCCTCCACTTCCTGATTCTGGTCATTACTCCTGTATATCTTCCATGCTAAACATCTTACATGTGGCTTACAACTGCAACGTTTTTCTACCTATGAATATCCATCATTAAACGGAACATTCGAAAGGATTCATCGTCTGTCGTCCTAACTGTGAGTTTATTCATTGAGTTAAACTGCCTGTATCGATGCAAGGGATGAATATCAAACCAGCTTGAGTAAGGCCTACTTAAACCTGGAGATGAGCTTTATCGCTTTGTAGTTGAGACAGAACAGTAGAAAAACTGAGTTTCACAGCCTAATTACAAGATTTCTGCATGTCAGTACTGAAACAGACAAGATTTACTGCCCTCATAGCAAGACAGAAGGGACAGAGCAGCACATGGCAGCCTTATAGCCTGAGACAATCTGCACAGTGTCATATTTCAGCACACAGATCCTGCCTGCTTTCACAGTCAGTCTGCTATCATGAGTGACCAAGCTTCTGCATGTGAACTCACATCTACCTCCTCACAAGTTCCTGAAGAAACTGAGTTACCCAAACGCTCAGTTAAACCCACTTGGAAAGTAATGGAGAATTATGAAGCTTCAAGGACTGAATTGTCAAATAGCTTGGAATTAGTCTGGGAGAAAATCCTTGCTGAAGCCAATACAGTGTCTGTTGAACGTGAACTACTGACACTAGAGGGCGCCATTAAACAACTTTCTGCCTCATATGAGCTTTATCAGCTTACCAGCATCAAATTCACTAATGTCTTACAAAACATGAAGTCAGAAAATGCGATGATGCAATTAAAGCGCGTCAATGCTCTCAATATTGAAAGAGACAGTTTTATCCAGCAAACCAGATTAAAGGCAGAAGCAAAAATAAAGCTGTTACAAGACACTGCATCTCACAGATCTGTTTCCACCAGACGTTCTAAAAACTCGTCAAGATCCCATAGTTCAAGATACTCAACACTCAGTGAGCGACTTATTAATGCCCGCGCTGAAGTGGAAGCCAGGAAAGTGCAGGTGGCATATGCAGAAAAAAGAGCAGAGTTGGAAGCGCAGTCAGCACGTCAAAGAGCAGAGTCAGAAGCGCAGTCAGCACGTCAAAGAGCAGAGTTGGAAGCTCAGAGGGCAGAGTCGGAAGCACAGTCAGCACGTCAAAGGGCAGAGTTGGAAGCGCAGTCAGCACGTCAAAGGGCAGAGTTGGAAGCGCAGTCAGCACGACAAAGAGCAACAATGGAAACCTTAAATGAACAGTGTAAACATGACGCAGCTATGGCAAAGCTAAGGGTCCTACAGCAAGCTATCAGTGCAGACGAAGGTGAAAGTGAGAAAGACAGCATTAACCTAAACATAGCAGATATGGAAGACCCCCTCAAACGCACTAAAGACTATGTCCTAAGCCACTGCAGTGCACACTCCATTGGCTCCAATGCTCCAGACTACATAGAGACTCCTTCACAGCTTCAAGTTAAAGAGGTTCCAGCAACTTCCTGCACTCAAAATCACTCCACTGCATTACCTACCTGCCTACCTTGCCTGCCTTCATACGTCACAGAGCATCAGCGCAAGCTTCAAGCAAGTCATCAATCTCCAGTCATCGGTACAGCCTTGAATCAACGTACCATTGGAACAACTGACTTCAAGCAAGCAACTCACCTGGATGCATCTGCTGCACCATATTTCCCTGTGTCCTTTAACAACAATGTCAAAGATAACGCAATCAGCACCATACAGCCAACAGCATCTCACATAAAGGCGGAGACAACTGAGACAGAAGAGTTTGTGAGGTACATGCTTCGCAGAGAGCTCACAAAGACTGGTCTTACAAGTTTTGATGACCAACCTGAGAACTACAGAAGTTGGAAATGTGCCTTCAGAACTACAATCAGCAATATTGGCATTACAGCTGATCAAAAATTGAATCTGCTGATCAAATGGCTTGGTCCTCTATCTGCTGCACATGTTAAGCCATTAAGATCGGTTTTCATGGACAATCCTACTGCAGGCCTCACAGCTGCATGGGAGCGACTAGAGCAAAGTTATGGCAGTCCAGAAGCTATAGAAAATGCTTTGTTCATGTGTCTGGAAACTTTCCCAAAGATATCCGGTAAGGACAACAAGGAGTTCCAGAGACTGAGTGACCTTCTCCTTGAGCTTCAGCTAGCCAAGACAGACCCAAAACTACCTGGACTCAGTTACCTTGACACTCCAAGAGGGGTAAACCCAATTGTCTCCAAGCTCCCGTATGGTTTGCAAGAGAAATGGACTGCACTAGGGTCACCATACAAAAGAGAGAACAAGGTTTCCTTCCCTCCATTCTCTTTCTTCTGTGAATTCATCAGGAAAATTGCAGAGACCAAGAATGATCCAAGTTTTTCCTACGGTGAGTACAGCCTCTTCTCACCCTTTCCTAAGAGTACCAGTCTTCAGGGCAACTATAGAAACCATAGAGGCCCAGTGTCCGTGAAAAAGACTGACATCCTTCCCACTCCTACCACAGTTCTGGCCACGAACAAACAGAGTAGGAAGATTGAAAACCCTAACAGAGAGTGTCCCATACACAAGAAGCCACACCCCCTTAATAAATGTATCGGCTTCAGGAAAAAGCCTCTGGAAGAGCGCAAGGAGCTTTTAAAGACATTTAGGGTATGTTTCAGGTGCTGTGCTTCTACAGAACATTTTTCAAGGGACTGTAATGTGTCCATCAAGTGCATAGAGTGTGGCTCTGAAGAACATGTACAAGCCCTCCATCCTCTTGAGCCCAGCTCTGCACAACCTGCCAACACTCCTCCCAGGTTAACGCATGGCGGGGAGAATACAGACCAAGTGCCTAATTCTACCATCATTTCTTCATCCTGCACTGAAGTTTGTGGAGAAGACCGCTGTGGTAAGTCCTGTGCTAAGATATGCTTGGTGAACATATACCACAAGGATCAACCAGAAAAGTCTCTAAAGGCATATGCTATCTTAGACGATCAGAGCAATCGATCACTTGCAAAATCGGAATTGTTCAATCTATTTGAAATAAAAGGCGAAGCTCATCCTTACACCTTGGGTACCTGTAGTGGAACTATAGAGGTTTCTGGAAGAAGGGCTCATGGACTCATGGTATCTTCTCTCAAAGGTAACTTGCAATTACCCTTACCTACACTTGTTGAGTGCAATCAGATACCTGCCAACAGGGAAGAAATCCCTACTCCAGCTGCTGCTTTCCATCACCCTCACCTCAAGGTAATAGCAAATGAGATACCGCCGCTTGACAAAGATGCTCAGATCCTTCTTCTGTTAGGAAGAGACATTCTAAGAGTTCACAAGGTACACAGACAAGTCAGTGGACCCCCAGATGCCCCATTTGCCCAGCGCACGGATCTAGGGTGGGTCATCATAGGCAATGTCTGCATAGGCAAAATGAAAAGACCTACCAACATTTCGTCATTCAAGACAAATGTTCTGCCAAATGGCCGAAACACTTACTTTGAGCCATGCCCACATCACTACTGGGTGAAAGAGAAGATAGCCAGCCACGGATGGCAACATGGTATCACAGGTGACACAAGCCCTTTCTCCTGCCATGATGGCGACTTCGGCTCTACAGTGTTTAATGCAACCAGTGAAGATGACATACTGGCTCCTTCAATGGAAGACAAAGAATTCATCAAGGTAATGGACAATGAGTTCTTTCAAGATGACTCCAATAACTGGGTAGCACCCCTACCCTTTCGTCTCCCAAGAGAGAGATTGCCCAACAACTTACAGCAGGCCATCAGTAGATTCTCCTCCTTAAAGCGAAACTTAAGCAGGAAACCAGAGATGCAAAAGCACTTTGTGGACTTTATGCAAAATGTATTTGACAGAGATCATGCAGAGCCTGCTCCCCCACTAAAGGAGGGAGAAGAATGCTGGTACCTTCCATCCTTTGGCGTGTATCACTCACGCAAACCAGACCAAATCAGAGTTGTCTTTGATTCCAGTGCTCAGCACGAAGGTGTTTCTCTTAACAACATGCTCCTTACTGGACCCAACTTGAACAACAGTCTAATAGGAGACTTGATTCGTTTCAGACAAGAGCCTGTAGCAGTAATGGCCGACATTCAACAGATGTTTCACTGCTTCATCGTCAGAGAAGACAACAGAAACTACCTCAGGTTTCTATGGCACAAGGACAATGACCTCAACAGGAAGTTATAGATTATCGCATGAAGGTACATGTCTTCGGTAACAGTCCTTCCCCAGCAGTGGCAACTTATGGGCTAAGGAGAACAGCTCAGACTGGAGAAGTTGAATATGGATCTGATGCCCGTCAATTTGTTGAAAGAAACTTCTACGTTGACGAAGCACTTAAGTCCTTTCCAACTGCTAAAGAAGCAATTGATCTTCTCACCAGAACAAAGGAGATGCTGTCTGTAGCAAACCTTAGACTGCACAAGATTATATCCAACAGCCAGGAACTTATGAATGCCTTTCACTCTGAGGACTATGCCACTAGTCTAAAAAACCTTGACTTAGGTACAGATGTGCCTCCTGTACAGCGAAGTCTTGGTTTGTTGTGGAACATCTAGCAAGTCAAATTCACCTTCCAAGTGTCAACTTGTGACAAACCCTTCACTAAGAGAGGAGTCCTGTCCGTGGTGAATAGCATCTATGACCCACTGGGTTTCCTTGCTCCAGTTACCATTCAAGGTAAGATTTTACTAAGACAGTTGTCTACTGAGAACATAGACTGGGATACTCCCTTGCCTAGTGAGAATCAACACAAGTGGGAAAGGTGGAGATATTCTTTGAAGTCACTAGAAAAACTTCAGATTCCCCGTTGCTATGTTCCAGGATCCACTTCAACTGCTAACCGGAGAGAGATTCATATTTTCTCTGATGCATCAGTTGAAGCTATTGCTGCAGTAGCCTATTTGAAGACCTCTGAACTGAATGGAGAATCACACTGTAGTTTTGTCCTAGGCAAGGCAAAACTCACCCCCAAGCCTGCACATACCACACCAAGACTTGAACTTTGTGCAGCCGTGCTAGCAGTAGAAATTGCCGAGGTCATACGAAGTGAAATGGACACTAGAATTGATTCTTTCACCTTCTATACAGACAGTAAGGTAGTACTTGGTTACATAAACAACCAAACAAAACAATTTTATGTGTACGTCAGCAACAGGGTTGAACGTATCAAGAGATTCTCTCTACCAAGTCAATGGCATCACGTTCCCACTGAACTCAACCCAACTGACTGTGGGACCAGAGCCGTGTCACCTGCCGCTCTTCAGGACAGCTTATGGCTGTCACCTCCAAGGTTTCTGTGTGAGGACTCTTACTTACTCCCTATTGACACCACCTATGGGCTAGTAAACCCTGAAGATGATAAGGAAATAAGAACTGTGAACACCTCACTCCACACTTCTGTAAGTACAAAACAGAAGCTGCGGTCACACCATTACGAGCATCAATGGAAGCAGGTGCAGCATCTAGCCAATGTGTTCTGGCATCGCTGGGAGAAAAAGTATCTTCACCACCTTCAAGGTCGTAACAAATGGCAAGCATCTAAGCCGAATCTTAAGGTTGGAGACCTCATCCTTCTAAAAGACAAGGAAGTTTGTCGGAATGAGTGGCCTATGGGTCTTATTACTAAAAGTTATGCCCAGCGACGATAACAAAGTCCGGAAGGTAGAAGTCAAGGTAACCAAGGGAGGATCGACACGAACCTTTAGTCGACCAATTACAGAGTTAGTACTCCTTTTGCCAGGTGAGTGACTTGTGCAAGGACTAGCCATGCTGTTGGCACGGCGGGGAGTACATTGCTGCCATCTACAGGTTCTACTCAGAACTTTGGAATTATTTGAAGATATCATACTGTGACTTTATGTTCTTCATCCTGTTGAACTTACGTTTATTATTTGCTTGTTGTATGTTTTTTATTACAGGTTCCAGGACATTCATCAGTATTGGACTTTTTGAAAATATGTATATTAGTTTAAGGTTATGAAATCTAAAGATTTCAGACGGGGAATGTTGTGTTACACTATGTGATTATTCTTGCTCTGTGTCTTTAAGATCTGTCCCCTTCTTTCTAGCTGAACTCTCTCTCTCACCGTAGTTCTTTATATATCTCCTCCACTTCCTGATTCTGGTCATTACTCCTGTATATCTTCCATGCTAAACATCTTACATGTGGCTTACAACTGCAACGTTTTTCTACCTATGAATATCCATCATTAAACGGAACATTCGAAAGGATTCATCGTCTGTCGTCCTAACTGTGAGTTTATTCATTGAGTTAAACTGCCTGTATCGATGCAAGGGATGAATATCAAACCAGCTTGAGTAAGGCCTACTTAAACCTGTAGATGAACTTTATCGCTTTGTAGTTGAGACAGAACAGCTAATGTATCAGGACTCAGAGCGAGCCATCAACCATGTACGGTCACATCTGGCGCTCCCAGGACGCCGGCACATGGCTCCACAGTGTGGGTTTTTTTAACGTGTCCGCTGCTGACAATAGTGTTGCCATCTGCAGCCTTTGCAGTCAACGCATAAGTCGCGGTAAGCCCAACACTCACCTAGGGACGACCGCCTTAAGAAGGCACATGAACTCCCATCACCGAGCCCAGTGGGAGCAACGCCATCAGAACCCACAAAGCCAAACTCCAGGCTCTCACCATCCAGCCTCTTCTACTACTTCTCCTCTCTCTTCACAGTTGTCCTCCACTCCACCTTCCATCATCCCGTCCCCAAGTTTATCTGGAAAAAGTCAGGCTTCCGTGGGCCAAATGTTCGAGCGTAAAAGAATGATGACGCCGGATAACCCTCTTGCCCAACGGTTGACCGCTGGCTTGTCAGAACTCCTAGCCCGCCAACTACTGCCATATAAACTGGTGGACTTGGAGGTCTTTCGAAAATTTGTGGCCATTGGAACACCACAATGGAAGGTCCCAGGAAGGAAATATTTCTCCCAGAAGGACATCCCAGAGCTATATGGCCATGTTCAGCGGCAAGTGAATGTATCTCTGGCACACAGTGTCGGTGCCAAGATACATCTGACCACAGACACGTGGTCTAGCAAACACGGGCAGGGAAGTTATATTACTTTTACTGCCCACTGGGTGAACCTTCTGACAGCCGTCAAGCATGTAACCCGTGGCACCCGTGTAGATTTGGTTTTACCGCCACGGATTGCATGCAGGCCTGCCTCTTCTTCTCCTCCTCCTCCTACTCCATCCTCCCTCTCCTCCTCGGCTGACTCCTCCTCTTCCGCTGCTACCATCTCTTCCGCTGCGCTGCCCAAGATCCCCAGAACCTATTCGACATGCCAGGTGAGACGTTGCCATGCTGTGCTGTGTCTGTTGTGCCTTGAAGCCAAGAGCCACACTGGCCCTGCACTCCTTTCAGCTTTGCGTTCACAGGCAGATCAGTGGCTAACACCGCTCAATTTGACAGTTGGTAAAGTGGTGTGGGACAACGGTGCCGATCTGCTGAGCACGTTGAAACAGGGCAAAATTACACACGTGCCACGTCTTGAACTTGGTCGTGCAGCGATTCATTGTCAAATACCCTGGGGTCCAGGACGTCTTGCGGCAGGCAAGGAAAATCTCGGCCCATTTCAGAAGATCTTACACAGCCATGGCTCGCCTTGCTGACATTCAGCGGCGACACAATCTGCCGGTCAGACGTCTTATTTGTGACTGCCCGACGCGATGGAACTCAACCTTGTATATGCTTGATAGGCTGCTCCAGCAGAAACATGCAGTTAATGACTACCTGTACGAACTCTGCGCCAGAACAGGTTCTGGGGATCTTGGTTTTTTTTCACTGCGTCAGTGGCTGCTCATGCTTGACGCATGCAGACTTTTGCGGCCATTTGATGAGATCACCAAACTGGTCAGTCGCAGCCATGGTGCCATCAGTGACATCGTACCTTATGCCTTCTTTATGGAGCGTGCATTGCGTTGTGTCATTGATCAAGCCGTCAAGGAGCAGGAGCAGGAATATGAGGAAGTCGCAATGCTGGATGAATTCCCAGGGGGGCTACTCTATCTGAGACAAGTCAACAACAGGAGTCTGAAGAGGAGTCAGAGGAGGATGGTGCCGGGGCGGATGAGGAGGAGCAAGAAGAGCATGCTTTAAACCTTTCTGGGATCCCTGCTGTTGTTGTTCGTGGATGGGGGGAGGAGATCGAGGACGACATTATCCTGGATGATGACGAGCAGGAGCCAGGCCACCACACTGCTTCCAGTTTAGTGCAAATGGGGGCCTTCATGCTCCAGTGTTTTAAGAGGGACCCCCGTATAAAAAGCATAAAGGGCAAGGACCATTACTGGGTGGCAACGTACTTGGACCCCCGGTACAAACAAAAAATGGCAGAAATGTTACCACCATCACAGAGGGCTGTCAGAATGGAGCACTTCCAGGCCTTGCTTCGAGAAATGCTGCATTCTGTTTTTGCGTGCGCTCTGGCAGAGGAATTTCCACTCCCAGAGGAACAGTTGTGGATACCAATCCAACAGCGCCTGCAAGAAGAGGGCGGTTTGAAGATGTCTTGGTCACTTCTGATATGAGATCATTCTTTCAGCCGACCCATCGACAGGTCTCATCCGGATCCAGCATCAGGGAACGCCTAGACTGACAGGTGTCCGACTACATTGGATTAACGGCCGATGTGGACGCTCTGAGGAGTGATGAACCCCTGGACTACTGGGTGGGCAGGCTTGACCTCTGGCCAGAGCTTGCACAATTTGCAATGGAACTGTTGGCTTGCCCCTTGTCCAGTGTCCTGTCCGAAAGGACGTTCAGCGCAGCAGGGGGGATCGTGACCGATAAGCGCACTCGCCTAGCTCACGACAGTGTTGACTACCTCACATTTATAAAAATGAATGAGGCATGGATCTCTGAGGAATTCAACACATGTGACCAGTAGGCCATGTTTCATTCAAATTCCTCATGACAGGCCACAAATATCCACCACCACCTATAACAATTATTCATGGTCCCTGTCTTCTGGGGTAAATACAGCGGCATAAAAGGCCTTTTATGTCCGTTGAATGCCTAATTTTTGGGGCCTGTAGTGCCCGAAACGTATTTATCCTGTGAATGCCTAATGTACCTCCAGCCACAGAATACAGAGTTCTTTGCTGTCAGATGAATGCCTGTTGGCTAATTTTTGGGGCCTGTACTGCCCGACACTTACTTCTTTATCCAGGCTGTGAATGCCTAATTTTTCAGACTGGAATTGAAAATCAATTCCGCTAAATTGTGGAACGGTTGCGGACCCATTTTACAGACGTGTGAATGGACCCTATATGTATTTGACATGTATTTACCGGCTGCTGTCAGTTCTGGCTGATTTAGGCCGAGCTATTCCTAATAAAACCGAGTAATATTACAAAAAAAACGAAATAAACGTTATAACTGTATAAACGATTTATATAACTTATAAAAAAAAAAAACATTTATGGCAACTTTTCCAATAGCAGGATCATCTCCTGCACCCCCTTCATAGCCTGGCCTTACGTCTCTTCCATGGCCTTCATGCGCTCCTGAATTGACAAAAAAATTCTGATAAAAAAAGAATGCTTGTCGTTGTCGATCTCAAATTTGCTTAATACTTCTGTTATGTCATTGTCCATGTTGTGGGACTATGTGTGCACAGCTAGTAATTATTTTGTGGCTGCAAATATGACCTGGAGGTTTTTAATGTTCGCCTCCCATTGAAATGAATGGGGCCCGCCGCGAACCCGCGGTTCGCAAGCATTTACCCGCGTTTGCGCGATCGCGTTCGCGAACCGTCCTGGGAGATGTTCGTCCATCCCTAGCAAGCAAGTCAAGTCGAGTCCCTGCTAGAAGTCAAGCAAGTCAAGTCAAGTCATTTAATTTGGTCAAGTCACAAATCAAGTCAAAATACTGATCTGTATAAAAATAATAGGAGGGATAACAATAAATAATATTGGTACTGTGCCCATGCTTCACTGTGCCCCTGTCTCACTGTGCCCGTGTCTCACTGTGCCCGTGTCTCACTGTGCCCAATGCCTCACTGTGCCCGTGTCTCACTGTGCCCATGCTTCACTGTGCCCGTCAGTCGTGTACTTGATCGGCGGCATCCCGGCGGCCATTCCAGTATTCAAAAGCCACGCCTCCTCCTCGTCTGTGATAGGCGGAACACTCAATTTCCCAGCATTCAGTGTCCCGCCTATCACGGACATCCGCTCATCCTCATAACACAGACGAGGATAAGAGGATTACGTGATAGGCTGAACACTGCCTGCTGTGAAATTGAGTGTTCCGCCTATCACAGACGAGGAGGCGCGGCTTTTGAACACTGCAATGGCCGCCGTCTGTCTGCATGACGCGCTGATCAGGTAGGCAGATGGCGGCTTGCGGTTAGTGTTAGTGGTGCCAAGTCATTGCAAGCCATATAGCCCAAGTCAAAGTCAAGTCGCAAGTCATTAGTGACAGGTCTAAGTCAAGTCGAGTCATTTATTGAATTCTGTCAAGCAAGTCGCAAGTCCTCAAATAGGTGACTTAAGTCAAGTCATGTGACTCAAGTCCCCCACCTCTGGCGTCGGGTACCCCCATATATTACCTAATAAAGGTTTAACCCCTTGATCTCCCCCCCAGGTAACCCTTTCACCCCATTTTGCCAGTGTCACTAAGCGATCGTTTTTCTAAATTGCTGTCTTAGTGTCGGTGATGCCGATAGGTAGCCAGTTATTTTTTTTAGGTTCGCCGCAGGTTTTTATAGTGTCGGGTACCCCCATATATTACCCAATAAAGGTTTAACCCCTTGATCGCCCCCCCAGGTAACCCTTTCACCCCCTAGCACCGCTGTCACTAAGCAATCGTTTTTCTGATCGCTGTCTTAGTGTCGGTGATGCCGATAGGTAGCCAGTTATTTTTTTTAGGTTCACCGCAGGTTTTTATAGCGTCGGATACCCCCATATATTACCTAATAAAGGTTTAACCCCCTGATTGCCCATAGTTAACCCTTTCACCAGTGATCACCATATAAGTGTGACGGGTGACGCTGGTTAGTTAGTTTGCTTTTTATAGTGTCAGGGCACCCGCCGTATATAACCCAATAAAGGTTTAACCCCCTGATCGCCCGGCGGGTGATATCAATTAGGTTTTAGCGTCAGAGAGGGTCTGCGTCGCCCCAGGCAGCGTCAGGTTAGTGCCAGTAACGCTAACACCCACGCGTGAAGCATACACCTCCCTTAGTGGTATAGTATCTGAACAGATCAATATCTGATCTGATCAGATCTATACTAGCGTCCCCAGCAATTTAGGGTTCCCAAAAGCGCAGTGTTAGCGGGATCAGCCCAGATACCTGATAGCACCTGCGTTTTGCCCCTCCGTCCAGCCCAGGCCACCCAAGTGCAGTATCGATCAATCACTGTCACTTACAAAACACAACACACATAACTGCAGCGTTCGCAGAGACAGGCCTGATCCCTGCGACTCCAGTGCTGTAGGAGGTGATTTCACCACCACAGTTAAAAAAAAGAGCATATATGCCGAAGCATGGGGGCAGCAGGGGCGAAGGAGCGATTTTGCTCCTAATACCGCGTACATACGGTCAAAATTCCGACTGAGGTATGCCCGTGGAAAAGTCTGACCATGTGTGTGCGGCATAACTTTTGCAGGAGGATGCCCCCATGCTTTGGCATATATAAATGGTGCATGTATGCCCATCGTTAGAAGTGGGTGAATGAAGGGAGGTATTCTAATGGTGGGCATACCCACCGATCAATCTCTTTTTTTCGTTCATCCAACAGGCTGCATGAAAATAAAGATTACAATACATGTCCAACAAGGACCAGCAACGTACTGGTATGTTGCTGGACTTTGGTTATACCAGATTGATGCCTGCGGGTTTAGGTGTAATCTTGGTATCATTCTTTTCAGCCAGCGGCCAACTTTCATGTAAAAGCAATCCTAGCGGATAATTAGCCTCTGGACTGCTTTTACAAGCATGCGACCCCCCCACCCGGATATAAAAAGCGCCATTGGGAAATTGGGAAAGCATTTTATCACACCGATCTTGGTGTGGTCAGATGCTTTGAGGGCAGAGGAAAGATTTAGGGTCCAATAGACCCCAGTTTTTTCAAAAAAAGAGTACCTGTCACTACCTTTTGCTATCATAGGGGATATTTACATTCCCTGAGATAACAATAAAAATGATAAAAAAAAAAAATATGGAAAGAACAGTTTAAAAATAAAATAAAAAAAGCAAAATTAATAATAATAAAAAAAAAACACCCCTGTCCCGCCCTGCTCTAGCGCAATAGCGAACGCAAGCGTCATATGTAAACAGCAATTGCATCATGCATGTGAGGTATCACCGTGAAGGTCAGATCGAGGGCAGTCATTTAGGCAGTAGACCTCCTCTGTAAATCTAACGTGGTACCCTGTAAAGGCTTTTAAAGGCTTTTAAAAATGTATGTAGTTTGTCGCCACTGCGCGTTTGTGCGAAATTTTAAAGCATGTCGTGTTTGGTATCTATGTACTCGGCCTAAGATCATATTTTTTATTTCATCAAACATTTGGGCAATATAGTGTGTTTTAGTGCATTAAAATAAAAAAAAGTGTATTTTTTCCCCAAAAAATGCGTTTGAAAAATCGTTGCGCAAATACTGTGTGGAAAAAAAAATGCAACACCCACCATTTTAATCTGTAGGGCCCTTGCTTTAAAAAAATATATAATGTTTGGGGGGTCCAACATATTTTTCTTGCAAAAAAAAAAAATGTTTTCATGTAAACAAAAAGTGTCAGAAAGGGCTTTGTCTTCACGTGGTTAGAAGAGTGGATGTAAGCTTCCTATGTTGTGTATAAAACGCCAGGACAGTTCAAAACCCCCCCCAAATTACCCCATTTTGGAAAGCAGACACCCCAAGCTATATACTGAGAGACATGTCGAGTCCATGGAATATTTTATATGTTGACACAAGTTGCGGAAAAAAGACAATTTATTTTTTATTTTTTATTTTTTTGCACAAAGTTGTCACTAAATGATATATTGCTCAAACATGCCATGGGCATATGTGGAATTACACCCCAAAATACATTCTGTTGCTTCTCCTGAGCACGGGGATACCACATGTGTGAGACTTTTTGGGAGCCTAGCCGCGTACGGGACCCCAAAAACCAAGCACCGCCTTCAGGCTTTCTAAGGTTATAAATTTTTGATTTCACTTCTCACTGCCTATCACAGTTTCGGAGGCCATGGAATGCCCAGATGGCACAAATCCCCCCCCCCCCCAAATGACCCCATTTTGGAAAGTAGACACCACAAGCTATTTGCTGAGAGGTATGATGAGTATTTT
Source organism: Rana muscosa (assembly GCA_029206835.1). NCBI lineage: Eukaryota > Metazoa > Chordata > Amphibia > Anura > Ranidae > Rana > Rana muscosa. The sequence goes on along the minus strand of CM055117.1, from coordinate 696,516,428 downwards.
GCAGATCTCGCTTTTTGTCACAAAGTTTTGAAAATTGAAAAAAATATTTTTTTCTTTCTTCATTTTCAAAAACAAATGAGAGCTGTAAAATACTCACCATGCCTCTCAGAAAATAGCTTGGGGTGTCTACTTTCCAAAATGGGGTCATTTGGGGGGGTTTTGTGCTATTTTGGCATTTTATGGCCTTCAAAACCGTGATAGGTAGTGAGGAGTGAAATCAAAAATTTGTGCCCTTAGAAATCCTTAAGGCGGTGCTTGGTTTTCGGGGTCCCGTACGCGGCTAGGCTCCTAAAAAGTCCCACACATGTGGTATCCCCGTACTCAGGAGAAGCAGCAAAATGTATTTTGGATGCAACTCCACATATAACCATGGCATGTGTGAGCAATATATCATTTAGTGACAACTTTTTGTATTTTTTTTTTGTCATTATTCAATCACTTGGGACAAAAAAAATATTCAATGGGTTCAACATGCCTCTCAGCAATTTCCTTGGGGTGTCTTCTTTCAAAAATGGGGTCATTTGGGGGGGTTTTGTACTGCCCTGCCATTTTAGCACCTCAAGAAATGAGATAGGCAGTCATAAATTAAAAGCTGTGTAAATTTCAGAAAATGTACCCTAGTTTGTAGACGCTATAACTTTTGCGCAAACCAATAAATATACGCTTATTGACATTTTTTTTACTAAAGACATGTGGCTGAATACATTTTGGCCTAAATGTATGACTAAAATTGAGTTTATTCGATTTTTCTTATAACAAAAATTAGAAAATATCATTTGTTTTCAAAATTTTCAGTCTTTTTCCGTTTATATCGCAAAAAAAAAAAAATCACAGAGGCAATCAAATACCATTAAAAGAAAGCTCTATTTGTGGGAAGAAAAGGACGCAAATTTCGTTTGGGTACAATATTGCATGTCCGCACAATTTCCAGTTAAAGCAGCGCAGTGCCAAATTCTGAAAACACCTCTGGTCCTTAACCTGCATAATGGTCTGGGGCTTAAGTGGTTAAGTGGTCCAAATGTGACATTCAGAGTCCATACACCAACATGTAACAGCTCTTGCTGTTGTGATATATCTTGAAATTGTAGTGGAAAAAATATATATTTAGTATTCACAGTTCAATCATTAAACGTGCCCATTCAATGCTGTTGAAGATAGCTTGAAGTGATAGAAGAAGTGATCCTTCACCAGTTTATGTAAACACACCCAAGGTGTCTGTACATAAAATCTGCTTACCAGAAATATTTGACCACTTTAATCAAAAAGTAGGTCAATAAACGCTTTTACAGGATTGTGCCAGCTCACATACGTGTAAATTGGAGATGTACACCTTCCTCCTCATGAGTATCGGCCGGATAATGCAAAAAAATGATAGGGAATATCCATAGCGTAAAACCATTTATTAAAAGTGAAAGCATAAAACAGAGCCAAATGGCTACTCACATTTAAAAGTGCCTTATCCCGGCACTGGGGCTGCTGGCTTAGTAGAAGATGTAATTGCGGGGAACCGCTACGACGCTAGCACCTCCTGCAGGAGGTGCTAGCCAGCAGCCAGTGCCGGGATAAGGCACTTTTAAATGTGAGTAGCCATTTGGCTCTGTTTTATGCTTTCACTTTTAATAAATGGTTTTACGCTATGGATATTCCCTATCATTTTTTTGCATTTTCGGCCAATACTCATGAGGAGGAAGGTCTACATCTCCAATTTACACGTATGTGAGCAGGCACAATCCTGTAAAAGTGTTTATTGACCTACTTTTTGATTAAAGTGGTCAAATATTTCTGGTAAGCAGATTTTATGTACAGACACGTTGGGTGTGTTTACATAAACTGGTGAAGGATCACTTCTTCTATCACTTCAAGCTATCTTCAACAGCATTGAATGCGCACGTTTAATGATTGGACTGTGAATACTAAATATATATTTTTTCCACTACAATTTCAAGATATATCACAACAGCAAGAGCTGTTACATGTTGGTGTATGGACTCTGAATGTCACATTTGGACCACTTAAATTGGGACTTATTATTTTCACTCATTTATTTTATTTAATATTGATTTGTATGTTTTGTAACTATATGGTTCACCTATAAGATCACTATTGTGGTTGTGGTTCTATAGCACGACAGCGCCCCCTATATCTTTTCTAAATATCACTGGGAGTCCAGTACTTCTCAGGGGAGCAGCTTATTTAATTAGAATACCAATATAAATTGGATTAGGCATTATATATATTAATTATATAATTTTGGCGCAGAGTTCACCTTTATTACACCTCTGCAGGGAGTCTACTCCACATTTTCACAGCTCTTACTGTGAAGAAACCTTTCCGTATTTGGTGGTGAAATCTCTTTTCCTCTAGACATAAAAAGTGCCCCCTTGTCCTTTGTGTTGACCGTAAAGTGAATAACTCAACACCAAGTTCACTATATGAACCCCTTATATATTTGTACATGTTGATCATATCCCCCCTTAATCTCCTCTTCTTAAGAGTGAGTAAATTCAGTTCCTCTAATCTTTCTTCATAGCTGAGCTCCTCCATGCCTCTTATCAGTTTTGTTGTCCTTCTCTGCACTTTCTCCAGTTCCCCAATATCCTTTTTGAGAACTGGGGCCCAAAATTGAACTGCATATTCCAGATGAGGTCTTACTAATGATTTGTACAGGGGCAAAATGATATCTCTCTCTCTGGAGTCCATCTAATTGTGTGTATCCCATTACTTGCAGGAGAGAAGAAGGGATTCACCATGCCAGATATGCCCAGTGTAGTGGCCAAATCCCTGGGTTAGATAGAACAAGAAGAGACCCCCTTGAATGGGACTTTAAGGCCTCATGCCCACTGGCGTTTTTACAGCTGCGTTTTTGAGCGTTTTTTACAGCTTAAAAACGCCTGTCCATGTTATTGTAAATATTTTATTTTTATTTATTTATTTTTTTTGAAAAAAAAAAAAAAAAAAAAAAAACGTCGGAGCTAAAAACGCGACCGCGCGTTAGTGCGCGTTTTTTGCGCGTTAGTGCGCGTTAGTGCGCGTTTTTGCGCGTTTTTTGACGCTCGCGTTTTTTCCTGCCTAGTTCTGACGCTGAGGAACGCACTGGCCCTGGGTTTTTTTTACAGCTTACAAACGCCTATGCTCTTTACAGCTCAAAAACGCCTAGGTGGGCATGAAGCTATAGACTAACATGGACAGGCGTTTTTAAGCTGTAAAAAACGCTCAAAAACGCGGCTGAAAAAACGCCCGTGGGCATGAGGCCTAAAAGCCACAAACACTGGTATGTATCAAAAAAATTTTTTATTATTACATGGAAAGGTTAAAAAACATCAAGCGTTTAGTGGAATATACATGTAACAAAAACAACATGAAACAAAATGTATAACAATTCATGTAATATGACAATGTTACTCTCCGATAGGTGTTGGTCCCCAATACCCGACGCGTTTCCAGTTTCACACCTTCGTCAGAGGTATAGGTTAGGGAACTGTATATTGGCTGGCATTCATTTGCATCCCTGTCCTGACAGTTGCCTCGTCTACATTTTTGATGGCATCACTCTAGCCGAGTAAAACTATTTATGACTATACTGTTCCCTATCCTATACCCCTGACGAAGGTGTGAAACGAGTCAGGTATTAGGGACCACCACCCATCGGAAAGTAACATTGTCATATTACATGAATTGTTATACATTTTGTTTCATGTTGTTTTTGTTATATGTATATTCCACTAAACGCTTGACGTTTTTTAACCTTTCCATGTGATAATAAAATTATTTTTTTAAACATACCAGTGTTTGTGGCTTTTAAAGTCCCGTTCCATTACTTGCAGGCAGCTCCATCTCGTAAAAATCATTCCCGCAGTGTCTTCTCTGCCCTGAGCCGCTGTTTCTAGTGCTGTGAAGGTTAACAGCAGTGATTGCTACTGAGAAAAGCTGCACAGCTTGCCCACCCCCCTTCTGCCCTCTCAGCCTGTCACTAAATTTGTATTATGCAATGCATCGCACTCTGTGAATGTAGGATAGTTAAATGACAGGATCTCCACCGCCAATTTTCGGAACATGGTGCACTGTGGGAATGTGGTAATATGAGCAATACAAATAGCAGAGGGGTGAGCGTGTGGCACAATTTTCTCAGTAGCAGCAGTTGTGAAGGAGACACTGCAGGGATGATTTTGGGATACACACACCATTACATACAGTGCCTTGAAAAAGTATTCATACCTCTTGAAATTTTCCATACTTTGTCATGTGTGACAGCAGGCAGGTAAAATCACCAGGTTGCATCCAGGATGGTAGATATGTATGTCCTAGATTCAGGCTTTTTGCAAATTTATACCACTAGGGGGAGTGCTGGGAGTCTTGCAGGGGAAGGGTTAATGAGCCCAGATGGAGCAAGTGGGCTCATTAGGGCCTCTACAAGAACTCCCAGCATGCTAAGGGAGATGCTCCAACCTGGAACCAGATCTGTTTGGATAGTCTGGGGAGTGTGATCTCTGTGCGGTGAGCCAAAGCCTGTGTGGCTATTGCTAAGAACTTCTAAAAGCAGGGAGCTAGGGACTGGGACAGCACAAGGCTGTACCCAGTTGTTAGTTAGGGACACCAACATGTGTAGTGAGTGGTCAAGTTGACCAGGATTTATTTTCCTGTTTCTTTTGTTTTCTGCTTTATTTTTTGTCTGTATATAGTTCAAATAATACCACACCCTTTTGTTTTCTCCTACCACTGTCTGCTGTGCCTAATATTGTGTGGTGAACCCTTCCAGGGGGTCTCACACACCCACTGCCGAGCTAACCCCCTCACAGTTGGTGGAGAATGCGGGCAGTTTTTTTAAGGCCAGCATGGAAGAGATACTGAAACAGCTGGCTCTAGCAAATGCCAATCAGCAGCAGACACATGCAGGTTTGCAAAAGAGCCTTGTAGCCCAACAACAGAGCTTCGCATCCCAGCAGCAAGCTCATCAACAGAGCCTTGCAGCGCAGCAGCAAGCTCATCAACAGAGCCTTGCAGCCCAGCAGCAGACAAATGCAACTTTGAAACATAGTCTGGAAGCTCAGCAACAAGCCCAGCAGCAATCTGAGGCCCGCTTCATAGACCTGACAGAAGCAAGAACAGAGACTACAGCAACAAATGGAAACGTTAATGCAGCAACGTCCGCAGACCAGTGAGGCAAGTAGTTCCACTAATACTGCGTCCTTTGGGGTGAGTCGTTTATTGACAAAAATGGCTGGAGAGGATGATCCAGAGGTGTTTTTGACCACATTTGAAAGGACTGCTGAAAGAGAAAAGTGGCCTAAGGAGCAGTGGGCTGGACTGGTGGCTCCTCTGTTAACTGGTGAATCGCAGAAAGCTTACTATGACCTAGAGCCTGACCAAGCAAAAGACTATGTGATGCTAAAAACTGAAATATTGGCACGGCTGGGTGTCACCCTGGCTGTCCGGGCTCAGCGTGTGCATAACTGGACTTTCCGGCTTGGAAAACCCCCCAGGTCTCAAATGTATGATCTCATTCACCTGAGCAGGAAGTGGCTACAGCCAGAGACTTTGTCCGCACCAAAGATTGTGGAACGTGTTGTGATGGATCGTTTCTTGAGAGCTCTTCCTACTGCCATCCAAAAGTGGGTAAGCCATGGAGACCCAGAAACGGCCGATAATCTTGTGGATCGTGTAGAGAAGTACTTGGCTACAGAGAACCTGACTGCCTCTTCCAGAGACTCACGGACTTTCCACCCTAAGACCAGACCATCCCCAGTGGCGGGTAAGATGATTCCAAGGGGTGAGGGTGGAGAGAGTGAGAGGGTGGGAGTTCTACCTAAGGTCTGGCGAGAACAGCCTGGGAAGTCAGGGGCTCAAGAGGCAGCAAAAAAAGAGGGACATATTGCAGCAAATTGCCCGGTTGTGGATGAACCCATGCAATGTGACTTTCTAAGGGACAGACGTCAGTCGCTGTTTGCGACAGTCGCATGCACTGCCATTCGGGAAACTGAGAAACATTTATGCAAAATGTGTATTAATGGTAGAAATGTTGTTGTGTTGCTGGATTCAGGTAGCCTGGTGACACTGATAAAGGCTGAATTAGTTACTACAGAGGTCTCTGGAAATAACAAGGTAGCTGTTATTTGTGTGCATGGGGACACCCGAGAGTATCCGGTGACTACAGTGTGTTTTGAGACCCACAAAGGTACCCTTTCTCATCAGGTGGGGTTTGTGTCTCACTTGCCTCATGATGCCATTGTGGGAAGGGATTTTCCAATGTTCTGGGAACTATGGGATTATCCTGAGCCCCCCACTGGTGCCCCTATATACCAGGAATGTGATAGCCAGAATTCCTCTGAGAGTGGTGAGGACTCTCCAGAATCCCCCTTGTCGGTATTGGCCGGGGAGACTCGAGAAACTGGGGAGGAGCCAACATCCTCAGACGAAAACATGCCGTCTGTGGAGTTTTCTGATCTCGAGGTTCACAAGGAAAATTTTGCCACAGAACAGTTAAAAGACCCCACCCTAATAAAGGCACAGGAAAACATAGTGAAAATAGATGGCGAGTTAGTGAACCCAGATGAGACCTACACTTACCCATACTTCATCGTGGAAAAGGACCTACTGTATCGAGTGGCTAAAAGGGCAGAAGAAACAGCTTGTGGTGCCCAAACCTTACAGGAAGTTGGTGTTAGATTTGGCCCATGGGCACATTCTTGGAGGTCATCTGGGGACAGAGAAAACCAGAGAGAGAGTATTGCAGAGATTCTATTGGCCTGGGGTCATGAAGGAAACAGAAAATTATTGTTCCTCCTGCCCTGTATGTCAGAGGTCGGCACCGATGCCACACTTCCGTAACCCGCTGGTACCTCTTCCCATCATTGAGGTTCCCTTTGAGAGGATCGCAATGGATTTGGTAGGTCCGATAATGAAGTCCGCTAGGGGACATCAGTACATTTTGGTTATATTGGACTATGCCACCCGTTATCCGGAAGCGATTCCTCTCCGAAATACCTCGGCCAAAACCATAGCCATAGAGCTATCTCTTGTTTTTAGCCGTGTGCGTATTTGTAAGGAACTGCTTACGGACCAAGGTACACCCTTTATGTCAAACAAAAACAGAAACCGCTCAGGTGTGGACGTCCTCCAGGTGACTATCTCCTCCCAACAGCCAAGGGTGCAGGCAATGCAATTTCAGGCAAAACAAAAGATGAAGTCTTCTGGACAGCAGCACTCCAATAAAAAGCCTTTATTATGTAAAATCTTCAAAAATCCAAATACAGCACAGCAAGTCACAAAATTCTGGTTAGAGCTGACTAGTTTCACACTTTCTTAGTGTTTAATCATAGCTGCCTAATGCACAAATGATTCCCATGATATACCCCCAAAAAAGGTCATATGACCCAACCACAAGTGTAGGTGATTAAGTGCTGACAAGTGTTAATTGAAAGTTGATTGCATGCTGACTAACCTGTGTCCAAGAAATAAATGTTTTTTAAAAAGTGTATGGTTTCATTGTACCAACTATTCTAAAAATATATGTACATAATATCCTTGAAAAGGTGTGCAGCAAATTAAATATTTGTGAAAAAACTTGTGATTGGTGCAAAAAAGTGAGGAATGTGTAAATTAAATAAATGTGAATATATGGAACACAATAGATGAACAGCCTAAATCTCCACATAATGCATGTGCAACGTGCTGAAATGGATGCATAAGCAAAGGCAAATGCATCCATAGCGCACAAATAGTAAAAGATGCAAAGGTAAATTGTCAGTCTGTTCATCAAAAAGTGTCATAATGTAATGTAGGAAAGATATATATATAAAAATTTGACCAAGAAAGATTAATACATTTATGTGTAAACAACCATCCCACAACCCTGTGGTATATAGTTATCAATGGTATACGTTGCGCTACAAAAGTTGCTCAAGTATGGCAACATTGTTCAAGGTTCATGTAGGGAATAACCTCAAAATTGAAATCAAAAATTAAAAGAAGTCAATCAATTTTCAATTTTTAATAAATATGTAAAAATAGTGAGTGGTTATGTCCCATAGAACATTATTGTAAAAAATAACGCAGGGAGGGATGAGATAAAATCAAAAACTATTATAATGTATCAATGATGGAATCATGTAGTGTATATGCATGATGAAAAGATGCTAAGATTAACAGAAAAGGGAAGAAAGGACTTGTAGCCATATATCGCTGATAAAGATGTCCTACTAATATTCCTTTAAGTTGCCAATCTAAAGTGACTATATATCAGTGCCATATATATTGGATGGATGATGATGAATAGCTCAAACGTGGGAATGTATACATGCATGTAATGGATAAACAAATGTGTCTAAATATGTCTAAACATACACGCATGTGCCCACAATGGTTAATATATGGCCATATGTGGCCAATATATATTATATTAAAATCTAATATAGAAAAAGGAAAAATAAAATTTGTGTGCGATTTAAAGGCAAAATGCGATCAAATTAGATCTGTGGTGTGTGGGGATATGTGGTTCTATATGGTCAAGTGCAGAAAGATTGCGATGGAATCATGTAAATATGATCACATAAACAGCCGTCACTTGCAATGTATCAAATAATATAAAAATATAACACAAAAATCCCCCCAAAACATTGATCAGATTGCTAAATGCAAAAGCACATATGGACACAATATTTCCTATATATAGTCATTTGAGACTTCAACTTCATGAAGATGAAAAAGTGTATATTTATACGAGTTGTGATCAATATAAATGCCCGAATGTGTGTGGTTACCTAAGCAACCGAAAAACACACATATACGGGTTCTTGACAACTGTAAATTTCATCAAACAAATCATCCAAAACAATAAAACCAATAGTATAAAACATCTATAAAAATATATAGAGCTCACTCATATAACACAATGACATGATATGATCAACCTCGTATTGATGGGTGATGTGTGCAAAAAATGAGTAGATCTATTCTGTTCCTTAAAAGTCACTGTGACTATAAAAAAGGAAAGAAAAAGAAAAACTCATGAACAGTAGAACTCTAATATGTTAATTCTTATTCAACTATATTCTTTCTGTATGTTATATACCGTATTTACACGCGCCGGCGTATAACACGCACCCCAACTTTAGGAGGAAATTTTAGGGAAAAAAACTTTTAGCAGGGAAGTTTAAGGAAAAATAACTTACATTTAAATGCAGCCTTGTCAGTGTCCATTGCAGCCTTGTCACAGTGCAGCCTTGTCAGTGTCCATTGCAGCCTTGTCACAGTGCAGCCTTGTCAGTGTCCATTGCAGCCTTGTCACAGTGCAGCCTTGTCAGTGTCCATTGCAGCCTTGCCCCAGAATCCATTTCAGCCTTGCCCCAGAGTCGCCATGCAGCCTTGCCCCAGTGTCGCCGTGCAGCCTTGCCCCAGTGTTGCCGTGCAGCATTGCCCCAGTGTCGCCGTGCATCATTTTAAAAATTGGCGCCGAGACTGTGCGGACGCTGCCGAGAACGCCGGGAACGCAGGGGACGCAGGGACTGGGCGGAGCCGCCGCCGAGATACACATAGCCGAGTGTACTCGGCTATACTCGGCTTTTCTCGGCTCCGCTCACAGTCACGCCGAGTCCCGCCCTATGATGGACATAACACAGGTCCAATGGCGGGACTGGGCGTGACTGTGAGCGGAGCCGAGAAAAGCCGAGTATAGCCGAGTACATTCGGCTATGTGTATCTCGCTCCGCTCCGCTCACAGTCAGCGGAGACAGCTCAGGGATGTGGGTATCGGCGTATAACACGCACCCACGATTTTCCCCTGATTTTCAGGGGAAAAAAGTGCGTGTTATACGCCGATAAATACGGTACATCATGACCGGAGAAGCCTCCGGTCAACATGCAACGATATTGAAGTGTATAGAGAATATGAAGAATATTAAGAATATTGGGGCATCCCTAAGACCTAAGAAACATATGTAATAGCAGGAACTCCTATGTTTGCAGCAAAAAATTACATGTGCTGCATGTGAAATAAAAATAAATCCACAGTGCCATATAATGCTATGCCGAGGGGGTCACAGGAAGAAAAAAAAATAAAAAATAAAAAAAGCCAGATGTTTTAATGTGGCTCGACTGTCAGGACACTGTGCAGGAAAGGAAACTAATCATAATAATGGGATACATCCCACTCAAAGTTTAAACCAGCTGGTATTCTTGTTTCTAATGAAAAAATCCAAAATACTTCTCGCCTGCACAGTGTCCTGAACTTGCCACCCCCTCTAATGGGACTGTTGATTTTTTCAATCCCCTGGATGGAAAGGCATGATGTGTTCTTGTGGTGTACAGATACCCAATGTCTTGCGATATTGGTGTTTCTGTCCTTCTGTATGTCAAACAAGTGGTCGTACAACCTATCCTTTAGTCGGCGTGTAGTACGCCCGACATACTGGATGTTGCACAACTCACATTTGATGACATACACGAGGAACCTCGTGTTGCAATTAACAAACTGTTTGATGTCAAAGGTTCTGTGTTTAGTACTAGACTGTACCACCTGGCCTGTTTTAATGTATTTACAGTAATTGCAATGGTTAACACCACATTTGAACGTACCCTGGAAATGCAGCCAATTGGCCATTGACGATTTGCTCGTAAATAGACTCGGTGAAAGGTGACTCCCTAGAGTGGGGGCTCTTCGCGACACAGATTTAATGCCCCTGGAGAGTATCTCTTCGTAGATGGGGTCATTCAGCAGGATAGGTAGGTATTTCTCTACAGTTAGTTTAATTCTACCAAATTCCAAACTGTAAGGAGTAGAGAATACAGGAACCTTACTAAATGATGTATTAGACTGCTGTTTATATTTGCTGTGATGCCCCCGCAGAAGTGTCTCTCTAGGGGTGGCTTTTACAGTTGTTAACGCCCTCTCAACGATGTTGGGGGGGTAACCTCTGTCCAAAAACATTTGTGTCATGTTGGCAGCCTCTACAGTGAAATCCTCAGGTCTACTACATAGACGCCGGAGTCTTAAAAATTGACCAACCGGCACCCCTCTAACTGTGTGGCTGGGGTGACCTGAGTCTGCCCTGAGGAGTGCATTCCCCGCTGTGGGTTTCCTAAAAATGTTAGTGGTCACTCTACCATGGGTGACCGATAGGTTGACGTCCAGGAAGTCCATGGAGGTGGCACTGAGCTTCCCTGTGAACCCAGGGCCGTCGGAACAGGAGAGGCAAACCAAGCAACTGCTTGGGGCCCCCAGCTGGCCTGGGGCCCCAGCAGAGCGGCCCCCCTCCCGCGATCGGAGACAGAACAGCTAATGTATCAGGACTCAGAGCGAGCCATCAACCATGTACGGTCACATCTGGCGCTCCCAGGACGCCGGCACATGGCTCCACAGTGTGGGTTTTTTTTAACGTGTCCGCTGCTGACAATAGTGTTGCCATCTGCAGCCTTTGCAGTCAACGCATAAGTCGCGGTAAGCCCAACACTCACCTAGGGACGACCGCCTTAAGAAGGCACATGAACTCCCATCACCGAGCCCAGTGGGAGCAACGCCATCAGAACCCACAAAGCCAAACTCCAGGCTCTCACCATCCAGCCTCTTCTACTACTTCTCCTCTCTCTTCACAGTTGTCCTCCACTCCACCTTCCATCATCCCGTCCCCAAGTTTATCTGGAAAAAGTCAGGCTTCCGTGGGCCAAATGTTCGAGCGTAAAAGAATGATGACGCCGGATAACCCTCTTGCCCAACGGTTGACCGCTGGCTTGTCAGAACTCCTAGCCCGCCAACTACTGCCATATAAACTGGTGGACTTGGAGGTCTTTCGAAAATTTGTGGCCATTGGAACACCACAATGGAAGGTCCCAGGAAGGAAATATTTCTCCCAGAAGGACATCCCAGAGCTATATGGCCATGTTCAGCGGCAAGTGAATGTATCTCTGGCACACAGTGTCGATGCCAAGATACATCTGACCACAGACACGTGGTCTAGCAAACACGGGCAGGGAAGTTATATTACTTTTACTGCCCACTGGGTGAACCTTCTGACAGCCGTCAAGCATGTAACCCGTGGCACCCGTGTAGATTTGGTTTTACCGCCACGGATTGCATGCAGGCCTGCCTCTTCTTCTCCTCCTCCTCCTACTCCATCCTCCCTCTCCTCCTCGGCTGACTCCTCCTCTTCCGCTGCTACCATCTCTTCCGCTGCGCTGCCCAAGATCCCCAGAACCTATTCGACATGCCAGGTGAGACGTTGCCATGCTGTGCTGTGTCTGTTGTGCCTTGAAGCCAAGAGCCACACTGGCCCTGCACTCCTTTCAGCTTTGCGTTCACAGGCAGATCAGTGGCTAACACCGCTCAATTTGACAGTTGGTAAAGTGGTGTGGGACAACGGTGCCGATCTGCTGAGCACGTTGAAACAGGGCAAAATTACACACGTGCCACGTCTTGAACTTGGTCGTGCAGCGATTCATTGTCAAATACCCTGGGGTCCAGGACGTCTTGCGGCAGGCAAGGAAAATCTCGGCCCATTTCAGAAGATCTTACACAGCCATGGCTCGCCTTGCTGACATTCAGCGGCGACACAATCTGCCGGTCAGACGTCTTATTTGTGACTGCCCGACGCGATGGAACTCAACCTTGTATATGCTTGATAGGCTGCTCCAGCAGAAACATGCAGTTAATGACTACCTGTACGAACTCTGCGCCAGAACAGGTTCTGGGGATCTTGGTTTTTTTTCACTGCGTCAGTGGCTGCTCATGCTTGACGCATGCAGACTTTTGCGGCCATTTGATGAGATCACCAAACTGGTCAGTCGCAGCCATGGTGCCATCAGTGACATCGTACCTTATGCCTTCTTTATGGAGCGTGCATTGCGTTGTGTCATTGATCAAGCCGTCAAGGAGCAGGAGCAGGAATATGAGGAAGTCGCAATGCTGGATGAATTCCCAGGGGGGCTACTCTATCTGAGACAAGTCAACAACAGGAGTCTGAAGAGGAGTCAGAGGAGGATGGTGCCGGGGCGGATGAGGAGGAGCAAGAAGAGCATGCTTTAAACCTTTCTGGGATCCCTGCTGTTGTTGTTCGTGGATGGGGGGAGGAGATCGAGGACGACATTATCCTGGATGATGACGAGCAGGAGCCAGGCCACCACACTGCTTCCAGTTTAGTGCAAATGGGGGCCTTCATGCTCCAGTGTTTTAAGAGGGACCCCCGTATAAAAAGCATAAAGGGCAAGGACCATTACTGGGTGGCAACGTACTTGGACCCCCGGTACAAACAAAAAATGGCAGAAATGTTACCACCATCACAGAGGGCTGTCAGAATGGAGCACTTCCAGGCCTTGCTTCGAGAAATGCTGCATTCTGTTTTTGCGTGCGCTCTGGCAGAGGAATTTCCACTCCCAGAGGAACAGTTGTGGATACCAATCCAACAGCGCCTGCAAGAAGAGGGCGGTTTGAAGATGTCTTGGTCACTTCTGATATGAGATCATTCTTTCAGCCGACCCATCGACAGGTCTCATCCGGATCCAGCATCAGGGAACGCCTAGACTGACAGGTGTCCGACTACATTGGATTAACGGCCGATGTGGACGCTCTGAGGAGTGATGAACCCCTGGACTACTGGGTGGGCAGGCTTGACCTCTGGCCAGAGCTTGCACAATTTGCAATGGAACTGTTGGCTTGCCCCTTGTCCAGTGTCCTGTCCGAAAGGACGTTCAGCGCAGCAGGGGGGATCGTGACCGATAAGCGCACTCGCCTAGCTCACGACAGTGTTGACTACCTCACATTTATAAAAATGAATGAGGCATGGATCTCTGAGGAATTCAACACATGTGACCAGTAGGCCATGTTTCATTCAAATTCCTCATGACAGGCCACAAATATCCACCACCACCTATAACAATTATTCATGGTCCCTGTCTTCTGGGGTAAATACAGCGGCATAAAAGGCCTTTTATGTCCGTTGAATGCCTAATTTTTGGGGCCTGTAGTGCCCGAAACGTATTTATCCTGTGAATGCCTAATGTACCTCCAGCCACAGAATACAGAGTTCTTTGCTGTCAGATGAATGCCTGTTGGCTAATTTTTGGGGCCTGTACTGCCCGACACTTACTTCTTTATCCAGGCTGTGAATGCCTAATTTTTCAGACTGGAATTGAAAATCAATTCCGCTAAATTGTGGAACGGTTGCGGACCCATTTTACAGACGTGTGAATGGACCCTATATGTATTTGACATGTATTTACCGGCTGCTGTCAGTTCTGGCTGATTTAGGCCGAGCTATTCCTAATAAAACCGAGTAATATTACAAAAAAAACGAAATAAACGTTATAACTGTATAAACGATTTATATAACTTATAAAAAAAAAAAACATTTATGGCAACTTTTCCAATAGCAGGATCATCTCCTGCACCCCCTTCATAGCCTGGCCTTACGTCTCTTCCATGGCCTTCATGCGCTCCTGAATTGACAAAAAAATTCTGATAAAAAAAGAATGCTTGTCGTTGTCGATCTCAAATTTGCTTAATACTTCTGTTATGTCATTGTCCATGTTGTGGGACTATGTGTGCACAGCTAGTAATTATTTTGTGGCTGCAAATATGACCTGGAGGTTTTTAATGTTCGCCTCCCATTGAAATGAATGGGGCCCGCCGCGAACCCGCGGTTCGCAAGCATTTACCCGCGTTTGCGCGATCGCGTTCGCGAACCGTCCTGGGAGATGTTCGTCCATCCCTAGCAAGCAAGTCAAGTCGAGTCCCTGCTAGAAGTCAAGCAAGTCAAGTCAAGTCATTTAATTTGGTCAAGTCACAAATCAAGTCAAAATACTGATCTGTATAAAAATAATAGGAGGGATAACAATAAATAATATTGGTACTGTGCCCATGCTTCACTGTGCCCCTGTCTCACTGTGCCCGTGTCTCACTGTGCCCGTGTCTCACTGTGCCCAATGCCTCACTGTGCCCGTGTCTCACTGTGCCCATGCTTCACTGTGCCCGTCAGTCGTGTACTTGATCGGCGGCATCCCGGCGGCCATTCCAGTATTCAAAAGCCACGCCTCCTCCTCGTCTGTGATAGGCGGAACACTCAATTTCCCAGCATTCAGTGTCCCGCCTATCACGGACATCCGCTCATCCTCATAACACAGACGAGGATAAGAGGATTACGTGATAGGCTGAACACTGCCTGCTGTGAAATTGAGTGTTCCGCCTATCACAGACGAGGAGGCGCGGCTTTTGAACACTGCAATGGCCGCCGTCTGTCTGCATGACGCGCTGATCAGGTAGGCAGATGGCGGCTTGCGGTTAGTGTTAGTGGTGCCAAGTCATTGCAAGCCATATAGCCCAAGTCAAAGTCAAGTCGCAAGTCATTAGTGACAGGTCTAAGTCAAGTCGAGTCATTTATTGAATTCTGTCAAGCAAGTCGCAAGTCCTCAAATAGGTGACTTAAGTCAAGTCATGTGACTCAAGTCCCCCACCTCTGGCGTCGGGTACCCCCATATATTACCTAATAAAGGTTTAACCCCTTGATCTCCCCCCCAGGTAACCCTTTCACCCCATTTTGCCAGTGTCACTAAGCGATCGTTTTTCTAAATTGCTGTCTTAGTGTCGGTGATGCCGATAGGTAGCCAGTTATTTTTTTTAGGTTCGCCGCAGGTTTTTATAGTGTCGGGTACCCCCATATATTACCCAATAAAGGTTTAACCCCTTGATCGCCCCCCCAGGTAACCCTTTCACCCCCTAGCACCGCTGTCACTAAGCAATCGTTTTTCTGATCGCTGTCTTAGTGTCGGTGATGCCGATAGGTAGCCAGTTATTTTTTTTAGGTTCACCGCAGGTTTTTATAGCGTCGGATACCCCCATATATTACCTAATAAAGGTTTAACCCCCTGATTGCCCATAGTTAACCCTTTCACCAGTGATCACCATATAAGTGTGACGGGTGACGCTGGTTAGTTAGTTTGCTTTTTATAGTGTCAGGGCACCCGCCGTATATAACCCAATAAAGGTTTAACCCCCTGATCGCCCGGCGGGTGATATCAATTAGGTTTTAGCGTCAGAGAGGGTCTGCGTCGCCCCAGGCAGCGTCAGGTTAGTGCCAGTAACGCTAACACCCACGCGTGAAGCATACACCTCCCTTAGTGGTATAGTATCTGAACAGATCAATATCTGATCTGATCAGATCTATACTAGCGTCCCCAGCAATTTAGGGTTCCCAAAAGCGCAGTGTTAGCGGGATCAGCCCAGATACCTGATAGCACCTGCGTTTTGCCCCTCCGTCCAGCCCAGGCCACCCAAGTGCAGTATCGATCAATCACTGTCACTTACAAAACACAACACACATAACTGCAGCGTTCGCAGAGACAGGCCTGATCCCTGCGACTCCAGTGCTGTAGGAGGTGATTTCACCACCACAGTTAAAAAAAAGAGCATATATGCCGAAGCATGGGGGCAGCAGGGGCGAAGGAGCGATTTTGCTCCTAATACCGCGTACATACGGTCAAAATTCCGACTGAGGTATGCCCGTGGAAAAGTCTGACCATGTGTGTGCGGCATAACTTTTGCAGGAGGATGCCCCCATGCTTTGGCATATATAAATGGTGCATGTATGCCCATCGTTAGAAGTGGGTGAATGAAGGGAGGTATTCTAATGGTGGGCATACCCACCGATCAATCTCTTTTTTTCGTTCATCCAACAGGCTGCATGAAAATAAAGATTACAATACATGTCCAACAAGGACCAGCAACGTACTGGTATGTTGCTGGACTTTGGTTATACCAGATTGATGCCTGCGGGTTTAGGTGTAATCTTGGTATCATTCTTTTCAGCCAGCGGCCAACTTTCATGTAAAAGCAATCCTAGCGGATAATTAGCCTCTGGACTGCTTTTACAAGCATGCGACCCCCCCACCCGGATATAAAAAGCGCCATTGGGAAATTGGGAAAGCATTTTATCACACCGATCTTGGTGTGGTCAGATGCTTTGAGGGCAGAGGAAAGATTTAGGGTCCAATAGACCCCAGTTTTTTCAAAAAAAGAGTACCTGTCACTACCTTTTGCTATCATAGGGGATATTTACATTCCCTGAGATAACAATAAAAATGATAAAAAAAAAAAATATGGAAAGAACAGTTTAAAAATAAAATAAAAAAAGCAAAATTAATAATAATAAAAAAAAAACACCCCTGTCCCGCCCTGCTCTAGCGCAATAGCGAACGCAAGCGTCATATGTAAACAGCAATTGCATCATGCATGTGAGGTATCACCGTGAAGGTCAGATCGAGGGCAGTCATTTAGGCAGTAGACCTCCTCTGTAAATCTAACGTGGTACCCTGTAAAGGCTTTTAAAGGCTTTTAAAAATGTATGTAGTTTGTCGCCACTGCGCGTTTGTGCGAAATTTTAAAGCATGTCGTGTTTGGTATCTATGTACTCGGCCTAAGATCATATTTTTTATTTCATCAAACATTTGGGCAATATAGTGTGTTTTAGTGCATTAAAATAAAAAAAAGTGTATTTTTTCCCCAAAAAATGCGTTTGAAAAATCGTTGCGCAAATACTGTGTGGAAAAAAAAATGCAACACCCACCATTTTAATCTGTAGGGCCCTTGCTTTAAAAAAATATATAATGTTTGGGGGGTCCAACATATTTTTCTTGCAAAAAAAAAAAATGTTTTCATGTAAACAAAAAGTGTCAGAAAGGGCTTTGTCTTCACGTGGTTAGAAGAGTGGATGTAAGCTTCCTATGTTGTGTATAAAACGCCAGGACAGTTCAAAACCCCCCCCAAATTACCCCATTTTGGAAAGCAGACACCCCAAGCTATATACTGAGAGACATGTCGAGTCCATGGAATATTTTATATGTTGACACAAGTTGCGGAAAAAAGACAATTTATTTTTTATTTTTTATTTTTTTGCACAAAGTTGTCACTAAATGATATATTGCTCAAACATGCCATGGGCATATGTGGAATTACACCCCAAAATACATTCTGTTGCTTCTCCTGAGCACGGGGATACCACATGTGTGAGACTTTTTGGGAGCCTAGCCGCGTACGGGACCCCAAAAACCAAGCACCGCCTTCAGGCTTTCTAAGGTTATAAATTTTTGATTTCACTTCTCACTGCCTATCACAGTTTCGGAGGCCATGGAATGCCCAGATGGCACAAATCCCCCCCCCCCCCAAATGACCCCATTTTGGAAAGTAGACACCACAAGCTATTTGCTGAGAGGTATGATGAGTATTTTGCAGATCTCGCTTTTTGTCACAAAGTTTTGAAAATTGAAAAAAATATTTTTTTCTTTCTTCATTTTCAAAAACAAATGAGAGCTGTAAAATACTCACCATGCCTCTCAGAAAATAGCTTGGGGTGTCTACTTTCCAAAATGGGGTCATTTGGGGGGGTTTTGTGCTATTTTGGCATTTTATGGCCTTCAAAACCGTGATAGGTAGTGAGGAGTGAAATCAAAAATTTGTGCCCTTAGAAATCCTTAAGGCGGTGCTTGGTTTTCGGGGTCCCGTACGCGGCTAGGCTCCTAAAAAGTCCCACACATGTGGTATCCCCGTACTCAGGAGAAGCAGCAAAATGTATTTTGGATGCAACTCCACATATAACCATGGCATGTGTGAGCAATATATCATTTAGTGACAACTTTTTGTATTTTTTTTTTGTCATTATTCAATCACTTGGGACAAAAAAAATATTCAATGGGTTCAACATGCCTCTCAGCAATTTCCTTGGGGTGTCTTCTTTCAAAAATGGGGTCATTTGGGGGGGTTTTGTACTGCCCTGCCATTTTAGCACCTCAAGAAATGAGATAGGCAGTCATAAATTAAAAGCTGTGTAAATTTCAGAAAATGTACCCTAGTTTGTAGACGCTATAACTTTTGCGCAAACCAATAAATATACGCTTATTGACATTTTTTTTACTAAAGACATGTGGCTGAATACATTTTGGCCTAAATGTATGACTAAAATTGAGTTTATTCGATTTTTCTTATAACAAAAATTAGAAAATATCATTTGTTTTCAAAATTTTCAGTCTTTTTCCGTTTATATCGCAAAAAAAAAAAAATCACAGAGGCAATCAAATACCATTAAAAGAAAGCTCTATTTGTGGGAAGAAAAGGACGCAAATTTCGTTTGGGTACAATATTGCATGTCCGCACAATTTCCAGTTAAAGCAGCGCAGTGCCAAATTCTGAAAACACCTCTGGTCCTTAACCTGCATAATGGTCTGGGGCTTAAGTGGTTAAGTGGTCCAAATGTGACATTCAGAGTCCATACACCAACATGTAACAGCTCTTGCTGTTGTGATATATCTTGAAATTGTAGTGGAAAAAATATATATTTAGTATTCACAGTTCAATCATTAAACGTGCCCATTCAATGCTGTTGAAGATAGCTTGAAGTGATAGAAGAAGTGATCCTTCACCAGTTTATGTAAACACACCCAAGGTGTCTGTACATAAAATCTGCTTACCAGAAATATTTGACCACTTTAATCAAAAAGTAGGTCAATAAACGCTTTTACAGGATTGTGCCAGCTCACATACGTGTAAATTGGAGATGTACACCTTCCTCCTCATGAGTATCGGCCGGATAATGCAAAAAAATGATAGGGAATATCCATAGCGTAAAACCATTTATTAAAAGTGAAAGCATAAAACAGAGCCAAATGGCTACTCACATTTAAAAGTGCCTTATCCCGGCACTGGGGCTGCTGGCTTAGTAGAAGATGTAATTGCGGGGAACCGCTACGACGCTAGCACCTCCTGCAGGAGGTGCTAGCCAGCAGCCAGTGCCGGGATAAGGCACTTTTAAATGTGAGTAGCCATTTGGCTCTGTTTTATGCTTTCACTTTTAATAAATGGTTTTACGCTATGGATATTCCCTATCATTTTTTTGCATTTTCGGCCAATACTCATGAGGAGGAAGGTCTACATCTCCAATTTACACGTATGTGAGCAGGCACAATCCTGTAAAAGTGTTTATTGACCTACTTTTTGATTAAAGTGGTCAAATATTTCTGGTAAGCAGATTTTATGTACAGACACGTTGGGTGTGTTTACATAAACTGGTGAAGGATCACTTCTTCTATCACTTCAAGCTATCTTCAACAGCATTGAATGCGCACGTTTAATGATTGGACTGTGAATACTAAATATATATTTTTTCCACTACAATTTCAAGATATATCACAACAGCAAGAGCTGTTACATGTTGGTGTATGGACTCTGAATGTCACATTTGGACCACTTAAATTGGGACTTATTATTTTCACTCATTTATTTTATTTAATATTGATTTGTATGTTTTGTAACTATATGGTTCACCTATAAGATCACTATTGTGGTTGTGGTTCTATAGCACGACAGCGCCCCCTATATCTTTTCTAAATATCACTGGGAGTCCAGTACTTCTCAGGGGAGCAGCTTATTTAATTAGAATACCAATATAAATTGGATTAGGCATTATATATATTAATTATATAATTTTGGCGCAGAGTTCACCTTTATTACACCTCTGCAGGGAGTCTACTCCACATTTTCACAGCTCTTACTGTGAAGAAACCTTTCCGTATTTGGTGGTGAAATCTCTTTTCCTCTAGACATAAAAAGTGCCCCCTTGTCCTTTGTGTTGACCGTAAAGTGAATAACTCAACACCAAGTTCACTATATGAACCCCTTATATATTTGTACATGTTGATCATATCCCCCCTTAATCTCCTCTTCTTAAGAGTGAGTAAATTCAGTTCCTCTAATCTTTCTTCATAGCTGAGCTCCTCCATGCCTCTTATCAGTTTTGTTGTCCTTCTCTGCACTTTCTCCAGTTCCCCAATATCCTTTTTGAGAACTGGGGCCCAAAATTGAACTGCATATTCCAGATGAGGTCTTACTAATGATTTGTACAGGGGCAAAATGATATCTCTCTCTCTGGAGTCCATCTAATTGTGTGTATCCCATTACTTGCAGGAGAGAAGAAGGGATTCACCATGCCAGATATGCCCAGTGTAGTGGCCAAATCCCTGGGTTAGATAGAACAAGAAGAGACCCCCTTGAATGGGACTTTAAGGCCTCATGCCCACTGGCGTTTTTACAGCTGCGTTTTTGAGCGTTTTTTACAGCTTAAAAACGCCTGTCCATGTTATTGTAAATATTTTATTTTTATTTATTTATTTTTTTTGAAAAAAAAAAAAAAAAAAAAAAAACGTCGGAGCTAAAAACGCGACCGCGCGTTAGTGCGCGTTTTTTGCGCGTTAGTGCGCGTTAGTGCGCGTTTTTGCGCGTTTTTTGACGCTCGCGTTTTTTCCTGCCTAGTTCTGACGCTGAGGAACGCACTGGCCCTGGGTTTTTTTTACAGCTTACAAACGCCTATGCTCTTTACAGCTCAAAAACGCCTAGGTGGGCATGAAGCTATAGACTAACATGGACAGGCGTTTTTAAGCTGTAAAAAACGCTCAAAAACGCGGCTGAAAAAACGCCCGTGGGCATGAGGCCTAAAAGCCACAAACACTGGTATGTATCAAAAAATTTTTTTATTATTACATGGAAAGGTTAAAAAACATCAAGCGTTTAGTGGAATATACATGTAACAAAAACAACATGAAACAAAATGTATAACAATTCATGTAATATGACAATGTTACTCTCCGATAGGTGTTGGTCCCCAATACCCGACGCGTTTCCAGTTTCACACCTTCGTCAGAGGTATAGGTTAGGGAACTGTATATTGGCTGGCATTCATTTGCATCCCTGTCCTGACAGTTGCCTCGTCTACATTTTTGATGGCATCACTCTAGCCGAGTAAAACTATTTATGACTATACTGTTCCCTATCCTATACCCCTGACGAAGGTGTGAAACGAGTCAGGTATTAGGGACCACCACCCATCGGAAAGTAACATTGTCATATTACATGAATTGTTATACATTTTGTTTCATGTTGTTTTTGTTATATGTATATTCCACTAAACGCTTGACGTTTTTTAACCTTTCCATGTGATAATAAAATTATTTTTTTAAACATACCAGTGTTTGTGGCTTTTAAAGTCCCGTTCCATTACTTGCAGGCAGCTCCATCTCGTAAAAATCATTCCCGCAGTGTCTTCTCTGCCCTGAGCCGCTGTTTCTAGTGCTGTGAAGGTTAACAGCAGTGATTGCTACTGAGAAAAGCTGCACAGCTTGCCCACCCCCCTTCTGCCCTCTCAGCCTGTCACTAAATTTGTATTATGCAATGCATCGCACTCTGTGAATGTAGGATAGTTAAATGACAGGATCTCCACCGCCAATTTTCGGAACATGGTGCACTGTGGGAATGTGGTAATATGAGCAATACAAATAGCAGAGGGGTGAGCGTGTGGCACAATTTTCTCAGTAGCAGCAGTTGTGAAGGAGACACTGCAGGGATGATTTTGGGATACACACACCATTACATACAGTGCC
Source organism: Rana muscosa (assembly GCA_029206835.1). Lineage (NCBI taxonomy): Eukaryota > Metazoa > Chordata > Amphibia > Anura > Ranidae > Rana > Rana muscosa. The sequence continues at coordinate 696,494,027 of CM055117.1, read as the reverse complement.
TTGAAAAAGTATTCATACCTCTTGAAATTTTCCATACTTTGTCATGTGTGACAGCAGGCAGGTAAAATCACCAGGTTGCATCCAGGATGGTAGATATGTATGTCCTAGATTCAGGCTTTTTGCAAATTTATACCACTAGGGGGAGTGCTGGGAGTCTTGCAGGGGAAGGGTTAATGAGCCCAGATGGAGCAAGTGGGCTCATTAGGGCCTCTACAAGAACTCCCAGCATGCTAAGGGAGATGCTCCAACCTGGAACCAGATCTGTTTGGATAGTCTGGGGAGTGTGATCTCTGTGCGGTGAGCCAAAGCCTGTGTGGCTATTGCTAAGAACTTCTAAAAGCAGGGAGCTAGGGACTGGGACAGCACAAGGCTGTACCCAGTTGTTAGTTAGGGACACCAACATGTGTAGTGAGTGGTCAAGTTGACCAGGATTTATTTTCCTGTTTCTTTTGTTTTCTGCTTTATTTTTTGTCTGTATATAGTTCAAATAATACCACACCCTTTTGTTTTCTCCTACCACTGTCTGCTGTGCCTAATATTGTGTGGTGAACCCTTCCAGGGGGTCTCACACACCCACTGCCGAGCTAACCCCCTCACAGTTGGTGGAGAATGCGGGCAGTTTTTTTAAGGCCAGCATGGAAGAGATACTGAAACAGCTGGCTCTAGCAAATGCCAATCAGCAGCAGACACATGCAGGTTTGCAAAAGAGCCTTGTAGCCCAACAACAGAGCTTCGCATCCCAGCAGCAAGCTCATCAACAGAGCCTTGCAGCGCAGCAGCAAGCTCATCAACAGAGCCTTGCAGCCCAGCAGCAGACAAATGCAACTTTGAAACATAGTCTGGAAGCTCAGCAACAAGCCCAGCAGCAATCTGAGGCCCGCTTCATAGACCTGACAGAAGCAAGAACAGAGACTACAGCAACAAATGGAAACGTTAATGCAGCAACGTCCGCAGACCAGTGAGGCAAGTAGTTCCACTAATACTGCGTCCTTTGGGGTGAGTCGTTTATTGACAAAAATGGCTGGAGAGGATGATCCAGAGGTGTTTTTGACCACATTTGAAAGGACTGCTGAAAGAGAAAAGTGGCCTAAGGAGCAGTGGGCTGGACTGGTGGCTCCTCTGTTAACTGGTGAATCGCAGAAAGCTTACTATGACCTAGAGCCTGACCAAGCAAAAGACTATGTGATGCTAAAAACTGAAATATTGGCACGGCTGGGTGTCACCCTGGCTGTCCGGGCTCAGCGTGTGCATAACTGGACTTTCCGGCTTGGAAAACCCCCCAGGTCTCAAATGTATGATCTCATTCACCTGAGCAGGAAGTGGCTACAGCCAGAGACTTTGTCCGCACCAAAGATTGTGGAACGTGTTGTGATGGATCGTTTCTTGAGAGCTCTTCCTACTGCCATCCAAAAGTGGGTAAGCCATGGAGACCCAGAAACGGCCGATAATCTTGTGGATCGTGTAGAGAAGTACTTGGCTACAGAGAACCTGACTGCCTCTTCCAGAGACTCACGGACTTTCCACCCTAAGACCAGACCATCCCCAGTGGCGGGTAAGATGATTCCAAGGGGTGAGGGTGGAGAGAGTGAGAGGGTGGGAGTTCTACCTAAGGTCTGGCGAGAACAGCCTGGGAAGTCAGGGGCTCAAGAGGCAGCAAAAAAAGAGGGACATATTGCAGCAAATTGCCCGGTTGTGGATGAACCCATGCAATGTGACTTTCTAAGGGACAGACGTCAGTCGCTGTTTGCGACAGTCGCATGCACTGCCATTCGGGAAACTGAGAAACATTTATGCAAAATGTGTATTAATGGTAGAAATGTTGTTGTGTTGCTGGATTCAGGTAGCCTGGTGACACTGATAAAGGCTGAATTAGTTACTACAGAGGTCTCTGGGAATAACAAGGTAGCTGTTATTTGTGTGCATGGGGACACCCGAGAGTATCCGGTGACTACAGTGTGTTTTGAGACCCACAAAGGTACCCTTTCTCATCAGGTGGGGTTTGTGTCTCACTTGCCTCATGATGCCATTGTGGGAAGGGATTTTCCAATGTTCTGGGAACTATGGGATTATCCTGAGCCCCCCACTGGTGCCCCTATATACCAGGAATGTGATAGCCAGAATTCCTCTGAGAGTGGTGAGGACTCTCCAGAATCCCCCTTGTCGGTATTGGCCGGGGAGACTCGAGAAACTGGGGAGGAGCCAACATCCTCAGACGAAAACATGCCGTCTGTGGAGTTTTCTGATCTCGAGGTTCACAAGGAAAATTTTGCCACAGAACAGTTAAAAGACCCCACCCTAATAAAGGCACAGGAAAACATAGTGAAAATAGATGGCGAGTTAGTGAACCCAGATGAGACCTACACTTACCCATACTTCATCGTGGAAAAGGACCTACTGTATCGAGTGGCTAAAAGGGCAGAAGAAACAGCTTGTGGTGCCCAAACCTTACAGGAAGTTGGTGTTAGATTTGGCCCATGGGCACATTCTTGGAGGTCATCTGGGGACAGAGAAAACCAGAGAGAGAGTATTGCAGAGATTCTATTGGCCTGGGGTCATGAAGGAAACAGAAAATTATTGTTCCTCCTGCCCTGTATGTCAGAGGTCGGCACCGATGCCACACTTCCGTAACCCGCTGGTACCTCTTCCCATCATTGAGGTTCCCTTTGAGAGGATCGCAATGGATTTGGTAGGTCCGATAATGAAGTCCGCTAGGGGACATCAGTACATTTTGGTTATATTGGACTATGCCACCCGTTATCCGGAAGCGATTCCTCTCCGAAATACCTCGGCCAAAACCATAGCCATAGAGCTATCTCTTGTTTTTAGCCGTGTGCGTATTTGTAAGGAACTGCTTACGGACCAAGGTACACCCTTTATGTCAAACAAAAACAGAAACCGCTCAGGTGTGGACGTCCTCCAGGTGACTATCTCCTCCCAACAGCCAAGGGTGCAGGCAATGCAATTTCAGGCAAAACAAAAGATGAAGTCTTCTGGACAGCAGCACTCCAATAAAAAGCCTTTATTATGTAAAATCTTCAAAAATCCAAATACAGCACAGCAAGTCACAAAATTCTGGTTAGAGCTGACTAGTTTCACACTTTCTTAGTGTTTAATCATAGCTGCCTAATGCACAAATGATTCCCATGATATACCCCCAAAAAAGGTCATATGACCCAACCACAAGTGTAGGTGATTAAGTGCTGACAAGTGTTAATTGAAAGTTGATTGCATGCTGACTAACCTGTGTCCAAGAAATAAATGTTTTTTAAAAAGTGTATGGTTTCATTGTACCAACTATTCTAAAAATATATGTACATAATATCCTTGAAAAGGTGTGCAGCAAATTAAATATTTGTGAAAAAACTTGTGATTGGTGCAAAAAAGTGAGGAATGTGTAAATTAAATAAATGTGAATATATGGAACACAATAGATGAACAGCCTAAATCTCCACATAATGCATGTGCAACGTGCTGAAATGGATGCATAAGCAAAGGCAAATGCATCCATAGCGCACAAATAGTAAAAGATGCAAAGGTAAATTGTCAGTCTGTTCATCAAAAAGTGTCATAATGTAATGTAGGAAAGATATATATATAAAAATTTGACCAAGAAAGATTAATACATTTATGTGTAAACAACCATCCCACAACCCTGTGGTATATAGTTATCAATGGTATACGTTGCGCTACAAAAGTTGCTCAAGTATGGCAACATTGTTCAAGGTTCATGTAGGGAATAACCTCAAAATTGAAATCAAAAATTAAAAGAAGTCAATCAATTTTCAATTTTTAATAAATATGTAAAAATAGTGAGTGGTTATGTCCCATAGAACATTATTGTAAAAAATAACGCAGGGAGGGATGAGATAAAATCAAAAACTATTATAATGTATCAATGATGGAATCATGTAGTGTATATGCATGATGAAAAGATGCTAAGATTAACAGAAAAGGGAAGAAAGGACTTGTAGCCATATATCGCTGATAAAGATGTCCTACTAATATTCCTTTAAGTTGCCAATCTAAAGTGACTATATATCAGTGCCATATATATTGGATGGATGATGATGAATAGCTCAAACGTGGGAATGTATACATGCATGTAATGGATAAACAAATGTGTCTAAATATGTCTAAACATACACGCATGTGCCCACAATGGTTAATATATGGCCATATGTGGCCAATATATATTATATTAAAATCTAATATAGAAAAAGGAAAAATAAAATTTGTGTGCGATTTAAAGGCAAAATGCGATCAAATTAGATCTGTGGTGTGTGGGGATATGTGGTTCTATATGGTCAAGTGCAGAAAGATTGCGATGGAATCATGTAAATATGATCACATAAACAGCCGTCACTTGCAATGTATCAAATAATATAAAAATATAACACAAAAATCCCCCCAAAACATTGATCAGATTGCTAAATGCAAAAGCACATATGGACACAATATTTCCTATATATAGTCATTTGAGACTTCAACTTCATGAAGATGAAAAAGTGTATATTTATACGAGTTGTGATCAATATAAATGCCCGAATGTGTGTGGTTACCTAAGCAACCGAAAAACACACATATACGGGTTCTTGACAACTGTAAATTTCATCAAACAAATCATCCAAAACAATAAAACCAATAGTATAAAACATCTATAAAAATATATAGAGCTCACTCATATAACACAATGACATGATATGATCAACCTCGTATTGATGGGTGATGTGTGCAAAAAATGAGTAGATCTATTCTGTTCCTTAAAAGTCACTGTGACTATAAAAAAGGAAAGAAAAAGAAAAACTCATGAACAGTAGAACTCTAATATGTTAATTCTTATTCAACTATATTCTTTCTGTATGTTATATACCGTATTTACACGCGCCGGCGTATAACACGCACCCCAACTTTAGGAGGAAATTTTAGGGAAAAAAACTTTTAGCAGGGAAGTTTAAGGAAAAATAACTTACATTTAAATGCAGCCTTGTCAGTGTCCATTGCAGCCTTGTCACAGTGCAGCCTTGTCAGTGTCCATTGCAGCCTTGTCACAGTGCAGCCTTGTCAGTGTCCATTGCAGCCTTGTCACAGTGCAGCCTTGTCAGTGTCCATTGCAGCCTTGCCCCAGAATCCATTTCAGCCTTGCCCCAGAGTCGCCATGCAGCCTTGCCCCAGTGTCGCCGTGCAGCCTTGCCCCAGTGTTGCCGTGCAGCATTGCCCCAGTGTCGCCGTGCATCATTTTAAAAATTGGCGCCGAGACTGTGCGGACGCTGCCGAGAACGCCGGGAACGCAGGGGACGCAGGGACTGGGCGGAGCCGCCGCCGAGATACACATAGCCGAGTGTACTCGGCTATACTCGGCTTTTCTCGGCTCCGCTCACAGTCACGCCGAGTCCCGCCCTATGATGGACATAACACAGGTCCAATGGCGGGACTGGGCGTGACTGTGAGCGGAGCCGAGAAAAGCCGAGTATAGCCGAGTACATTCGGCTATGTGTATCTCGCTCCGCTCCGCTCACAGTCAGCGGAGACAGCTCAGGGATGTGGGTATCGGCGTATAACACGCACCCACGATTTTCCCCTGATTTTCAGGGGAAAAAAGTGCGTGTTATACGCCGATAAATACGGTACATCATGACCGGAGAAGCCTCCGGTCAACATGCAACGATATTGAAGTGTATAGAGAATATGAAGAATATTAAGAATATTGGGGCATCCCTAAGACCTAAGAAACATATGTAATAGCAGGAACTCCTATGTTTGCAGCAAAAAATTACATGTGCTGCATGTGAAATAAAAATAAATCCACAGTGCCATATAATGCTATGCCGAGGGGGTCACAGGAAGAAAAAAAAATAAAAAATAAAAAAAGCCAGATGTTTTAATGTGGCTCGACTGTCAGGACACTGTGCAGGAAAGGAAACTAATCATAATAATGGGATACATCCCACTCAAAGTTTAAACCAGCTGGTATTCTTGTTTCTAATGAAAAAATCCAAAATACTTCTCGCCTGCACAGTGTCCTGAACTTGCCACCCCCTCTAATGGGACTGTTGATTTTTTCAATCCCCTGGATGGAAAGGCATGATGTGTTCTTGTGGTGTACAGATACCCAATGTCTTGCGATATTGGTGTTTCTGTCCTTCTGTATGTCAAACAAGTGGTCGTACAACCTATCCTTTAGTCGGCGTGTAGTACGCCCGACATACTGGATGTTGCACAACTCACATTTGATGACATACACGAGGAACCTCGTGTTGCAATTAACAAACTGTTTGATGTCAAAGGTTCTGTGTTTAGTACTAGACTGTACCACCTGGCCTGTTTTAATGTATTTACAGTAATTGCAATGGTTAACACCACATTTGAACGTACCCTGGAAATGCAGCCAATTGGCCATTGACGATTTGCTCGTAAATAGACTCGGTGAAAGGTGACTCCCTAGAGTGGGGGCTCTTCGCGACACAGATTTAATGCCCCTGGAGAGTATCTCTTCGTAGATGGGGTCATTCAGCAGGATAGGTAGGTATTTCTCTACAGTTAGTTTAATTCTACCAAATTCCAAACTGTAAGGAGTAGAGAATACAGGAACCTTACTAAATGATGTATTAGACTGCTGTTTATATTTGCTGTGATGCCCCCGCAGAAGTGTCTCTCTAGGGGTGGCTTTTACAGTTGTTAACGCCCTCTCAACGATGTTGGGGGGGTAACCTCTGTCCAAAAACATTTGTGTCATGTTGGCAGCCTCTACAGTGAAATCCTCAGGTCTACTACATAGACGCCGGAGTCTTAAAAATTGACCAACCGGCACCCCTCTAACTGTGTGGCTGGGGTGACCTGAGTCTGCCCTGAGGAGTGCATTCCCCGCTGTGGGTTTCCTAAAAATGTTAGTGGTCACTCTACCATGGGTGACCGATAGGTTGACGTCCAGGAAGTCCATGGAGGTGGCACTGAGCTTCCCTGTGAACCCAGGGCCGTCGGAACAGGAGAGGCAAACCAAGCAACTGCTTGGGGCCCCCAGCTGGCCTGGGGCCCCAGCAGAGCGGCCCCCCTCCCGCGATCGGCGGCCCCCCCACCCGCGATTGGCGGCCCCCCTCCGCGATCGGCGGCCCCCCCACCCGCGATCGGCGGCCCCCCCTCCCGCGATCGGCGGCCCCCCCCACCCGCGATCGGCGGCCCCCCTCCCGCGATCGGCGGCCCCCCCACCCGCGATTGGCGCCCCCCCTCCCGCGATTGGCGGCCCCCCTCCCGCGATCGGCGGCCCCCCCACCCGCGATTGGCGGCCCCCCTCCCGCGATTGGCGCCCCCCACCCGCGATTGGTGGCCCCCCTCCCGCGATCGGTGGCCCCCCTCCCGCGATAGGCGGCCCCCCACCCGCGATCGGCGGCCCCCCTCCCGCAATTGGCGCCCCCCCCCACCCGCGATTGGTACCCCCCCTCCCGCGATCGGCGGCCCCCCTCCCGCGATCGGCGGCCCCCCACCCGCGATTGGCGCCCCTCCTCCCGCGATTGGCAGCCCCCCTCCCACGATCGGTGGCCCCCCACCCGCGATTGGCGGCCCCCCCTCATGTGATCCGCGGCCCCCCGCAATCTGCACCCCCCCCCTGCCGCGATCGGCAGGCCCCCCTCCCGCGATTGGCGGCCCCCCCTCATCTGATCCGCGGCCCCCCCCCCGCGATCCGCGCCCCCCCCTGCTGCGATCGGCAGGCCCCCCTCCCGCGATCGGTGCCCCCCCGATCGGTGGTCCCCCTCCCGCGATCGATGTCCCGCGTTAGCACCCCCCCTTCTAAATTAAAACCAAAAATCAGTAGAAATCTCAGTAGCACCCCTCCGCTTCGGAATTAAAAAACAAAATCTAAAAAAATTGTGTAGCAGCCCAAACCCCCCCCCGCTTCTCAAAAAAAAAAATCAGTAGCCCCCTCCCCCCGCTTGGGGGCCCCAAATTCTCAATCTGCTTGGGGCCCCCAAATTCCTGCAAACGGCCCTGCGTGAACCGTAAGTTCATGGAGTTGTCATTAAGGAAGTCAAGCCACACCTCCAACTCAGTGTCCCCCTCAGAGGTGACGAACAGCAGATCATCTATAAATCTACAAAAAAAGACCGTGTCCAGACGGCGGGGGCTATCCTGTCCAAAAATGTGGGACCTCTCCCAGAATCCCATGTAGAGATTGGCTAGGGAGGGTGAAAATTTGGCCCCCATAGAGGCCCCGCATTTCTGGAGATAATAGCCCCCGTCGAACATGAAGAATTTGTGTGAAAGTAAATAATCCAAAGACAACAAGATGAATTCCTGCAGAGCCAGGGAATACTTCCCGGATTCCCTAAGAAACACAGAGACTGCCAATACACCTAAGTCATGGGGAATATCATGGGAATCATTTGTGCATTAGGCAGCTATGATTAAACACTAAGAAAGTGTGAAACTAGTCAGCTCTAACCAGAATTTTGTGACTTGCTGTGCTGCATTTGGATTTTTGAAGATTTTACATAATAAAGGCTTTTTATTGGAGTGCTGCTGTCCAGAAGACTTGATCTTTTGTTTTAAACCCTTTATGTCCCGGGTTATGAAAGAGCTGTGCAAGTTGTTCAAAGTGACACAATTGCGTACATCTGTGTATCACCCCCAAACAGATGGGTTGGTTGAAAGATTCAACAAAACTCTAAAACATATGTTAAAGAAGGTGGTGGATAAAGATGGAAAGGATTGGGACTGTCTAATTCCCTATTTAATGTTTGCTATTACGGAGGTACCCCAATCCTCTACGGGTTTCTCACCCTTTGAGTTACTCTATGGGAGACACCCAAGAGGGCTGTTGGATATCGCCAAGGAAACTTGGGAAAGTGAGAGTTCTCCCCACAGGAGTGTGATTGAGCATGTCGCCCTGATGCAAGATAGAATTGCACAGCTAATGCCAATCGTAAAGGAACATTTGGCCCAAGCGCAGTTGGCACAGCAGAGAGTGTACAACCGTGGAGCCAAGACCCGTACCTTTTCCCCGGGGGATAAGATATTGGTACTTGTCCCTACGGTTGAAAGCAAGTTCCTTGCCAAATGGCAAGGCCCCTACGAGATAATGGAAAAAGTGAGCGAAGTGAATTACAAGGTCAGACAACCAGGAAGGCGAAAGCCCGAACAGATCTATCACATTAATCTGTTGAAAGCCTGGAGGGATAGGGAATCCCTAGTCGCAGAAACTTTGTCACCAGCTCAGTCTGATTGCGTGATTCCTGAGGTTGGAATAGCAGTCACCTTGTCAAACCCCCAACAACAGGAGGTTAAGGAGTTTGTGCTTCACAACAAGGAGGTTTTCTCTGAGCTGCCGGGACAAACGTATGGGGTAGAGAATGATATTATTACCCCGCCCGGTGAAAGGGTGAAGCTAAAACCCTATCGGATCCCAGAGGCCCGACGGGAGGCAATACGTGAGGAAGTACAGAAAATGCTTAAGTTAGGGGTGATAGAGGAATCCCAAAGTGATTGGTCAAGTCCCATAGTGTTAGTGTCTAAACCGGGTGGGAGCTGGCGATTTTGTAATGATTTCCGACAACTGAACAAAGTTAAAAAATATGACACTTACCCCATGCCATGTATAGATGAGTTGGTCGACTGGTTGGGAACAGCCCAATACATGACAACTCTTGATCTCACCAAAGGGTATTGGCAAATTCCCCTGGCCAAGTCGGCCAAGGAGAAAACCGCATTTGTAATCACAGACGGGGCGTTCCAATATAAAAGAATGCCGTTTGGTTTACAGAATGCGCCGGCAACATTCCAGCGGAAAATAGACCAGATACTGAGGCCCCATCAGAAGTATGCTGCGGCTTACCTAGATGATGTAATTATCTATAGCACAGATTGGGCCTCACATCTGCCAAAAGTGCAAGCAATCCTAGACTCTATCCGGGAAGCTGGGTTTACGGCCAACCCCAAGAAGTGTACCATTGGACAGGAGGAGGCCAAGTATCTTGGGTACACCATTGGGAGGGGAGTAATAAAACCCCAAGTCAATAAAGTCGAGGTCATACAGAATTGGCCACGTCCCAACAGCAAGAAGCAGGTACGAGCCTTTCTGGGAATCGCTGGTTATTATCGGCGATTCATTCCCCACTTTGCTTCTCAGGCTGTGCCCCTAACCAACCTGACAAAAGGGAAAGAGTCCGTCATGGTTAAATGGACCCCAGAGGCTGAGGCAGCATTTCAATTCTTAAAACAAGCCTTATGTAGCCAGCCAGTGTTGTACTCACCAGACTTCTCTAGGGACTTTGTCGTACAAAGTGATGCATCCGACGTTGGGTTAGGAGCAGTATTGTCCCAGGTCTGGAACGGGGAAGAGCACCCAGTCATTTACCTCAGCAGGAAATTGAAGTCCCATGAGGTAAATTACGCCACGATTGAGAAGGAGTGTTTAGCGGTGAAGTGGGCTCTAGATTCCCTTCGGTACTATCTGCTAGGTAGGCACTTTGACATGATTACTGATCACGCTCCTTTAAAGTGGATGACTCAAAACAAAGAGACAAATAGAAGAGTAAATAGGTGGTTTCTGGCCCTACAGGAATTCAACTTTACGGTAAAGCATCGCCCTGGCGTTCAAATGGGGAATGTGGATGCTTTGTCTCGAGTACATGCATGCCAGATTGCTTGTGTTCCAACCCCAAGGTTAAAACAAGAGGGGGGGTATGTGACAGCAGGCAGGTAAAATCACCAGGTTGCATCCAGGATGGTAGATATGTATGTCCTAGATTCAGGCTTTATGCACATTTATACCACTAGGGGGAGTGCTGGGAGTCTTGCAGGGGAAGGGTTAATGAGCCCAGCTAGAGCAAGTGGGCTCATTAGGGCCTCTACAAGAACTCCCAGCATGCTAAGGGAGATGCTCCAACCTGGAACCAGATCTGTTTGGATAGTCTGGGGAGTGTGATCTCTGTGCGGTGAGCCAAAGCCTGTGTGGCTATTGCTAAGAACTTCTAAAAGCAGGGAGCTAGGGACTGGGACAGCACAAGGCTGTACCCAGTTGTTAGTTAGGGACACCAACGTGTGTAGTGAGCGGTCAAGTTGACCAGGATTTATTTTCATTTTTCTTTTGTTTTCTGCTATCTTTTTTGTCTGTATATAGTTCAAATAAACCACACCCTTTTGTTTTCTCCTACCACTGTCTGCTGTGCCTAATATTGTGTGGTGAACCCTTCCAGGGGGTCTCACACACCCGCTGCCGAGCTAACACCCTCACACATGTTACAACCAAAAACAGAAATATATTTTATTTGGATTTTATGTCATAGACACAAAAGTGATATCCCTAACTAAAATCTAGTGGAACCAATTGCCTTCAGAAGTCACCTAATTAGTAAATAGAGTCCGTTTATGTGTAATTTATTCTCAGTATAAGTGCAGCTGTTCTGTGAAGCCCTCAGAGGTTTGTAAGAGAACCTTAGTGAACAAACAGCATCATGAAGGCCAAGGAACACACCAGACAGGTCAGGTATAACGTTTTGGAGAAGTTTAAAGTAGAGTTAGGTTATAAAAAAATATCCCAAGCTTTGAACATCTCACGGAGCACTGTTCAATCCATCATCCCAAAATGGAAAGAGAAAGAGAAAAAGAAAAATGGAAAATGGAATTGCATAACTGCAAACCATGGTAACTCTGGAGGAGCTGCAGAGATCCACAGCTCAGGTAGGAGAATCTGTCCACAGGACAACTATTAGTCACGCACTCCACAAATCTGCCTTCATGGAAGAGTGGCAAGAAGAAAGCCATTGCTGAAAGAAAGGCATGAGAAGTCCCTTTGCAGTTTGCAAGAAGCCATGTGGGGACACAGCAAACATGTGGAAGAAGGTGCTTTGGTCAAATGAAACCACAATTTTAATTTTTTTAGGCCTAAATGTAAAATGCTATATGTGGCTGAAAACTAACACTGTACATCACCCTGAACACACCATGAACACCATGAACACACAGCGGGGACAGGAAAGCTGGTCAAAGTTGGTGGGAAGATGGATGGTGTCAAATACAGGGTAATCTTAGAAGAAAACCTGTTATGCTGTTGTAGCGGGTATTTGAATTTAGGGGAAGCATCTGGGTGGTAGTGTAACCAAGATGCACTAATTGCTAGGGGATCCGGGACCCTTTTCTGGTTCTTGGAGGACTCTGGTGGTGTGAGGTTCCTTGTGGTCCACAGGTGGCGCTGTTGCCTGGGCCGGAGCTGAACTCACACCACAAGACTGTACCTTTTTGTCCTCCCCTGGAGCTGGTACAGCGGGGCAGGGAACCCGCTGTGGCGCGAAGGGAGAGGGGATAAAAGGGGCGGACGCCCTTGCCACGGGGTGTTCAGAGTTCAGAGTCCAGAGTGGGAGTGGGAGGACTTGGCCGCACCCAGGCACCTTCAGCTTGGGTGCTGGCGTTCCAGTGTTCCAGGCCTAGGTGCCCTTGACCTAGCCGGAGCGAGAGATGGAGTCCATTGTTTGTCTGTTCATTTATTAACACTAAAAGGGGGAGATGTTATGGATGACATGTTTCTTTAATAGGGGGCGGCGTGTGCTTTCACTGGTGATACCCAAAACTATTTTATCACAAATAAGTTCATCTCTCAGAGAGCCATACTCACAGCTTGCAGCTTTTGCTCTTAGCCGTGTGACAAACCTGTCTATTGATTCACAGTCTTCTTGCTTATAGCAGCCAAATATATATCTTTCATAGATGACATTTTTAGAAGGTCTGAAGAAAGCTTCTAATGCATCCAGAATGGTTTTGGTGTCACTCTTTTGCTCCTCTGTGAGGTTCAGATTATGCTTGTAAACATGGAGGCATTCACTGCCCATTATCCTTCTCAGCGTGGCTGCTTGCACTGCTGCAGACTTCTCATTTAACCCTGTGGCTAGGGAATAGTCCTGAAACTCAGCCCTGAAATTGTCCCAGTTACTGCCAACATCTCCACTCACCCTCATTGCCTCAGGCAGTGGAATGCTGTTAGCTGCCATGATGCTGTTTTCCTTGCTGCAAACACTCAGCATCCAGGACAGGACTGCAATTGTCAGGAGGCACAATCAGTTCCAAGAACACTCACATGAAGGCTGGCAGGCTCTCAGCATCAAATGTGTAGAAAGAGCATGGATCCAAATCTTCTGACACCATGTTTGTCGTGATATATGTAGAGAGACAGCACAAACCATTACTGTACATAAGCCATGTTTACTGAAAGAACCAGCAGGAAACAGGAAACACAACACAGGAAGAAGTACAACAGAGATGCACCATAGAGTTGCATTTAAAGAAACATGTCATCCATAACATCCATCTCAGGCACCTTTACCCTGGGGTGAGGTACTATGGCGGAAGCCTGGGGCTCAGTACCTTCGACTGAGTTCCGCGAGGGTGGAGGAATCCGAGGGGGCCCTAACTCCTTGGGTGCCCATGTCTGAGTTCGTGAGAGCTGGTGTGCGGAACTTCTCTGAAGAGTCCGGTGCAGCATTGCTGGTGACAGAGAGGCCTCCGGTTTCTCCCTTGGACGGATTTCCTTCCCCTGACAGGGGCCGTGCTAGCGAAGGTAATTCACATTCTACTCAATATAGTCAGTGGCAGTGACTACCCGCCACTGGTGATACCACATTGGTTAGCAGGAGAAGGGAAGGGATTGTGCCTCAATCTATTCCCCCATTATTACTCAGTAGAAGAAACTGTATGTTTGTACGCCAAGAAGAATAAAACTGAGTTGGACCTATTCACTGTGTGGAACTCTGGTTACTAGGAGCAAAGGAGTCAGGGACAAAGTACTGGACTTGACTCTAGGACACCTACACAAAACCCAATCTTCTGGCCTTCACCTCTCAGCTATGGAGGACATGGGCCATGGTGTATCTCATCCCTCTCCCCAGCACTGAAACCCCTAGACGAAGAAACACAAGCCGAGCATGAGAAAGGGAGTGAGGGGTGAGGCCGCTACACGTGGGGGCATCGTATCCGGGATGTGTATGGTGTCTGAATTTGAACTTTGCTGCCCAGAGGAGTTCCGAGTAGGTCGGCCATATTGGCCAATGCGCCACGAGGCAACCCATAGCTGCGTAGTTCATGGGCGGAGAGAAGAGAAAGCCCGCAAACAAGTGCAGAGTGTGGGAGGAGTCTGGCCATGTGGATGTACGCACGTGGAGATTCCAGCGTGTGTGGGTCAGTGCGCAATGGAGCAGCGAAGAGAGAAGATGACTTCAACTACTCCATGGATTTCAGTTTCTTCAGGAATGGAGATGACTTCTCTGGCTGCTCCGATCATGGATACGGGGATAAGACTAAGGCCCCGGGGGCGATTGGCTCTGTACACCTGCAGAGACATGGAGGCCCTCGGTGTGATCTGTCCCGGCTGTTCGGGACTGGTGGTCCACCTGAAGCCATTCGGGCGATGTGAGGTCTGCAAGGAGTTTCTCTTTGAGGTGGAACCATTCACAGAAAAGCCTAGGGCTTTCCACCTTAACTACCTCACAGGGACTGCCACTCCGGAAGGAGAGATCGATGCTGGTGCGTTTCCCGTGCGCACTGATCCGGGCGAAGTGACTGCCCAAGCGGAGATGAAAAGAGAAAAATCTGAGGATGCTGCCTCGGTCACCAGCAGCTCCCTGCTCCGACCACTGAAGAGGAAAGTCGGCCTAGTGATGGCCTCGTGTGGTCGTGGAAGAGCTTCGCCCCGCTGCTTGCCTGGCCTGGATGGATCCGGAGAGAAGAGTCCTGGACATCCCCGTTCTTCTGAAGGCCCAGGTGAGCCAGGGGTTGGGACTGTCTGTGTGGTTAAAAGTGGCAGAAGCCCACAGTCGGTGGAGGCCGTCAAGGGGGATAGTTCCGTGACTGGGAATTATCTGCCCGCTGAATGCTACGACACCTCTGACCTGGACTCATTGTCTGACAATGGCAATGACGGGGAGATAGACGAAATCTTCCATCAGAAGGGATGGGACAAGATGAAGCTACCTTCGTCCCGTGTCACAAGGGACCTGCCCATGTCTACTGGAGATAGTACACCCCGGGTGGAGGCCTCGGTGCCTAGGGAGGAATCTGGTCCCCTGTCCGAAGTTCCTCTTCTGGACTCAACATCCATTTCACCTGTTCCTGTTGCGGGAGTGCAACGCAAGTCACTGCGGGCTCCTAGGCCCAGATCTACCAAGGTGGTGAATGCACCTCGCCACCCAGAAGCGATTGTTCCGCCTGGAGAAGGAGACCGGGTCACCATGCCACCTTTGTCAAGGCTGCAGCGTCTCTTCGGCCAGAAGGTTGCCCAGGAGTATGGGTGGGAATACCCGTACCTGCCTCGAGAACTGCTTTACGGGGTGGAAGTTTTTCGCCAAAGATGGTATGATACCTTTGTGTGGGACAAACTTAAAGTACCGCAAGCACGGCGATACCTTTCTTGTTCACCGACGGTCACCAAGAAGTTCCAGGACTGTAAAGCTAAGTGGATGCTGGGAAGGCATATCCATGCGGACAGAGTGGTGATTTGCCGCAAGGAAGGAGGAAATGCTGAATATCATGTGGAGGCTTTGGACAGACATTTGAAGCCTGTATTCCTGCCGCATCCAAGGTTTTACCTTTAGGAGAGAAAGACTCCTGTGTGTTCTTTTGCTGTTCATTGTTGAACTTTCTGGAGTGCCTTCACCAGAACACAGGGACTGTGCCCTAGTTTTTTTTGCATTTGGGCAGTTCTAATCTTTGGAGAAAATGGGAGCTGTTCTTGTTTTGTTCTCCCTCCTTCTCCTTGCACTTCAGAGAAATCAGTGACTTTGGGGTTTTAGTCAGTGTAGAGTCACAGAGAAGAGGAAAAAAGAGAAAAAGTTCATCTGGAAGTGATGAGTGTCTTGACCGCGGCATTGTCACCAGGTGGCAGTATTGCGCAACGATTGTTGGTTTTTTTTGACATTATGCAGCACATATTGGAGCGAGTGGGTTTCTTTTCGGATAGACCCATTCATTCCAAGCAGACACACGTGTATTGTTAGGATGTATGTTTCTTTTCTTTCCCTCTGCAGGAGACTTGTCTATCAAGGCTACTGAGAATGGGTGGTCCTTAGATAGCCAGGGGGAGGGAAGAATGTAAATGTGTGAGATGTTTAAAGTGTTTTATTGAAAAGTTTTATAGTTGTACTGTTTTATGTTTTCCCTTTTCCCATTTAGGTCTTGGCACAATCCGGGGTTAGATTGTGTAGTTTGTCTCTGGGTCGAACTTATGTTGCCACTCTTTTGGAGACATGAGTTTGCACCAGACACTGGGGACCAGTGTCAAATCACCAGGGGGAGAGTGTAGCGGGTATTTGAATTTAGGGGAATTATCTGGGTGGTAGTGTAACCCAGATGCACTAATTGCTAGGGGATCCGGGACCTTTTTCTGGTTCTTGGAGGAGTCTGGTGGTGTGAGATTCCTTGTGGTCCACAGGTTGCGCTGTTGCCTGGGCCGGAGCTGAACTCACACCGCAAGACTGTACCTTTTTGTCCTCCCCTGGAGCTGGTACAGCGGGGCGAGGAATCCGCTGTGGCGCGAAGGGAGAGGGGATAAAAGGGGCGGAGGCCCTTGCCACGGGGTGTTCAGAGTTCAGAGTCCGGAGTGGGAGGACTCGGCCGCACCCAGGCACCTTCAGCTTGGGTGCTGGCGTTCCAGTGTTCCAGGCCTAGGTGCCCTTGACCTAGCCGGAGCGAGAGATGGAGTCCATCTCAGACACTTTTAGCCTGGGGTGAGGTACTATGGCGGAGGCCTGGGGCTCAGTACCTTCGACTGAGTTCCGCAAGGGTGGAGGAATCCGAGGGGGCCCTAACTCCTTGGGTGTCCGTGTCTGAGTTCGTGAGAGCTGGTGTGCGGAACTTCTCTGAAGAGTCCGGTGCAGCATTGCTGGTGACAGAGAGGCCTCCGGTTTCTCCCTTGGACGGATTTCCTTCCCCTGACAGGGGCCGTGCTAGCGAAGGTAATTCACATTCTACTCAATATAGTCAGTGGCAGTGACTACCCGCCACTGGTGATACCACAGTGGTTAGCAGGAGAAGGGAAGGGATTGTGCCTCGATCTATTCCCCCATTATTACTCAGTAGAAGAAACTGTATGTTTGTACGCCAAGAAGAATAAAACTGAGTTGGACCTATTCACTGTGTGGAACTCTGGTTACTAGGAGCAAAGGAGTCAGCGACGAAGTACTGGACTTGACTCTAGGACACCTACACAAAACCCAATCTTCTGGCCTTCACCTCTCAGCTATGGAGGACATGGGCCGTGGTGTATCTCATCCCTCTCCCCAGCACTGAAACCCCTAGACGAAGAAAGACAAGCCGAGCATGAGAAAGGGAGTGAGGGGTGAGGCCGCTTCACTGTGTACACACGATCGGAAATTCCGACAAGAAAAGTCCGATGTGAGCTTTGGTTCTCAGATTTTCCGACGGAAAAAATTCCAATCGGAAATTCCGATCGTCTGTAGCAATTCCGACGCATGCTCGGAAACTATTTGACGCATGCTCGGAAGCATTGAACTTCATTTTCTCGGCTCGTCGTAGTGTTGTACGTCACCGCGTTCTTGACGGTCGAAAGTTCAGAGAACTTTTGTGTGACCGTGTGTATGCAAGCCAAGCTTGAGCGGAATTCCGCCGGAAAAACCATCCAAGGTTTTTTCCGACGGAAAATCCGATCGTGTGTATGCGGAATTAGAGTGTGCAAAAGACTTGAGACTGGGGTGGAGGTTCACTTTCTAGCAGGATAACGACCCGAAACATACAGCCAGAGCTACAAAGAAATGGTTTAGATCAAAGCATATTCATGTGCAAGAATGGCCCAGTCAAAGTCCAGACCTAAACCGTTTTACATTTATGAACTGAGTTATGTTTTTTATTATTCATATAAAATTGTTCTTTTACAAATAACATTGTAACACTGAGGCCTCGTACACACGATCGATTTTCTCGGCAAGAACCAGCAAGAAACTTGCTGGCAGAGAGGTCTTGCCGAGTAAATCGGTCGTGTGTACGCTGCTATCGGGTTTCTCGTCGAGAAAACCGACAAGAAACCTCGACGAGAAAATAGAGAACCTGCTCTCTATTTTCTCGTCGAGATTCTCCTCGGCATGTTTCTCGACGAGAAAAGTGAGTGTGTGTACACTTACCTGTCCTCCCCGAAGTCCGCGCATGTTCGAAATTAATTTGACGCATGCACGGTAGCTTCCTAGGCATACGTAGGGTATACCAAGATGGCGGCGACGGCATCGAATGTGACGAGCGCATGCTCGACGTAGTCGATGACGTCACCGCGTACGCTCCTTTCAAAGAACCGCGGGTTCTTTGAAACGAGCGTGTGTACACTCGGCCGGGACAAGTTTCTTGTCCAAGAATCTCGTCGAAAAAAACGACATGTTTTTTTCAACGAGAATCTCGGCCGTGTGTACGAGGCCAAAGGGTGTATATATGACACTGATATCTTCAGATATCTTACTTTTTGACACGGGGGTATATCTGTGTAAGTCTCTCCTCTCAGCTACTTTAAATTTTTTATATAATTAACAGTAAAACCAGTGTGGTGAAAATGTTTAGGTTTAATCATTTAAAGCAGTATTAAACCAAAAGCAAACATTTATTAAATTGCAGCCTATAGAATCTTAGATGTGATGGCTGCATCAGTTTTCTTTTTCAGCTCTCCAGCATAATGTATCAGTTTATTTGGATGAGACAAGCCACTTAATACTGATAGGGGTTATTAAATTGATATACTTTTATATATTCATGTAAAACCTTTATCCCAAAAGGAAAAATAACTGCTGTAAATGCTTAAAGCTTAAAGTGTGAGCTGGAGTTTGGCTTTAATTTGTTAGTGTATCTATATCTGCTAAAACATGTAACACTCTCCTCCCCCCTTTCCCTCAGACTGACAATGCTGCTGTCAGCTTTGCCTCCTGTGCTCATTCATACAGAGTTGTGTCTCACTAATACAGGAAGTGTGTTACTGGCCAGTTCACCACGTGAATAAGACTAAAGCCTCGTACACACGGGTGGTAATCTCATCGGGAAAAAAACGTTGGTTTTCCCGACGAGATTCCCGGCAAGCTTGCCTTGTGTACACACGGCCATTAAAAAAAAACGCTGTTCTTTTGAATGGCAAGAACGCGGTGACGTCATTGACTATGACGAGCCTGTGCTCGTCACATTCAATGCCGTCGCCGCCATCTTTGTACACCCGACACTACCCTTGTATGCTACCGCGCATGCGTTGAAGTCTTTTCGAGCATGCACGGGTTTACCATGGACAGGTAAGCATACACACTCACGGTTTTCTCATCAAAAAACAGGCCAACGAGAATCCCGACGAGAAAATAGAGAGCAGGTTCTCTATTTTTCTCGTTGAGATTCCCGGCAGTTTTCCCTACGAGAAACCATACACACGACCGGTTTTCTCGTCAAAAAGCTCTCCCAGCAGTTTTCTTGCCGGGAAAACCGGTCGTGTGTACGAGGCTAAAGAAAAGAAAACTGATGCAGCCACCACATCTAATAAGTGGGAAGCAGCAATAGTATACATTTTTGGTTGTGGGTTGAATACCTCTTTAAAAGGAAGTCCAAGCAGAGAGCTTTTTAATATATCTGATGTGTTAAAAAAAATATTTATCTTTCCTGCATTCCCCCACTGCACCCCGGATCCGATCAGGCACACAAAAAATATATGGGACGGTTAGGTGGAACGGATTGATGGTAGCCAATGCCATGTGTAAATGGACAGCAGAATCCGTTTAGCCTCCGTTCCCACCAAATCCAACTTCAAAATTGTGCGACTTCACTTGAAATTGCACGATTTCAAAGCCGCATATCAGCGCGACTTCAGGTGTGACTTGGCTGACATTTGTGCGACATCATGCACTACGCAAGCCACGCCTGAAATCGCCAAAAATAGTCCAGGATTTTTTTTTTTAAATCCATGCGGCACCCCAAAGTCGGCGTCGTACCGATTTGAACAGTTCCATTGCCGACAATAGGGTGCGATTTGTCATGCGATTTGGACCTATCAAATGACAAGTCACACTAGTGTGACAGTGTGCTTACTTCCAGCCTCCCATAGAGCAGAGTGTCCACTCTGCAGATACTGAGTGGACACGCAGGACTGCCATCAGGGGAGTACAGGCAGTACACCTGTAAGGGGCCCGGAGGTCCCTAGGAGCCCAGATGGCAACCCCCCCCCCTTTTTTTTTTTTTATTATATATTTTTTTGTAAGCGGCCCAGAGGTCCCCAGGGCCCCGGAGTGCAACCCCCCCTTTTTTTTTATAAAACAAAAATATTTTGTTTAATTCTTTTTTTATAATTTTTTTTGAAAAGGGGCCCCCGGATGGCAACACTCCCCCCCTTTCCCTTTTTTTGTGTTTTTTGTTTTTTTTTGTTCGTCAGCATCCAAAGCCCCCCCCCCCGTTGCGGCGGCAGCACCCCCCCCACTTCTCGATTCGTGGCACCCCCCACTTCTCAATTCACGGCGCAGCCCCCCCCCCCGCTTCTCATCTTCTCATCAACTCATCAACTAGCGGCGGCAGCAACCCCCCCGGTTCTCCTCTGCTCCAGGGGGCCCATGCCTGAAGCTGTGTAAGGGGCCCCAAAATTCCTGATGGCGGCCCTGTGGACACGAATGAGTTGAGTCATCCTCATGTTCAGCTCACGCAATGTGAAAGGGGCCTTAGTATGGCACTTTTTACATACTGTAGTTACATTAGTTCAGCTTAAACCAATGTAAGTATGTGTAACGGCACCCCAATCTCAAGGGGTATTAACGCCGTTTACGATGTTCCCTCTCCTAGACACACATCCACTCGCTACCGATATCCACAGCTAAACGACCCTTTCCTATAGGAGCCGACCCCTCTGGAAGAAGACGAGACGCACTCTGTCTCTTCTGTAGTAGGAATGAATTTATTATCGAGAAACATTGTAACTTTATACACAATTCAAGGCACATGATTTAACATGAACAAGGGCCCAGCTCCACCCACACATCCCAAGACTCAACACCTCATCCTGACGTCTGCTAGGCTTCAAAAGATCCCAACACAATAGAATATACGATCTCCAATACACATCTTCCCACAAAGGGTTGGCAGCCAGTCTGTCTGGCGACAACAGGTTCTAAACCCTTTACATCTTAAATCCCTTTGTATTGTAAATCCCAGTCTGCCTTTACAATACACACAAGTATAGTGTTTAACCATCATGAAGGCGTCACTTTCCAATTAACCTGTTGAGGTCATAATCAAACAGTAGAGAGTTCTTTGCAGGTATCCTGGGGAATATGGTGGATGAATATTACAGACCCAATCTAGATAAAATGTATGTACAGCATTGAATATGGCCATCATAGACCATATTGGGGTTTTCATTCACCCTGTGCCCCTAATAGAGACACAGGGTGATTGACACATAAGAGCCATTGGGGAAGCTGGCGCAAGGGTATTTCATACTTCCTAAGCGATTCTGAGTTCCCCGGGCCTTCCCGTTACATCTCTCCCCTTTCGGCAGGAGACTAACAGAGGGGGGAACCCCAGACGGGTTGACTCCGAAGTTAGTCCATAGGTCCCTTCTTCTAATGCCGGTATCCACACAGTACCCCAAATAAATTTCTCCAAACAGAGAATCGCTTACCCAGCCAACCTCTGCCTCTCTCAGAGAACACACCCGCCGCTGGGGAGAGGCCTGGACTGGCCCTTCTCCCTGGAGTCCTTTCTGCCGCTGGAGAGAAGACAGGGTGACTGGGCTCAGTCCGTCATGCTGTTGGGGATCTGGGTCGACTGCCCGGCATCCCTGTGGTATACAAGTGGAGACTGAAGTCCCATCCACTTGTGGTAGGTGAAAATCTCCCAGTGCTTGCAAAGCAAGGCTGACATCCTCCTGTCTCAGTGTCACACCATTTTCTGGGGTTGTGTCAGTGAGGACTGAAGTCCCATCCAATACCACAGGAACTCCCTCTTCTGTTAGTTGGGAGCCGCGGCCCGTGGCGCTCGGCTCTGTTGCCAGCTCTTCTGCTGGGTTGCTGTGAGTGGAGACCGCAGTCCCATCCACCGATATCCGCTCAAGTGGCAGTTGTGTGCAGTGGCCAGTAGCATTCTGCCCTGCTGCCAGTGATTCAGCTGGGAGTAAAAGCTTTACTGCCTCAGCTTGTTGCTGGGGAGAGGGGCCAACTGCCCCGGCTCCCTGAAACTCCACAGTGGTTTCCGGTGCTGGGCAGAGGTGGGTATCACTCTGCCCTGTTGCCAGCACTTCTGCTGGGGACTCCACACCATCTGCTCTGGTTAACTGTTGGGGGGGGAGATGGCCTGCTTCTCCTCCCTGCATCTCTCGCAACCTCCTTCCGAATTTCTCTTCCATGGCGGCTGGTTCTTTAGGCGTTGTCCCCGATTGCCGTATTTGCGCCATTCTCTGCTCATGTTGCCACTCATCCTGCCGCTCGATGTCTCTAATGGCTTCCCGTATTGCGGTCTCTGATGGGTTAGCACCATACAATGCCAACCGCTGTCGCACTCGTTGCTGAAACAAATCTTCAACTGACCGGGGTCCTGCATCACCCTCCTTCGGCTGCATCGCTGGCCAGTCACTGTGGTGGTTTGGAGTGTCCCAGGAACTGGAGGGAAAATCCCGCTGCTGCCAACCAATGTAACGGCACCCCAATCTCAAGGGGTATTAACGCCGTTTACGATGTTCCCTCTCCTAGGCACACATCCACTCGCTACCGATATCCACAGCTAAACGACCCTTTCCTATAGGACCCGACCCCTCTGGAAGAAGACGAGACGCACTCTGTCTCTTCTGTAGTAGGAATGAATTTATTATCGAGCAACATTGTAACTTTATACACAATTCAAGGCACATGATTTAACATGAATAAGGGCCCAGCTCCACCCACACATCCCAAGACTCAACACCTCATCCTGACGTCTGCTAGGCTTCAAAAGATCCCAACACAATAGAATATACGATCTCCAATACACATCTTTTCACAAAGGGTTGGCAGCCAGTCTGTCTGGCACTTTACAATACACACAAGGACAGACTTAAATGAACAATAGAAATGCAAAACAACTTAATTCCTCACAGCAATGGTACTTAACCCCCACATACAGTATACATCCAATCTATATACAATGTATATACAGCCTTGAATATGGCTATCATAGACCATATTGGGGTTTTCATTCACCCTGTGTGCCTAATAGAGACACAGGGTGATTGACACATAAGAGCCATTGGGGAAGCTGGCGCAAGGGTATTTCATACTTCCTAAGCAATTCTGAGTTCCCCGGGCCTTCCCGTTACATCTCTCCCCTTTTGGCAGGAGACTAACAGAGGGGGGAACCCCAGACGGGTTGACTCCGAAGTTAGTCCATAGGTCCCTTCTTCTAATGCCGGTATCCACACAGTACCCCAAATAAATTTCTCCAAACAGAGAATCGCTTACCCAGCCAACCTCTGCCTCTCTCAGAGAACACACCCGCCGCTGGAGAGAGGCCTGGACTGGCCCTTCTCCCTGGAGTCCTTTCTGCCGCTGGAGAGAAGACAGGGTGACTGGGCTCAGTCCGTCATGCTGTTGGGGATCTGGGTCGACTGCCCGGCATCCCTGTGGTATACAAGTGGAGACTGAAGTCCCATCCACTTGTGGTAGGTGAAAATCTCCCAGTGCTTGCAAAGCAAGGCTGACATCCTCCTGTCTCAGTGTCACACCATTTTCTGGGGTTGTGTCAGTGAGGACTGAAGTCCCATCCAATACCACAGGAACTCCCTCTTCTGTTAGTTGGGAGCCGAGGCCCATGGCGCTCGGCTCTGTTGCCAGCTCTTCTGCTGGGTTGCTGTGAGTGGAGACCGCAGTCCCATCCACCGATATCCGCTCAAGTGGCAGTTGTGTGCAGCGGCCAGTAGCATTCTGCCCTGCTGCCAGTGATTCAGCTGGGAGTAAAAGCTTTACTGCCTCAGCTTGTTGCTGGGGAGAGGGGCCAACTGCCCCGGCTCCCTGAAACTCCACAGTGGTTTCCGGTGCTGGGCAGAGGTGGGTATCACTCTGCCCTGTTGCCAGCACTTCTGCTGGGGACGCCACACCATCTGCTCTGGTTAACTGTTGGGGGGGAGATGGCCTGCTTCTCCTCCCTGCATCTCTCGCAACCTCCTTCCGAATTCCTCTTCCATGGCGGCTGGTTCTTTAGGCGTTGTCCCCGATTGCCGTATTTGCGCCATTCTCTGCTCATGTTGCCACTCATCCTGCCGCTCAATGTCTCTACTGGCTTCCCTTATGGCGGTCTCTGATGGGTTAGCACCATACAATGCCAACCGCTGTCGCACTCGTTGCTGAAACAAATCTTCAACTGACCGGGGTCCTGCATCACCCTCCTTCGGCTGCATCGCTGGCCAGTCACTGTGGTGGTTTGGAGTGTCCCAGGAACTGGAGGGAAAATCCCACCGCTGCCAACCAATGTAACGGCACCCCAATCTCAAGGGGTATTAACGCCGTTTACGATGTTCCCTCTCCTAGACACACATCCACTCGTTACCGATATCCACAGCTAAACGACCCTTTCCTATAGGACCCGACCCCTCTGGAAGAAGACGAGACGCACTCTGTCTCTTCTGTAGTAGGAATGAATTTATTATCGAGAAACATTGTAACTTTATACACAATTCAAGGCACATGATTTAACATGAACAAGGGCCCAGCTCCACCCACACATCCCAAGACTCAACACCTCATCCTGACGTCTGCTAGGCTTCAAAAGATCCCAACACAATAGAATATACGATCTCCAATACACATCTTCCCACAAAGGGTTGGCAGCCAGTCTGTCTGGCGACAACAGGTTCTAAACCCTTTACATCTTAAATCCCTTTGTATTGTAAATCCCAGTCTGCCTTTACAATACACACAAGTATAGTGTTTAACCATCATGAAGGCGTCACTTTCCAATTAACCTGTTGAGGTCATAATCAAACAGTAGAGAGTTCTTTGCAGGTATCCTGGGGAATATGGTGGATGAATATTACAGACCCAATCTAGATAAAATGTATGTACAGCATTGAATATGGCCATCATAGACCATATTGGGGTTTTCATTCACCCTGTGCCCCTAATAGAGACACAGGGTGATTGACACATAAGAGCCATTGGGGAAGCTGGCGCAAGGGTATTTCATACTTCCTAAGCGATTCTGAGTTCCCCGGGCCTTCCCGTTACAGTATGTATGTGCCATAGCTGTTAAATTCCCGTGGGAGCTGGAAGTCACTGTAGTAGCAACAACTACTACAGGGATCTCCAAATAGCTTCTGGGTCCCATGCCAAGAGGGTGTTCTGGTGCATGAGGGCCAGCACAGTGGTGTAGTGGTTAGCACTTTCACCTAGCAGCAAAAGGGTCGCTAGTTTGAATCACGGCCACGACACCATCTGCCTGGAGTTTGCATGTTCTCCCTGTGTCTGCGTGTTTTTCCTCTGGGTACTCCGGTTTCCTCCCACACTCCAAAGACATGCTGGTAGGTTAATTGGATCTTGTCCAAATTGGCCCAGTATATATGTATATATGTGTGTACGACTGTGTGTCTCAAGCGTGTCGAGATCCTACGGGGTAAAATGACCACACCAGCCAAGCAGACACTGACTGCAAAAAGCGCCTAGAGGCGATTCAGTTCGCATGTGAGCGCTATACAAGTCATTCATTCATTCATTCATTGTGAACACAGGAGCTCAATCGCTCAGTACAGGCACCATTCAGGGATCACTTTGCATTTTCACCAAAAATTCAAAGCCTTCTGAGTGGACAATGTGGATGGGTGGAGTGGTGACATCACAATTTCCATCTCGTTGAATCAGAGGAAGATTTGCATTCATTGAGAAAAGGCAAAGTGTTCTATGAATGGCTGACCCCCAGTTTTCACAATGCAGCGCGGGTAGCCACTTGCCACAGGACCTGGAAGCTAGTATAGGGTGACCAGACATCTCCGGTTTCAGGGGACAGTCCCCGGATTGAGGACACTGTCCCCGGACCAAGTCTGTCCCCGGATTTGAACAGGGGCTGGGGCAATTTCAAAGACAGTCAGTGCAGAATAAATAAAAAAAATCAGAATTACACCCCCCCCGCTCCGCCGCGCCTACTAGCTTAGGGGGTCTATTTTTTTCCATTATCTGTGCCCCTTTCTGATGATCATGTGCTGGTCGGAGCGGAGGGAATATTTCTTCAGTTTCGGGTGCCCATTCAGCTCCGATCACATGTTTTTCTGCCTTGGCTCAAGTCCCGGCCAGCCGCCTGCCTGCTTATCTCCTTGCCTTCCCTGGTGGAGTGATCTTCCTCCGCTCCCCACCCAGTAGTAGCCGGGGCCCGGAGACAGGGCCGGCGCTCCCACTAGGTGAACTAGGCAGCCGCTGGCTGCAGAGTTGCTTGGCGGGGAGAAGGAGCAGGCAGATCCCCCCCTCCCCCAGAGCGAGGGGCGACCATACCTATGTCCAGCAGCCGTGGGTGTTAGCTATCTGTCCGCCCCGCCTCCCTCCCTGGGTGATGTGCAGGTGTGCAGCCATTGGAGGAGCAGGGCGAGCGGCATTGTGCACAGAGACAGCCAGATGGACTGGCCATAGGGCACACACTGGGCTCAGGCCACCGGGCCACTTGTCTTTGAGTAGGGTTGCCACCTCATCCCTTTAAACCCGAACACATATGAATTACACAGGTTCTGAGGCTAATTTAATGCAGGTAAGGCACCAAGTGAGTTTAATTACCATCTTAATCAGCCACACACCCTATGTAATTAATATGTGTTCGGTTTTAAAGGGATGAGGTGGCAACTCTATTGAGGAGCCCGAAGCAAAGCTGCTCCTGCAGCCCGCCCTGCTTACCCAGCCTCTCCACGGTCATCCACCGGAGCCCGGGGGTGGAACCAAACGGTCAGCTGATCGGATTGGGGACTAGCTGGAGGAGGTCTCCCATGCGTGAGCTGTGACTCACAGCCTGTAGGAGACCCCATCTCCTAATCCTGGGACTTGTGACACCGACTGCTGCACGCTGTGGAGGGAGCTAGAAAGAAGTGCCCGAAGGTAAGAACTTGTCATGTGGTCGGGGGAAGCGCTGGGGAAGAAGGCTTCCAAGTTCCAGTCAGACCTTTTGACTGGTGTGTGTGTCTCCCTCCACCTGGCTCCGCTCCATCCCTCCACCTGGCTACACCCCCCACCTATCCACCTGGCTCCATCCCTCCACCTGGCTACACCCCCACCTATCCACCTGGCTCCATCCCTCCACCTGGCTACACCCCCCACCTATCCACCTGGCTCCATCCCTCCACCTGGCTACATCCCTCCACCTGGCTACACCCCCCACCTATCCATCTGACTCCATCCCTCCACCTGGCTACACCCCCCTCTCTTATCCACCTATCTCCATCCCTCCACCTGGCTACACCCCCCACCTATCCACCTGGCTCCATCCCTCCACCTGGCTACACCCCCTCTCTTATCCACCTAGCTCCATCCCTCCACCTGGCTACACCCCCACCTATCTCCATCCCTCCACCTGGCTACACCCCCTCTCTTATCCACCTAGCTCCATCCCTCCACCTGGCTCCATCCCCTCTCTTATCCACCTGGCTCCATCCCTCCACCTGGCTACACCCCCTCTCTTATCCACCTGGCTCCATCCCTCCACCTGGCTACACCCCCCACTTATCCACCTGGCTCCATCCCTCCACCTGGCTACACCCCCCACCTATCCACCTGGCTCCATCCCCCACCTGGCTACACCCCCCACCTATCCACCTGGCTCCATCCCTCCACCTGGCTACACCCCCTCTCTTATCCACCTAGCTCCATCCCTCCACCTGGCTACACCCCCCACCTATCCACCTGGCTCCATCCCTCCACCTAGCTACACCCCCTCTTATGCACCTGGCTCCATCTATCCACCTGGCTACACCCCCCACCTATCCAACTGGCTCCATCCCTCCACCTGGCTACACCCCCCACCTATCCACCTGGCTACACCCCCCACCTATCCACCTGGCTCCATCCCTCCACCTGGCTACACCCCCACCTATCCACCTGGCTCCATCCCTCCACCTGGCTACACCCCCCTCTTATCCACCCGGCTCCATCCCTACACCTAGCTACACCCCCTCTTATGCACCTGGCTCCATCCCTCCACCTGGCTACACCCCCCCCCACCTATCCACCTGGCTCTATCCCTCCACCTGGCTACACCCCCCTCCTATCCACCTGGCTCCATCCCTCCACCTGGCTACACCCCCCTCCTATCCACCTGGCTCCATCCCTCCACCTGGCTACACCCCCCTCCTGTCCACCTGGCTCCACCCATTCACCTGGCTACACCCCCCTCCTGTCCACCTGGCTCTATTCTCCCCCCACCTGGCTGCACCCCCTCCTGTCCACCTGGCTCCATCATCCCTCCACCTGGCTGCACCCCTCTCCTGTCCACCTGGCTCCATCATCCCTCCACCTGGCTGCACCCCTCTCCTGTCCACCTGGCTCCATCCCTCCACCTGGCTACACCCCCCCTCCTGTCCACCTGGCTCCATCCCTCCACCTGGCTGCACCCCTCTCCTGTCCACCTGGCTCCATCCCTCCACCTGGCTCCATCCTCCCTCCATCTGGCTGCCCCCTCTCCTGTCCACCTGGCTGCACCTCCTCTCCTGTCCACCTGGCTCCACCCCTCCACCTGGCTGCACCCCCCTCTCTTGTCCACCTGGCTCTATTCCTCCATCTGACTGCACCCCACTCCTGTCCACCTGGCTGCACCCCCTTCCTGTCCACCTGGCTGCACCCCCTTCCTGTCCACCTGGCTGCACCCCCTTCCTGTCCACCTGGCTGCACCTCCCTCCTGTCCACCTGGCTCCATCCTCCCCCCACCTGGCTGCACCCCCTCCTATCCACCTGGCTGCACCCCCCTCTCCCGTCCACCTGGCTCCACCCCCTTACCTGGCTAACACACCTCTACTGTCCACCTGGCTCCATCCTCCCCCCACCTGGCTGCACCCCCTCCTGTCCAACTGACTGCACCCCCCCTCTCCTGTCCACCTGGCTCCATCCTCCCTCCACCTTGCTGCACCCCCTCTCCTGTCCACCTGGCTCCATCCCTCCACCAGGAGTTCTGGGGCTAAAATTATTGAATTCATTTTGATTTTTTTTTTTTTAAGGGGGGGGGGGGCGCAAGTAGCTGGTCTCGCCTAGGGTGCAAAATAGTCTTGCACCAGCCCTGCCCGGAGAGTAAGACTTGACAGGCTGTGAGGCGGGCAGCGAGTTGCTGATTGCCGCCATTACTAGTAAAAAAAAAAAAATATGTCCCCGGATTTCATTTTAAAAATCTGGTCACCTTAAGCTAGTAGTGATCACTATAATAGTGGTACCTACTATAGTCATTTCCAGCTTCCACAGGGATCCCACAGGTATGGTATATACACATTTATATTGTTCCAAGCTGGACTAATGTAACTATGCAAAAATTGCCATCACTAAACTTCAGCTTTATGTTCCGAGCAAATAAATGCAGCTCTGTATTCATTAATACATCATTTTATGTATTTTTTAAAGCAGTGTAAGAATGTGAATTTGACCTAGTATCAGCTGCTTGCAGTCCTTGAGCTGAGATATGGGCTCGAGAAGCAGCACAAGGAGCCAATCAGTTCATGTGCTGACAAAAAGCATGCTGATAAGAAGAGAAACCAACATGACAGAAAGATGAATTCATCACTGTGCTGCTTCTCCTTTCACTGTCCAGTCACAGGTTGGAGTGAACCTAGGGTGATCAGGGCTCAGCCCAGGTACACACTAATGCGGTGTGGGAAACTCTGTGATTCGTGCGCATTTCCCGCACTGCATTCAAATCGCACTGCCCTTGCGATCTGCTGTGAGTGTCAGCGCAATCTTAACACCCCAAACACAGTGCGTTTGCCCACAGGGGATCGCATGGTACAAAACAACCATGCACTCTATTTGCAGCGTGGATCCAAAATTGCTGCTGCATGACTTTGGTGCAATACAGTGCAATTTGAGTGCAATTTCAAAATGAATGGGCTCAAGTCCCAATGTCCTGAATCGCATGTGAATTTAACAGGAATGTGGTGCGAGTCATGTGCAATTGACAGGCGGTTCATAGTGTTAACCCGAGGCTCAGAGGAAGTGGTTTGAATAATGCTGACCATTAAAAATATAATACCAATAACAATACAACTTACTATTATCATACAAAATGTCACTAATGGTAAACTCAGATATAGATAAGCGTCGCTCTTATGTGTATCTTACTAATAGTGAGGACTGGTGAGAAATCTGTGCATGCATATATTCACCTTTCCTGTCTATGGAGAAAAATTAACTGATTGCTAAACTGGCACAGATCACCTCATTTTAAGGACTCTGAAGTGCCAGTTATTACATGGATGATGGCTGCAAGTGATGCTAAGAAATTCAATTGCTGTAAAAATATAACACCTCTAACACCTGACCTCCTAAATTAGCCTCATGCCGAAAGCATAAGGCATATTTGTGGCAGCAAGAAAGGTGGGCTTTAATGCCCCTTACATATACATTAACGGCGATGTGAGGTTGTGTTTTGAGTGCTCACACTGCTCACACTCACACTGCTCACAGCAGTCACTGAGCTATCACTGACAGCTCTTGGTCACGTCTTCTCATTGGGACCCAGTGGGATGGGCTCCCGATCACGTGACCACTGTGAGAGCCAATCATAGCAGTCACACAATATAGAAGCCACGCCACCTCCTGGGCACATAAATTCAACTTAATAAAAAAGTACAAAAACCCACAATCTGGTATAAAACCAAAAAAGGGGGGGCATGATACCACCCACAAAAGTGGCAGGGGACTACTGCCAACTAAGTCAGAGAGCCCCCATCCCTGTAATTATACAAAAAAGTGGGGGGGTTTGGGACTTTGAATGAGGCACATATATATGTGCCTCCATCCCTAGTACAAATAAAAAAAGGGGGAGTTATGGGACTTTGAATGAGGCTCTCGACACAGTGGCGGTATGCAAAAATAATGTGTTTTTTGACATGGGAAACATATAAAAATATGAGATTTGTAAAATTTATATAAGTCATAAGGATACATTTTATATGTTTCCCATGTCAATAAACACATTATTTTTGCATACCCCCACTGTGTCGAGAGCCTCATTCAAAGTCCCATAACTCCCCCTTTTTTTATTTGTACCAGGGATGGAGGCACATATATATATATATGCCTCATTCAAAGTCCCAAACCTCCCCCCTTTTTTGTATAAATTCAACTTAAAGGTCTGCTGGGAGGCAGCAATAAAGGGGTTCATCTCTTACTGCAAGAAACCTGGAGCCTGCGATTTCTGACCAGCTTTTGAAAATGCTAGTTGCCTGGCTGCTTCTCTCTTCAGTACTTTCTAAAACACTGTCCCAGAACAAGCATGCCACAAGAAAAGTCAAAACTCCTGATCTGCAATTTTTTTTTCTAGATGCTGGTAAATACTAACACCGGATCAAAACAAGGGCCAAAAAGCCACATTTTCCATTGCTTCTCAGTACAAGTAACCTATAATACATTTCATTGACTTTCTGTAGCATTTATGTGATGACCATGCCAGATTTTAAGTACATAGGTGTTCACGACAGCATGAGGTTGTCTGCTGGGAGCACACTCACTGAGCACTCCCGGTACACTGACCAAGACAACCCTCAGTCACGACATTGTATTTGGTAACCAGCAGGACAGGTTCTGATCATTTGACCACTGTGAGAGCCAATCACAGCGGTCCTATATGATATAGAAGCCATGCCGCCTCCTGAGCATTCAAGCCCACTTAAAGAGCCACCAGGAGGTGGTGTTAAGTACTAGCACAGTGGCTACATGGGTAGCATTTCCACCTAGGAGTAGGGATGAGCTTCGAGTTCGAGTCGAACTCATGTTCGACTCGAACATTGCCTGTTCGCCCGTTCGCGGAACAGCGAACAAATTGGGGTGTTCGCGGCAAATTCGAAAAATCTATGGGAGAAATCTAAAGTGCTAATTATAAAGGCTTATATGCAAGTTATTGTCCTAAAAAGTGTTTGGGGACCCGGGTCCTGCCCCAGGGGACATGTATCAATGCAAAAAAAAGTTTTAAAAACGGCCGTTTTTTCGGGAGCAGTGATTTTAATAATGCTTAAAATGAAAAAATAAAAGTGAAATATTCCTTTAAATTTCGTACCTGGGGGGTGTGTATGATATGCATGTAAAGTGGCGCATGTTTCCCGTGCTTAGAACTGTCCCTGCAAAAAATGTCATTTTTGAAAGAAAAAAAGTCTTTTAAAACTGACTCGCGGCTATTAATGAATTGTCGGCTCCCGGCAATACATACAAAAGTCAAAAGCGATCCCGATGTCCAGCGCTGTCCTTCATTGGTTGTGCCTGAGCGGACCTGATGGGGAACTCCCTCTCAGTATTTTAAATGTATAGACCCGCCCCTTCTAAAGTTCCCCATCAGGTCCGCTCAGCGGACCAGATGCGGAACATGAGAAGGGGCGGGTCTATACATGTATTACCACAGTGAGAGAAGTTCCCCATCAGGTCCGCCTCCTCGGTATGTCGGACCCGCCTACGTCATTGGCTTGAGCGGGGAACTTCCTTCACTGTGTAATTTAAATTTACATAGTGAAGGAAGTTCCCCGCTCAAGCCAATGACGTAGGCGGGTCCGACATACCGAGGGGGCGGACCTGATGGGGAACTGCTCTCACTTTGGTAATACATGTATAGACCCGCCCCTTCTCATGTTCCGCATCTGGGGAACTTTAGAAGGGGCGGGTCTATACATTTAAAATACTGAGAGGGAGTTCCCCATCAGGTCCGCTCAGGCACAACCAATGAAGGACAGCGCTGCACATCGGGATCGCCGCGGGACACTGGATTTCACCGCTGTTTTTTTTTGTTTTTTGTTTTTTTAAATAAAGGACTTTTTCAAGGTGTTTGTGTGTTTTTTTTAAAAAAAAATTACGCTTTCTTCGTGAAATGGTAGGGGTACAATGTACCCCTTACCAATTCACATGGGGGGGCGGGATCTGGGGGTCCCCTTTGTTAAAGGGGTCTTCCAGATTCCGATAAGCCCCCCGCCCGCAGACCCCCACAACCACCGGGCAAGGGTTGTGGGGATGAGGCCCTTGTCCCCATCAACATGGGGACATCCTCCCCATGTTGAGGGCATGTGGCTTGGTACGGTTCAGGAGGGAGGGGGGGCCGCTCTCTCGTCCCCCCCTTTTCCCCTGCGGCCGGCCAGGTTGCGTGCTCGGATAAGGGGTCTGGTATGGATTTTTAGGGGGACTCCACGCCATTTTTTTTTTTAATTTGGGGTGGAGTTCCCCTTAAAATCCATGCCAGATCTGAAGGGCCTGGAATGGATATTTGGGGGAACCCCACGTCAATTTTTTTTTTAATTTGCGGCGGGGTTCTCCTTAATATCCATTCCAGACCTGAAGGGCCTGGTAATTGAATTCTGGGGAACCCCCACGCTTTTTTTTTATTTTTATCAATGACTTTTGTATGTATTGCCGGGAGCCGACAATTCATTAATAGCCGCGAGTCAGTTTTAAATGCATTTTTTTCTTTCAAAAATGACATTTTTTGCAGGGACAGTTCTAAGCACGGGAAACATGCGCCACTTTACATGCATATCATACACACCCCCCAGGTACGAAATTTAAAGGAATATTTCACTTTTATTTTTTCATTTTAAGCATTATTAAAATCACTGCTCCCGAAAAAACGGCCGTTTTTAAAACTTCTTTTTGCATTGATACATGTCCCCTGGGACAGGACCCGGTCCCCAAACACTTTTTAGGACAATAACTTGCATATTAGCCTTTATAATTAACACTTTAGATTTCGAACGTTCGAGTCCATTGTATTTAATAGGGTTCTAAAGTTTACACGAACATTTTGTCTGTTCGCAGGTTCTGGTGCGAACCGAACAGGGGGGTGTTCGGCTCATCCCTGCCTAGGAGCACTAGGGGTGTCAGTTCAAATAACAACCATGGCACTACCTGCTTGGAGTTAGCATGTCCTCCCTTTGCCACCCACACTCCAAAGATATGCTGGCATGTTAATTGGCCCTAGTATGGCTGTGAATGTCAGTTAGGGGAGTCTGCTCACATAATTTGTAATAAAAACATCTTTGCCATTCCGAAGCTTCCCTCCAACCACTTTCCATATTATTTTATATATAGATTCTGTACTTGCCAAATATGCTGCAGAAATCTCCCTCCACTGAGTCTGGCTGCATCCATTTTAACTGTGGGTAGCTGAAGCTGCTGCCTGTTCACTTCCTGGATTTACACAGACAGAGGCACAGATCCAGCTCTGTAGCTCTCATTGGCCCTCTTATGACTCAACCCCCTTTCTTCCTGGCAAACTCTCACAAGAGTGAGAGAGAGTGAGCTGTGCATGATGTCATAAGCCTAGGCTTATGACCGTACAAACAGGAAGTGGGCTGTATAAGATATTTACTGGCAAAAAAAATATGTTTTACTATCCAAAGTTAATACAAGGGCAGAAGATTTAATTGATGGAAAGATGAAAAAATGACTGAAGTTCCGCTTCAAGCCTGGTACACATTGATGGATTTTTATCATTCCAACCCAGCAGGCTGACTGGAAAAAAACTGAGGCGCTCAGGAGGAGCGTACAGCAATCTCCCCACTAAGCTATTGTGTCCTGACAGGGGGACCACCCCCCCCTCCCTAACAGAACACACTGGTCCGCCTTCGCAGTCATTGGCTGATCAAATACACTGGTCCGCCTTCGCAGTCATTGGCTGATCGAATGCTAAGTGGCTGCTTTTTACCAGCATGCCCGTTTGACAGTAGGCGTATGTTCAGCTGGCTTCTGTTGGACAGGCTGCTATACATATGGGCTGAATGTCTGCCGGTGTTCTGTCGAGAAGTGCCCCCCATCGAATAGTGTCCAGTGTCCACACATGCGCAGGACGAAGCCGCACTCCCAACTGAGTTGCCGATCAGTTGGAGTGACATGACCAGGAGGTATCTCTCGATTACGTCAGCCCAGCTGATCGGCAAATCAGCTGTTGTGCTGTTCCGTACGGCGATTGCGCTGTACATCTCAGGCCCTTCTCGATAGGGAACACTTCTCGACAGAACACCAGTTTCTGTTGAACTGGTCAGTACCAGCTGATATTCGCTCAGTGTGCATCAGGTTTAAGATTGTAATCTTCTTGAGGGCAGAGACCAATGTGAATGTAACATATATATATATATATATATATATATATATATATATAGATCATAGATCACTGTGTAAATTGATGGTACCTTTAATTAATAAATTAATCCTGATAGAGATCTGAAGCCTGTCATTGCAGACCACCCTGCCAGTTGACCAATCGCTTCTTTCTTCTGTTCTTTCTGATTTATTGTCCCAGAACAAGCAAAGTCAAAACTCCTAATCTGCAAACTTTTCCTGGTGTCTGGCAAAGTACTAAGAACACTGGATCAAAACAAGGGCCAAAAAAAATTAAAAAAATTACATTGTTTCTCAGTACAAGTAGCCTATAAAAAATTCCACTGAGATTCTCTCTAGCTTCCATACCAGATTATAAATACATATAGGGCATTGGCAGAGTAATCTATCAAATAAAAGTGTTTATCCTGAAAAAAAAAATTGTGTAAAAAAACTATGGTAGTCGCATTTTTTTTTATTTTTAAATTGAACCAGTACTTACTTAAGCTACATTTGGTATAGTCTCATAGAGTGCAATGACCCCTGGACATGAAGGGTTAAATATCTGGTCTTATTATATGTATACTGATTATGCATACAGTTAACCAATGACAGAGAAATATGGGACTTTCTGAATAGAACAAAAACTTTTTTTTTTTTTTACTTTTAAGACCCAAAAGTGTATACTTGTGACTTACCAAAAACTGTCCTTGCTGGAACCGACTCTCTGTTTAACCAGAATGACACTTGGGATAAAATGACCGTCATTATACAAGGCAGGTAGGTCTGGATAACAAAATAGCCGATTTTTCTTTTCAAATGAAAATGTGCTGTCATGACAGTGTATTCTCCTAAAATAAAAACACAATAATAAAAAAATAAAAAAATCAGAAGCTGTCATTTGATTTCCATGATGAATAAATACACTGGGCACACAATCCACTGCACATATGAAAAGAAAGAAATGAGAAGGCAGACGTAGAAAAGTGATTACAGCCCGGCTGAGAGCCTTGATGAGGTTTAGAAAATCCATTGAGGACTGATGCTTTCCCGTACAAAATCGGATTTCTGTATTTTACTAATCCCTGGTTACAATCTGTGTCCTGCTCTTTGTGATCCATCGTGCAGGCAGAATCCTTCCTACCCAGCTGTACTAGATGTGGCTTTACTGCACTTGGGAAAGCCTTCCCGATCTGTCCACCGGGAACAACCAGACCCGCGTGGACCACACACTGCCACTGACACGGGTGGAGGAGACACTGCCACTGGTGGAGGAGATACTGCTACTGACACGGGTGGAGGAGACACTGACACGGGAAGAGGAGATACTTCTACTGAAAAGGGTGGAGGAGAAACACTGCCACTGGTGGAGGAGATACTGCTACTGACACGGGTGGAGGAGATACGTCTACTGAAAAGGGTGGAGGAGAAACACTGCCACTGGTGGAGGAGATACTGCTACTGACACGGGTGGAGGAGATACGTCTACTGAAAAGGGTGGAGGAGAAACACTGCCACTGGTGGAGGAGATACTGCTACTGACACGGGTGGAGGAGATACGTCTACTGAAAAGGGTGGAGGAGAAACACTGCCACTGGTGGAGGAGATACTGCTACTGACACGGGTGGAGGAGATACTTCTACTGAAAAGGGTGGAGGAGAAACACTGCCACTGGTGGAGGAGATACTTCTACTGAAAAGGGTGGAGGAGAAACACTGCCACTGGTGGAGGAGATACTGCTACTGACACGGGAGGAGGAGACACTGACACGGGTGGAGGAGATACTTCTACTGAAAAGGGTGGAGGAGAAACACTGCCACTGGTGGAGGAGATATTGCTACTGACAGGGGTGGAGGAGACACTGACACGGGTGGAGGAGATACTTCTACTGAAAAGGGAGGAGCAGACACACTGCCACAGGTGGAGGAGATACTGCCACTGGCACGGGTGGAGCAGGCACACTGCCTGACTGTGCTGATCCTGAACTGTTCTGCTGGGACTGCCCGTGGACATGCCTTGCTGGGTAGCCTACCTCCTCCCTCTTCTCATACTAAAAGTGACCGGAGAGTTACCATTTATAGCTGACAATAACGCTGCCATGATGGTCAACTGGTAAAGTTCCATTATTCTTATTTCTGCACTGTTGTAGAACCTTAGTAGTGATGTGATTGGCATCCCTTTGTCTCTAACCACCTCTAACTTGGGCATCTCCAAGTGTATGGAAGGCTTGGATCCCATGTGTCTTTTTAAGGCTTTAGATTTGTCAGCAAATATAAATACAGGTATATATGTTCACTCACTGGTTGTTTCTGTATGGCAAGCCTTTGTGTAGGTCAGGGGTCTTCAAACTTTCTAAGCAAAGGGCCAGTTTACTGTCCTTAAAGCCCCATACACACGGTCGGACTTTTGGCCAACAAACTTCACTTAGAGCAAGTTGGACCAACAATCCGACCTTGTGTACGCTCCATCGGACAAACTTTTTTTTTGCTTTTTTCTTGTTTTCATCGGACAAAAGTTGGGTCTGTAAACGGACAAACTTTTGCCCAACAAAAGTCTGATAAAGCAAAGTCCGACCGTGTGTACAGAAAACCATCGGACTTTTGTCCGATGGACAAAACAACTAATGTTAAAATCAACCAACAATAGCAGAAGTTGACCAAAGGGTGGCGGTAAAGAGCAGAAAAGAGTTGAAAAACCACGTGATGTTGCAAAAAGTTTTGCGAAAGTTTGCAGAAAAGTCAGAGCGTGTGTATGCTATGGGTGTTCCCGACCAACTCCGTTCGGACAAGAAAACACTGAAAAGTCCGATGGAAGTCCGACCGTGTGTATGTGGCTTTAGGCTTTAGGGGGGGGGGGGCAAACTGTGACCAGTGGGAGTAGAAAATTCCCCAGTGTCCTGACAAAATAGGCAACTGGGCAGAAAATCTAACCAAGTTACTTCCGCTTTCTTTAAACCTATTGCTCATTTGGACGAATTGGTGTTTGGACACAACGCCGGCTACTGAATACAGTCCGGTACAGGAAGATTTTTCTGTTTTCACAGCTCAGCAGCTAACGAGGACAAAGTTGTCGCCGCCTCGGAGGTGGCCATTTTCTTGGTTAGTTTCAAAGCGGAGTAACAATCTCACTCATAATATCTTGCACCGGACTCTATTCGGTTGTGAAGGGAAATTTCTTCTTAGGCAGGTGGCCCCTTTAGACAATGATGTTCTTACCTCCTGTTCTGAGGACAACTCTAATGCCCTGTACACACGATCGGATTTCCGATGGAATAAAATCCGATGGAATTTTCAGTCGGAATTCCGATGAAGCTAACTTCCATCAGTCTTGCATACACACCATCAGACAAAATTCCGACTGTCCAAAACGCGGTGACGTAAAACACTCAGACGAGCCGAGAAAAATGAAGCTCAATGCCTCTGAGCATACGTCGACTTGATTCTGAGCATGCGTGGGTTTTTCCTCCGTTGGAGTTCCACACAGACGATCGGAATTTCTATCGTTTTTTTTTTTATCTGAAAAATTTAAAACATGTTCTATTTTTTTACACCGATGGAAAAAAGTCAAATGGGGCCCACACATGATCGTTTTTTCATCGGAAAAAACGATCGTGTGTACAGGGGCATAAGGCTATATTCACACTTGTGCGACTGGTCATGCGACTTTGGACATGACAGGTTGCATCCCTTTTTTTTCCAATGATACCCGTTCAGGTCAGTGCGACCTAAAGTCGCAGCGATTTAGAAAATTTTTGCACGATTTTGCACGACTTGTGTACTGTCGGATCAAAGTCGCACTCAAAGTTGCACCAAAGCTGCCCTCCAAAGTCGAACTGGAAATTGTCGCTCCACTGTGAATGGAGCCTTAAATGTTTCATTTCCCTTTCATAGTGACAATGGTCATCAGTATAAATAGATAAATGAATCTCACTAATGGGGACACAGACAAAAAAATAGGTTTTACCTAGAGATACACTTTAAAGTCCAACTCCGGAAAACTTGAAAATGATCTTTTGCAGTAGGGATGCATCCACACTGCAATGACTAATCGATCATTTATGCCGCGTACACACGATCGGATTTTCCGTCGGAAAAACCTTGGACCGTCAAGAACGCGGTGACATACAACACTACAACGAGCCGAGAAAATTAAGTTCAATGCTTCCGAGCATGCGTCGAATTGTTTCCGAGCATGCATCAGAATTTTGCGTGTCGGAATTGCTACAGAAGATCGGATTTCCAATAGGATTTTTTTTCCGTCGGACAATTTGAGAACTAGCTCTCAATCTTTTGCTGGCGGAAATTCTGACAGCAAAAGTCTGATGGAGCATACACACGGTCGGAATCTCCGACCAAAAGCTCACATCGGACCCTTGCTGGCGGAATTTCCGACCGTGTGTACGCGGTATTAGTCTAGGGAAGAGTAAAAGCGCTACTACCTACCTTATCCTCCAATCCCTTATTAGGCTGCACTCCCCCACGCTCCACATAGTGGACTGTCGCTTGGCGTCATCATGGCCAATGCATTGGCCATGATGATGTCAGAATCGTAGACCGCTGAAGCGTAGGGGAGAAGATGCTGCATGGACCAGTCTTTCAACACGGAGGAGCGGAGGATCAGGTAAGTACATTTAGTTTAGTTTAAAGCGGAGCTCCACTCTAAAGTGTAACTTCCGCTCATCGGAACCCTCCCCCCCTCCGGTGTCACATTTGGCACCTTTCAGGGGGGAGAGGGGTGCAGATACCTGTCTAAGACAGGTATTTGCACCCACTTCCGGGAGTCCTCTCTGCGGGTATTAAGCGGGTAGTGCGTCACTTCCTGCAGAACGCCCGTTGTGTTCTGGGAAACACACGGCTCCCAGAACACAGCGGTGACCAGTGAGGACGGCGCTGCGCGACTCGCGCATGCACCGCAGGGAACCGGGCAGTGAAGCCGGAACGCTTCACTTCCTGATTCCCTCACCGAGGATGGCGGTGGGGGCAGCAGATAGACGAGCGATTGCTCGTCTTCTTCTCGTCTTCTTCTGCGGACGTTGCTGGACTCCAGGACAGGTAAGTGTCCATATATTAAAAGTCAGCAGCTGCAGTATGTGTAGCTGCTGGCTTTTAATATTTTTTTAACGGCGGAGCTCCACTTTAACAAGTTCTTTAGACCTAAATGAGCAATTAATCCTTGCAGCGTGGGGGCAACCCCACTACAAGGGATCATTTTCAAGCGTGCAAGAGTTGGGCTTTAAAGTTCGTCAGCCTGTTGCAGTATGGTGCTTTGATGGCTGCTATTGGAGCTGCGTTCATCCAAGCTGACCAAGGCTTGCCATCTTATTATATAAGAAAGTAGCGTCTGTGTGACCTGGAAACACGTGATGTCAGGAATCCCCCACTCCTCCTTCTCCCCCCTGATACAATCAGATCAGCCAAGGGAAGCACAGAGCTAGCACAGCAGCAGGCTTTTAAGAGGCGAGCAGCACGTGTCCTGTGTGGATTAAACCTTTCTTTCCTCTAATGCTTACACATCTGGCAGCTCCGCTTGTAGCCATAGAGAGCCCTACCGTCTTCTAAGCCACATGCATTTTTGTGATCATGCTGATAGGTGCATTGTGACATTGACCCTGCTTGTACCCCTGAAAGGCCATGCTGACAATGCAGGGGGGCTATTGTGGTGGAACATTCTTGATGGATTTCTAATACTAGCTATAGTAACCCTGGCATTAAGCCACATGATCAGCAGCTTGTATGATGGATCACATGGCTTGAAGGCTCAGTGAATTACACGTGGGTGCAATTACCCTGGTCTGAGCACTGCCATCCTCATATCATGGGGCCTTGTGTTGTTTGTCAGACTTGTATTGCTAAGGAATGTATGTTTTGAAAACATTTTTACTTATTATGAAAAAGGGTTGCCAGTTTGTATTGCTTTGGGTGTAGAAACTCTTTCCTGATGTTATTGCTGTCTATTAAAGACACCCATAGATGTGCGCAGCCTGAAATTTTTTCAGGGGGGGTAGGGATTTTTTAAGGGGGGGGGGCGCTTCGGCAGCGGTGATACACAGTCGCATTTTACCCTTTCTTTGACCGTTAAAATGTAAAAACACCCCACTGTGCCCCCTACATCTTTAAATATCTCTTTGTCACTACTATGTACCCCCTTTCCACAATTGCACCTTTGGACCTTTTTACATTACATAGCACCCTGCACTCCTTTACATTACACAGCACCCTGTATCACTGGACCCCTTTACATTACACAGCACCCTGCACCCCTTTACATTACACAGCAGCACCCTGCACCTCTGGACACTACACACACTACACTCTGACCACTACACTACACACTGACTACTGACCACTACACTGCACACTGACCACACTGACCATATTTATGACGTCATGCCTCTGCAGTCACACACACACACACGTATTGTAGGACATCTCCTCCTCCCTCCATACCGCACACACAGCCCGGCTCTCCTTCCTTCTCACCTTCAGCAGGTCCAGCGGGTGTGTGCAGCAGGCTGCCCCGCAGGAGGCCAGGCCCCCAAGGTACTACCACCACCGACTCGAGACACCCTCCGCTCCGCCATCTCCCCCTGGCTCTTTTTCTTATTCTCTCCCCGGGCGCGCTGCACGGTCCAAGGGCCAGGGGTGGAGCCGGCCCGTGCCCGGGAGAACGAGAAGAGCCGGGGCCAATCGAGCTGCAGTGCGAGGCCCCGCCCAGTCAGCGCTACCAAACCACGAGACGCGGCCGCCTTAAAGCGGCGATGGGGAGGTGTGGTGGGCCCGGGGGGGGGGGGGGGGGAGTACATGTGCTGCGGTGCAGATCTATGCGGGGCTGGAAGTGGGTGTAAGGGCGGCGGAGGGTGTAGAACACTGCCAATTTGGCCAACACCTTCTCGATTCCAGGGGGGGCAAACGACCCCCCTTGCCCTATGGAGCGGACGCCCATGGGTGTGCATGCTGAAGCTCAAACACACGTGTGTGTGTCTACATATATATGTATATACTGTGTGTCTACATAAACACTTCTCTTATGGCTGAGCCGGTAAAATGGAGATCATTCCCATCTTCTTGCTAGCATACAGAGCGATAATACTAATGTGAATGGGGTGATTAGGGTGTGCCCAGGCACATCCGGCACACCCTGTGCGCACGCCTATGAAGACACCTATGAATTTTAAAGAGAATCTCCCAAAAATTGGGAAATAGCTAACCTCTGACAGGTGGCACTGGAACATTTGTCCCCATTAGGAGATCTCTCCTTATCTCCTGTTCCAATGACAACAGTCAACAGTGTAATCTTCCTTCACTTTCTGTCTTGTTAACAAGAGTCAATAGTGGGATTTTCTGACAATCCCTCTCCTCTCTACAGCAAACATAATAATGGCTTGAGATTACGTTGCCGTTAATTGTAATGATAGCCAGAATCTCATTATTATGAACAATGATATTCACTCCACC
This sequence comes from Rana muscosa, assembly GCA_029206835.1. Taxonomy (NCBI): domain Eukaryota; kingdom Metazoa; phylum Chordata; class Amphibia; order Anura; family Ranidae; genus Rana; species Rana muscosa. Next base: position 696,451,378 of record CM055117.1, on the reverse strand, counting down.
ATTTCTAGAGATTCGCTATACTCCTGGGGAAACAGACTTGTTCTGGGAAATGCATCCAAAAAGTTACCATCCTCCTACTGTCATTTGATCATCAGCACATTTTGGAAGGAAGAAGTATTGCTCTGCTTAGAATATATTAGCTGGATAGAAGAGGGATAAGGGGTAGTACCATATGGGTATATCTTTTATTTTTTGATTGTATAACAGTGGAAGTCTCACTGCTTTTATTTTTTGATTGTATAAAATAAATTGGAAAATTTGACTTAAAGAGGACCTGCAATCTGCTCACATAATTTGTAATAAAAACATATTTTCCATCCTTAATCTTCCCTCCAACCACTTTGCATATTTTATATTTACTGTGATTCTGTACTTGCCAAATATGCTGCAGAAATCTCCCTTCACTAAGTCTGGCTGCTGCCATTCTAACTGTGGGCAGCTGAAGCTGCTGCCTGTTCACTTCCTGGATTTACACAGACACACAGAGGCACATCTCCAGCTCTGCAGCTCTCATTGGCCCTCTCATGACTCACCCCTCCTCCCTTCCTGGCAAACTCTTCCGAGAGTGAGAGAGAGAGCTGTGCATGATATCATAAGCCTAGGATTTTTACCAGACAAGAAACAGGAAGTGGGCCATATAAGGTATTTGCTGGCAGAAAAAGAAAAAAAATTACTATCCAAAGTTAAAACCACAAGGGCAGAAGATTTAATAGATGGAAAGATGAAAAAATGACTAACGTTCCACTTTAAAGCCTCTTTCACATAGGCAGCTCGGGGAAAGGTGGTAAAAACAGCCATGGTTATACTGCCCCCCAGCCACTCAGCTAAAGGCTAAACAACAGTTGGAGGAGGCTGTGCACATGCATGATGCTTTACGGTGCGGCTATTAGGGGCAGCCTGTCCATTGTGGGCGCACGGGCGTCGCTTCCCCTATCCACCTCTGCTGCCCTCCCTATCCATGCGCCTGGCCCCTTTCAGAATGCCGGGCGCATAAATTCCTATGGCAGGGGTGTGTTTTTTGAAGCACCTGATTAGAACCATTGGCTCTAATAGGCTTCAAAATAGGATGGGATCGGGGCGCAGAGCACTGCGTCTGGAGCCCACCCAGTTGTGTTGCAACAGCGAATGAATATCAACACTGATCCTCTTCCCAGACAATCGGGAAGCGGGTCTGATACCCGTCACCTGATTGGTTGAAAGGACAGGCGATCCTATTGGATGCCTAGGAGAAGAGGAGGAGACGCATAGCGGAAGCGAAGAGGAGAAGACACAGGAGCCACTGCTAGATGCCTGCCGAAGCCTGATGTCCGCTGATGCCCCGATCCCCGCCAATGCCCGATCCCCACCGATGCCCGATGTGCCCGCCGCTGCCCGATCCCGCCACTGCCCGATGTACCGCCGCCTAGATGGGGTAAGTGCTGGTGGACCGGCAGACAGCGATGGGGGGCTGGGGTTTGAGGTGCCGTGGGGGGTTTTTTTTGCTTCCCCCCCCCAAACCAGAAAACACCACCTGCGACTGGCGGCTATGTCAAATTTAATGCGACATGCCGTCTTGACTGGCAGCACTGCCTGTCAAACTCGGCCATTCAGCCTCATTCACATGGGCACACCGATAAGTACACCTGCGTGAAGGGCCATTTTCACTTGCATGAGATGCACAGATGTTTGTGCAGCCCTATACAGGCAACCTTTTGCAATCGATGGCAGGCGGCTGCACGGACCTGTGCATCCCGGAATGTACATCTGTTCAGGTCCCATGCACTGATCAGAATCCAGCCTGAACTCCTGTGCATCTTGCAAGGGTGAAGACAGCCCTTTGCATGGGTGTACACATCATCAGGGATGAGCCGAACACCCCCCTGTTCGGTTCGCACCAGAACCTGCGAACAGACAGAATGTTCGTGTGAACTTTAGAACCCTATTAAATACAATGTACTCGAACGTTCAAAATCTAAAGTGCTAATTATAAAGGCTTATATGCAAGTTATTGTCCTAAAAAGTGTTTGGGGACCCGGGTCCTGCCCCAGGGGACATGTATCAATGCAAAAAGAAGTTTTAAAAACTGCTGTTTTTTCAGGAGCAGTGATTTTAATAATGCTTAAAATGAAAATCGGACCCCCAGATCCCGCCCCACCCCCCTATGTGAATTGGTAAGGGGTACATTGTACCCCTACCATTTCACAAAGAAAGTGTCAAAAAAAACAAAAAAAACACACCAACACCTTGGAAAAGTCGTTTATTAAAAAAATTTTTTTTTTTAAAAATAAATACATTTTAAAAAAAACATTCCAGCGGTGAAATCCAGTGTCCCGCAGCAAGCCGATGTCCAGCGCTGTCCGTCATTGGCTGAGCCTGAGCGGACCTGATGGGGAACTTCCTCCGCAGTCTATTACATGTATAGACCCGCCCCTTCTAAAGTTCCCCATCAGGCTGAGGACCTGATGCGGAACATGAGAAGGGCCGGGTCTATACATGTATTACAAAATGAGAGAAGTTCCCCATCAGGTCCGCCCCCTCTGTATTTCAGACCCCGCCTACGTCATTGGCCTGAGCGATTTCCTTCAAAAATGACATTTTATGCAGGAACAGTTCTAAGCACCACTTTACATGCATATCATACACACCCCCCAGGTACGAAATTTAAAGGAATATTTCACTTTTATTGTTTCACTTTAAGCATTATTAAAATCACTGCTCCCGAAAAAACGGCCATTTTTAAAACTTTTTTTTGCATTGATACATGTCCCCTGGGGCAGGACCCGGGTCCCCAAACACTTTTTAGGACAATAACTTGCATATAAGCCTTTAAAATTAGCACTTTAGATTTCTCCCATAGACTTTTCGAATTTGCCGCAAACTCCCCAATTTGTTCGCTGTTCGGCGAATGGGCGAACAGGCAATGTTCGAGTCGAACATGAGTTCGACTCAAACTCGAAGCTCATCCCTACACATCATACACCTGTGTTAATGAGGCCTTCATGTCAATAGAGGTGCACCGCAACCAGGGGAGAGCTGGGCCAGGGGGCAGGGTGGCAATTGCCTCCCAGGCCGCCCTAACTTATGTTCAAAATGTCCGGCAGCCACTGCCCCCTACCATTTTCTTTTTTATTCTGGTCTAGGAAGTCGGGCCGGGGGCATGGCCATGGCGGCCGACCACTAGCTGTTGCATTCCGGGAGTTGTAGTCCGCGCTCAAGCTTTCGGTGGGTGGAAAACACAGCAGCGCAGAGGAAACTACTACTCCCTGAGACGGGATTCTTGGAAGCAGACAGAGGCAGGGCGTGCCAGGGTTTCGGAACGCAGGGCTGCAGGGCTGGGCGCTGGCTGCAACTTGACCCCAGGAGCGTTACCCCCCCAGGAGACCGTGGCGTGCAAGGACCTGCTGAGCTGAGATCGCTGAGGTGAGAGACCCTGACACCCCTAGCTGATCCCCCCATCTCCCCCACCATACACCCCATGTAACCTGCCCCAGTGATCAGGCTTCATTGATGGGCACTGGAGTTGGCTGCATTGAAAAACCAGGTGGGCCATGGATGGTGAGCTGATTCGGCAGTTCAGTGGGCCACTTGACTGGACTTGCCCCCCAGGCCTAAGGCTACCAGCCCTCCCCTGACCGCAACCAAGAACCATATGCTTGGCTCATGGTTGCAGTGTATTAGCCACATTATTATTAGGCTGAGTTCCCAGCACAGCTAGAGAACTGATGGTGTGTTATCCTGCTTAGTGTGGTCAGTTTTTAATAGGAAAGCATGGGGAATGGCAGGAACACCAGGGATTTCACATAAAGGAAGCAATACAAAGAGAACAGAATACTTTACCATACAAGTACATGGTACAGCAGGCACATATCAGATATATGAAATGTTGGGTTAACAAACGCTTTAAATACCATTGGGCAGAAAAAAGGCATTCAGAAAGGGGCAGAATAACCTTCTGAACTCCTGACAGCGGCTGCTTAGCCGCACTCTGAAAAGCCGTTTAGCGCTGGCTAGAGTGTTATATTTTTCTATATTGACAATTGTGTTCAGCCTTCTATGGTAGTCTAACAAATGGATGAAATCACCCCCTTTTATTGTAATGACGGTGATGAGGAAGTTGTGCATTAATCTTTCTATTCTACTGATTACATTTGTGGTTACAGCAAACCTGTGCATTTCCCAAGCTGGTTCTCTTTTAGGCTGGGTTCACGCTTAGGCCTGGTTCACACCTATGCATTTTTTTTCAGTTTTGGAGAAACACACTACAGTCCATTTAACATGGTTTCCTATGGATGTAGTTCACATCTGTGCCAGGGACTTTTTCTGGTTTTTGGTTCCATAGACTTCAGTGGATCAAAAACTTGTATTGAAAAAAGCAAAATGCACCTGGAATATACAAACTGCAACCTACATAGGTGTGAACCTGGCCTTTGTGTGGACGTGGCTCACAGCAGGGGTCTGATGTGTCCCTGTTCTCCGTTTCAGGGATGAATCAGGCCCAATTTGAAACCTGAAACGGAGGCAAGGACGCACAGAACCCCTGTGCAATCCGCTCCACTTCTGCCCCGGAGATGTGTGAACCGACTCTTTGAAGAGCGGGGCACACTCTCCTGGAATGCAAATTGGATGCAGGGAAGACCACATCCAATTCGCACTAGTGTGAACCCAGCTTAATACCCCCTGCCCAGAACCTTTCCTTGTCAAAAGCTTTGTGCAAGTTACAAGCCTTTAAAGGGCTGAGAACTCTCTCCCTGTCCCTATTTGACAGTCCTGATCCAATCCCCAAGCTCATGCTCATGCTCTTCAATACCCAGCAGTACAGGGGATGTTTTTTTGATGGGAGAGGGAAAAAAAAGGTGAGTATATGCTGCTGGTGTGGAAGGGAGTGGGATCAAAACTAGGGTTGCACCGAACCGATGCTGATTATTTTCACAAGTACTCGTGCTTGAAAAAATGCTCCAATACCTAAAACCGATACCTTTGCGGTGCAATTTGTCTGGCTTCAAACAGGAGTGGTGCGGGAAACTGCATGTGATTCAGACAGGAATCGCACCGCATTCCTGTTCAAATCGCATTCGGCTCAAATTGCGCCGCAAAAGTATCAGCTCTCGGTATCGGCGAGTACTTGACCGAAAGTATCGGTACTCGCGCTTGACAGTGAAAAAACAGTATCGGTGCAACCCTAATTAAGACTATGATTTGGTTTTATTTGAACAGCACCTAATATAAGGTCTGCTCTATGCTTTACAATCTCAATGTTCGAAGAAAAAAAAAAGACACTGTATTATGTAATAACCAATTTTTGCAAGAATGGATATGCAAATTATTATCCACCAGTCATCCCTCTGGCAGCTGCTACTTCAAGAGCTTCTAGGAACATTTTATGATCATTTACATGTTCCTTGGCCCATGGGAATAAGGAGCCTGTTATGTCATTGGTGACAATGGCACAACATATGCATATTAGTCATTTCAAATATGTTGCTGGAAGTATGTGATGTATATGTGTGTGTACTCTGTAGGGGAGATTTACTAAAACTGGAGCTCTCGGAATCTGATGCAGTTGTGTATGGTAGCCAATCAAATTCTAACTTCAGCTTGTTCAATTAATCTTTGACAATAAAACCTGGAAGCTGTTTGGTTCCTATGCAGAGCTGCCCCAGATTTTGCACACTCCACTTTTAGTAAATCTCCCTCTGTATTAGAGAGTATGCTACCCCAACATTTCATATTCTTGATATAGGTCTGTAGTACCATGTACTTGTGTTAAAAATTGTTGTTTTCTCTTTACATTGCTTTGTGTGAAATACCTAGTGTTCCCACCAGTCCCTCTGCTTTCATGTTTAAAACTGACCACACTAGGCATGAGAGTACATTCATCTCAGCATGGTCGGCTGCGCTGGGGAACAACCTGCCTGTCATTCAATGATCAGACTTTTGCTGACACACCCCGCCCAGCCATGACATGCACAGCCATTCACCGGGGAGATCAGTTGTACTGCTGTTTCTCCACCCCCACCTATCTGAGCTCTTTATGCAGCATTTAGTTGTGCATTAGGCCTCTTTCACACTAATGCCGTGTACACACGATCGAGTTTCACGGCGGTGAAAACACCGCCGTGAAACCCGACGGGAAAAACGAGGACCGGCTTGGTCCCCTACACACGGGCGTTTTTCACGACATGTTTTCTCTTGGTCGAGAAAACCAGCCATGTGTGGGCTCCCTAGCAGTGTTTCCCTTTTGGGAAAACTGCCGCGGAAAAAAATGCCGCGATTCGCGATGAGAAAAATTAGAGCATGTTCTAATTTTTCTCGTCGTGATTCTTGTCGTTTTTCTCGTCTGGAAAAATGCTGGAAAGCCTACACACGGTCGTTTTTCTCGTCCAAGAGAAAAAATGTAATTTTTCCCGACGAGAAAAGTGATCGTGTGTACGCGGCATGAGGCGCTTGAAAAACTGCCAGTAAAACACTGAGCGCTTTTCAGGCACTTTTGAAGCGCTTTCAATTAATTTCAATGGAGAGGGGCGTTTTTTCAGCGCACTGCCCCAGTGTGAAAGCATTCATTGATTTTATTGGAAATACGTTTTCGTAAGCTTTTCAGGTGCTTTTTTTTAGCGTGACAGCGCCTGAAAAGCGCCTCAGTGTGAAAGTGGTCTTATGGTTTTACTTATTTTATCATCATCCCATGAAACTGAATGTAAATACATTCTGTGCAAATGAAGCAAAATTGAAGGTTCAAAGACTATATTCTTTGCAGATCAAATGTTTTATTGGGGAAAATACCACAATATATCCACTTTTTAGAGCTAGGAAGCATACTTATTTCCTGTGATACTCAACTCAATGGCCATAATGCAATATTTTTACACACTTCATCTGATAAGAATATAGCTCATGAACTTTTGATTTTGCCTCATTCAGAGAACAAACATACTTGCAGTTTTAATGGCCCCATTTATAAAGCAGCTGTATAGGCGTTTGTTCATGTCATAACAGCTTATCTCCCCATACAAGTCAATGGGAATGCAAAAGCAAATGAAGCAGGTAATGCAGCTTAGAAGGTAGTTAGCTGCAGTTCAAATGCTTCCGTCAATAAACTGTAAATGATCTCAGAGGTCTATCAAACTGATCTTAAATACAGGCTGAATGCACTTGAAAACAAGCTGAATGTGCCATTACTCCAAGCCCTATCCATCCACTGGGTGTATGTGTTTGGGTTAGGTAAATTATAGTTTAAAGTGATATTAACCACTTCAGCCCCTGAAGGATTTCCCCCCTTAACCACTTAAGCCCCGGACCATTTGGTAGCTAGAGGACCAGAGGTGAATTCAGAATTTTGCACTGCGCTGCTTTAACTGTAAATTGTGCGGACATGCAATGTTGTACCCAAACGAAATTTGCGTCCTTTTCTTCTCACAAATAGAGCTTTCTTTTAATGGTATTTGATTGCCTCTGCGATTTTTATTTTTTGCGATATAAACGGAAAAAGACCGAAAATTTTGAAAAAAAATGATATTTTCTACTTTTTGTTATAAGAAAAATCGAATAAACTCAATTGTAGTCATACATTTAGGCCAAAATGTATCCAGCCACATGTTTTTAGTAAAAAAAATGTCAATAAGCGTATATTTATTGGTTTGCGCAAAAGTTATAGAGTTTACAAACTAGGGTACATTTTCTGAAATTTACACAGCTTTAAATTTATGACTGCCTATCTCATTTCTTGAGGTGCTAAAATGACAGGGCAGTACAAAACCCCCCCAAATGACCCCATTTTGGAAAGTAGACACCCCAAGGAAATTGCTGAGAGGCATGTTGAGCCCATTGAATTTTTTTATTTTTTTGTCCCAAGTGATTGAATAATGACTAAAAAAAAAAAAAAAAATTACAAAAAGTTGTCACTAAATGATATATTGCTCACACATGCCATGGTTATATGTGGAATTTCACCCCAAAATACATTTTGCTGCTTCTCCTGAGTACGGGGATACCACATGTGTGGGACTTTTTGGGAGCCTAGCCGCGTACGGGCCCCCGAAAACCAAGCACCGCCTTCAGGATTTCTAAGGGCGCAAATTTTTGATTTCACTCCTCACTACCTATCACAGTTTCGAAGGCCATAAAATGCCAAAATAGCACAAACCCCCCCCAAATGACCCCATTTTAGAAAGTAGACACCTCAAGGAAATTGCTGAGAGGCCTGTTGAGCCCATTGAATATAATTTTTTTTGTCCCAAGTGATTGAATAATGACAAAAAAAAAAAAATTACAAAAAGTTGTCACTAAATGATATATTGCTCACACATGCCATGGTTATATGTGGAATTGCACCCCAAAATACATTTTTCTGCTTCTCCTGAGTACGGGGATACCACATGTGTGGGACTTTTTAGGAGCCTAGCCGCGTACGGGACCCCAAAAACCAAGCACCGCCTTCAGGATTTCTAGGCACAAATTTTTGATTTCACTCCTCACTACCTATCACAGTTTCGAAGGCCATAAAATGCCAAAATCGCACAAAACCCCCCAAATGACCCCATTTTGGAATATAGACACCCCAAGCTATTTGCTGAGAGGAATGGCGAGTATTTTACAGCTCTCATTTGTTTTTGAAAATGAAGAAAGTAAATATATATATATATATATTTTTTTTTCAATTTTCAAAACTTTGTGACAAAAAGCGAGATCTGCAAAATACTCACAATACCTCTCAGCAAATAGCTTGGGGTGTCTACTTTCCAAAATGGGGTCATTTGGGGGGGGGGGGTTTGTGCTATCTGGGCATTCCATGGCCTCCGAAACTGTGATAGGCAGTGAGAAGTGAAATCAAAAATTTACACCCTTAGAAAGCCTGAAGGCGGCGATTGGTTTTTGGGGTCCTGTACATGGCTAGGCTCCCAAAAAGTCTCACACATGTGGTATCCCCGTACTCAGGAGAAGCAACAGAATGTATTTTGGGGTGTAATTCCACATATGCCCATGGCATGTTTGAGCAATATATCATTTAGTGACAACTTTGTGCAAAAAAAAAAAAAAAAAAAATTCGTGTTTCCGCAACTTGTGTCAACATATAAAATATTCCATGGACTCGACATGCCTCTCAGTATATAGCTTGGGGTGTCTACTTTCCAAAATGGGGTCATTTGGGGGGGTTTTGAACTGTTCTAGCATTTTATACACAACATTAGGAAGCTTACATCCACTCTTCTAACCACTTGAAGACAAAGCCCTTTTTGACACTTTTTGTTTACATGAAAACATTTTTTTTTTTGCAAGAAAATTATGTTGAACCCCCAAACATTATATATATTTTTAAAGCAAAGGCCCTACAGATTAAAATGGTGGGTGTTGCATTTTTTTTTCTACACAGTATTTGCGCAGCGATTTTTCAAACGCATTTTTTGGGTTAAAAATTACACTTTTTTTAATTTTAATGCACTAAAACACACTATATTGCCCAAATGTTTGATGACATAAAAAAGATGATCTTAGGCCAAGTACATAGATACCAAACACGACATGCTTTAAAATTTCGCACAAACGCGCATTGGAGACAAACTACATACATTTTTAAAAGCCTTTACAGGTTACCCCAGTAGATTTACAGAGGAGGTCTACTGCTAAAATGATTGCCCTCGATCTGACCTTCGCGGTGATACCTCACATGCATGGTGCAATTGCTGTTTACATATGACGCCAGACCGACGCTTGCGTTCGCCATTGGGCAAAAGCAGGGCAGGACAGGGGTGCTTTTTTTTTTTCTTTTTTTTTTTATTATTAATTTTGCTTTTTTTTTTTATTTTTAAATTGTTCCTTCCAAGTATTTTTTTTTTTATCATTTTTATTGTTATCTCAGGGAATGTAAATATCCCCTATGATAGCAATAGGTAGTGACAGGTACTCTTTTTTTGAAAAAACTGGGGTCTTCTAGACCCTAGATTTTTCCTCTGCCCTCAAAGCATCTGACCACACCAAGATCGGTGTGATAAAATGCTTTCCCAATTTCCCAATGGCGCTTTTTATATCCGGGGGGGGCATTCCCTCCCACTGCTTGTAAAAGCAGTCCAGAGGCTAATTAGCTGCTAGGATTGCTTTTACATGAAAGCCGGCCGCAGGCTGAAAAGAATGATACCAAGATGATACCTAAACCCGCAGGCATCATTCTGGTATAAACATTCAAAGTCCAGCAACATACCAGTACGTTGCTGGTCCTTGTTGGACATGTATTGTAATCTTTTTATTTCATGCAGCCAGTTGGCTGAACGAAAAAAGAGATTGATCGGTGGGTATGCCCACCATTAGAATACCGCCCTTCATCCACCCACTTCCAATGATGGGCATACACGCACCATTTATATATGCCGAAGCATGGGGGCATCCTCCCGCAAAAAAGTTATGCCGCACACACATGGTCGGACTTTTCCACGGGCAAGCCTCCGTCGGAATTTCGACTGTATGTACGCGGCATTAGGAGCAAAATCGCTCCTCCGCCCCTGCTGCCCCAATGCTTCGGCATATTTGCTTTTTTTTTTAACTGTGGTGGTGAAATCACCTCCTACAGCACTGGAGTCGCAGGGATCAGGCCTGTCTCTGCGAACGCTGAAGTTATGTGTGTTTTTGTTTTGTAAGTGACAGTGATCGATCGATACTGCACTTGGGTGGCCTGGGCTGGACGGAGGGGCAAAACGCAGGTGCCAGCAGGTATCTGGGCTGATCCCGCTAACACTGCGTTTTTGGGAACCCTAAACTGCTGGGGACGCTAGTATAGATCTGATCAGATCAGATATTGATCTGTTCAGATACTATACCACTAAGGGGGGTGTATGCTTCACGCGTGGGTGTTAGGGTTACTGGCACTAACCTGACGCTGCCTGGGGTGTGACTCAGACCCTCTCTGACGCTAAAACCTAATTGATATCACCCGCCGGGCGATCAGGGGGTTAAACCTTTATTGGGTTATATACACGGCGGGTGCCCTGACACTATAAAAAGCAAACTAACTAACCAGCGTCACCTGTAACACTTATATGGTGATCACTGGTGAAAGGGTTAACTAGGGGCAATCAGAGGGTTAAAACCTTTATTAGATAATATATGGGGGTACCTGACGCTATAAAAACCTGCGGCGAACCTAAAAAAAATTACCAGCTACCGATCTGCATCACCGACACTAAGACAGCGTTTAGAAAAACGATTGCTTAGCGACAGTGGTGATGGGGGTGAAAGGGTTACCTGGGGGGCGATCAAGGGGGTTAAACCTTTATTAGATAATATATTGGGGTACCTGACACTATAAAAACATGCAGCGAACCTAAAAAAAATACTGGCTACGATCTGCATCACCGACACTAAGACAGCGTTTAGAAAAACCAATTGCTTAGCGACAGTGGTGATAGGGGGTGAAAGGGTTACCTGGGGGCGATCAAGGGGGTTAAACCTTTATTAGATAATATATTGGGGTACCTGACGCTATAAAAACCTGCGGCGAACCTAAAAAAAATTACCGGCTACCGATCTGCATCACAGACACTAAGACAGCGTTTAGAAAAACGATCGCTTAGTGATAGTGGTGATAGGGGGTGAAAGGGTTACCTGGGGGGCGATCAAGGGGGTTAAACCTTTATTAGATAATATATTGGGGTACCTGACGCTATAAAAACCTGCGGCGAACCTAAAAAAAATTACTGGCTGCCGATCGGCATCACTGACGCTAAGACAGCGATCAGAAAAATGATCGCTAAGCGACAGTGGTGATAGGGGGTGAAAGGGTTATCTGGGGGGTGATCAGGGGGTTAAACCTTTATTGGGGGGGTTAGGGGGCTACACTGGACCTAAGACTAAACTTTGGTGACACTTTTACAGTCACAAATGTCTCTGATTGGAGTGATCACTAAATAAATGGTCACTGCAATCAGTGACACTGTGACTGGGGGCTGGGGGGTGATCTGGGGGGTGATCTGGGGTGTCTGGGGGGGGGGCGATTTATGTCCCTATGTGTCCTGGTGTCAGTGTAGTGTTGTGTGCACTGACCTGATGTCTTCTCTTGTACGGCGCTCGGTATATGTGAGCGCCGCACCAGAGATGACATCACTTCCTCCTGCTCCCTCTGTCTGACACAGACAGAGGGGGCATTTCCATTCGCCGGGAGCGATCGCGAGGGGGTGGCCAGAAACGAATGGCTGCCCCCTCATCCCGGAACGCTCCCGGACACTTAGCCACCGCTCACTGTACAGAAGGGGGGTCCGATTGGACCCCCCAACTATACAAAGGCAATCACGTACACTCTACGTGATTGTGCCTGTCGGTGCCATTCTGCCGACGTATATATACAGTGAGCGGTCGTTAAGTGGTTAATGACCAGGCCATTTTTTGCGATATGGCACTGCATTGCTTTAACTGACAATTGCGCGGTCGTGCGATGCTGTACCCAAACAAAATTGATGTCCTTTTTTTTCACACAAATTCTTTTGGTGGTATTTGATCACCTCTGCCGTTCTTATTTTTTGCGCTATAAGCAAACAAAGAACGAAAATTTAGAAAAAAAAAATTATTTTTTTTACCTTTTGCTATAATACATATCCCCAAAAAATTTTGAAAAAAAAACACATTCATTCATCAGTTTAGGCTGATATATATTCTTCTACACATTTTTGGTAAAAAAAAAAAAAAAAACGCAATAGGCGTATATTGATTGGTTTGAGCAAACGTTATTGCATCTACAAACTATGGGATAGATTTAGGGACTTTTATTTATTTTTTATAGTTTTTACTAGTAATGGCGGCGATCTGCGATTTTTAGCGCGACTGTGACATTGCGGTGAACAAATCTGACCCCAAATGATACTTTTTGGGAACAGAAAATCTCTGACATGTTCCCTGTCAGAGCGGGAATCCACCTTGTTTACACTAGCAGATCCCCATTCTGCTTCTGTACTAGACGTTTGCAGGTCGCCGCTGAACATCGAGTCCTGTAGCGGGCAGCCTGCACGCCTGCAGCGTGCAGCATGAGCAAGAGCGCACCACCGCCGGCGTGCGCCCGCTCACAACTGCACCTGCACGAGCCACCATACAGGTATGGCGATTTGCGAAACGCTGCCAACCGAGTGGTTAAAGTGATAATAAACCCTTAGGTTTTTAGGCACCTTAAGCAGCTGATTTAATCACTTACTGAGCATGCAGATTCTTTATCTTTTAATCCTTACCTATTGTATGTTCTAGTTAAAAGAGAAGTATGGGTTTACTTTTTTTTGCTTACATCTATTCTATGTGAGCTGCTGATATCTATAAACCCTTCCAGCCCTCTCAGAAGTGCTCCCATTCTGTTAAAATCGAAATAAATACCTGTGGGAGGTTCTACAGTCTTTCATACAGCATCATCCTGACAATGAAGTCTGGATCCACCCCCTTTCCTGTCATTTTGCTTGATTGATGTTGGCTCTCCTCCCTCTTCTCGTTCCTGAGACTTTACAGAGCATAGCTGCTCCCTCCTCTCTCCTCCCCCTCCCTACTCCTCTTCAGTGTAATGTGAGTGTAATGTGAGTGTAATGTGAGAGAAGTCACTGATAGTGCTGTGTAGGGATGGGCCCGGTGCTCGATTCGAACCCATGTTCGAATCGAGCATCGGGCGTTCGCTCGCTCGTCGAGCCCAGAACTATTTGGGCCGTTCGCATCACATTCGTGTGATGCGAGCGGCCCCGCAATGCATTGCGGCCGGCGCGGCCGGCGCAGTGCATTGCTGGCTGATGATTGGCCAAGCATGCACTGTGACCCCGCATGCTTGGCCAATCACAGCGCCCGAAACTCGGAGAGCAATAATTGGCTACAGGCAGGACGGCTGTAGCCAATTACAGCTCAGGGGCTTTAGTACACGCCCCACCATTTAAAAGGCCGCCACGCCATCGGCCCCGGTCACATGAGTTCCGGCTTTAGGAGAGATTAGTCTGCTGATTCTGTCTTTGCTTGATACTGAAAGATTTGCTCTTCTTTGCTAAACCATTGGCTATTTCTTTGCTAAACCATTGCTACCTAAGTCATTGATCGTTCATTGCTGCTGATTGCACAGTTAGTGTGTTATTAGCTGCTGCTGGGGATTAGTCTGGTGCGTGCTTACTGTTAGTACAGTATTGCAGTAGTACCAACCGCAGTGCTGTTAGCACAGCATTGCACCCCAACAGCACCCATAGGACTTCTAGTGTGTTAGTGGCAGCAAACAGAGCTCCTATATTTTCTTCTCAGCAGCACCCATAGGACTTCTAGTGTGTTAGTGGCATCACACAGAGCTCCTATATTTTCTTCTCAGCAGCACCCATAGGACTTCTAGTGTGTTAGTGGCAGCAAACAGAGCTCCTATATTTTCTTCTCAGCAGCACCCATAGGACTTCTAGTGTGTTAGTGGCAGCAAACAGAGCTCCTATATTTTCTTCTCAGCAGCACCCATAGGACTTCTAGTGTGTTAGTGGCATCACACAGAGCTCCTATATTTTCTTCTCAGCAGCACCCATAGGACTTCTAGTGTGTTAGTGGCAGCAAACAGAGCTCCTATATTTTCTTCTCAGCAGCACCCATAGGACTTCTAATGTGTTAGTGGCATCACACAGAGTTCCTATATTTTCATCTCAGCAGCACCCATAGGACTTCTAGTGTGTTAGTGGCATCACACAGAGCTCCTATATTTTCTTCTCAGCAGCACCCATAGGACTTCTAGTGTGTTAGTGGCAGCAAACAGAGCTCCTATATTTTCTTCTCAGCAGCACCCATAGGACTTCTAGTGTGTTAGTGGCAGCAAACAGAGCTCCTATATTTTCTTCTCAGCAGCACCCATAGGACTTCTAGTGTGTTAGTGGCATCACACAGAGCTCCTATATTTTCTTCTCAGCAGCACCCATAGGACTTCTAGTGTGTTAGTGGCAGCAAACAGAGCTCCTATATTTTCTTCTCAGCAGCACCCATAGGACTTCTAGTGTGTTAGTGGCAGCAAACAGAGCTCCTATATTTTCTTCTCAGCAGCACCCATAGGACTTCTAGTGTGTTAGTGGCAGCAAACAGAGCTCCTATATTTTCTTCTCAGCAGCACCCATAGGACTTCTAGTGTGTTAGTGGCAGCAAACAGAGCTCCTATATTTTCTTCTCAGCAGCACCCATAGGACTTCTAGTGTGTTAGTGGCAGCAAACAGAGCTCCTATATTTTCTTCTCAGCAGCACCCATAGGACTTCTAATGTGTTAGTGGCATCACACAGAGTTCCTATATTTTCATCTCAGCAGCACCCATAGGACTTCTAGTGTGTTAGTGGCATCACACAGAGCTCCTATATTTTCTTCTCAGCAGCACCCATAGGACTTCTAGTGTGTTAGTGGCAGCAAACAGAGCTCCTATATTTTCTTCTCAGCAGCACCCATAGGACTTCTAGTGTGTTAGTGGCAGCAAACAGAGCTCCTATATTTTCTTCTCAGCAGCACCCATAGGACTTCTAGTGTGTTAGTGGCATCACACAGAGCTCCTATATTTTCTTCTCAGCAGCACCCATAGGACTTCTAGTGTGTTAGTGGCAGCAAACAGAGCTCCTATATTTTCTTCTCAGCAGCACCCATAGGACTTCTAGTGTGTTAGTGGCAGCAAACAGAGCTCCTATATTTTCTTCTCAGCAGCACCCATAGGACTTCTAGTGTGTTAGTGGCAGCAAACAGAGCTCCTATATTTTCTTCTCAGCAGCACCCATAGGACTTCTAGTGTGTTAGTGGCAGCAAACAGAGCTCCTATATTTTCTTCTCAGCAGCACCCATAGGACTTCTAGTGTGTTAGTGGCAGCAAACAGAGCTCCTATATTTTCTTCTCAGCAGCACCCATAGGACTTCTAGTGTGTTAGTGGCATCACACAGAGCTCCTATATTTTCTTCTCAGCAGCACCCATAGGACTTCTAGTGTGTTAGTGGCAGCAAACAGAGCTCCTATATTTTCTTCTCAGCAGCACCCATAGGACTTCTAGTGTGTTAGTGGCAGCAAACAGAGCTCCTATATTTTCTTCTCAGCAGCACCCATAGGACTTCTAGTGTGTTAGTGGCAGCAAACAGAGCTCCTATATTTTCTTCTCAGCAGCACCCATAGGACTTCTAGTGTGTTAGTGGCAGCAAACAGAGCTCCTATATTTTCTTCTCAGCAGCACCCATAGGACTTCTAGTGTGTTAGTGGCAGCAAACAGAGCTCCTATATTTTCTTGTCAGCAGCACACATAGTACCTATAGTGTGTTAGTGTCAGCACCCATAGGACCTACAGTGTGTTGTGAGCACACATAGGAGTTCTATTTTTTATACTATATACACTACCGACTACAATGGCTGGAAGACCGCCAAGGAGAGGCAGAGCGTGCCGAGGCAAGAACACAGGGCAGGCAGGCTCTGTTTCTAGAGACAACAGTGCTGGCCGTGGACGTGGTCGTGCATCGTCATCAGCACGTGGCCATGGGACACACTTGTCTTTGTTTTCGGCAGCTGGACATGTGGAGCCGCATCATGCCGAAGGCTTGGTAGAATGGATGACCAAGCCCTCCTCATCCTCCTCATCCTCTCTCACCCAGGCTCAGGGTACTGGCAGAGCAGCTGCCAACGCGTACTCAATGGCATCATCAGCCACCCCTTCCCTAGACCCACCATGTCCTCCTGAGGAGTCCCCCGAACTGTTTGAGCACAGTGTTGGGTACATGCTCCAGGAGGATGCCCAACGATTCGAAGGCTCGGATGATGATACCCAGCTTGAGGAAGTCAGTAGTGTGCGCGCAGAGAGAGGGGATGCTGAAGGACAGCAATCTGGCAGTAGTGTTCCACCAGCTGCAGCTTACTGCCAGGTTTGCTCTAGTGGTGAAGAGGGAGGGGATGATGAGGTCACTGACTCCACGTGGGTGCCTGAAGGGAGAGAGGAGGAGGAGGAGGAGGATGCAGCGTCACATGTCCAACGAGGCAGGATGCCCCCTGGAGGCCAGCTAGAGGCCAGCACAGCAACTGTACCACACCGCAGAGCTCCGCCTGTGCAGGGCGCTGCCTCTGCACGTTATCACAAAAGTTCTTTGGTGTGGGCCTTTTTTGAGACGAGTGCATCAGATCGCACCACTGCTATTTGCAATATTTGTCTCAAGCGTATCTCGCGTGGCCAAAACATCAGCCGCTTGGGCACCACAAGCATGAGCAGACATATGTCGACCTGCCATGCAGCTCGTTGGCAAGCACACATAAAAGACCCACACCAAAGAACAAAGCGGACCTCTCCTTGCTCCTCATCAGCTGGGATCTCCATCCCCACTATATCTTCAGTCCTCTCTGAAAGCTGCTCTGAGAGGACTGAAGGTGTAGAATTAGGTGTGTCACAACCAAGTACTTGCAGTACACCGACGTCCGATTGTAGCAGGCAAATTTCCCTGCCCCAGCTGCTGGACCGTCGAAAGAAGTATACTCCCAGCCATCCACATGCCCAGCGGTTGAATGCTAGCTTGGCTAAATTGCTAGCACTTCAACTGCTGCCTTTTCAGTTGATAGACTCGGCCCCCTTCCGTGAGTTTGTTCAATGTGCGGTTCCTCAGTGGCAGGTTCCCAAACGCCACTTTTTCTCACGGAAGGCGATTCCGTCTCTCTACTGGCATGTGGAAGGCAATGTCCATGCCTCGCTGGACAGGGCGGTCAGCGGTAAGGTGCATATTACCGCTGACTCATGGTCCAGCAGGCATGGACAGGGACGTTATCTTTCTTTCACGGCCCATTGGGTCACTCTATTGGTAGCTGGGAGGGATGCAGGACAAGGTGCAGTAGTGTTGGAGGTTGTTCCGCCACCACGCCTCCAAAATGCTACTACTGGTTGTGACACACCTCTCTCCTCCACCCCCTCCTCTTCTTCTTCCTCCATGTCCTCTTCGAGTGCTCTGTCCTCGGAACCAGCGGTGCTCCGTAGGCGTACAAGGGGCTACGCGAGTACGCAGGCAAAAAGATGCCATGCCGTGCTTGCGCTGGTGTGTTTGGGGGACAGGAGCCACACTGGGCCAGAGGTTCTGGCAGCTCTGCAGGGGCAGGCCGAGAGGTGGTTGACGCCACGCCAGCTTAAGCCAGGAATGGTCGTTTCTGATAATGGCACCAACCTCCTCTCCGCCCTGCGACAGGGGCAGCTCACCCATGTGCCCTGTATGGCTCACGTCCTCAACCTGGTGGTGCAGCGGTTCTTGGGCAGGTTCCCAGGCTTACAGGATGTCCTGAGGCAGGCCAGGAAAGTCTGTGTGCATTTCCGCCGATCTTATAATGCCAGTGCTCGGCTGACTGAGCTGCAAAAGGAGCTGAACCTGCCCAAGAACCGCCTAATATGTGACATGCCCACCAGGTGGAACTCAACGTTGGCCATGCTGCAGCGACTGCACACGCAGCAGAGGGCCATCAATGAGTACCTTTGCGACTACGGCACCAGGACAGGGTCAGGGGAGCTTGGCTTTTTTCCCCACGCCAGTGGAGCATGATCAGGGATGCATGCACTGTCCTCTCACCATTTGAGGAGGCCACGAGGATGGTGAGCAGTGACAGTGCATGCATCAGTGACACTGTACCTCTTGTCCACCTGTTGGAGCATACGCTGCATGGGATAATGGACAGGGCACTTGAGGCAGAACAGAGGCAGGAAGAGGAGGACTTCCTTGTCTCTCAAGGCCCCCTTTATCCAGACAATGTTCCTTCTGTCCCACCCATCACACAGGAAGAGGAGGAGGAGGAGGAGGAGGAGGAGGATTGTGTGAGCATGGAGGTGGAGCCTGGCACTCAGCATCAGCAGCAGCAGTCTTTTAGGGATGATGTACAGTCCCAACAAACCAGTGGACTTGTACGTGGCTGGGAGGAGGTGGCTGGCGATCATGTCATCCTCAGTGACCCAGAAGACTCCGGACCGAATGCCTCAGCTAACCTACGCTGCATGGCCTCCCTGATCCTGCAAAGCCTGCGGAAGGATCCTCGTGTTCTTCGGATCAAGGAGAGTGACCATTACTGGCTGGCCACTCTCCTTGATCCACGGTACAAGGGTAAGGTTGCGGACCTTATCTTGCCGTCGCAGAGGGAGCAGAGGATGAGACATCTCAGGGAGGCCTTGCAGAAAGGTCTGTGCAACGCGTTCCCAGAAACTGGGAGGTTACAAACTCCTGGTCCTGGACGACAAGTTGCTGAGGCTTCGGTCAGTAGCAGAAGGAGCGGTGGGGAAGGTGGACGTCTGACCGATGCGTTCAGACAATTTTTTAGTCCGCAGCCCCAAGGTATGATCGGTTCCAGCAACCATCGCCAGCGTCTGATATACATGGTGCAGGAATACCTAGGGGCAAGGTCAGACTTGGACACCTTTCCCACCGAAAATCCTCTGGCTTACTGGGTCCTGAGGATGGATCACTGGCCAGAGCTTGCACAGTATGCAATTGAGCTACTGGCCTGTCCTGCATCCAGCGTTCTTTCCGAACGCACATTCAGTGCTGCTGGAGGATTTGTCACCGATCATAGGGTGCGCCTGTCCACCGACTCGGTTGATCGACTGACCTTCATAAAAATGAATCAGTCTTGGATCACCACCAGCTACCAGACACCTGAAGCGGATATAACGGAATAATTTATAATGTCACATCCCTTCAAGACTGCCTATGCTGATGCTGAGTGACTGTCCTGTTATGTTCACTGACTATCCTCTTCCTCCTCCTCAATGATCCATGCCACCACACCAGTGCCTAAGGCACAATTTTTCAGCCCCTGTATAACAGGGGCGTGTAATTACAATTTTTTAAAAAGATGCTTCGCAACAGGTGTGACTGCTGTGCTCAGAGTACAGTATCTGTGAGGGGTTGCAGTGTTGTGGCACCAGCACCAGTGCCTAAGGCACAATTTTTCAGCCCCTGTTGGGGCGTGTAATTACAATTTTTAGGCAATGCTTTGCAACAGGTCTCATTGCTGTGCTCAGAGTACAGTATCTGTGAGGGGTTGCAGTGTTGTGGCACCAGCACCAGTGCCTAAGGCACAATTTTTCAGCCCCTGTATAACAGGGGCGTGTAATTAATTTTTTTTAAAAAGATGCTTCGCAACAGGTGTGACTGCTGTGCTCAGAGTACAGTATCTGTGAGGGGTTGCAGTGTTGTGGCACCAGCACCAGTGCCTAAGGCACAATTTTTCAGCCCCTGTTGGGGCGTGTAATTACAATTTTTAGGCAATGCTTTGCAACAGGTCTCATTGCTGTGCTCAGAGTACAGTATCTGTGAGGGGTTGCAGTGTTGTGGCACCAGCACCAGTGCCTAAGGCACAATTTTTCAGCCCCTGTATAACAGGGGCGTGTAATTACAATTTTTAAAAAAGATGCTTCGCAACAGGTGTGACTGCTGTGCTCCAAGTACAGTATCTGTGAGGGGTTGCAGTGTTGTGGCACCAGCACCAATGCCTAAGGCACAATTTTTCAGCCCCTGTTTAACAGGGGCGTGTAATTACAAATCTTGATCTAATAGTTCACAGCAGGGCCCATTCCTGCGCCCACCAAGAGTAACTATGAGGGCCTACAGTCTTGTGGCAACACCGTCCACCACCACCACCACCACCAAAGGCCCAATTTTTCTGCCCTGTTCAACAGGTGCATGCAATTACAAATCTTGATCTAATAACTCACAGCAGGGCCCATTCCTGCACCCACCAAGAGTAACTGTGAGGGCTTACAGTCTTGTGGCAACACCGTCCACCACCACCACCACCACCACCAAAGGCCCAATTTTTCTGCCCGGTTCAACAGGTGCATGCAAGTACAAATCTTGATCTATTAACTCACAGCAGGGCCCATTCCTGTGCCCACCAGTCTTGTGGCTACACCAACATCTAATAGGGCAAATTTCTGCAGAGTATATACGGCAGGCCCCTACTTTCAAACATCCAACTTACAAACGACTCCTACTTGCAAACGGCAAGAGAAAACAGGAAGTGAGAGGAAATCTACCCCTAGGAAGGAAAATTCTATCCTGTTAGATTTAATTTGGGAAAAAGGTATCTCCTCTCTACTGATGCTTTATCACCAATCCTTGTTTCAATTAAAACCCCACTTTTCCAAAAACATTTGTCATTGGGACGGAAAGTGAGGTGACATGTTCTGAACAGATGTGCAAAGACAGCAAATGTTACAGGGGTGATAACCCCTCCCTATGTTCTCCAAAAAGCTTAAAAATTGATTTTTTTGGGATGTAGCTACACTTCATAATGTACCTGTTCAGATTCTACTTAAGAACAAACCTACAGTCCATGTCTTGTTTGCACCACCTATATACTGCTGTTCAGAGTATATAGGGTTGTAGGTATAGGGTTTTATTTTGGGTGCGGGGTCCCCCTTAGTATCCATACAAGACCCAAAGGGGCTGGGGTGGGGGGGGGGGGGTGATGGGGTAGCCATGCCATTTTTCTCAAGGATTTTCAGCCATATGGCGGCCAGGACAAGACATGACATTAAAGCCGCAAGTGGTTTTAAATGGCTTCTTTTTTTCCTTTACAAATGTCATTTTGTGCAAGGACAGTTCTAAACACGGGAAACACATGCCACTTCACAGGCATACTTTAGACACCCCCCAGGTACCATATTTAAAGGAAAATTTCACTTTTTTTTTTCACTTTATGCATCATTAAAATGACTGCTCCCGAAAAAACTTTAGTTTTTAAAATTTCTTTTTGCATTGATATATGTCCCCTGGGGCAGGACCCGGGTCCCCAAACCTGTTTTATAACATTAACATGCATATTGGCCGTTGTAATTAGCAATTTTGATTTCGAACGTTCGCGTCCATTATAACGAATAGGGTTCGAAAATTCGCGCGAACTTTCGGTCCGTTCGAAGGTTCTGGTGCGAACCGAACCCGGGGGTGTTCGGCTCATCCCTAGTGCTGTGTATGAGAATCTACACTATATATTTATATCTATCAGCACAGCCACGTCTCTTAAGGGAGGGGGGACAGAAGCATGGGGTGTGTTGGTGAAGATGTACACACCCCCTGAGAACTTTTCAAACTGAAAATGGACCGTTTTTGCCAGCTGAAGGAAAGTTCATGTACGCATGCTGTAAATACTAAAAGAGGTAGGAAAAAAAGATTAGCTGATATGTGACTAATGTGATATGTACTAGTTATTTAACCCATCTCATGATTCTCCTTTAAAGCTGATGCCATGACTGTTGCCCCAGGTTTCCTGTTTCAGGGTGCTTCCTTTCTCCTGCAGCATCCTATGGAGTCACCCTTGCATGCAAGGACTAGAATTGTCAATAGAAAAACACATCCCCATAGTCTAGGATGACAAGACACTGCCATGTTCTTTACAGACTGGCTGAAGACTGCACTGTCCACTGTTAAATCTTTCCAGTGAAGACTGGAAGTTTCAGGGAGGCAGCACTGAGAAAGCTGGGGCAGCAAAGAAAGTTGGAAACTGCAAATTCTGGCATAAGAATTTTTAACAAAGAATTACGTAGAGAATGTGTAATACATTTTTCTCAATGTGTTAAAGTGGAGCTCCACCTAAAAGGGGAAGCTTTGCTTGTCTGCCTCCTCCCCAGCTGACACTTTTGGCACCTTTTTTTTTGGGGGGGGGGGAAGCAGGTACCTGTTTTTGACAAGTACCCACTCCCACTTCCCACTTCCAGGCTGAGTTCACCATGGTGATTGAAGTTTGGCCCCCTTCTCCTTCTCACGCAGCCGGCCCACTCACAGAGCACAGCACGCTTCGTGCATGCACAGTAGGGAACTGGCAGTTTCCCTTAGTAGAAATGGCGGTGGCAGAACCCGATAGACGACTGAAAAATCAGCTCCGGTGAGGACACCGCTGGATTCCTGGACAGGTAAGTGTCCTAATATTAAGGGTCAGCAGCTACAGTATTTCTGAGGTAGCCTGGAGCTCCTCTTTAAGCTAAAAACGCTAAGGGTTAATACTATTTTAGCCTATTATAAAACTACTAGTAAAGCTATTGCTATTATATTATTACTAACTCTGCACTGCAACACAGTTGTTTAAAGTCATAAAGTGGACTTGAACTCAAAAACATTTTTCTATATGTAATAGGGAATATTTAGAACTCTTAATTGTGCCTAAGCTGTACCCCTAAAACATTTATCTTTTGTCAGGAATTTCTCTTGAAAAATAGCAATGAGGTTGCCTAGGCACTTCTGTACCTTCTGCCTAATAGCTGTATATCTGCAGTCTGAGATCTAAGGCACTGATGCTCCCTACTGCTAGTCTTGGGATATGTAGCGGGGTGTTCAATTTGAGGGTAGTGTTTGAGTGGTAATTAGGCTCAGACACATTGATTGTTAGGGTTAATGGACCAGTTCTGTTCATGGGAGATAGTGTTGGTGCACAGTTCCCTGTGGCCTACGGGTGGCGCTGTCGCCATGGGCCAGAGTTGAACCACCAATCCAGGGCTGCACCTTTTGTGTCCCCTCTCGGAAGTAGTACGGCGGGCGGGGAACCTGCTGTGCCTGTCAGGAGAGGGTATTAAAGGGGCAGACATCTTCCGTCGGGGTTCGTCTTCGTTCACGCCCAGGCACCTTCAGCCTGGGTGTGTGTGGTTCGTCCGCGCCCAGGCACCTTTGGCCTGGGCGTGAGGAGGGTCGTCTCCGGGTGCTTTAGGCCCGGAGGTGGAGTTCCTGTTCCATCCCAGACACCTTCAGTCTGGGGTGAGGTACTATTTGAAGGCCCGGGGCCCAGCAACCTTCGGCTGGGGTCCGCTAGGGATTGAGGACTCCCAGGGTGCCGCCTTGCAAGGGGGCCCTTATCTGGGATGAGGAGGCCAGGGAGGTAACCCTTTCCGAAGACCCAGCACAGAGTCGTGGTGATGGTGAGGGCCTCTGGTAACTCTCCGGAGGGATGTTTTCTCCTTGACATGGGCCAAATACTTTAAGAAGGAAGTTCATTAGGTCAGTGGCAGTGACCCTACTCTCCAGGTCAGTGGCAGTGACCCTACGCTCCAAGTCAGTGGCAGTGAATTTATTCACTCGGTCTGTGGCAGAGACCAACCTCACGGTCTGTGGCAGAGATCGTGCGCCAAAGCTAAGAAACCTAAACAGTCTAAAGAGTTAAGCTACGTTTGTGCCTGGACCTCCTCCACACCTAAGCTGTCCTGTATCTTCGCTCCAACCTGTCTGCTCTTAAAGAGGCTGTTTAATATCCTGTGGGAAATAAATGTTGAGTTGGACTTTCAGCTAGTGTGGACATTCACATTCCTGGGGAAAACGAGGACTTAAGCCTTGTACACACGGTCGGACTTCCATCGGACTTTTCCGTGGATTTTTGTCCGAACGGAGTTGGCCGGGCACACCCATAGCATACACACCACAGGACTTTTCTGCAAACTTTCCCAAAACTTTTTCCAACATCACATGGTTTTTCTGCTCTTTTCTGCTCTTTACCGCCACCCTTTGGTCAACTTCTGCTATTGTTGGTTGATTGTAACATTATTTGTTTTGTCCATCGGACAAAAGTCCGATGGTTTTCTGTACACACGGTCGGACTTTGCTCCATCGGACTTTTGTTGGGCAAAAGTTTGTCCATTTGCAGACCCAACATTTGTCCGATGAAAACAACAAAAAAAAAAAAGTTTGTCCGATGGAGCATAAACACGGTCGGATTGTTGGTCCAACTTGCTCAAAATGAAATTTGTTGGCCAAAAGTCCGACCGTGTGTACGGGGCTTAAGGTAGAGGTGAGATCATTCTTGGGAGGACTTTGACTCTGGCCGCAGACAAGGCCCAAAACTAACACCGCTCAACCTCTTTACTCAGGAGGGTACGGGCTTGTGGTGCAGTGTGCCTCTCTCTGCCTGCGAGGAGCCTAATTTAATGCAGGTTGGGGAGAGGTGGGTGCGCTACAGATATATTGGGTGAGATTTGATGAAGTCACTACCGTGCTGTTTACTCTTCTCCTTGCTGTAGTCTCTGATATAATGAACCAAAGCTCTGCCTCTCCACAGTGACACAATGCAGGGCAAGTTGAGAAAAGTGGAAAAATAATGTTGGGCCTATAAGTTTGTCTTATTGGTATTTGTAACGGCACCCCAAGTATGAAAGGGGTCAACGCCGTTTAGGATATTCTCTCTGGACACACATCCACTGCCGATCCTCCACAGCCAGGCGACCGCTTCCCATAGGATTAATCCTTCCAAACATACGAGACAAACACTCTGTATGAAGTTTCCAACTGGACTGACAATCTTTAATGAGAGCAGGCTCTTTTTATACACCAAAATAATACAGCATTAATCTAAATGAACGTGGTCCAACTCCACCCACAACATCACACAATGGTTACATAACGAGCTCCCAATACACATATTCTGACATCTCTTAGCTAATCCCTTTACATCTTAAATGACTATGCATGACCTTTATATTCACCAGACTGTCTGTCTGCTTTACAATACACACAAGTACAGAGTTAATTATCACTATTCACAATGAAAGGATCTGTAGCATAGTTGAGATTCATTACCATTACACAAGCAGACAGGTGACACATCAGCATCTCTTAATTAACTTGTTGAGTTCAGAATCAAACAACCATTACATTTTGTGGATTAATATTACTATCCCAATTTAAAGCAATCCAAGACATTCTTAATGTCCATTATTTCCTGGCTCACCCTGTGCCCAAAGTGACCCCTGTCACAGTATTACTATCCTAAAGTGTTGATGTTGATGAAGTAACTGATCTGATTTCTGGGCAGGTAGCCTGTACACCCCATAGGATCTCTATGCTCTCCTTTCCTTGTTGTGTAATATAACAAAATGGAAACTAAAGTGCCACACCACTGCAAAGAGGTCCAGATATAACTATATTCCAGTAAAGTCAGGGGGAGATCCAGTGCATTTTGAGGGGGTCCAAACAGGTGCCAATCTAGCTACTGACAAGGCCTGTGCTTGTAATCACATTGGAAGAAATAACATTAAAGGTCCAGTTCACTTCTATGCAGTGTTATTTTGTCAATGAAAATCATAATTTTTGTCAGCTGCATATTTTCAGTGATGAAAAATAAACAAAAATACAATTTGAATCAAGTCAATTGACGAAAACTATGACGAAAATCCTTTCCAATTTTTGGCAAGGAATGAAAATGTGAGGCAGGGACATTTCCCACCTGAACTTCTTTTTCCTTGGAGCTCTGCCTGTCTGTTAAAGCCCCAGCCCCCTGACTTTACTGGAAAGCTGTATTGGCTGGGAGACGCAGGCTCCCTCTGTCTGCCTGCTGCCTGGGAGTTCTGGAACAATGCCCTGCAAACCATGTGGTGAGTGTTTCCCCTCCCAGCAAGATAGCAGTGATTAGCACTATAAAAAAACAGCCTCTCAAGACCGTACAGTTCTCTGCCCTGTGCACTCCCCATTTACTTCCCCATCCTCAAAGTATAATGCACCCTGCACTGTGCACTCCCTTACTCCTGTTTACTTCCCCATCCCCATTTGCAGGTCACCTCCCCATCCCCAAAGTATAATGTACCCTGCATTGCATACTCCCTCACTCCCATTTACTTCCCCAACCCCACTTGCAAGTCACCTCCCCATCCCCAAAGTATAATTCACCTTGCCCTGTGCACTCCCTAACTCCCATTTACTTCCCCATTCCCACTTGCAGGTCACCTCCCCATCCTCAAAGTATAATGTACCTTGCCCTGTGCACTCCGTCACTCCCCTTTACTTCCCAATTCCCCATTTGCAGGTCACCCCCTCATCCTCAAAGTATAATGTACCTTGCCCTGTGCACTCCGTCACTCCCATTTACTTCCCCATCCCCATTTGCATGTCACCTAATCAAGAGCTGTTGATAATGCACTAAGCCTTTGTACCCTTTTGTTGGATTTTGCTTGTCCAGCTCAATTTTTGCCCATTCACATTATTTTCAGGCAAGCCTTGACAAAGGGGGAATTTTTGGACTACTTTTTCTACTATTTGGATTGTCCCCCCCCCCCCCCCCGACTTTTGTTGGAATAAAGTTGTATCTGGACCTCTGAGCAGTGGTGTGGCAGTTTTCATCTTTGTTACGTTGCAGGGAAAGGCATGATAAGTTAGTAATGGGGAAAATATCAACTACAGGGAGACCCCAGGTAATACTGGTGACTGACCCTTTGCCCTTTTCAAATCTTTTCTGGGCACAACTTCCACAGTTCACTTCCTCTTTAATGGGCAGTTGAATTAAGTATTGGTGATGTGTCTAAGTGAGTATCACCATCTCTTTATTTTTGGAAACTCAACTGTTATAAAAAAAAAATGTATGTTTGGTAACCCTGCCTTTTGGGTTTTGGGATATTGACGAGTTCAGAAATGAACATGTATAGGACAGCTGTGAAATGATGAAGCCGTCACGTGTGTACGATGCCTAAAACATGTTAAATCACCACGAAGACCAGTAGAATGATATCAATGGTAGGGGTAAAACATCTGACATTTTTGTTTGTCTGTGTGCTTACTGGGGAGACTAAAAGTTGGGTAAAATCTAAAAATTGTAGTTGTCACCCAGACAGGAAGAAAATGGACATCTTCATGTATTAAATGTAGATACCTGTTCTGGTGATACCTATCTTTCTTTGGAGAGAATTCCTGTTACTCCCTGGAACAGGATGTCAAGGGAAATCTCCTCAATGGGTTAAAGACAGCAAAAACAACCCATCTCTACTCTATCCAAAAAAAAGTTACAACCTTTACATACACCCTTACATATACCCAGTGAAGTGACTAGCCTTGGGTGATACACAGATATGAAACAAATCACCCCATGTAGGTTGTACCTGTTTATCTAAAGTCTTCTATTTTTTACATCTGTTCAAAGTCCAGAATTTATACAGCTTGTATGAGAGTTCAGAAAAAAAGGGGGAGGATAGCCAAAATTACACACTTCAGAGCTCAGTGAGCTGAGGGAAGTGACACACCCCCCTCAACACAGCTCACAGGAACAGAGATGAGACTGTCAATCAGTTGGAAATCCCTCCCCTGTCACTATTTTTATCTTGGTGTCAGAAAAACGATTCAGAAGTGATTCATGCTGATAGCGGAGAATGAAGCAGCAGATAGAAATGACACTTAGTGCTACTAATTGAGACAAGTACACACTATAGAACAGTGGTTCTCAACCTTTCTATTGCCGTGACCCCTTGATAAAATTTCCCAAGTTGTGGGGACCTCTCACAGTAAAATTATTTTCGTAGTGTGGGTTGTCAGCACCCAAGGCAAGACAAGTAATTTGCGCCCCTAATTCACGGACATTTAGCGCTCCCTGAGTCCCTTCCACTCATACAGTATTAAAAACCCTTATGGTACATTTTAGGATGTACCCCTCTTTCTCTTAGTTCTCCTTTCTTTCCCTTTTGTCTCTCTCTATGCTAATTTCGTGTTTTTTCCCCTTCTCAATCTAGCCCTCTTTCTTGTTCTTTCTCTTATTCTTTCTCTGCCTTTTTCTTTGTACTCCCTTGTTTACTCCTTGGTGGGGGGGCATAATGGGATGATTGGCAGTGCTGGCGGGAGTTGGAATAAGTGGCAGTGCTGGTGGGGGTTGGGGTGAGTGGCAGTTCTGGGGGGGAGTTCTAATCAGCCAACTTGGGTGCTCTTGATCAAGGTCATCTGCTGATCTGAAAACTGTAGTGGGGACTTTTAATGGCAACTATAATCACAGGTAGTGTTACTCACTGTGTCAGCAGTGACACCTATGCCGAAATCAGGCTATAGGGTCTCCTCCAGCCCCTCCCACTTCACATTCCTCACCAGTCAGCTGACCTCTAATGATAGTCTCTGCCCCCCAGCCATGCCGTGAACTGAATGGGCAGCTGCGAAGAACCTGAGTGGGTGTCCGCGAGCTCCAGGAACACCCCAGCTGGGCGGCCGCAAAAAGGCTGGGAGAGCGTTGCGGGCTTCAGGAACAGCCCAGGATTCGGTGACCCCTGAACAATTGACATTCGACCCCCAGGTTGAGAACCATTGCTATAGAGGGATATGCTTTTTCGTATTTCATGCTTGAGGTATGGTGTCCATAGGTCATTTTTTTTTCTTTGGAACATTTGTTTGAAACATTGGTCTATTATGCCATCAGTTGATACTGGAAAGTATGATCATGTCTGCTGTTGGTTATCAATATTTTCGGCCTTTACAGTTAGTTTATTTTCTTCTTTATAATAGAATTATGCTGTGCTCAGGTGTTTAATAATATCATTTATTTATTGTGTATTTAACACCCATTGTGAGTACTGCAGCGGAGATTGTTGATTTTAACATCACCATGGTAATGAAAATTTAAATGGCACTTGCTCATGTATTAAATTCTGACAGCAAATGGGTCAGACTAGGAAAGACAAATGCTGTACATGACAGAAGAAAAGAAAGGTTAGCAGAAAAGGCTACATCATAATAGGACGTCTTCTTGTCTATACACTGCTTTGCAAGGCATTTTGAACTCTCTGTGAATTGACTTTTCTGCTGCCTCTGTAATGCTGTACAGTGATTTGTGAAAAAAAAAACATTGCACAGCAGGCCTGATTTATTTCACTGAAGAAAATGTTGTCTTGTCTATAATAGCCAATGAAATTACAACCTTGATTTTAGTGCAGGTCATAACATATTAGTCAATTGGGAAGCAGTTTCAGTATATCAGAAAATTTGACTTTTAAAAGATTTTATTAAATTGATTTACTAAAAGATGACATTTTAACCTAGCCCAAAGAAGCTGCCTTGTTCTAAAAAATAAAAAATAAAGAAACAGGACAATGAACTGGAAAAAGGCAGTGGCGTATCATCCATGTGTGCAATGTTTGCTGTGCACACGGGCCTACATTGCACACATGGAGGAGCTGCCGCCATTCCACCTGTGCTCTAAAATGCCCCCTTTCACTTTTTTTTTTTTCCTTTCAATCGTTTATATTGAACCCCCTTCAACTCTTATCTGCCCTTCCGGCACTGATCCCCTGTGGCTCCCTGCAGCTAACGACTTCTCCTCCTTTCCTCTCCCAGCTTCAGGTGCTGCAGATGAACCACAGGGGATTTAACTCCCCCCATACCTTCCCGATCACCCGGGCACCTCCTCACTGCAGCAATGCTGGTTGGCTTCCCTCCTACCTTTCCATCGGACTCAGCTACTTCAAAAGAGGCTCAGGGAAATCAAGCTCTCTAAATATATTCCCCCCCATGGAGCTTTGACCCCCCTATCCTCAAATGCTCCCCACCACACCCGCACTACCCCTTGTTTACCAGCCCCTTCCTAATGAACACATTGAGCAATCAGTACTGATTGCTTCTATGTTCATTCATCACCAAAGTATAGTAAACAGAGTTCACTATGTTTTAGATTGTGAATGAATAGGAAACCTCAGTACAGAGACTTCTATTCATTTATCTGCTGTGCAGCTCAGTCTGCAGAGAAAGGGACTGAGGACTGTATGTCCCAAGACATTAGGGGTCTGTTTAAACCTAAAGACCCCACCCCCACCAAAAAAAAAACGTAAAAATGATTTAAGATAACATTGTAAAAAAAAAATGAATTAAGAAAAATTCACACAGGGTATACTACAGTGTCACCTGTGTGAGGCCGTATTTACCTGCACAGGGATGCACAAGTGCCCCATGCATCCCCATGCAGGAAGTCCCATTGATGTTAATCCCATTTTAAAACAGCAGCTTCACGGAGATTGTGGTTGATCTCGATTTGACATCCATGTGGGTGCATGTCCCTGAACTCACACTGTCTGAATGCGGGGCTGTGCACACTCACCCATACAGATGTCAGACTGGGAGCAGCAGCTGACCTGGGGGATTATACTGGGGAACAGACTGATCTGAGGGGAGAGTTGGATTCCTCCATCCACCTAATTTGTGTCGATGGAGGAACTCACTGCCTGAACAAGAGAAAACTAACCAGCTATGGGCAGCTTAACAGACTCCTGCACTATATACACCAGGGATATGCAATTAGCGGACCTCCAGCTGTTGCAGAACTACAAGTCCCATGAGGCTTAGCAAGACTCTGACAGCCACAAGCATAACACCCAGAGGCAGAGGCATGATGGGACTTGTAGTTTTGCAACAGCTGGAGGTCCGCTAATTGCATATCCCTGATATACACTATATTGTACATGACACACTCCTGCACTATATACACTACATTGTATATTACAGACTACACTATATTGTACATTACACGCTTCCGCACTATATACACCAAATTGTACATTACATACTCCTGCACTATATACACTATATTGTCCATGACACACTTCTGCCCTATATACACTATATTGTACATTACACACTCCTGCACTATATACACCATATTGTACATTACACACTTCTGCACTATATACACTATATTGCACTGTAGCGACCTCACCCCTCTCACCCCTTCTTCTTCTCGGCTTGCTGTCTCGTCTAGGGGAGGGTATGGGAGGAGGGATGCGATACACCATGGCCCATGTCCTCCCTTGAATAGAGGTGAAGGCCAGAACCTATTTTACCATCGGGTCGTGTGTGTATAGCCCAGAGCCAAGTCTTTTCTGTAAATTACTCCCTCTGTTCCACACCTCTGAAAAGGTCCAACTCGTATTTATTCTCCAACAGCAATAAATCGTCACTTAGCACAGACAGGTTGTGACCTAAAAACAGTTCAGTATTAGTGATGAGCCGAACACCCCCGGGTTCGGTTCGCACCAGAACCCGCGAACGGACCGAAAGTTCGTACGAACATTAGAACCCTATTAAATACAATGGATGCGAACGTTCGAATTCTAAAGTGCTAATTATAACAACTATTATGCATGTTATTGTCCTAAAAAGGGTTTGGGAACCCGGGTTCTGCACCAGGGGACATGTATCAATGCAAAAAGAAGTTTTAAAAACGGTCGTTTTTCGGGAGCAGTCATTTTAATGATGCATAAAGTGAAAAAAAAAAGTCAAATATTCCTTTAAATATCGTACCTGGGGGGTGTCTAAAGTATGCCTGTGAAGTGCCACGTGTTTCCCGTGTTTAGAACTGTCCCTGCACAAAATGACACTTCTAAAGGAAAAAAAAGCCATTTAAAACTTCTTGCGGCTTTAATGTAATGTCTGGTCCCGGTAATATGGATGAAAATCTTTAAGAAAAATGGCATAGCTACCCCATGACCCCCCCCCCCCCCTACCCCAGCCCATTACCAGCCCCTTTGGGTCTTGTATGGATATTAAGGGGAACCCCGCACATAAAATAAAAAAGGCCCTATATACTCTGAACAGCCGTATACAGGCGGTGCATACAAGACAGGGACTGTAGGTTTGTTCTTATGTAGAATGTGTTTGTAATTTTGAACAGGTACATTGTTGAACTGTAGCTCCAGCCCAAAAATCTATTTTTAAACTTTTTGGGAAACATAGGTAAGGGTTATCACCCCTGTAACATTTGTTTTGCTGTCTGTGCCCCTGTTCAGAACATTTCACCTCACTTTCCGTCCCAATGACAACTGTTTTTGAAATGTGGTGTTTTTCTTGAAACAAGGATTGCTGATAAAGCATCAGTACAGAGGAGACACCTTTCTCCCATATTTATTCTTACAGGAGAGAATTTTCCTTCCTAGGGGTAGATTTCCTCTCACTTCCTGTTGTCTTCTTTCGTTTGCAAGTAGGAGTCGTTTGTAAGTTGGATGTTTGAAAGTAGGGACCTGCCGTATATACTCTGCAGAAATAGGCCCCTTAGTTGTTGGTGTTGGCACAACACTGTAAGCACTCACAGTTACTCTTGGTTGGTGCTGGAACGCCCTGCTGTCAACTATTATATCAGGAATTTTAATTACATATAATTGTTGAACAGTGGTAGTAAAAATTGGGGCTTTGATGGTGGTGCTGGTGCCACAACACTGTAAGCCCTGACAGTTACTCTTGGTGGGTGCAGCAATGGGCCCTGCTGTGAATTATTAGATCAAGAATTGTAATTGCATGCCCCTGTTGAACAGGGGCTGAAAAATTGGGCTTTTCGTGGTGGTGGTGGTGGTGGTGGTGTTGCCACAACACTGTAAGCCCTCAGAGTTACTCTTGGTGGGTGCAGGAATGGGCCCTGCTGTGAATTATTAGATCAAGAATTGTAATTACATGCCCCTTTTGAACAGTGGCTGAAAAATTGGGCCTTTCGTGGTGGTGGTGGTGGTGGCGTTGCCACAACACTGTAAGCCCTCAGACTTACTCTTGGTGGGTGCAGGAATGGGCCCTGCTGTGAATTATTACATCAAGAATTGTAATTGCATGCCCCTGTTGAACAGGGGCTGAAAAATTGGGCCTTAGGCACTGGTGGCACAACACTACAACCCCTCACAGATACTGTACTTGGAGCACAGCAATGAGCCCTGTTGCAAAGTATTGCTTCAAAAATTGTAATGACACGCCCCTGTTAAACAGGGGCTGAAAAATTGGGCCTTAGGCACTGGTGGCACAACACTACAACCCCTCACAGATACTGTACTTGGAGCACAGCAATGAGCCCTATGGCAAATTATTGCTAAAAAAATTCTAAGTACACGCCCCTGTAAAACAGGGGCTGAAAAATTGGGCCTTAGCCACTGGTGGCGGCACCCATAAACAAAAATGATCTTCCAAGCTATCATCATCAATCGTATCATTGAGGACTCGGAGGAGGAGGATAGCCAGTCAACATAACAGCACAGGCACTCAGCATCAGCATCAGTCTTGAAGGGACGTGACATGTTAAAATCAATTAGTCTGTTATATCAGCATCAGGTGTGTGGTAGCTGGTGGTGATCCAAGACTGGTTCATCTTGATGAAAGTCAGTCGATCAACCGAGTCGGTGGACAGGCGCACCCTGTGATCCGTGACAAATCCTCCAGCAGCACTGAATGTGCGTTCCGAAAGAACGCTGGATGCAGGACAGGCCAGTAGCTCAATTGCATACTGTGCAAGCTCTGGCCAGTGATCCATCCTCAAGACCCAGTAAGCCAGAGGATTTTCGGTGGGGAAGGTGTCCAAGTCTGACCTTGCCCCTAGATATTCCTGCACCATGTTTATCAGACGCTGGCGATGGTTGCTGGAACCAATCATACTTTGGGGCTGCGGACTAAAGAATTGTCTGAACGCATCGGTCAGACGGCCACCTTCCCCACCGCTCCTTCTTTGACTGGCCGAAGCCTCAGCAACTCGTTGTCCTGGACCAGGAGTTTGTAACCTCCCAGTCTCTGGGAACGCGTTGCACAGACCTTTCTGCAAGGCCTCCCGGAGTTGTCTCATCCTCTGCTCCCTCTGCGACGGTAACATAAGGTCTGCAACCTTACCCTTGTACCGTGGATCAAGGAGAGTGGCCAGCCAGTAATGGTCCCTCTCCTTGATCCGAAGAATACGAGGATCCTTCCGCAGACTTTGCAGGATCAGGGAGGCCATGCAGCGTAGGTTTGCTGAGGCATTCGCTTCGGAGTCCTCTGGGTCACTAAGGACGACATGATCCGCAGTCACCTCCTCCCAGCCACGTACAAGTCCACTGGTTTCTTGGGACTGTAAATCATCCCTAAAAGACTGCTGCTGATGATGCTGAGTGCCAGCCTCCACCTCCATGCTGACACAATCCTCCTCCTCCTCCTCCTCCTCTTCCTCTTCCTGTGCGATGGGTGGGACAGAAGGAACACTGTCTGGGTAAAGGGGGCCTTGAGAGGCAAGGAAGTCCTCCTCTTCCTGCCTCTGTTCTGCCTCAAGTGCCCTGTCCATTATTCCACGCAGCGTGTGCTCCAACAGGTGGACAAGAGGTACAGTGTCACTGATGCATGCAGTGTCACTGATGCATGCACTGTCACTGCTCACCATCCTCGTGGCCTCCTCAAATGGTGCCAGGACAGTGCATGCATCCCTGATCATGCCCCACTGGCGTGGAGAAAAAAAACCAAGCTCCCCTGACCCTGTCCTGGTGCCGTAGTCGCACAGGTACTCATTGATGGCCCTCTGCTGCGTGTGCAGCCGCTGCAGCATGGCCAACGTTGAGTTCCACCTGGTGGGCATGTCACATATAAGGCGGTTCTTGGGCAGGTTCAACTCCTTTTGCAGCTCAGCCAGGCGAGCACTGGCATTATAAGATCTGCGGAAATGCACAGAGACTTTCCTGGCCTGCCTCAGGACATCCTGTAAGCCCGGGTACCTGCCCAAGAACCGCTGCACCACCAGGTTAAGGACGTGAGCCACACAGGGCACATGGGTCAGTTGTCCCTGTCGGAGGGCGGAGAGGAGGTTGGTGCCATTGTCGCAAACCACCATTCCTGGCTTAAGCTGGCGTGGCGTCAACCACCTCTCGGCCTGGCCCTGCAGAGCAGACAGGACCTCTGCCCCAGTGTGGCTTCTGTCCCCCAAACACACCAGCGCAAGCACGGCATGGCATCTTTTTGCCTGCGTACTTGCGTAGCCCCGTGAACGGCTACGGAGCACCGCTGGTTCATAGGACAAACCACAGGAAGAGGCCATGGAGGAAGAAGAAGAGGAGGGGGTGGAGGAGAGAGGTGTGTCACAACCAGTAGTAGCATTTTGGAGGCGTGGCGGTGGGACAACCTCCAACACTACTGCACCTTGTCCTGCATCCTTCCCAGCTGCCAAAAGAGTGACCCAATGGGCCGTGAAAGAAAGGTAACGTCCCTGTCCATGCCTGCTGGACCATGAGTCAGCGGTAATATGCACCTTACCGCTGACCGCCCTGTCCAGCGAGGCCAAGACATTGCCTTCCACATGCCGGTAGAGAGCCGGAATAGCCTTCCGTGAGAAAAAGTGGCGTTTGGGAATCTGCCACTGAGGAACCGCACATTGCACAAACTCACGGAAGGGGGCCGAGTCTACCAACTGAAAAGGCAGCAGTTGAAGCGCTAGCAATTTAGCCAAGCTAGCATTCAACCGCTGGGCATGTGGATGGCTGGGAGTGAACTTCTTTCGACGGTCCAGCAGCTGGGGCAGGGAAATTTGCCTGCTAGAATCGGACGTCGGTGTACTGCTAGCAGAGTGGCCGCAAGTACTTGGCTGTGACACACCTAATTCTACACCTTCATTCCTCTCAGTGCATGTTTCAGAGAGGACTGAAGTTATAGTGGGGTTGGAAATCCCAGCTGATGCGGTGCAAGGAGAGGTCCGCTTTGTTCTTTGGTGTGGGTCTTTGAGGTAGGCTTGCCAACGAGCTGCATGGCAGGTCAACATATGTCTGGTCAGGCATGTGGTACCCAAGCGGCTGATGTTTTGGCCACGCGATATACGCTTGAGACATATGTTGCAAACAGCAGCTGTGCGATCTGATGCACTAGCCTCAAAAAAGGCCCACACCAAGGAACTTTTTGAATGACGGGCAGAGGCAGCGCCCTGCACAGGTGGAGCTCTGCGGTGTGATTCCGTCGGTGTACTGCCCTTACGCTGGCCACCAAAGGGCATCCTGTCTCGTTGGAGATGTGCCTCCTCCTCATCCTCCTCCTCCTCTCTCCTATTAGGCACCCACGTGGAGTCAGTGACCTCATCATCCCCTCCCTCCTCATCACTGGAGCCAATCTGGCAGTATGCTGAAGCTGCTGGAACATGACTGCCAGATTGGTGTCCTTCTTGAGCATCCCCTCTGTCTGCTCTCACCCTACTGCCTTCCTGTAGCTGGGTTTCATCATCAGACCCTTCGAAACGCTGGGCATCCTCCTGGAGCATGTACCCAACACTGTGCTCAAACAGTTCGGGGGACTCCTCAGGAGGAGGACATGGTGGGTCTAGGGAAGGAGTGACTGATGATGAGTCTGACATTGATACCAGGGAAGAGGACGCTTTGGCAGCTGCTTTGCCAGTACCCTGAGCCTGGGTGAGAGAGGATGAGGAGGAGGAGGAGGGCTTGGTCATCCACTCTACCAAGTCTTCGGCATGATGTGGCTCAACATGTCCAGCTGCAGAAAAGAAGGACAAGCGTGTCCCATGGCCATGTGCTGATGACAATGCACCGCGTCCACGACCAGCACTGTTGCCCCCAGACACAGAGCCTGCTTGCCCTCTTTTATTGCCTCCTGACTGTCTGCCTCTCCTTGTTTGCCTTCCAGACATTCTAATAGATGGCCTGCAGGGAGATGGGAAAAAAGCAATAAGGGCTACCTTCAGGTGTCCTTCTCTGTCCCTTGAAACAAGGACTTAGAAAAAATGTTTTTTTTAAGCACAATATAGCACAAGGAGAATTCACTCACTGTCCTTCCAGGTCCCTAGAAACAAGGACTTGCACAGAGAAAGAAACTGACACTCTCCCTACCTACAGTTTTCTGTCCCTAGAAAAAATGTTTTTTTTTAAGCACAATATAGCACAAGGAGAATTCACTCACTGTCCTTCCAGGTCCCTAGAAACAAGGACTTGCACAGTGAAAGAAACTGACACTCTCCCTACCTACAGTTTTCTGTCCCTAGAAAAAATGTTTTTTTTAAGCACAATATAGCACAAGGAGAATTCACTCACTGTCCTTCCAGGTCCCTAGAAACAAGGACTTGCACAGTGAAAGAAACTGACACTCTCCCTACCTACAGTTTTCTGTCCCTAGAAAAAATGTTTTTTTTTAAGCACAATATAGCACAAGGAGAATTCACTCACTGTCCTTCCAGGTCCCTAGAAACAAGGACTTGCACAGTGAAAGAAACTGACACTCTCCCTACCTACAGTTTTCTGTCCCTAGAAAAAATGTTTTTTTTAAGCACAATATAGCACAAGGAGAATTCACTCACTGTCCTTCCAGGTCCCTAGAAACAAGGACTTGCACAGTGAAAGAAACTGACACTCTCCCTACCTACAGTTTTCTGTCCCTAGAAAAAATGTTTTTTTTAAGCACAATATAGCACAAGGAGAATGCACTCACTGTCCTTCCAGGTCCCTAGAAACAAGGACTTGCACAGTGAAAGAAACTGACACTCTCCCTACCTACAGTTTTCTGTCCCTAGAAAAAATGTTTTTTTTAAGCACAATATAGCACAAGGAGAATTCACTCACTGTCCTTCCCAGTCCCTAGAAACAAGGACTTGCACAGTGAAAGAAACTGACACTCTCCCTACCTACAGTTTTCTGTCCCTAGAAAAAATGTTTTTTTTAAGCACACTATAGCACAAGGAGAATTCACTCACTGTCCTTCCCAGTCCCTAGAAACAAGGACTTGCACAGTGAAAGAAACTGACACTCTCCCTACCTACAGTTTTCTGTCCCTAGAAAAAATGTTTTTTTTAAGCACAATATAGCACAAGGAGAATTCACTCACTGTCCTTCCAGGTCCCTGGAAACAAGGACTTGCACAGTGAAAGAAACTGACACTCTCCCTACCTACAGTTTTCTGTCCCTAGAAAAAATGTTTTTTTTAAGCACACTATAGCACAAGGAGAATTCACTCACTGTCCTTCCAGGTCCCTGGAAACAAGGACTTGCACAGTGAAAGAAACTGACACTCTCCCTACCTACAGTTTTCTGTCCCTAGAAAAAATGTTTTTTTTAAGCACAATATAGCACAAGGAGAATTCACTCACTGTCCTTCCAGGTCCCTAGAAACAAGGACTTGCACAGTGAAAGAAACTGACACTCTCCCTACCTACAGTTTTCTGTCCCTAGAAAAAAATGTTTTTTTTAAGCACAATATAGCACAAGGAGAATTCACTCACTGTCCTTCCAGGTCCCTGGAAACAAGGACTTGCACAGTGAAAGAAACTGACACTCTCCCTACCTACAGTTCTCTGTCCCTAGAAAAAATGTTTTTTTTAAGCACAATATAGCACAAGGAGAATTCACTCACTGTCTTTCCAGGTCCCTAGAAACAAGGACTTACACAGTGAAAGAAACTGACACTCTCCCTACCTACAGTTTTCTGTCCCTAGAAAAAATGTTTTTTTTAAGCACAATATAGCACAAGGAGAATTCACTCACTGTCCTTCCAGGTCCCTAGAAACAAGGACTTGCACAGTGAAAGAAACTGACACTCTCCCTACCTACAGTTTTCTGTCCCTAGAAAAAATGTTTTTTTTAAGCACAATATAGCACAAGGAGAATTCACTCACTGTCCTTCCAGGTCCCTAGAAAAAAGGACTTGCACAGTGAAAGAAACTGACACTCTCCCTACCTACAGTTTTCTGTCCCTAGAAAAAATGTTTTTTTTAAGCACAATATAGCACAAGGAGAATTCACTCACTGTCCTTCCAGGTCCCTAGAAACAAGGACTTGCACAGTGAAAGAAACTGACACTCTCCCTACCTACAGTTTTCTGTCCCTAGAAAAAATGTTTTTTATAAGCACACTATAGCACAAGGAGAATTCACTCACTGTCCTTCCCAGTCCCTAGAAACAAGGACTTGCACAGTGAAAGAAACTGACACTCTCCCTACCTACAGTTTTCTGTCCCTAGAAAAAATGATTTTTTTAAGCACAATATAGCACAAGGAGAATTCACTCACTGTCCTTCCAGGTCCCTGGAAACAAGGACTTGCACAGTGAAAGAAACTGACACTCTCCCTACCTACAGTTTTCTGTCCCTAGAAAAAATGTTTTTTTTAAGCACACTATAGCACAAGGAGAATTCACTCACTGTCCTTCCAGGTCCCTGGAAACAAGGACTTGCACAGTGAAAGAAACTGACACTCTCCCTACCTACAGTTTTCTGTCCCTAGAAAAAATGTTTTTTTTAAGCACAATATAGCACAAGGAGAATTCACTCACTGTCCTTCCAGGTCCCTAGAAACAAGGACTTGCACAGTGAAAGAAACTGACACTCTCCCTACCTACAGTTTTCTGTCCCTAGAAAAAATGTTTTTTTTAAGCACAATATAGCACAAGGAGAATTCACTCACTGTCCTTCCAGGTCCCTGGAAACAAGGACTTGCACAGTGAAAGAAACTGACACTCTCCCTACCTACAGTTTTCTGTCCCTAGAAAAAATGTTTTTTTTAAGCACAATATAGCACAAGGTGAATTCACTCACTGTCCTTCCAGGTCCCTAGAAACAAGGACTTACACAGTGAAAGAAACTGACACTCTCCCTACCTACAGTTTTCTGTCCCTAGAAAAAATGTTTTTTTTAAGCACAATATAGCACAAGGAGAATTCACTCACTGTCCTTCCAGGTCCCTAGAAACAAGGACTTGCACAGTGAAAGAAACTGACACTCTCCCTACCTACAGTTTTCTGTCCCTAGAAAAAATGTTTTTTTTAAGCACAATATAGCACAAGGAGAATTCACTCACTGTCCTTCCAGGTCCCTGGAAACAAGGACTTGCACAGTGAAAGAAACTGACACTCTCCCTACCTACAGTTTTCTGTCCCTAGAAAAAATGTTTTTTTTAAGCACAATATAGCACAAGGAGAATTCACTCACTGTCCTTCCAGGTCCCTAGAAACAAGGACTTACACAGTGAAAGAAACTGACACTCTCCCTACCTACAGTTTTCTGTCCCTAGAAAAAATGTTTTTTTTAAGCACACTATAGCACAAGCACAAAACACACTGACACTCTCCCTACCTATCCTTCTCTTTCCCTAAACTAAAGGAATCCAGGTTAAGCAAGAAAGAAATAAAAGTCACTGTCCCTGCCTATGCTGCTCTATCCCTGCTCCGGAACACACTACACTAGGCCGCCGTGCTGGCGGCCTTTTATAGTGTGGGGCGTGTACTAAACACCCTCAGCAATAATTGGCCACAGGCATCCTGCCTGTGGCCAATCATTGCTCTCCTCGCTGCCGGCGCTGTGATTGGCCAAGCATGCGGGGTCACAGTGCATGCTTGGCCAATCACAGCGCCTGGATGACACTGCGATGGCGTAGTGCATTGTGGGCCGTTCGCGTCACTCGAATTTGGCGCGAACGGCCCAAATCGTTCGATCTTCGTCGAACGATCGAACAGCCGATGTTCGAGTCGAACGTATGTTCGACTCGAACACGAAGCTCATCCCTATTCAGTATAGGTGGGGAGTAGGTCGAGGCACAATCCTTAGATAGAACTAACCATTGTGGTGTCACCAACGGTTATGGCGTACATTCGCTGCCACCGACTGGGTAGAATGGAAAGTGAATTACCTTCGCTAAGCGCATCCCCTTTTAGAGGGAAGACATCCGTCCAAGAGAGTTACCAGAGGCCCCACCGTCACCAGCAATGCTGCACTGGACTGTTCGGAGGGCTTACGCTCTCTGGCCTCCTCATCTCAGACTCGGGCACCCAAGGCTTTAGGGCCCCCTCGGATTCCTCCACCCTTGCGGGACCCAGTCAAAGGTACCGGCCCCAGGCCTTCTCAATAGTACCTCACCCCAGGCTAAAGGTGCCTGGGATGGACTCCATCTCCCGCTCTGGCCAGGTCAAGGGCACCTGGGCCCGGAACTCCGGAACGCCGGCACCCAGGCCGAAGGTGCCTGGGCGCGACTCTGACCTCCGACTCTGAACTGTGTTTAGGGTGTCCGCCCCTTTTATCTCCTCTTTCTTTACGTCACAGCAGGTTCCCCGCCCTGCTTTACCAGCGCCGGAAAAGGACAAAAAGGGTGCAGTCTTGTGGTGAGGGTTCAACTCCGGCCCAGGGCAACAACGCCACCTACAGGCCGAAGGGAACCTCACACCACCAGAGTCCTCCAAGACCCATAAAAGGGTCCCAGATTCCCTAATAATCAGTGCATCTGGGTTACACTACCACCCAGATGCCTCCCCTAAATTCAAATACCCGCTACAGTACATTACACACTCCTGCACTATATACACCATATTGTACATTACACACGTCTGCACTATATACACTATATTGTACATTACATACTCCTGCACTATGTACACTATATTGTACATTACAGACTATACTATATTGTACATTACACGCTTCCACACTATGTACAACATATTGTACATTACGCACTCCTGCACTATATACACTATATTGTACATTACACACTTCTGCACTATATACACCATATTGTACATTACACACTCCTGCACTATCTACTGTACACTATATTGTACATTGCATACGTCTGATCTAAGTATTCATTGTCTCAACAGTTGCTGGTAGGTAAGCAGTCCCTGACTATTTTAATGACGTTCTTTAATGTAGGCTCATACAAAGTATTAGCTTTCTGCCTATTTTCAGTGTACACAATATCATATGTAATGGAGTTTTATTTAAAAAAAAATGATGTGCTGAGATGTATACATATATGTGAGACTTATTTGTGGCACGGAAATCTAAGCATATATTATCGGTACAAGAAGGCCTTTGTTTTATTTACCTACACCCCTTAAAGTGGAGTTCCACCCTGAAAAAAAAATACACAAAAATGCTGCAAAAAAATTGAAAAAAACTATTTGAAAAAAAAATAAAAATGTTTTACTCACCCAAAATAGCGGTTGCTATGCGGAAGTCCCTAATCTGCCTCTTCCTTATCCGCGGTGGGTCTCCTTCCGCATCCTCTTCTAGTGAATGGGGCGCGCTGCCTTCTGGGAACTGTGTGTAATCCCAGAGAGCAGCCGCCCATTCACAAATCGGCGCGAGACTCGCGCATCCCTTAGTGAGGATGGCGGCACAGGACCTGCAGTGATCGAGGGATCGGCATGGGGGGGGCATCATCGTAGGCGAGTAAGACAGGTAAGTGTCCTTATTAAAAGTCAGCAGCTACAGTGTTTGTAGCTGCTGACTTAAAAAAAAAAACAATTGCGGGTGGAATCCCGCTTTAAGCTACTCCCATCAATAACACAATTTGGGGCCACACCCACGGTTCACCACTTGGTGTGCCCAAAGGTGCCCCAGGTCTTTTACAATCCTAGCAATGCCCCTGGCACAATGAAAACCATGGCCACTCTTCACTGTGGCACACTAATCATATCACAATTTTTTTTCTTATAATAAAGTAATGGGTGATCTTGCACACAGGTTCACTGATTTCATAGAACACCCCTGAATAAGGGATATACTCTGCATTTGTCTGGTTGTGTCTTTTTTGCTGATGTTTGCCACATATATAGATTATTTTTGTGGTCACAGTAACATTTACTATATCTACAATACAACAGTCATTCACTAGCTACCGATGCTTTTAAAAAAATGAATTCATTTATTTTATGAGAGTTACCACAGATTTCCCTACAGCACCCAGTGCAGCAAAACATAAAAACTGTCACAAATATTGGTTTAAATGTGTTTGAATTCAGAAAGATTAACACATCTACAGTATACTCCATATATATTTTTTTTTAATTGCACTGTTTTAATTTTAAGTGTGTGTGTGTGAATGTGAAGTATTATTAAAACATCCTATCTTCCACTCATTTGTGTGTGTTGTGGGTCCTACGGCCCATGTAGCAAGCAAGATCAATTGCAGTTTGTTCCAAACTTTGCAGATCGGTCTGGAGAGCACAGTTGTTTCTCAGCTGTGCTGCAGGATCATTTCAGAATCACCCATGTAGAAGAGCCCCTACTGAGGCAAATTTTGTGAATGTGGCCTAAGGCAGCAATGTCGATAATAGGAGTTTAATGATATTACTATCAAGTGTAGGATTAGACTCACAGTCATAAATGTATTGCTATCTTTCCAAACATCATGTACAGCTTTGTGTAGAAAGTTGATAAATAAAAGTAATGATGTTTTGTTTAGCTATTTCTTATAAGGACTCCCTTCTGTACTTTGCAATCTTATTAGGTAAAGCAATCTTCCTTCATGTTTTTTTTTTTTTTTTTACATTTTTGCCTCTGTCTCATCTGCCTCTTTTGTACAAAGGTTAAAGAGGAATTGGAAAGCAAAGAGACTGAAGAGGCAGGCATGGTTTCCATCATATGATTATAGCGCTACCCCCTAAGGAGCTGCTGGATCTTAGCCCTATTTCCCCCTCACAGCACCCACAGCCAGGCAAAAGTAATTTCCACACACTTCCTAATGGCTTAGTAAACAGTATATGGGTTTTGGTTTTTGGTATTTATTTAGGAACAGTTAACTTGAATGGGGATTGGGATTGTATGGGATACCCAGAACTAAAGAAAACTGTAAACTCCAAAAATGGTTAAGGACCTGCTGAGTCTCTGGCTGCTCTAAACCAAACTGC
Source organism: Rana muscosa (assembly GCA_029206835.1). Classification (NCBI taxonomy): domain Eukaryota; kingdom Metazoa; phylum Chordata; class Amphibia; order Anura; family Ranidae; genus Rana; species Rana muscosa. The sequence goes on along the minus strand of CM055117.1, from coordinate 696,407,386 downwards.
GAACTGTGCTGCACAACAGTGGGAGTGAAAGTGCAGCAGCAACATGAAAAAAAAATTCCAAACAGTTGAGTTTAAGGCACAGCACTTGACTGTATTGCATGGCAATTGGCCGCTCTAGTCCCAAGGTTAGAGATTTAGAATGCTCCTGGCTGTCTTGCACTGCACTTGAGCTACACTTGGTCCCAGACATGTGAGGTATTGCACTTCACTGTCTGCTCCTTACCTTAGGGGTGATGGCTGGTCTGTACTCACCCGGTCTCTTTTAAAAAGCTCCCAGGATCCAGAGGGCTGCTGTCTTGGCCTTTCTGCTGGACAGTCTGCTTCTGGCTTGGCTAGGAGTCTGCAGCTAAGCCTAGCTTAGACTTAAGCTGGGTGAGTTCCTGGAGCTCTCGTCCTTCTCCTCTCTCTCTTCCTCCTTCTCCTCCTTTCTGACCCAGGGGGTAAAGCCCCCAGCACAGGGGTCACCTCCAGTTAGCTGGACCCTGGACTCTGCTCCAAGACTGTCAGGCTTCAGAATATTTATGGGCTGCTTCCCCGCTTTCTAGGCCCACCTTCACAGGGATTGGTGGAAGCTCCATGAATATTCAGGCTGCAGCCATTGCCCCCCCTCCTCCTCACCCACTATGTTCTGGAAACATCCAGAGAGTTCCAGAAGACAGGCGGAGGTAACAGAGCCACATCCTGTCAAGCACTGCCTCCTAAACACAATTACCCCTGCCCATCAGTGCAGCCTATCAGTGCCCATCAGTGCAGCCTATTTAGCACACAACAGTGAAGGAGAAAAAATACTTATTTGCTAAATTTTATAACAGAAACTAAAAAAAATGTATTTTTTAGTTTGTTTAGCAAAAAATAAAAAACACAATGGTGATTAAATACCACCAAAGGAAAGCTCTATTTGTGTGAAAAATATAAAAATTTTGTATGAGTACAGTGCTGCATGACTGCGTAATTGTCATTCAAAGTGTGACAGCACTGAAAGCTGAAAATTGGCCTGGGCAGGAAGTGGGTTAAAGTGCTCAGTATTGAAGTGGTTGAAAAAAAAAACAAAAAAAAAATACTGATAGATGAGAACCTACATAATAATAGTATCCACTGATCCCACTTGCTAGCTATGATCTATTACAGTGCACACCCTTATTATGTGAACAGAAGCAGAAAAACTGTCTGGGTCTCTTGTGCTGGAAATATTTAGGAATATTTTTTGTTGATGGCACCACACATATGCTGTTTTTGTTTTTATATTTACTATTTGTTTTTTTAATACAGTTTCATTTTGCTTGCTCTTCAAAATTAAATATAGATAATATGTTTGGTTGCATTGCACATGCCAAAATCCCCTCAAAACTAATGAAAGTTGCTTTCTTTGCGCTTCAACTCAACTGTACAGTGAGAAGACAGTAGCAACCCATCTCCCAGTATAATGAGAAATGCACTTATTAATTGCAATTGAACACAAAAAGACAATGTCAACAGTGTGGACAAAGTTCAGGAGTAGACATGTGCACTGTCCAAAAATAATTTGTTTTTTTTTTCTTTTTAGTTTTTCAAATAAATTTGTAAATTCGAAAATCCGAAAATTCGGAAATTTGAAAATTCAAAATCAGAAAATTCGAAAATTCGGAAAATGGTAAATTTGAAAATCCGAAAATTTGAAAGTTCAAAAATCCAAACATATGAAAGAAAATCTGAAAATTCGAAAGAACGAAAATCCAAAAATTCAAAAATCAGGAAAATTGTAAATAACTAACTATCTAATAATAAATAACTATTAAATTATAGGTAGCGGAATTTCTTTCAAATTTGGCTGTTAGTGAACATAACGAATACAAATTTATCCGAAATAACGAATGCTGCATCTAAACAAATAGAACGTAAAAAATTAATAAATAATAATATAACATTTTTATTATTATTATTAATTTGTTACGTTCCATTCGTTTAGAGGCGGCATTCGTTATTTCAGATAATTTTTAACTTCGAAATAAGTATTCGTTACGTTCACTAACTTGAGAAAATCCAAACGAATTGGACTTCTGGATATAACATCTGTGATCTTTATTGTGTCATTACAAGTTAAAAAGGACAAGCAGATGTGTTTCGGCAGCAAGCCTTGTTCACAGCTTAGTCCAAAAATTACAAACAAAACATATATATGCGCAAGAAAATGCCCAGATACCTCCTCCAATCAATTAATTCATTAGATCATGTCATCAATCAGAACAAATAGAAAACATTGCTAAATTATTGCAAAAGAGGGGAACAATACTTAAAGGGGTTGTAAAGGTTCGTTTTTTATTTTCTAAATAGGTTCCTTTAAGCTAGTGCATTGTTGGTTCACTTACCTTTTCCTTTGATTTCCCTTCTAAATGTTTGTTTTCTTTGTCTGAATTTCTCACTTCCTGTTTCTCCTTACTAAACTTCACACCATAATCCGAGCGGTGTTGAGTCAGCCAGAACAGCTTACTGAACAGCTTACTGAGGAGGAACAGGAAGTGAGAAATTCAGACAAAGAAAACAAAGAAAAAAAATATTTAGAAGGGAAATCTAAGGAAAAGGTAAGTGAACCAACAATGCACTAGCTTAAAGGAACCTATTTAGAAAATAAAAAACAAACCTTTACAACCCCTTTAATATGTATAGAAAAAACATACAACATGAGGTAAAATAGCATCAAACATAGAAAATGGATGTGTGAAGAATAGAGTTGAGCGGACACCTGGATGTTCGGGTTCGACGGGTTCGGCCGAACTTCGGAAAAAAGTTCGGGTTCGGGACCGAACTTTAACCCGAACCCGGACCCGAACCCGAACCCCATTGAAGTCAATGGGGACCCGGACTTCTAAGGACTAAAAAGGCTCTAAAAAGGTAATGGAAAGGGCTAGAGGGCTGCAAATGGCAGCAAAACGTTGTTAAGAGCATGGCAAGTGCTCTGCAAACAAATGTGGATAGGGAAATAACTTAAAATAACATAAAAAAATTAAAATAAAAAATAATCTTGACCTAGGAGGACGAGGTCCATATGGAGTAGGAGGTTGAGGTGGCGGTGGATGTGGCTGTGTAGGTGGAAGCGGCGGTGGAGGAGGACGAGGTAGCCAACACTGATTCAAAAATACAACAATGGCTGGGTAAGGCCGGTGATGTGTCGAATTCTGTCCCCCGTCAAATAGTGTCCACCCTGTACTGCGCTTGCTCAGTATGTAGGACAAGGGGATTTCGAAAATCTCCCAAGACGAACGGCGCCTGCGTGGTGAGTTCAGGTGAAGGCCACACCATCCGTGGTTCAAGCTGAGCCAAGTGAGGCCGTGCCCGAAGCGTGGCGATCAAACCGAGCCCGTGAGGGGCCCTGTTACTATGTGCTACCGTATGTCCACTTGGATGGTGGGGCTTGAACCTGCACTCACAGCGCAGGCGCCGTTCATCTTCGGAGATTTCGTGAATCTCCTTGTCCTCTGTACTGCGCAAGCGCTGCGCCTTCGCAGTATGGGCCGGACACAATCCGATGGCCGGACAGTTTTTGTCACAACACCGGTATACATGTCTATTCTGCACAAGGTACGGACAAGTCCTGTGGGATCCATGCCTGGTTCATTTTAATGAACGTGAGCTTGTCCACATTGGCTCTGGACAGGCGGCTGCGCTTGTCTGTGATAACGCCCCCTGCCGTGCTAAATACACGTTCAGATAATACACTGGCTGCAGGGCAGGCCAGCACCTCCAAGGCATAAAGGGCAAGCTCAGGCCATGTGCCCAATTTGGAGACCCAGAAGTTAAAGGGGGCAGACCCGTCATCCAGTACGTATAGGCCTGTGGACACATACTGCTCAACCATGTTGGTGAAATGCTGCCTCCTGCTAAGACGTTCCATCTCAGCTGGTGGTGCTGGTTGTTGTGGCATGCTGACAAAGCTTTTCCACATTTCAGCCATGCTAACCCTGCCTTCTGAGGTGCTGCCGGTGCCCCGGCTGTGTTGGCGACCTCTTCCTCCTCCTCTGCCTTCGCCTTGTGCTTCCACCGTACGCCCGCTGTCAGGTGGGAATGCCACCAGCAGCGCGTCTACCAGCGTGCGCTTGTACTCGCGCATCTTACGATCCCGCTCTAGTGAGGGAATTAAGGACGGTACGTTGTCCTTGTAACAGGGATCCAGCAGGGTGGCCACCCAGTAATCAGCACCAGTTAAAATGTGGGCAACTCGGCGGTCATTGCGGAAACACTGCAGCATGTAATCGCTCATGTGTGCCAGGCTGCCCAGAGGCAAAGAAAAGCTGTCCTCTGTGGGAGGTGTATCGTCTGTGTCCTCTGTATCCCCCCAGCCACGCACCAGTGATGGCCACGAGCTGGTCTGGGTGCCACCCTGCTGTGAAAATGGCTTCTCCTCCTCCTCCTCCTCCATCTCCTCCTCCACCTCGTCATCCTCCAGAACTGTGCCCTTTCTGCCGGACAATTGTGTACCTGGCGTTTGTTGGTGCAGGAACCCACCCTCGTAGCCACTTGTGAAAGACTGCCCTGAAAGCCTTTGAAATGATCCCGCTTCCTCCTCCTCCTCCTCATCCTCCTGTGCCACATCCTCTTCCATCATCGCCCGAAGCGTTTTTTCAAGGAGGCATAGAACTGGGATAGTAACGCTAAGAACGGCGTCATTGGCACTGGACATGTTGGTGGAGTACTCGAAACAGCGCAACAAGGCACACAGGTCTCGCATGGAGGCCCGGTTATTGGTGGTGAAGTGGTGCTGTTCCGCAGAGCGACTCACGCCTGATTGCTGCAGCTGAAACTCCACTATCGCCTGCTGCTGCTCGCACAGTCTGGCCAGCATGTGCAAGGTGGAGTTCCACCTTGTGGGCACGTCACATATGAGGCGGTGAGCGGGAAGGCCGAAGTTACGCTGCAGCGCTGACAGGCGAGCAGCAGCAGGGTGAGAACGCCGAAAGTGCGCACACACAGCCCGCACTTTCTGCAGCAGCTCTGGCAAATTGGGGTAATTTTTAAGGAACCTCTGGACCACCAAGTTCAGCACATGCGCCAGGCAAGGGATGTGCGTCAAACCGGCTAGGCCCAGAGCTGCTACGAGATTTCGCCCATTATCGCACACCACCAGGCCGGGCTTGAGGCTCACTGACAGCAACCACTCATTGGTCTGTTGTTCCATGTCCCTCCACAACTCCTGCGCGGTGTGGGGTTTTTCCCCCAAACAGGAAAGTTTTAAAACTGCCTGCTGTCGTTTACCCCTGGCTGTGCTGAAGTTGGTGGTGAAGGTGTTACGCTGACCGGATGAGGAGGCGGTAGAGGATGAGGAAGCGGAGTAGGAGGAGTTAGCAACAGGAGGCAAACTGAAGCGCCCTGCAATCCTCGGTGGTGGAAGGACATGCGCCAAACTGCTATCTGCCTCAGGCCCAGACGCCACTGCATTTACCCAGTGTGCTGTTAGGGAGATATAACGTCCCTGACCGTGCTTACTGGTCCACGCATCCGTAGTTAGGTGGACCTTGCCACAGATGGTGTTGCGCAGTGCACACCTGATTTTGTCCCCCACTTGGTTGTGCAGGGAAGGGATGGCTCGCCTGGAAAAATAGTGGCGGCTGGGCACGACGTACTGTGGGACAGCCAATGCCATCAGGCTTTTAAAACTCTGCGTCTCCACCAGACGGAATGACAGCATTTCAAAGGCCAGGAGTTTTGAAATGCTGGCATTCAGGGCCAGGGATCGCGGGTGGCTAGGGGGGTACTTCCTCTTCCGCTCCAATGTTTGGGAGATAGAGAGCTGAACGCTTCCATGGGACATTGTGGAGATGGTTGGTGACCCAGGTGGTAGTGTTGCTGGCAGATCCTCTGTTTGCGGGGTGGCAGGTGCCACTGTCACTACAGAGGTGGATGAAGAGGCCGAGACTGCAGCAGAAGAGGAAGCAGGAGGAGCCAGAGACCTTTCTTGGTTTTTGAGGTGTCTACTCCACTGCAGCTCGTGCTTTGCACTTAGATGCCTGGTCATGCAGGTTGTGCTCAGGTTGAGAACGTTTATGCCTCGCTTCAGGCTCTGATTGCACAGCGTGCAAACCACTCGTGTCTTGTCATCAGCACATTGTGTGAAGAACTGCCACGCTGGGGAACTCCTTGGACCTGGCTTTGGTGTGCTCGGTCCCTTGCTGCGTTGGGCAGTAGCAGACATACTGTCTAGCTGACAGACGCTCCGCTTTTGCACCCTGCTCCCTCTTCTGCTGTGCTGGTGGCTCTGTGCGACCACCGCCTCTTCCTCCAAACTACACTGGTCACCCGCATAACGTTGATTCCATGTGGGGTCGAGGACCTCATCGTCCTCCACATCATCTTCCACCCAGTCTTCACCCCTGCCCTCCTTGTCTGTCTGCACAATTGCGAAAGCAGCAGCAGTTGGCACCTGTGTTTCGTCATCATCCGAGACGTACTGCGATGGTCCTCCCATGTACTCATCATGAAACATAAGTGGTTGGGCATCGGTGCACTCAATCTCTTCCACGTCTGGGGCAGGGCTAGGTGGATGGCCCTGGGAAACCCTGCTAACAGAGTCATCGAAAAGCAGAAGAGACTGCTGCATGATTTGGGGCTCAGACTGCTTGGCTGATTTGCAAGGGGGTGAGGTGAAAGACTGATGGACATGGGTTTCAGGTGCCAACGCTGTTCTTTCATCAGAAGAGTGGGTGGGAGACAATGTGAAGGAACCCGAGGCACTGTCAGCAACCCAATCTACTATCGCCTGTACTTGTCCTGGCCTAAACATTCGTACAGCCTCATTAGGCGCGACAAAATACCGCCGCAGGCTCGGTCGCCTACTCGCACCTGAGGAAGGTGTTTCACTTGTGCGTGTATCTGGCACAGATCCACCACGTCCTCTCCCTGCAACAGGAGCTCCACCAGCAGCACCACGACCGGGGCCACCACGTCCCTTTGACCTTCTCCTCATATTTTCAAAATTTAGGATCTTGCCCTAAATGGGTGTTTTTGGAAGAGCAGAACACAACCAAAGTACGTAACCGCTGAATCGCACAGCTACAGAACTGCAGAAAATGCTATTCAAAAAAAAATTTGTTTTTTTAGTATAGCACAGTAGGAGAAAACTATATTGAAATTGTTTATTTCACACACCTCAAAATATGTATAACACACTGCAAACTTTTTTTTGTGCCCCTAAACGGCGTTTTTTGGAAGAGCAGAACACACCCACAGTACGTAACCGCTGAATCGCACAGCTACAGAACTGCAGAAAATGCTATTCAAAAAAATTTTTTTTTTTTAGTATAGCACAGTAGGAGAAAACTATATAGAAATTGTTTATTTCACACACCTCAAAATATGTATAACACACTGCAAACTTTTTTTTGTGCCCCTAAACGGCGTTTTTTGGAAGAGCAGAACACACCCACAGTACGTAACCGCTGAATCGCACAGCTACAGAACTGCAGAAAATGCTATTAAAAAAAAATGTTGTTTTTTTAGTATAGCACAGTAGGAGAAAACTATATAGAAATTGTTTATTTCACACACCTCAAAATATGTATAACACACTGCAAACTTTTTTTTGTGCCCCTAAACGGCGTTTTTTGGAAGAGCAGAACACACCCACAGTACGTAACCGCTGAATCGCACAGCTACAGAACTGCAGAAAATGCTATTCAAACAAAATGTTGTTTTTTTAGTATAGCACAGTAGGAGAAAACTATATAGAAATTGTTTATTTCACACACCTCAAAATATGTATAACACACTGCAAACTTTTTTTTGTGCCCCTAAACGGCGTTTTTTGGAAGAGCAGAACACACCCACAGTACGTAACCGCTGAATCGCACAGCTACAGAACTGCAGAAAATGCTATTCAAACAAAATGTTGTTTTTTTAGTATAGCACAGTAGGAGAAAACTATATAGAAATTGTTTATTTCACACACCTCAAAATATGTATAACACACTGCAAACTTTTTTTTGTGCCCCTAAACGGCGTTTTTTGGAAGAGCAGAACACACCCACAGTACGTAACCGCTGAATCGCACAGCTACAGAACTGCAGAAAATGCTATTCAAAAAATTTTTTTTTTTTTAGTATAGCACAGTAGGAGAAAACTATATAGAAATTGTTTATTTCACACACCTCAAAATATGTATAACACACTGCAAACTTTTTTTTGTGCCCCTAAACGGCGTTTTTTGGAAGAGCAGAACACACCCACAGTACGTAACCGCTGAATCGCACAGCTACAGAACTGCAGAAAATGCTATTAAAAAAAAATGTTGTTTTTTTAGTATAGCACAGTAGGAGAAAACTATATAGAAATTGTTTATTTCACACACCTCAAAATATGTATAACACACTGCAAACTTTTTTTTGTGCCCCTAAACGGCGTTTTTTGGAAGAGCAGAACACACCCACAGTACGTAACCGCTGAATCGCACAGCTACAGAACTGCAGAAAATGCTATTCAAACAAAATGTTGTTTTTTTAGTATAGCACAGTAGGAGAAAACTATATAGAAATTGTTTATTTCACACACCTCAAAATATGTATAACACACTGCAAACTTTTTTTTGTGCCCCTAAACGGCGTTTTTTGGAAGAGCAGAACACACCCACAGTACGTAACCGCTGAATCGCACAGCTACAGAACTGCAGAAAATGCTATTCAAACAAAATGTTGTTTTTTTAGTATAGCACAGTAGGAGAAAACTATATAGAAATTGTTTATTTCACACACCTCAAAATATGTATAACACACTGCAAACTTTTTTTTGTGCCCCTAAACGGCGTTTTTTGCAAGCGTACATTAAAGTGCAAATTTTTTATTTTTTTTGCCCTAAACGGGTCTTTTTTTGCACGAGCAAAATAAAATGCTTTTTTTTTTTTTTGCCCTATGGGTCTTTTGCAAAAGAGCACAATAAAGTGCCTTTTTTTTCCCCCTAAAAGTTAGATTTTCGCTGACACTGGGCTCATGGCAGTGTAAAAAGACTGCACTGCAACACAAATAGGTAAACCTATGCAGATCGCTGATTTTAATCTCTGAATCTGGACTCCTATATAATATTCTCTCTCCCTGAAAGCACCAACACATGAACCTGGCCCTACACTACACTATCTCTCTATCTTTTCCCTCAGATTGTAGAATCAGGACTACCTCATCTATCTTTCTATCTCTCCCTAAAAGCAGCAGCAGCAGACTAGATCCTCTCCCTATCTATTCTGAAGCAGAGTGACATGTGTGCTGTGTGCCTCTAGCTTATATAGAAGCTGGGTCACATGTTGCACTGACCAATCACAGCCATGCCATTAGTAGGCATGGCTATGATGGCCTCTAAGGGCACACCAGCTAATCAAAAGGTGATTGGCTGGCCCCTGAAGCATTTCTAAATGCGTAATTAGATTGCCGAACCCGAACCCGAACCCGGACTTTTGGGCAAAGTCCGGGTTCGGGTTCGGGAAAAAGCTAAAGTTCGGTACGGACCCGAACTTTACAGTTCGGGTTCGCTCAACACTAGTGAAGAAAGAAGAAAAACGAAGAAGAGGAAAAACATATGGTAAAAATACATAAAAAGTACATAAAAAATTGCACATTTCACAAGAATGAAAGGATCACTATAAAAACATGATTATATGGCTACTATTTACCTAAGGAAAAGGTCTCAGGTTCATGCCATGGGGTATTCTTGTATTTAAATAAAAAATCCACCAAACCTCTCGTTCCAGGAGTCTGCGATGCAGATCTCCTCCCCGAAGGAGGATTTTTAACCCTCTCCAAACCATAAAAGGTAAAACTTGACATATCGCCTGAGTGTTGATGTTTAAAATGTTTGTATATATTGGAGAGACCTTTTATGAGAAGAATAGGATGCACCGTGATAATGTTCTCCAATTCCAGTTCTTATGCCTCGTACACACGACCGGTTTTCCCGGCAGGAAAATTGTCATGACAGCTTTTCGGCAGGAAAAACGGCCGTGTGTATGCTCCATAGAACGTCATTTTGTCGGCTCGTTGTAGTCTTTGACGTCACCGCGTTCTTGACATTCAAAAGTTCAGCGGTATTTGACCTGAACGTGTGTATGCAAGGCAGGCTTGACAGGAATCCTGTCTGGGAAAAATGTCAGCTTTTTTCCTGCTGGGAAAAATGGTCGTGTGTACAAGGCATTAGAGATCTCACAGTGCATCCTACATACTGCAAATTACAGGAGGTGCATTGTACCAGATACACCACAGAGTTTGTACCACAATTGATGAAATCACGTATGTGAAATGCTTTGCTCGTGGAGCAGGAACATATCTCCCAGTCCCTAGTTTGTTTTGTGTGCTTGTCACAGAAGCGACAAGTATTGTTACCACAGGCATATGATCCCAGGGTGCTCAACCAAGTCCTCCTGTTACCTCCTGACTGGAACAAGCTGGGTGATAAAATATCTCCTAGAGTGCTGGCTCGTTTATTAGAAAAATAACACCCAGCTTGGATAACAGCTTGGATAAGGTCATGATCTGTAGACAAAATTTGGAGATGTTTATTTATATTATTCTTGATAGAATTACATTTTCGTGAGTACTTTGTTACAATTGTAACTGTCCTCTCTGTAGCCTTTTTGTTCATTTTCTTACATTTATATTTCAAAAGGGAAGTTCTGTCTGTTCCTAGCCACACTAATGGCTCTATTAATGGACTCTGGTTTGTAATTATGTGCTTGTAACCTAGTGGTTATGATTCTACATTCATCTTTAAAACTATCTACTGTTGAACAGTTGCGTTTAGCTCTACTCTAATACATTCCCCTAGAGCAGTGATGGCGAACCTTTTTGAGCCCGAGTGCCCAAACTGAAATAAATAAGTTGGTTTTGTGTAGCAAAGTGCCAACACGGCAATTCGCGAGAGAGGGGGGCTGAGCGAAAGAGAGGGGGTGTGTGAGAGAGATGGGGGTGTGTGTAAAAGAGAGAGAGAGAGAGTGAGTTGTGTGTGTGAGAGAGAGAGAGAGAGAGGGTTATGAGAGAGAGGGAGAGAGGGGCGTTAGAGATGCTGAGAGAGAAGGAGGGGGACTGAGAGAGAGGGAGGGGGACAGGGAGCGAGGGGTGTGAGAGATGCTGAGGGGGGACCGGGAACATAGAGAGGGGGAGGGGGAACAGAGAGAGAGAGGGGGGACAGAGAGAGAGCAAGGGGTGTGATAGAGATGGAGAGAGGGAGGGGGGACAGAGAGAGGGAGGGGGGATAGAGAGAGTGAGGGGGGCTGAGAGAGAGAGAGAGGGGTGTGAGAGATGCTGAGAGGGAGGGGGGACAGAGATAAGGGGCGTGAGAGAGATGCTGAGAGATAGGGGGAACAGAAAGAGGGGGACACATAGAGGGGGACTGAAAAAGAGGGGGGCTGAGAGAAAGGGAGACCTCTAGCTCTGTCCCTATCTGCAATCCCTGCTCTGCCTCCCTGCCCCAGTCTTTATCTGCAGGTATTCAGTGTATAATTGTGCCCAGTACCTGTCTCCATCCTTGATCTGGGAGAGCTCTCTGTTCTGTTCCATCCAGTGGCTCCCTCACAGCCTGCGCCTCTCACCTGTCCTCGTCTTCCGGGCCACAGTCAGTCTGTTCCCCGGGCCTCACTGTTGAAGAGGAGGTTTGAGGAGTCCAGGCTCCGGAAGGCGCCAGGGATTCTGCGCCCCTCTTCGGCCATAAAATTAAGCAGTGAAGCTCTTCTCTCCCTCCCGTGCTGTCAGGCCTGTAGCCTACCACGCGGAGGATGCGGGGCCGCCCACTCACTCCTGCAGATAGTTTCCTGCACCTCGCCCGCTGCTTGCTTCTCTCCCTCCTGTGCATGCGTGCCATAGGTTCGCCATCACTGCCCTAGAGGGATCGTCCGTATTGTATGTGCCGGATGGCAGCTTGTAGCCAATAGCAACAAATTGCCAGCACACTAACAGCCAAATTTTAAAGGAAATTCCAATACCTATAATTTAATAGTTAGTTCTTATTTTTTTTATTTTTAATGTTCAAATTTTTGGGTTTTCTAATTTTTAGGTTTTCGAATTTTTGGATTTTGTTTCTTATTTTCGGATTTTCGTTCTTTTGAATTTTCGTTATGGAATTTTTTGATTTTCAAATTTCAGAATTTTCTCATTTCCGAATTTTTTGCATTTTAGAATCTTCGAATTTTCGATTTTGGGATTTTCGAACTTTCGAATTTTCGGATCTTTGTATTTTGAAAAAACTTGTTATACGGGTTTTCGTTAATTTGAATATTTCCGAATTGCCAATTTGTCGAATTTCGTCGAAACAAATGAACAAAGAAATGAATTGTCTATCCAGGAGTCCCTAGACAAGTTGAAAGAGATTAGGAGGGTTTAAAAGTTACTTGCAGGTACCTGTTATTTTAGTTAGATAGTTTTGCAGCAAAGGGAATATAAATTTGTTAAAAAAATTTATATGAGCTATATAGTATCAAGATTCATAGGATTTCATATAAATAATCTAAATGTTGTTTTTTGTTTTCACTTATTTGTATATATAGTTGGTCTTTATTCTGGTATAGTGATAGGGCTTAGGCCTCATGCACACAGTGTTTTTAACAGCTGCTTTTAGCAGCGTCAGACATTTTTTTTTTTGCAGCTTAAAAATGCCTCTCCATGTTATTCTATGTGTCCATGCACACGCAGGCTTTTAGGAGCTGTAAGTGGCATAGGCGTTTTCAAGCTGTAAAAAAAAAACAGGGCCAGCACGTTCTGAGGACCGGCGTTACAGCTGTAAAAATGTCTGACATTGCTAAAAGCTGCTAAACGTGGCTTAATGCTGGATACAGCTGTGTTAAGCCTCCTCAAGTGTTTTTTTTATTTTTTTTATTTACATGTCAAAATCAATGGTTCCCTATGAGAGCCCATTGATTTGAATAGAAGCGGCATCACAAGTCGGATCATGATGATCCGACTTGTGGTGCGGCTTGTGTGCTAAGGATCTTGAAGGGGAGCCCTCACCAAAATTAAAAAAATTAAAACTGGCATGGGGTCCCCCCCCCCAAGATAATCGGTCTGGTATGGATTTTAAGGGATCCCTTAATTGGTGTGGGGACCCCCCAAAATCCATACCCTTATCTGAGCACGCAGCCCAGCAGCTCAGGAAAGGGGGTACGAGCGAGTGCCCCCCTCTCCTGGACCATACCAGGCCTCATGCCCTCAACATGGGGGGGGGTGTGGGTGCTTTGGGGCAGGGGAGGCCTGTGCCCCCCACCCTAAAGCACCTTGTCCCCATGTTGATGAGGACAAGGGCCTCTTCCTGACAACCCTGGCCAGTGGTTGTCGGGGTCTGCGGTCGGGGGGTTATCAGATCCCGGCCCCCCACCCTATGTGAATAAGTATAGGGTACTCATTTTACCCCTACCCATTCACCCAAAAAAAGTGTTAAAAATGTAATTAGTACACTTTTTGACAAAGTAATTTATTAAAGCAGCTCCGGCGTCTCCTTCTGATTTCTTCTCCCTTCGGCGATGTCTTCATCCTCTGGTTCTTCTCCTTCCGCTAATGTCTTCTTCTGCTGCCGGTTCCCCTCTATCGGCTGTCTTCTCCTTCTACTGGTTCTCCTCTCTCCACTGTCCTCTCCCTCTGCCGATTCTCCTCTCTCTGCTGTCTTCTCCCGCTGTCTTCTCCCTCTGTCTTCTCCCTCTGTTCTTCCTCCAATTTTCTCCAGACGCTCTCTCCTGCTGTAATGCTAGGGCCGCCGTGTGCTATTAGTTATATAGCCATGGGGCTGGGCCACTCAATGACGTTATACGGAGGCCCCACCCCTTGTGACGTCACCGCCCATCATCAGAATTAAACTTCTCCACAACTTTATCCCTGACCTGTCTGGTGTGTTCATTGGCCTTCATGATGATGTTTGTCCAATAAGGTTCTCTAATAAACCTCTGAGGGCTTCACAGAACAGCTGTATTTATATGAATATTAAATGACACACAGGTGGACTCTATTTACTAATTAGATGACTGCTGAAGGCAATTGTGTCCACTAGATTTCAGTTGGGGGTATCAGAGTAAAGGGGGCTGAATACAAATGCACGCCACACTTTTCATATATTTGTTTGCAAAAAAATTTGAAAACCATTTATCATAATCCTTCCACTTCACAATTATGTGCCACTTTGTGTTAGTCTATCACGTAAAATCCCAATAAAATACAATTACCTTTTTTTTTTTTTTTTTCAAGGCACTGTATATTGCATGTATTTCTTGCTTAGTATTTAGGGTTTTACTTATCACATTACAACAATATATGTTGTCTCTCTCTGTCTTGTAACAAATTTTAGCTGAGCATTGTTTTAGCGAGGATTACACTTTGTGGCATACAGATATGCACCAGAAGCAGAAGTTTTGAATCTGTGTGTTAAATATAGCACAGCATGCAAGTAAAATGTGAAAGTCACATTCATAATTACTGTTATTTAAAATCCACTATAATAATTTGAAGTGTTTATTCTCTTGGTTTTCTTTTCTAGTATGACAAAGATAAAAGCACATTCATATGTCTTACCTGTGCTGGTACTGATGTTCTCCGTTCCTACAGTTTTTCCAATTAAATGGTATTGATTTAGACGAGAGCCATCTGGTGCCACCACAACTGATTTCTCTGTAAGATTTGTCCACTCATACCTTACTTCAGAATTAGGATATGCATCTATGAAAAGAAACGTTCACAATTTGTTTCTAATATTATTAACATGACGAGAATATAAAAGCAATACCATGCCATGCATGTAGCGCGGGTGAAGGTGCAGCAATTGGAGTTTAATGCTGGTGCCCTCACAATAAGATACTAAAGCCATGCAATCTGCTGCTGTAGCTTTATTTATAGCTCACATCTAATGTCAGGCAAGCAGAACCTGATTGAATGGCTTTACCATTCAGATTGTACATTGCTACATTGCTGCCAGGTTTTTTGGATACTGCTGTTGTTAGATACTTCAATTATTTTTAAAGAATGGTTGACTAAAGTGAAATAAAATGAAGCGTTTATATCAAACTGGATGTACACAACATATGTCCATTTTCAAAAATATTCTCCGGTACATGATTTGATGTTTGAAGTTCTACACAGTGCATGAACATATATGCTTGGATGATATATGTGTGTGTGGTCATGTTCCCGTTTAAATGAAAAAAATAAAGAACTTCAGATGAGGTTCTGTCTGTACATCTGACCAATTAATAAAATTCTTTAGGGTGCATCCCAAATTGTGGATGATTACCCATTAGGCCTCATGCCCACGGACATTTTTACAGCCGCGTTTTTGAGCGTTTTTTACAGCTTAAAAACGCCTGTCCATGTTAGTCTATAGCTTCATGCCCACCTAGACGTTTTTGAGCTGCAAATAGCATAGACGTTTTTAAGCTGTAACAAAAACCCAGGACCAGTGCGTTCCTCAGCGTCGGCGTTAGGCATAAAAAAACGCGAAGCATCAAAAAATGCAGTCGCGTTTTTTAGCTCCGACATTTTTTTTTTGGTTTTTTTCGAAAAAAATAAAATAAATTATACAATAACATGGACAGGCGTTTTTAAGCTGTAAAAAACGCAGCTGTAAAAAGGTCCGTGGGCATGAGGCCTTATATTTCAAGTTATAATCCTGTTGATCAGAGCTCATTTATACATCACGCAGAAAATATTGGGACATTTCATCATATACCATTAAATTATTACTACTGTGACCAGCACATTGTACCTTATGTACAGACAGCATGTTAGTTAAAGGATTTCAAATTGTAATCCTGTTGATCAGAGCTCATTTATACATCACGCAGAAAATATTAGGACAATTCATCATATACCATTAAATTATTACTACTGTGACCGGCATATTGTACCTTTTGTACAGACAGCATGTTAGTTAAAGGATTTCAAATTGTAATCCAGTTGATCAGAGCTTGTTTATCATCACACAGAAAATATTGGGACATTTCCTCATATACCTTAAAATTATTACTAACTGCTTGCCGACCAGCACACGACGATATACGTCGGCACGGCTGTGCAAATGGGCATACAGGTACGTCCCCTTTATATCGCGGCTTAGTGGTCGCGCGCCCCGCGTGCTCCGTGACCGTGTCCGTGGGACCCCGCGGACTCGATATCCGCCAGTGTCCCGCGATCGTGACACGGAGCTGCAGAACGGGGAGATGCCTATGTAAACAAAGCATTTTCCTGTTCTGCCTAGTGACATGACTGTCATCGGGAGCAGTGATCGCTGTCATGTCAGTGGTAGCCCATCTCCCCCACAGTTAGAATCACTCCCTAGGACACACCTAAAGTGGAGTTCCACCCTGAAAAAAAAAATTTCACCAAAAATCTACAAATAAATTGCGCAGTAGGAAATGGGCAGTGAAACCGCACAGCTTCATTGCCTGTCTCCCTTACTGAGGATGGCGGCGCCGGGAGTTGCCAGGATCGAGGGATCAGCCTCGGCGGGGGCTGACATCGCGGGCGAGTAGGACAGGTAAGTGTCCTTATTAAAACTCAGCAGCTACAGTGTTTGTAGCTGCTGACTAGTGTTTAACCCCTTCCCTGCCAGTGCCATTTACATAGTAATCAGTGCATTTTTATAGCACTGATTGCTGTATAAATGACAATGGTCCCAAAATAGTGTCAAAAGTGTCCGATGTGTCTGCCATAATGTCGCAGTCATGATAAAAACCACAGATCGCCGCCATTACTAGTAAAAATTAAATAATAATAAAAAATGTCATAAATCTATCCCCTATCTATAAATCTATCTATAACTTTTGCGCAAACCAATCAATATACGCTTATTGCGATTTTTTTTACCAAAAATATGTAGAAGAATACGTATCGGACAAAACTGAGGAAAAAAAAAGTTTTTTTATATATTTTTGGGGGATATTTATTATAGCAAAAAATATTGCATTTTTTTCAAAATTGTCGCTATATTTTTGTTTATAGCGCAAAAAATAAAAACAGCAGAGGTGATCAAATACCACCAAAACAAAGCTCTATTTGTGGGGAAAAAAGGACGCCAATTTTGTTTGGGAGTCGCATGACCATGCAATTGTCATTTAAAACGACGCAGTGCTGAAGCGCAAAAAGTGGCCTGGTCTTTGGCCAGCAAAATGGTCCGGGGCTTAAGTGGTTAATGCACAGCATTTTTTTCCACTCCTACCTAAAACTTTTGCACAGTTCTGTATGTACCCTAATAGAGATAAATGCATGATAGTAGTACCCACATATTCTAGCAATATATCATTTTAGAAACTGTTGTGCTGGAAAGAACAATGATAAATCAAGCTTAAACATATTTCAATGTTAGAAAACATATTGATAAATGTTTATTTTTGTTTTTTTAATTTTAAGTGTATCTATGCATCAATTTCCACAGCTATGACCCAGTTGTGCCATTTACTGGTGTATGTAAAGAAGCAGTGATCTAAAATGCTTTCAGACTGACAGATACCAAATGTTAAAGTAAGCAATTAACATAATTGCCAAATCCAATCAGTCAGATTAGCTCTGTAATTAGTAGATTCTCCCCAGCTGATAAGAAGAAGAAAAAAGAAGTAGTCATTCATCAAACATATATATAAAAGTTTGATAAAAAGAAAAGTCACATTTAGGGATGAGCTCGGTGTTCGAGTCGAACATACGGTCGACTCGAACATCGGCTGTTCGATCGTTCGGCGAACATCGAACGATTTGGGCCGTTCGCGCCAAATTCGAGTGACGCGAACGGCCCACAATACACTGCGCCATCGCAGTGTAATCCGGGCGCTGTGATTGGCCAAGCATGCACTGTGACCCCGCATGCTTGGCCAATCACAGCGCCGGCAGCTAGGAGAGCCTTGTGTAGTGTGTTCCGGCGCAGGGAAAGAGAAGGATAGGCAGGGACAGTGTGATATTCTTTGTGCTATTCTTGTGTGCAGGGAGAGAGAAGGATAGGCAGGGAGAGTGTCAGTGTCATATTCTTTGCTAAACCTTGTGTGCAGGGAGAGAGAAGGATAGGCAGGGGACAGTGTCAGTGTCATATTCTTTGCTAAACCTTGTGTGCAGGGAGAGAGAAGGATAGGCAGGGAGAGTGTCAGTGTCATATTCTTTGATAAACCTTGTGTGCAGGGAGAGAGAAGGATAGGAAGGGGACAGGGCAGTGTCATATTCTTTACTAAACCTTGTGTGCAGGGAGAGAGAAGGATAGGCAGGGAGAGTGTCAGTGTCATATTCTTTGATAAACCTTGTTTGCAGGGAGAGAAGGATAGGCAGGGGACAGTGTCAGTGTCATTGTTGCTAAGCCTCCTGCACAGTATACACCTGAAGCTAGCCCTTATTGCTGTGTTTTCTTGGTGTGTTACACTAACAGGCATTTGCAGCACTTACAGCGGGCGGAGTGTGCCTCCTGCACATTATACACCTGAAGCTAGCCCGTATTGCTGTGTTTTCCTGGTGTGTTACACCAACAGGCATTTGCAGCACTTACAGCAGGCGTAGTGTGATTCCTGCAAATTATACTCCTGAAGCTAGCCCGTATTGCTGTGTTTTCCTGGTGTGTTACACCAACAGGCATTTGCAGCACTTACAGCAGGCGTAGTGTGATTCCTGCAAAATATACTCCTGAAGCTAGCCCGTATTGCTGTGTTTTCCTAGTGTGTTTCACCAACAGGCATTTGCAGCACTTACAGCAGGCGTAGTGTGATTCCTGCAAAATATACTCCTGAAGCTACACCTTATTGCTGTGTTTTCCTAGTGTGTTACACCAACAGGCATTTGCAGCACTTACAGCAGGCGTAGTGTGATTCCTGCAAAATATACTACTGAAGCTACGCCTTATTGCTGTGTTTTCCTAGTGTGTTACACCAACAGGCATTTGCAGCACTTACAGCAGGCGTAGTGTGATTCCTGCAAAATATACTTCTGAAGCTAGCCCGTATTGCTGTGTTTTCCTGGTGTGTTACACCAACAGGCATTTGCAGCACTTACAGCAGGCGCAGTGTGATTCCTGCAAAATATACTCCTGAAGTTAGCCCATATTGCTGTGTTTTCCTGGTGTGTTACACCAACAGGCATTTGCAGCACTTACAGCAGGCGTAGTGTGATTCCTGCAAAATATACACCTGAAGCTAGCCCGTATTGCTGTGTTTTCCTGGTGTGTTACACCAACAGGCATTTGCAGCACTTACAGCGGGCGTAGTGTGCTTCCTGCAAAATATACTCCTGAAGCTAGGCCTTATTGCTGCTTTTCCCATCTCCCTGCAGGCCATTAGAATGTCTGGAAGGCAAACAAGGAGAGGCAGAAAGTCAGGAGCCAATAAAAGAGGGCAAGCAGGCTCTGTGTCTAGAGACAACAGTGCTGGTCGTGGACGCGGTGCATCGCCATCAGCACGTGGCCATGGGACACGCGTGTCCTTCTTTTCGGCAGCTGGACGTGTTGAGCCGCATCATGCCGAAGACTTGGTAGAGTGGATGACCAAGCCCTCCTCATCCTCCTCATCCTCTCTCACCCAGGCTCAGGGTACTGGCAAAGCAGCTGCCAAAGCGTCCTCTTCCCTGGTATCAATGTCATCATCAGTCACTCCTTCCTTAGACCCACCATGTCCTCCTGAGGAGTCCCCCGAACTGTTTGAGCACAGTGTTGGGTACATGCTCCAGGAGGATGCCCAGCGTTTCGAAGGGTCTGATGATAATACCCAGCTAGAGGAAGGCAGTAGCGTGAGAGCAGAGAGAGGGGATGCTCAAGAAGGACACCAATCTGGCAGTCATGTTCCAGCAGCTGCAGCATACTGCCAGATTGGCTCCAGTGATGAGGAGGGAGGGGATGATGAGGTCACTGACTCCACGTGGGTGCCTAATAGGAGAGAGGAGGAGGAGGAGGACTAGAGGAGGCACATCTCCAACGAGGCAGGATGCCCTCGGGGGGGCAGCGTAAGGGCAGCACACCGACGGAATCACACCGCATTGCTCCGCCTGTGCAGGGCACTGCCTCTGCCCGTTATTCAAAAAGTTCTTTGGTGTGGGCCTTTTTTGAGTCGAGTGCATCAGATTGCACAGCTGCTATTTGCAACATATGTCTCAAGCGTATATCGCGTGGCCAAAACATCAGCCGCTTGGGCACCACATGCTTGACCAGACATATGTTGACCTGCCATGCAGCTCGTTGGCAAGCCTACCTTAAAGACCCACACCAAAGAACAAAGCGGACCTCTCCTTGCACCGCATCAGCTGGGATCTCCAACCCCACTATACCTTCAGTCCTCTCTGAAACCTGCACTGAGAGGAATGAAGGTGTAGAATTAGGTGTGTCACAGCCAAGTGCTTGCGGGCACTCTGCTAGCAGTACACCGACGTCCGATTCTAGCAGGCAAATTTCCCTGCCCCAGCTGCTGGACCGTCGAAAGAAGTTCACTCCCAGCCATCCACATGCCCAGCGGTTGAATGCTAGCTTGGCTAAATTGCTAGCGCTTCAACTGCTGCCTTTTCAGTTGGTAGACTCGGCCCCCATCCGTGAGTTTGTGCAATGTGCGGTTCCTCAGTGGCAGGTTCCCAAACGCCACTTTTTTTCACAGAAGGCAATTCCGGCTCTCTACCGGCATGTGGAAGGCAATGTCTTGGCCTCGCTGGACAGGGCGGTCAGCGGTAAGGTGCATATTACCGCTGACTCATGGTCCAGCAGGCATGGACAGGGACGTTACCTTTCTTTCACGGCCCATTGGGTCACTCTTTTGGCAGCTGGGAAGGATGCAGGACAAGGTGCAGTAGTGTTGGAGGTTGTTCCGCCGCCACGCCTCCAAAATGGTACTACTGGTTGTGACACACCTCTCTCCTCCACCCCCTCCTCTTCTTCTTCCCCCATGGCCTCTTCCTGTGCTTTGTCCTCAGAACCAGCGGTGCTCCGTAGGCGTTCAAGGGGCTACGCAAGTACGCAGGCAAAAAGATGCCATGCCGTGCTTGCGCTGGTGTGTTTGGGGGACAGGAGCCACACTGGGGCAGAGGTTCTGTCTGCTCTGCAGGGGCAGGCCGAGAGGTGGTTGACGCCATGTCAGCTTAAGCCAGGAATGGTGGTTTGCGACAATGGCACCAACCTCCTCTCCGCCCTCCGACAGGGACAACTGACCCATGTGCCCTGTGTGGCTCACGTCCTTAACCTGGTGGTGCAGCGGTTCTTGGGCAGGTACCCGGGCTTACAGGATGTCCTGAGGCAGGTCAGGAAAGTCTGTGTGCATTTCCGCAGATCTTATAATGCCAGTGCTCGCCTGGCTGAGCTGCAAAAGGAGTTGAACCTGCCCAAGAACCGCCTTATATGTGACATGCCCACCAGGTGGAACTCAACGTTGGCCATGCTGCAGCGGCTGCACACGCAGCAGAGGGGCATCAATGAGTACTTGTGTGACTACGGCACCAGGACAGGGTCAGGGGAGCTCGGGTTTTTCTCACCACGCCAGTGGGGCATGATCAGGGATGCATGCACTGTCCTGGCACCATTTGAGGAGGCCACGATGATGGTGAGCAGTGACAGTGCATGCATCAGTGACACTGTACCTCTTGTCCACCTGTTGGAACATACGCTGCGTGGAATAATGGACATGGCACTTGAGGCAGAACAGAGGCAGGAAGAGGAGGACTTCCTTGCCTCTCAAGGCCCCCTTTACCCAGACAGTGTTCCTTCTGTCCCACCCATCGCACAGGAAGAGGAGGAGGAGGAGGATTGTGTCAGCATGGAGGTGGAACCTGGCTCTCAGCATCACCAGCAGCAGTCTTTTAGGTATAATTTACAGTCCCAAGAAACCTGTGGACTTGTACGTGGCTGGGAGAAGGTGGCTGCGGATCATGTCGTCCTTAGTGACCCAGAGGACTACGGACCGAATGCCTCAGCTAACCTACGCTGCATGGCCTCCCTGATCCTGCAAAGTCTGCGGAAGGATCCTCGTATTCTTCGGATCAAGGAGAGGGACCATTACTGGCTGGCCACTCTCCTTGATCCACGGTACAAGGGTAAGTTAGCGGACCTTATCTTACCGTCGCAGAGGGAGCAGAGGATGAGACAACTCCGGGAGGCCTTGCAGAAAGGTCTGTGCAATGCGTTCCCAGAGACTGGGAGGTTACAAACTCCTGGTCCTGGACAACGAGTTGCTGAGGCTTCGGTCAGTCGAAGAAGAAGCGGTGGGGAAGGTGGCCGTCTGACCGATGCGTTCAGACAATTCTTTAGTCCGCAGCCCCAAGGTATGATTGGTTCCAGCAACCATCGCCAGCGTCTGATATACATGGTGCAGGAATACCTAGGGGCAAGGTCAGACTTGGACACCTTCCCCACCGAAAATCCTCTGGCTTACTGGGTCTTGAGGATGGATCACTGGCCAGAGCTTGCACAGTATGCAATTGAGCTACTGGCCTGTCCTGCATCCAGCGTTCTTTCAGAACGCACATTCAGTGCTGCTGGAGGATTTGTCACGGATCACAGGGTGCGCCTGTCCACCGACTCGGTTGATCGACTGACTTTCATAAAGATGAACCAGTCTTGGATCACCACCAGCTACCAAAAACCTGAAGCTGATATAACAGACTAATTTATTTTCAAATGTCACATCGCTTCAAGACTAATGCTGATGCTGAGTGACTGTCCTGTTATGTTGACTGACTATCCTCCTCCTCCTCAATGATCCGATTGATGATGATAGCTTGGAAGAACATTTTTGTTTCTGGGTGCCGCCACCAGTGCCTAAGGCCCAATTTTTCAGCCCCTGTTTAACAGGGGCATGTAATTACAATTTTTTATGCAATGCTTTGCAGCAGGGCTCATTCCTGCACTCCAACTAGAGTATCTGGGAGAGGTTGCAGTGTCGTGTCACCAGCACCAGTGCCTAAGGCCCAATTTTTCTGCCCCTGTTTAACCACTTAACGACCGCCCACCGCCGATTTACGTCGGCAGAATGGCACGGACAGGCAGAATCACGTAGATCTACGTGACTGCCTTTGTACAGTTGGGGGGTCCATCCGGACCCCCCTTCTGTGCCGTGAGCGGTCGTTACTTCACCGGGAGCGATCCCAGATGAGGGGGCGGCCTTTCGATTCCGGCCCCCCCCTCGCGATCGCTCCCGGCGAATGGAAATGCCTCCTCTGTCTGTTTCAGACAGAGGAAGCAGGAGGAAGTGATGTCATCTCTGGTGCGGTGCTCACATATACCGAGCGCCGTACAAGAGAAGACATCAGGTCAGTGAGCACAACACTACACTGACACCAGGACACATAGGAACACTAATCGCCCCCCCCAGGACCCCCAGACCCCCCCAGATCACCCCCCAGATCACCCCCCAGCCCCCAGTCACAGTGTCACTGATTGCAGTGACCATTTATTTAGTGATCACTGCAATCAGTGACATTTGTGACTGTGAAAGTGTCACTAAAGTTTAGTTTTAGGTCCAGTGTAGCCCCCTAACCCCCCCTAATAAAGGTTTAACCCCCTGATCACCCCCCAGATAACCCTTTCACCCCCTATCACCGCTGTCGCTATGCGATCATTTTTCTGATGGCTGTCTTAGCATCAGTGATGGCGATCGGTAGCCAGTAATTTTTTTTAGGTTCGCCGCAGGTTTTTATAGCGTCGGGTACCCCAATATATTATCTAATAAAGGTTCAACCCCCTTGATCGCCCCCCAGGTAACCCTTTCACCCCCTATCACCGCTGTCGCTAATCGATCGTTTTTCTGATGCTGTCTTAGCATCAGTGATGGCGATCGGTAGCCAGTAATTTTTTTTAGGTTCGCCGCAGGTTTTTATAGCGTCAGGTACCCCAATATATTATCTAATAAAGGTTAAACCCCCTTGATCGCCCCCCAGGTAACCCTTTCACCCCCTATCACCGCTGTCGCTATGCGAACATTTTTCTGATGGCTGTCTTAGCATCAGTGATGGCGATCGGTAGCCAGTAATTTTTTTTAGGTTCGCCGCAGGTTTTTATAGCGTCGGGTACCCCAATATATTATCTAATAAAGGTTTAACCCCCTTGATCGCCCCCCAGGTAACCCTTTCACCCCCTATCACCACTGTCACTAAGCGATCGTTTTTCTGATCGCTGTCTTCGTGTCGGTGATGCCAATCGGTAGCCAGTCATTTTTTTTAGGTTCGCCGCAGGTTTTTATAGCGTCAGGTACCCCCAAATATGATCTAATAAAGGTTTTAACCCCCTAATTGCCCCTAGTTAACCCTTTCACCAGTAATCACCATATAAGTGTTACGGGTGACGCTGGTTAGTTAGTTTGCTTTTTATAGTGTCAGGGCACCCGCCGTATATAACCCAATAAAGGTTTAACCCCCTGATCGCCCGGTGGGTGATATCAATTAGGTTTTAGCGTCAGAGAGGGTCTGCGTCACACCCCAGGCAGCGTCAGGTTAGTGCCAGTAACGCTAACACCCACGCGTAAAGCATACACCCCCCTTAGTGGTATAGTATCTGAACAGATCAATATCTGATCTGATCAGATCTATACCAGCGGTTTAGGGTTCCCAAAAACGCAGTGTTAGCGGGATCAGCCCAGATACCTGCTGGCACCTGCGTTTTGCCCCTCCGTCCAGCCCAGGCCACCCAAGTGCAGTATCGATCGATCACTGTCACTTCCAAAACACAACACACATAACTGCAGCGTTCGCAGAGACAGGCCTGATCCCTGCGACTCCAGTGCTGTAGGAGGTGATTTCACCACCACAGTTAAAAAAAAAAAAGCATATATGCCGAAGCATGGGGGCAGCAGGGCGGAGGAGCAATTTTGCTCCTAATGCCGCATACATACGGTCGAAATTCCGACGGAGGCTTGCCCGTGGAAACGTTTGACCATGTGTGTGCGGCATAACTTTTTTGCGGGAGGATGCCCCCATGCTTCGGCATATATAAATGGTGCATGTATGCCCACCATTAGAAGTGGGTGGATGAAGGGCGGTATTCTAATGGTGGGCATACCCACCGATCAATCTCTTTTTTCGTTCAGCCAACAGGCTGCATGAAAAAAAAAGATTACAATACATGTCCAACAAGGACCAGCAACGTACTGGTATGTTGCTGGACTTTGAATGGTTATACCAGATTGATGCCTGCGGGTTTAGGCATCATCTTGGTATCATTCTTTTCAGCCAGCGGCCGGCTTTCATGTAAAAGCAATCACAGCGGCTAATTAGCCTCTGGACTGCTTTTACAAGCAGTGGGAGGGAATGTCCCCCCCCCGGATATAAAAAGCGCCATTGGGAAAATTGGGAAAGCATTTTATCACACCGATCTTGGTGTGGTCAGATGCTTTGAGGGCAGAGGAAAGATCTAGGGTCTAGAAGACCCCAGTTTTTTCAAAAAAAGAGTACCTGTCACTACCTATTGCTATCATAGGGGATATTTACATTCCCTGAGATAACAGTAAAAATTATAAAAAAAAAAATATATGTAAGGAACAATTTAAAAATAAAATAAAAAAGCAAAATTAATAATAAAAAAAAAAAAAAAAAAAAAAAAAGCACCCCTGTCCTGCCCTGCTCTTGCCCAATGGCGAACGCAAGCGTCGGTCTGGCGTCATATGTAAACAGCAATTGCACCATGCATGTGAGGTATCACCGCGAAGGTCAGATCGAGGGCAGTCATTTTATCAGTAGACCTCCTCTGTAAATCTAACGGGGTAATCTGTAAAGGCTTTTAAAGGCTTTTAAAAATGTATGTAGTTTGTCGCCAATGCGCGTTTGTGCGAAATTTTAAAGCATGTCGTGTTTGGTATCTATGTACTCGGCCTAAGATCATCTTTATTATTTCATCAAACATTTGGGCAATATAGTGTGTTTTAGTGCATTAAAATAAAAAAAGTGTATTTTTTCCCCAAAAAATGCGTTTGAAAAATCGCTGCGCAAATACTGTGTAGAAAAAAAAAATGCAACACCCACCATTTTAATCTGTAGGGCCTTTGCTTTAAAAATATATATAATGTTTGGGGGTTCAACATAATTTTCTTGCAAAAAAAAAATATGTTTTCATGTAAACAAAAAGTGTCAAAAAGGGCTTTGTCTTCAAGTGGTTAGAAGAGTGGATGTAAGCTTCCTAATGTTGTGTATAAAATGCCAGAACAGTTCAAAACCCCCCCCAAATGACCCCATTTTGGAAAGTAGACACCCCAAGCTATATACTGAGAGGCATGTCGAGTCCATGGAATATTTTATATGTTGACACAAGTTGCGGAAAAAAGACAATTTTTTTTTTTTAATTTTTTTTTTGCACAAAGTTGTCACTAAATGATATATTGCTCAAACATGCCATGGGCATATGTGGAATTACACCCCAAAATAAATTCTGTTGCTTCTCCTGAGTACAGGGATACCACATGTGTGAGACTTTTTGGGAGCCTAGCCGCGTACGGGACCCCAAAAACAAAGCACCGCCTTCAGGCTTTCTAAGGGTGTAAATTTTTGATTTTACTTCTCACTGCCTATCACAGTTTCGGAGGCCATGGAATGCCCAGATGGCACAAAACCCCCCCAAATGACCCCATTTTGGAAAGTAGACACCCCAAGCTATTTGCTGAGAGGTATTGTGAGTATTTTGCAGATCTCGCTTTTTGTCACAAAGTTTTGAAAATTGAAAAAAAAAAAAAAAAAAATTTCTTTCTTCATTTTCAAAAACAAATGAGAGCTGTAAAATACTCACCATGCCTCCTCAGCAAATAGCTTGGGGTGTCTACTTTCCAAAATGGGGTCATTTGGGGGGGTTTTGTGCTATTTTGGCATTTTATGGCCTTAGAAACTGTGATAGGTAGTGAGGAGTGAAATCAAAAATTTGTGCCTAGAAATCCTGAAGGCGGTGCTTGGTTTTCGGGGTCCCGTACGCGGCTAGGCTCCTAAAAAGTCCCACACATGTGGTATCCCCGTACTCAGGAGAAGCAGCAAAATGTATTTTGGGGTGCAATTCCACATATAACCATGGCATGTGTGAGCAATATATCATTTAGTGACAACTTTTTGTAATTTTTTTTTTATTTTTATTTTTTGTCATTATTCAATCACTTGGGACAAAAAAAAAAAATATTCAACGGGCTCAACAGGCCTCTCAGCAATTTCCTTGGGGTGTCTACTTTCTAAAATGGGGTCATTTGGGGGGGTTTTGTGCTATTTTGGCATTTTATGGCCTTCGAAACTGTGATAGGTAGTGAGGAATGAAATCAAAAATTTAAGCCCTTAGAAATCCTGAAGGCGGTGCTTGGTTTCCGGGGTCCCGTACGTGGCCATGCCCCTAAAAAGTCCCACACATGTTGTATCCCCGTACTCAGGAGAAGCAGCAAAATGTATTTTGGGGTGCAATTCCACATATAACCATGGCATGTGTGAGCAATATATCATTTAGTGACAACTTTTTGTAATTTTTTTTTTTTTTTTTGTCATTATTCAATCACTTGGGACAAAAAAAAAAATATTCAATGGGCTCAACATGCCTCTCAGCAATTTCCTTGGGGTGTCTACTTTCCAAAATGGGGTCATTTGGGGGGGTTTTGTACTGCCCTGCCATTTTAGCACCTCAAGAAATGAGATAGGCAGTCATAAATTTAAAGCTGTGTAAATTTCAGAAAATGTACCCTAGTTTGTAAACGCTATAACTTTTGCGCAAACCAATAAATATACGTTTATTGACATTTTTTTTACTAAAGACATGTGGCTGAATACATTTTGGCCTAAATGTCTGACTAAAATTGAGTTTATTCGATTTTTCTTATAACAAAAAGTAGAAAATATCATTTTTTTTCAAAATTTTCGGTCTTTTTCCGTTTATATCGCAAAAAATAAAAATCGCAGAGGCAATCAAATACCATTAAAAGAAAGCTCTATTTGTGGGAAGAAAAGGACGCAAATTTCATTTGGGTACAACATTGCATGTCCGCACAATTTACAGTTAAAGCAGCGCAGTGCCGAATCCCAAAAACAGGCCTGGTCCTAATGGCCCGAAATGGTCCGGGGCTTAAGTGGTTAACAGGGGCATGTAATTACAATTCTTGATCTAATAATTCACAGCAGGGCCCATTCATACGCCCACCAAGAGTAACTGCGAGGGCTTACAGTGTTGTGTCAACACCACCACCACCACCACCAAAGGCCCAATTTTTCAGCCCCTGTTCAACAGGGGCATGCAATTACAATTCTTGATCTAATAATTCACAGCAGGGCCCATTCATACGCCCACCAAGACTAACTGCGAGGGCTTACAGTGTTGTGTCAACACCACCACCACCACCACCACCAAAGGCCCAATTTTTCAGCCCCTGTTCAACAGGGGCATGCAATTACAATTCTTGATCTAATAATTCACAGCAGGGCCCATTCCTGTGCCCATCAAGAGTAACTGTGAGGCCTTACAGTGTTGTGTCAACACCACCACCACCACCACCAAAGGCCCAATTTTTCAGCCCCTGTTCAACAGGGGCATGCAATTACAATTCTTGATCTATTAATTCACAGCAGGGCCCATTCATACGCCCACCAAAAGTAACTGTGAGGGCTTACAGTGTTGTGTCAATACCACCACCACCACCACCACCAAAGGCCCAATTTTTCAGCCCCTGTTCAACAGGGGCATGCAATTACAATTCTTGATCTAATAATTCACAGCAGGGCCCATTCATGCGCCCACCAAGAGTAACTGTGAGGGCTTACAGTGTTGTGGCAACACCAACATGTAAGGGGCAAATTTCAGCAGAGTATATAGGGCAGGCCCCTACTTTCAAACATCCAACTTACAAACGACTCCTACTTGCAAACGGAAGGAGACAACAGGAAGTGAGAGGAAATCTACCCCTAGGAAGGGAAATTCTCTCCTGTAAGAGTTAATATGGGAAAAAAGGTGTCTCCTCTCTACTGATGCTTTATTACCAATCCTTGTTTCAATAAAAACCCCACTTTTCAAAAACATTTGTCATTGGGACGGAAAGTGAGGTGAAATGTTCTGAACAGGTGCACAGACAGCAAAACAAATGTTACAGGGGTGATAACCCTTCCCTATGTTTTCCAAAAAGCTTAAAAATAGATTTTTTGGCTGGAGCTACACTTAAACAATGTACCTGTTCAAAATTACAAACAGATTCTACATAAGAACAAACCTACAGTCCCTGTCTTGTATGCACCGCCTGTATACGGCTGTTCAGAGTATATAGGGCCTTTTTTATTTTGTGTGCGGGGTTCCCCTTAATATCCATACAAGACCCAAAGGGGCTGGTAATGGGCTGGGGTAGAGGGGGGGGGGGGTGATGGGGTAGCTATGCCATTTTTCTTAAAGATTTTCATCCATATTACCGGAACCAGACATTACATTAAAGCCGCAAGCATTTTTAAATGGCTTTTTTTCCTTTAGAAATGTCATTTTGTGCAGGGACAGTTCTAAACACGGGAAACACGTGCCACTTCACAGGCATACTTTAGACACCCCCAGGTACGATATTTAAAGGAATATTTGACTTTTTTTTTTCACTTTATGCATCATTAAAATGACTGCTCCCGAAAAACTGACGTTTTTAAAACTTCTTTTTGCATTGATACATGTCCCCTGGTGCAGAACCCGGGTTCCCAAACCCTTTTTAGGACAATAACATGCATAATAGTCGTTATAATTAGCACTTTAGATTTCGAACGTTCGCATCCATTGTATTTAATAGGGTTCTAACGTTCGTGCGAACTTTCGGTCCGTTCGCGGGTTCTGGTGCGAACCGAACCCGGGGGTGTTCGGCTCATCCCTAGTCACATTCTTTAAACTCCAAACAGCCAAAATATGAAATGTAATGCGCTATCTTGAATCAATTACATATCAATTGTGGTACAATAAATGCCTTTCGTCATCTTCATCTTCTTTTTATCTTACATTTATCTGAAGGCTTTACAACTAAAGATTAAGATGATTTACTTAAATAACTAGTGTAGTAGTAATAGTGAATACTTTAGGAGGTTTAAGAGCATTATACATTTTAAAACAAGGATATTAAGAGGAAATCTGAAGCACTGTACACTTATCTTAGGGAGATTGTTTCATGTATGTATGTATATATATATATATATATATATATATATATATATATATATATATATATATATATATATAGTTTGTTTTAATATATACATGTATGTGTGTATATATATATATATATATATATATATATTATATATATATAGTGTATACACTATATATGAAATTATTAAACATTATATATACTATGTACAATATACCATCTTTTAACCATAAGGTGCAACTCTACGATCAGGCCCCGTTCACACCTATGCGAATTGGTTGCGGCTTACACCGCATTCAATTCGCATAACATTATAAAATACATTGATTTCAATGAGGCTGGTTCACATGTGTGCGATGCATTCGCACTGTGAATTGCCGAAAAAACGTGTGCGTTCTCTAGGCATTGCGATGCGGCTCAGGTGCGAATTCAGGCCCATTATGTTCTATGGGAACGCATCTGATTCGCACATGTGTTGCGTTCTGAACAGGGATCTTGAGG
This sequence comes from Rana muscosa, assembly GCA_029206835.1. Classification (NCBI taxonomy): domain Eukaryota; kingdom Metazoa; phylum Chordata; class Amphibia; order Anura; family Ranidae; genus Rana; species Rana muscosa. Next base: position 696,376,929 of record CM055117.1, on the reverse strand, counting down.
GGGAACTCCACGCCAAATTTTAAATAAAAAACCAGCATTGGTTCCCCTCCAGGAGCATAGCAGGCCCTTAGGTCTGGTATGGACTTTAACGGGAACCCCTACGCCGGAAAAAACGGCGTGGGGGTCCCCCCAAAATCCATAGCAGACCCTTATCCGAGCACGCAACCTGGCAGGCCGCAGGAAAAGAGGGGGGGACGAGTGAGCGCCCCCCTCCCTCCTGAACCGTACCAGGCCGCATGCCCTCAACATGGGGTGGTGGGTGCTTTGGGGCAGGGAGGCGCCCTGCGGCCCCCCCACCCCAAAGCACCCTTCCCCCATGTTGATGAGGACAGGGCCTTGTTAATGACAGGAATAGTACCACTGGATTGGCGCAGGGCCAATGTAGTGCCTATAATTAAAAAGGGAACAAAGTCTTTACCAAGTAACTATAGACCTGTTAGTTTAACTTCTATAGTTGGGAAGATACTGGAGAGATTAATAAAAGACCACATAGATGAGTTCTTGCTGGAAAAAAAACTATTTAAGCAACAGACAGCATGGATTCATGAAAGACAGAAGTTGTCAGACAAACAGGATTTCTTTTTATGAAGAGGTAAGTAAAACCTTGGACAGGTGGATTGGAACATCCACCCTAAAACCAAAGCCTGGGTCCAACTAGAGCATTCTTTTTCGAATGTCCCTCTCTGCCAAACCCCTTGGATTGGGCTGAAACACTCCCATGTTTCGTGTAGAGATCACCCCCTTATTTTCCCTACACTCACCTCCTTCCGTGATGCGTGCAACAAATATCAAATCTCCTCTAATTTAGGACCAATGACACCTCTTAGACATAACCCGGACTTTACGGCGGGACAGTCTTCCTCCTTTCTCTCGGACGTATGGCCCCACACACACGTAGGTGCTGAACACTTCTTTGAGGACGGTCGCCTAGTATCCCACACTACCTTAGCCTCTAGAATGACAACAGGCTCCTACCCCTTTTGGACATATGTCCAAATCAGGCATTTTTTTGAACGACCCAGTCCCAAACCTGTCTGGTCGCGACGACGCACCCCTTTTGAATTGCTTTGTCTGAGCGATGTACCTTTGATTCACTTGATATCTAGTACGTATGCGCTCTTTTTCTCCAACATACGACCCAAGCTGAACTGGGCTATTCATAAGTGGGAGAACGAACTCGCCATTGATCTATCGGACCAAGAATGGGAAAACGCTTATACTTGTATGCACAAGGGGTCAGTCAATGCTCATACACAGGAAAATGCGTTCAAAGTCTACTTGAGATGGTACCCCCCCCCCCCGTCACTCCCTGGAATTTTTCACTCGCTTTTTGGATACCAGACTCACCCTCCGTAATCTTACCCCCAACTTTTACACTTGGTACCTGCATTGGATTCACATCTCACCCCCATATAATTGTTGCTACTACTGACAGGTCTTGTGCACCAAGTTTTATATATTACTGACAAGTGATAGATACACGAGTATGTGTTCTGGTGCCCTTATTTGCCATGTTGGACGGCTGCGCCCGCCACTATCTTTTGTTTGTTTTGTGGCTGCGTCCACTATCATATCACTTGTTGTACACTTTGTTTTCAAACTCAATAAAACTTGATTTAAACTAGAACGGGCACATCTGGGTATGCAGGCGCCCGGAGTGGGGCTGTTCACGTGGACCATCCTCTGCACAACCATTGATGTCCTCCCTTTCATGAGTGGTTCAAGCCTCGCTTTCAGATTGCTCTACTGCAGGGTAGTCTTCCCGGTCACAATTGCAGACTGACAGCGGTGAGAGCTGGCAGTGAGGAGGACGGTCTGTGTGGATCGCTTTGCCCCGGATGCCTGCATACTTATATGTGCCTCTTTTAATCATCAACCATGTGAGTTGCTAAAAAAAAAAAAAAAAAAAAAAACCTTGGACAGAGGGGTGGCGGTGGACGTGGTATACTTGGATTTTGCAAAAGCGTTCGATACAGTTCCCCACACACGGCTCATGTGTAAGGTAAAGTCTACAGGATTAGAAATATCAGTGTGTAAATGGATGGAAAACTGGCTAAAAGACAGAATTCAGAGAGTAGTGGTTAATGATTCTTACTCTGAATGGTGTAAGTTTCTCAGTGGTGTACCCCAAGGTTCAGTGCTGGGACCCTTACTTTTTAATATCTTTATAAATGATATTGGGTCTGCGATCAAAAGTAACATTTCTGTCTTTGCAGTTGACACCAAGCTATGCAGGGGAATAACGTCCTTACAGGATGTCGCCAATTTACAAGCCGACCTCAATGCTCTGTCTAATTGGGCGACTATGTGGCAGATGAGGTTTAATGTTGATAAATGTAAAGTTATGCACTTGGGGGCTAAGAATATGAATGCATCATACATACTAGGGGGAGTACAACTGGGGGGATCCGTAGTGGAGAAGGATCTGGGGGTTTTGGTAGATCATAAGCTCAATAATGGCATGCAATGCCAAGCTGCGGTTTCCAAAGCGAGCAAAGTCCTTTCTTGTATTAAGAGAGGTATGGACTCCAGAGAGAGATATCATTTGGCCCATGTTCAAATCATTAGTAAGACCTCATCTGGAATATGCAGTTCAGTTTTGGGCACCAGTTCTCAAAAAGGATATCGGGGAACTGGAGAAAGTGCAGAGAAGGGCAACCAAACTGATAAGAGGCATGGAGGAGCTCAGCTATGAGGAAAGATTAGAGGGACTGAATTTATTCACTCTTGAGAAGAGGAGAATAAGGGGTGATATGATTAACATGTACAAATATATAAGGGGTCCATATAGTGAACTTGGTGTGGAGTTATTCACTTTACGGTCAACACAAAAGACAAGGGGGCACTCTTTATGTCTAGAGGAAAAAAGATTTCATCTCCAAATACTGAAAGGTTTCTTCACAGTAAGAGCTGTGAAAATGTGGAACAGACTCCCTCCAGAGGTGGTTCTGGCCAGCTCAGTAGATTGCTTTAAGAAAGGCCTGGATACTTTCCTAAATGTACATAATATAACTGGGTACTGACATTTATAGGTAAAGTTGATCCAGGGTAAATCTGATTGCCTCTCGGGGGATCAGGAAGGAATTTTTTCCCCTGATGTAGCAAATTGGATCATGCTCTGCTGGGGTTTTTTGCCTTCCTCTGGATCAACTGTGGGTATAGAATTGGGTATATGGGATTGTACGATATTTTTTTTTTTTTTATGGTTGAACTGGATGGACTTTGTCTTTTTTCAACCTGACTAACTATGTAACTATGTAACTATGTAACCCTGGCCATTGGTTGTCGGGGTATGCGGACGGGGGGCTTATCGGAATCCAGGAGCCCCCTTTAATAAGGGGTCCCCCAGATCCGGGCCCCCCACCCTATGTGAATGAGTATGGGGTACATCGTACCCCTACCCATTCACCTGGTGGAAAAAAAGACAATAAAAACACTACACAGGTTTAATTTATTACACAGCTCCGGGGGTCTTCTTCGGGGGTCTCTTCCGACTTCGGGGGTCTTCTTCTGACTTCATCGGTCTCTTCCGACTTTGGGGGTCTTCTTCCAACTTCGGGGGTTTTGACTTTGGGGGTCTTCTTCCAACTTCGGGGGTTTCTTCTGACTTCGGGGGTCTCCGGTGTTGTCTCCGCACTCTCCGGTTCTTCTCTCGCTCTCCGGTTCTTTCTTCCTTCTGCAGGGTGCTTTGGGGCAGGGGAGCACCCACCCCCCCATGTTGAGGGCATGCGGCCTGGTACGGTTCAGGAGGGGTTCGCTCGTCCCCACCCCCTTTCCTGACCGGCCGGGCTGCGTGCTCGGATAAGGGTCTGCTATGGATTTTGGGGGGACCCCCACACCGTTTTTTTTCGGCGTAGGGGTTCCCGTTAAAGTCCATACCAGACCTAAGGGCCTGGTATGCTCCTGGGGGGAAACCCATGCTGTTTTTTTATTTAAAATTTGGCGTGGAGTTCCTCCTCATGATAACAGCGGCAAGACTTCCCAGGTCGGCAAGTCCGCAGCTAAAAACGCAAAGGAACCGCTGAACGACTGATTGCGATCTTGGCAAAGACTGATGTTGTGGGCTTGGAGCTGCACCAATCTGTTATGGTATAAGTGCAGCTCTAGGTCATGTTTCCTGATTTAACCTCCCTAGCGGTAATCCCAAGTCAGACTGGGGGTGAGTTTTCAATGCTAAGAGCGGTAACCCCGAGCCAGACTCGGGCTGCATCGCAGTATCCAGGGGAAGTAACTTACCTTGTTCCCTGGATCCTGCGATGTCCTCCCGCAGTGTCAGCGAGCCGTGTCTCGCTCGATCCTCACTGCCGAGTGCCGACCTCCGTTCCCTGCGACGTTGCGGCGCACGGGGGCGGAGTCCGGCGCCAAATTCAAAAAAGTAAACAAATAGTATACATACAGTATACTGTGATCCTACAGATTACAGTACTGTATGTAATAATTACAGTGTCCTGCATGCACTTTTATATAATAAAAACTTTTCTTTCTGCCTGGAAACTGGAGATTGTCCATAGCAACCAAAAAGTGTCCCTTTATGTCAAAAGTGATTTTAGACCAGCTAAAAAACAGCGATAATAAATTACAATCACTCGCAGAATTGAGCGATAGCGATTTGTGGGGAAATTCATCATCAAACAAAAAATCTAATGACAGCGACAATTCTGCAACTGAGCAAATTTCAGTGTTTTTGATTTTATTACATTATTGAATAATTTTTATTATAATTACATTACTATTTGTTATAATTATTTATAGTTATTTATTATATTATAATTTATTATTTTGTGTTTCAAACTTTATCATACCCGGGTTTTCTACTAGACTCTTGTTTGGTCAGGTTTAAGTAAGTAATTACTAAGAATCGCAGGCCTACAATACATAACACCAAATTTTCATGCAAAATAATTGTACCGCTTTTGGTACATAATTCCAGACAGAATCATACCGCCAGGGAGGTTAATAAAGAAATAATGAAAAAGTATGAACTGAACTACCATGGGTTTTGTTCAAACAGGATTGGGTGAACTTCAAAGAAGAAGATGCTGAATCTGAACACCACTGAAATCAATGGGAGTCAATTTTCTGGGCTAATGGGAAAGGGGGTGTTAAAACGACAGCATGGAGGGGGGAGGCCGGGGTGGCAGTGGGCACTGCCCTGGGGAACACGTACAAATGTGAACAAATAAATTCAAAATAACATTTGGCCAGAAGCAGTGATTTTGAAAATAAAATAAAAAATTGGGATACCACTGGAGGGGTCTGGCAGTGAATGTCTTTTGCTGGCAACTCAAACTGTATGTATTTTTTCTTTGTAAATCTCACTTTTGCTCTAGCACATCCTACAGCTTGAGAGGAAAGGAGGAAAGAAAAATTGCCCACCAAATGTATAACAGACCCTACGAGTCTGGTATGGATTTTAAAGGGGTAACATATGCAAAAAATACAAAAAAACTGTGAGTTCACCCAGGAAATACATTCTAGGTCGGTTTTTTAAACTGGGATCCATGCAAAAAAAAAAGTGTGAGGCCTTCCTAAAAATCCTTACCAGACCCTTAGTCCAAGCATGCAGTTTAGCTGGCCAGGAAAAGGGGGTTGAGCATATAGCCACCCCTTAGTCCACCATACCCAGCTACATGCCCTCATATGCCATGTTTATGAGGACTGGGGCCTATTCCCCACAACCCTTTCTGGTGTCTGTAAGAGTCTGAGGATTTATCAGAATCTGAAACCCCCCTAAATAATAAGGGGGCCCTCTGATACTGAGCTTCCCCTATGTGAATGACTACAGGGAACGTAGTAACAATGAAAGATTGGTAATCTAAAAAGACACACAAATGTTGGACAAGTCCTTTATTAAAGAATAAAAAATCCCCCAAAAATGTCCTTCAATGTATTGTATTATCAATTACAATGCCCATCGCCTGCTGACTCACCATAAAAAAAGATAACCTGGTACTCATAGCCAAATGACAGCTCCAGGACCTGTCATTAGCTATATGTTAAAAGGGGCAAAGATCATTAACTGAATGTGGCCATAGTTAGGCAGTGACGTCATGGCTATCCCAAGCCCTTTTCTGTGGCTTTCTGGTGATGTTAGTGGTTCCTAGAAACATGGTGGGTGCAGGTACCTGCGGCTTCCAAAAAAACAATGAGAAGTTTTTATAAATATAAAAGCTGTAGAAATACCATTTCTATATATGTTTGGCTCCTACCGAACAGGGAGCTGAATGTGCAGTATTTTGTGCATTAGGCTGGCAGGTGCACTGGCGGTATAGCGGCACTATTTTTAGTGCCGCTATACCGTTGTTTTTACTGCGATATTCGGCCGCTAGCGGTGTGGTTTTAACCCCCGCTAGTGGCCGTAAAAGGGTTAATACCGCCCACATACCGCTGCTAATGCAGCGGTTTGCGGGCGGTATAGCCGCGGTGTCCCATTGATTTCAGTGGGAAGGAGCGGTAAAGGAGCGGTATACACACCGCTCCTTCACCGCTCCAAAGATGCGGCTTGCAGGAGATTTTTTTTCCTCCCGCCAGCGCATCGCCTCAGTGTGAAAGCCCTCAGGCTTTCACATTGAGAATGCTGGGGCAGGATTATTTCAGGGGTTATTTATGCGCTATTTTTAGCGCTAAAACACCTGAAATATGCCTCAGTGTGAAAGGGGCCTAAAAGAAAAACATTTGATCAAAATCACAAAAGCTTTCCTTTAATTGAAGCCACCTGAAGGACTTTAGGAGGAATCACCTACGCAGCACATGGGCCTTTTGCTATACATTCTTAAACAGGTTCTGCTACTTTGCCCACTCACTGCTGCTAACCTTCTACTCCCCCTTCACACCATTGGAGAGCAACTCCAACTCCAGGTGTGTAAGCTTTCTGTCTGATTGTGTTGGAGCTTACATGTTGTTAATGTCTTCCACCTGATAGTGTTCAGAATGCTCATAATCAAGTACTGCATTCTAGGAGGTAGTCACATTTTCTTTCATATTTAGAAGGACTGCATATTTATCCAAGCCTCCAACCTACCAACAGAATAGTGTGGGAGCATGCAGAAGGCGGGTATCAATGGCGGGGAGTTACCTTACAAGAGAATTTGTCACTTTGTTCTGAATGGGCAAAGTGACAGATTTTTTTTAATTATCTTACCAGTCATGTTTTTACAGTTTTATTACAAGGCAAAACAAAAGGCTATCAATAGGGTTTCGCCAGGCTACACAGAGATATAAAATAGTGCTCAACAGACTTGTATCTGCTTACTACGTCATATAGAATCATGTAAGTGTCTTGATTGTTCCATTACCATGAAAACTTATACTACAGAGAGAAAAAAATCACATATTGGTAAAATGCACATGATACTGTGCAAAATAATATTTCAACAATACTTCTGTACAGGAAGTGCACATGTGTATTCTGTGCTATTATTTGAGTGCCAAATCACACATGTGAGACACAACTGTTCCAGTGTCTGTCCATTGTCTAAGAAGGGATATCCACTCACTTTAACACAATTCCCTCTTATTTCCAGTTGTATCTCCAATTGTACTGGTGTAATCCATTTCTATGTTCTTGTATTGATGTGTTTGACACCAAGGATAAAAGGGCAATGTCTCAGTTCTTAGAGTAGAAGTGGAATTTACCACTTTCTAGAGGGGAAGTAGGTGCTGGAACTTCATGTCATAATTTACAGAAAACTCCTAGCTGCTGCTTCCCCTTAGCAAGTGGAATAAAACAGAACCAAGCAGAGACAAAGCCAGCCAACCAGCAGGGCAGAACGGTAGGTTGCTGCTTTTTTAGTCTAGTATGTCTTGTATATATGCCAGCTAGCCACCTGACCTGGAAGTGCTTTTACCAGCTAGCAATACCAATTGCATATGCATAAATCATTTATTACATGACTAGGGAAACCACTCAGGCCAACCAATGAGAGCTCTGTATGGCAGATCTGCCTGGCAACCGTAGGCTCCTTTGTACTGTGGATGATGATGGTGTATTTTTCGATGGAGACATTGGGGTTGATTTAGTAAAGGAGTAAAGCATGTTCAATTTGAAAACTAAATTTTTCTTCCTCAAGGGACCTTTAACTTAACTTAACAGGGAATATGATGAAAATTCACATTGCAAAGAATACCCAATGTGCAAGATTTTTTTTAAAAGCAGGATTTTTATGATTGGAGGGTTGAAGTCGGCAGAGCTTCACCTCATTCACTAAATGAATTAAAAATTCCCTTGCAAAGTGAAAATTTGCTTTGCTAATTAAACAGCCTGTTTGACCTTAATAAATTAACCCCATAACATGGCTGATCAGTGATATTAGTACAATCAACTCTTGGGAATATGTGGTTTTGATTACTGAAGTACATTTGTTTATTATTTATATTTTGTACAAGTTTGAGTATTGTTCTGATCCTTATTTTCTGAAATGAGCCTTTAGTGAAATAATTGGTTTTATTCTCTTCAGTCCAGATATTTGGGAAAAATATTATTATTATTGATCAGCTTATTATTTTGTGGTATAGACGCTTACACCCTTTCAACATACACTACTTCCATTCTTCTTTTACGTATAGCATAAAAATGGTATCCTTCTCACAAGCCTAAATTAGATTTCTTGTCTTTGTTTCATAGATACCATAACAGCTTTGCTTATCCAGAAACGATTTACACATTATTAACAAGCCTTCACTTCCTCACTGAACTTTGTAGCTACAGGTACTGTGAATGAATTCATCCTCAAATTCACAGTGGAGGCACTGAAGTTACCCTTGTCATTTTTCTCAGCTGCTCAACTTACCCTTCTCACCACTCTTAAAACTCCTGCTTTGTGTTTACATTAGATATAAGAAGCCTTCCAAGTCATTGCTGAGAGAAAGGATGAGCTGAGCTGGCTTAAACAAAGACATCAGTGCTTCTACTAGGAATTTGACGTTGATTTGCTGTACAGTGTTTGCAATTACAGAGTTCAGTGGGTTTTTATTTCAAAACCCACCTATTGTATGTTAACAATTTGTAAAAAAAAAAAGTGTTCATAGCCTGGCCACTGTTACAATTTGGCCCCCATTCACAGCTGGCAATTTGGCAAAATGCACCCAGCGTGTTTGGGTGCCATTAATTTTTAATGGCACCTCAAACGCTAGGCAGTTTTTCTGCAATAGCCACGATAAGCTTGATGCCCAAAAGAAGCTCCTGCAACCCCAAATTGCCAGATGTGAATGGGGCTTAACGCACAAGGATTGCCAAGCTTTGAAGACGTGTTATATGGCATTTTGAAGGTGTCCATTAAATTGATTTGAATCAGAAGGTCAACATTCCAAAAAGTCAGCATGGAGAATTTCTCATGCACCTTTTTGCAAAATGTTGCAAAGTGAATAGCAATGCATCTGTTATGAAAGACCTGGTACAGTGGATCTGCACACTTATGACAGTCTTTTTATTAATACAGTGAAGATTTATTAGCCAGTACATTTCTTCTACTTCTATAGCATTCTTTTACGTTTAATTGATTTTCCAGGGATCTCCATTATTATTGTTTTCCTTTTTTATCACGTCTGGGCACCACAGTTTCCTAGGAATCATTAGTGTAAAGAAATTGAGCTTGGAGTCTGTACTGAACCAGATGTCATTAAAATTACATTTCAAAATTAGCATATTCTCTGTTTGTTCAACACACTCCAGAAATCAAGCCTTTTCCCTATTTCTGTATTATTTTCATCCAACAATATAGATCACTGTTTATTATGTTTGCCATTGTTATCTTTGACTCATTGCATTTCTATACATTACATTGCCATACATTTAAACATCAAAAAAAAAACAACCTGTAAGACCTTGCCTTGTAATGCCTTGTACACACGATCAGATTTCCGATGGAATAAGATCCGATGGAATTTTCCGTCGGAATTCAGATGAAGCTGATTTCCATCAGTCTTGCATACACACTGTCAGCCTAAATTCCGACCGTCCAAAACGCGCTGACGTAAAACACTATGACGAGCCGAGAAAATCTAAGTTCAATGCTTCCGAGCATGCGTCGACTTGATTCTGAGCATGCGTGGATTTTTCTCTGATCCCATCCGATTTTTTTCCATCTGAAAATTTTAAAACATGTTCTATTTTTTTACTCCGATGAAAAAAAAGTCAGATGGGGCCCACACACAATCGGAATTTCCGATTAAACAAGTCCATCGGATTTTATTTCATCGGAAATCTGATCATGTGTACAAGGCATTAGTTGAGAGGCTCCATCAAAATCATGCTGAAAGAATAATCGGAATCATCAGAAATGATGTACTTGCAAATAGTGCTAAAAATTGCCTACCCCTTCCTGCTTACTGATCATTACTATTGCCAGTGATGGAGCCCATCATAGTGCTAGACCAGTAACAATGGGTGGGAAAAGTGGGTAAAAGGTATCAAAGCTTTCCCTATCAAAAATGGCCTGGAATTTAAAATTGAAAAAACTTTTAAAAACTGCAGTTTTTTCGGGAGCAGTGATCTTAATAATGCTTAAAGTGAAACAATAAAAGTGAAATATTCCTTTAAATTTCAGATCTGGGGGGTGTCAATAGTATGCCTGTAAAGTAGCGCATGTTTCCCGTGTTTAGAACAGTCCCTGCACAAAATGACATTTCTAAAGGAAAAAAACGTCATTTAAAACTACTCGCGGCTATAATGAATTGTTGGGTCCCGGCAATACTGATAAAAGTCATTGAAAAAAATGGCATGAGTTCCCCCGAACCAACATTTTTTTTAAAAATGCATGGGGGCCCCCCAAATTTCATACCAGGCTCTTCAGGTCTGGTATGGATATTAAGAGGAACCCTGCGCCAATTAAAAATAAAAATGGTGTAGGGGCACCCCTCAAAAGCAGGGAACCCTGCGCCAAAATTAGAAAAAGAAATGGCGTGGGGTTCCCCCCGAAATTCCATACCAGACCCTTATCCGAGCACGCAACCTGGCAGGCCATAGGAAAAGAGGGGGGGGACGAGAGAGCGCCCCCCCTCCTGAACCGTACCAGGTCACATGCCCTCAACATGGGGAGGATGTCCCCATGTTGATGGGCACAAGGGCCTCATCCCCACAACCCTTGTCCGGTGGTTGTGTGGGTCTGCGGGCGGGGGGCTTATTTAACAAAGGGGACCCCCAGATCCTGGCAACCCCCTATGTGAATTGGTAACGGGGTACATTGTACCCTTACCATTTCACAAAAAAAGTGTAATTTTTCAATGACTTTTATCTGTATTGCCGGGACCCGACGATTCATTATAGCCGTGAGTACTTTTAAATGACTTTTTTTCCTTTAGAAATTACATTTTGTGCAGGGACTGTTCTAAACACGGGAAACATGCGCCACTTTACAGGCATACTATAGACACCCCCCAGGTATGACATTTAAAGGAATATTTCACTTTTATTGTTTTGCTTTAAGCATTATTAAAATCACTGCTCCCGAAAAAACTGCAGTTTTTAAAACTTTTTTTTGCATTGATACATGTCCCCTGGGGCAGGACCCAGGTCCCCAAACACTTTTTTATGAATGACAATAACTTGCATATTAACCTTTAAAAATTAGCACTTTTGATTTCTCCGATAGACTTTTAAAGAATGTTCCGCGGCTTTCGAACACCCCAAATCGTTTGCTATTCCGCGAACGGGCGAACAGACAATTTTCGAGTCAAACTTATGTTCGACCCGAACATAAAGCTCATCCCTAGCAAGCAGCTTGCTATGGGGGCACCTGAGCCAAGAAACAGCTCCCTGTGTCTATTCAGAATTCCTTCTGGGACGACCACACAAAATATTGACACTTTGGACCCAATTTGGGCATTTTCACTTAGGGGTGTACTCACTTTTGTTGCCAGCAGTTTAGACGTTAATGGCTGTGTGTTGAGTTATTTTGAGGGGACAGCAAATTTACACTGTTATACAAGCTGTACACTCACTACTTTACATTTTAGCAAAGTGTCATTTCTTCAGTGTCACATGAAAATATAGAATAAAATATTTCAGATTTCCCTCTTTCCATTTCCTTCATGTAAAATCACATTGTATATTTAAACTCTTTTAATAAAAAAAAGTGTGACTGATTTAGTAGTGAGAAAACTAGAAGTAAAAAGGTATAATTTGCTATGGAATGCTTGCATAGCAGGTTTGCATTAAAGCTTTTGTATGCAGATATGAATGGGATCCCTGAACCTATCTAGCAAATTACACACTGATTTCAATGTATACTGTGCAGTCCTAGTTTGTGGTGCAAAGCGCCCATCAAGCAATGGTGACTACTCTCAGAGCAAAAGGGGCAGCTTTTTCCGAAGTAGCGGGTGCAGCCGACCCTGTTTATGCTAAAAAACACACCTCCTGTGATTTCACTGCATCACACTCTAGACCAAGCAGGCAAATAGGACATTAAGGGTGACAACCAGTGGCGGCCCGTCCATAGGGGGCGCCTGGACGCCGCCCCCCCTCCCCCCAGGCAGTCCAAAAAAATATATATATATATATATATTTATTTAAACATGTCCCTTTAAGAAAAAAAAATTGAAAAAAAGATCCTTATGTGCACTGCGTCCAGGCGCTGGGCTCAGTGCATATGGGAAGTGCCACGTCTATGCAATCATGAGATTGCAGACAAGGTGCTTCATTTGCAGCCAAAAACTCGCTCTGTGGCGCAGTCGATGGCGCCACAGCTTCCGGTGCGATGGATGGCCGGGCGTGTGAACACTGCATAGACCTATTTCACTGCCCTAGGACATGGGCGGTGCTTTCTGTTCTAGCTCCGACAAAAGTACAGGAAGTGACGTCGGCGCTCGGCAGCTCCGTGGAATGCACCGACTGAGAGGATCTTCCACAGGTAAGGTAAAGCTCGCTATGCTTTCCCCCTATAGATTTTTTTTAACATGAGGTGGTCGGCATGAGCAGTGGCACCCCCGCACATTCCCCCCCCCCCGCTTATGAACTGTAAAACTGTAATGTGAATGTCAGGCTGCAATTGATGGGACAGGCTGCATTTCACAGGCTGCAATTGATGGGACAGGCTGCATTTCACAGGCTGCAATTGATGGGTCAGGCTGCACATTTCACAGGCTGCAATTGATGGGACAGACTGCATTTCACAGGCTGCAATTGATGGGACAGGCTGCATTTCACAGGCTGCAATTGATGGAACAGGCTGCATTTCACAGTCTGCAATTGATGGAACAGGCTGCATTTCACAGGCTGAAATTTACGGGACAGGCTGCATTTCACAGGCTGCAATTGATGGGACAGGCTGCAATTGATGGGACAGGCTGCACATTTCACAGGCTGCAATTGATGGGACAGGCTGCACATTTCACAGGCTGCAATTGATGGGACAGGCTGCAATTGATTGGACATGCTGCACATTTCACAGGCTGCAATTGATGGGACAGGCTGCACATTTCACAGGCTGCAATTGATGGGACAGGCTGCACATTTCACAGGCTGCAATTAATGGGACAGGCTGCACATTTCACAGGCTGCAATTGATGGGACAGGCTGCACATTTCACAGGCTGCAATTGATGGGACAGGCTGCACATTTCACAGGCTGCAATTGATAATTGATGGGACAGGCTGCATTTCACGGGCTGCAATTGATGGGACAGGCTGCAATTGATGGGACAGGCTGCATTTCACGGGCTGCAATTGATGGGACAGGCTGCATTTCACAGGCTGCAATTGATGGGACAGGCTGCATTTCACAGGCTGCAATTGATGGGAAAGGCTGCATTTCATAGGCTGCATTTTATGGGACAGAGGCTGCATTTGATGGGACAGAGGCTGCATTTGATGGGACACAGGGCTGCATGTAAGGAGGGACTCCGCTGTGGGCACCTGATGTAAGGAGGGACTCCGCTGGGGACACCCGAGGGCATCTGGTGGCAGGTGACACGCTCAGGGCTCCCACTGATTCTGCATTATGGTGAGTTGAATGATTTCATTTTATATTACAATGTAATAATAGAAATAATGCGCTTCAATCATCCTGACACCATAACAACCATGGTGCCAGGATGATTGAAGAATCTTTATCTGCTGATTGTTAAACCTTCTAGAATACACATATTGCTATTGTGGTGTAGGATCTGGGCCTGCTGTCCCTCCCTCTCTCTCTCTCTCCCTCTCCCTCTATCCCTCGTTCATCTCAGATGCTAACCACACCACCTTAGAGCTACGCCCACTATTTCGCTGAAACCACGCCCATTTCCACCAAGTGGGAGCGGTCAAAAAGAAAGGGCGGGGTCTGGCGCCCCCCATCCTAAAACTTCCCCAGCCGCCACTGGTGACAACACTGCCAAAATTTGGTAAGCAGTGGTGAAGTAATATTACCTTGTGAAAATAAGTGATGGAGGAATGTTTTTGATTGCTAGCTGTATATATTATATTGAAAATGATTGACATGGAAAACTGCTTTAAACAACTGCATTTAAAACAAGTTATGGTAAGCTAACCACACCCAGCATATAACAAAAACACATTAGAAGGCCTTTTTTTCCTCAATGGTCTATTTCGAGCACTGCATATTTATAACTCCTTTGTTAATTTCAGGTTATCTGATTTAGGTAATCATGTATAATAACAATCTACCTCAAGTTGTGAATTATACTTTACTAAAACAAGGGCTATACAAAGAGGATTAAATACCATTGTTCTGAAGTAAATGCTAGTTAATTAAGACTATGCTTATTATGCAAAGACTATGCACTATTGTTCAAGAAAAGCAAGTTTACAATGACCATAATTAACAATCACAAGGGCTGTAATATTGTAATCATGATTTTTACTGACAACCTTAACATGAGATATCCTGACATATAATTTTGCAGGGTCAGTATGTACAGTGGATGTAAAAAGTTCACACACCCCTGTTAAAATGTAAGGTTTCTGTGATGTAAAAAAATGAAACAAAGATAAATGATTTCAGAACTTTTTCCACTTTTAATGTGACCTATAAACTGTACGACTTAATTGAAAAACAAACCGAAATCTTCTAGGGGGGGGAATAAAAAAATTAAATAATGTGGTTGCATAAGTGTGCACACCCTCTTATAACTGGCTGTGCGTTACATGTGACAACAATCTCCCGTATTCTTCATATGTCTGGGCTATGGGGTAGAGTGGCAAGACTGAAGACTTTTCTTACGAAGAAAAACATACAAGCCCGGCTAAATTTTTCAAAAACACATCTGAAGTCCCCCAAAAGCATGTAGGAAAATGTGTTCTGGTCTGATGAAACCAAGGTTGAACTTTTTGGCCATCATTCCAAAAGATATGTTTGGTGCATATCACCAAAAGTACACCATACCCCCAGCGAAGCATGGTGGTGGCAGCATCATGCTTTGGCATGTTTTTTCTTCAACTGTAACCAGCCTTAGTCAAGGTAGAGAGAATTATGAACAGTTCCAAATACCAGTCAATTTTGGCACAAAAAATTCAAACTTCTGCTAGAAAGTTGAACATGAAGAGGAACTTCATCTTTCAGCATGATAACGACCCAAAACATACATCCAAATCAACAAAAGAATGGCTTCCCCAGAAGAAGATTAAAGATTTAATGATAGACTCATACCAAAAAAGACTGAGTGCTGTAATAAAATCAAGTATTAGTTTAAGGGGGTTCACACGTTTACAACCATATAATTTTTGTTTTTTATTTTTACTTTACTCCACCTAAAATATTTCAGTTTGTTGTTCAACAGAGTTGTACAGTTTATAGGTCACATTAAAGGTGAAAAAAGTTCTGAAATAATTTATCTTTGTCTCATTTTTTACATCACAGAAACCTGACATTTTAACAGGGGTGTGTAGACTTTTTATATCTACTGTACAAGCAACAGCTTGATTGAACCTCAGAAATAATTCATAACATCTAAAGTTTGTCACCATGTGCTGCTCATGAGCATGAAATGTGTTACTAAAGCGGAGTTACAGCCAGAAATGGAACTTCAGCTTATCCTTCTCCTACCAACCTCTGGTGTGACATTTGCACCTTTCAGGGGAGAGGGGGGAGCAGATACCTATCTAATACAGGTATTTGCTTCCACTTCTGGCAAAAGATCACTGCAGTATCCGTGGCGATCTACACTATGTCCGGCCCCTCCTCCCCCCCCCCCCCGCTGTCTTCTGGGAGATACACAGGTCCCAGAACCATTATACTTCAGGCAAGATACAGTGTTATTCCAGTGTATAATTAAATATAAACTGTACATATAGCCAGCCTGATATTAATTTTGTACCAGAATAAACTTGCATTAGCATGTTGCAGTGAATGGACTTCTCCATTCGAGCATTTCCAAGTATGGACTTTTCCCAAGGAGGCTTCACCTGTGCAGGTAACCTGGGGCAGCCACAGTTAGGTTTAGTTAGGAGAACAATGTTATTGCATGTTATACATGTTGTACCAAGTATACAGTAAAGGCTGATGCAACTGTTTAGAGCCTGGTCTGAAGTTATTTTTAAAGGGGTGCATGTGAGGTCTTGGCGTATTTTTAAAAAACCTGGGTCCCTAACAGCAATTTGGGGTATGTGTAACATCACTATGATAGAGGTTTATTCAGCAAGATAAAAAGGTAGTAGTAGTTGTCATGAGTAATCGCAAGGAGAAACAGCAATCAGTCGTTGGTGTGGTACCTGGTTAGGTTGATAGGTTTACCGGTAGTGAGGGGGTCGGTGCTTTGACTCCCTCCCTAGCTGTCCATCTCATGTCGTCCCTGGGAGTGGACTAGCTTTACAAAGATCTATGGCCAGGTCACAAGCAAGAATGGGTTCGGGCGTGTTCGGATTGAACCCGCCAGGAGGCCGGCACTGCACACCGCCAATAATAGGCAGTGTGTGTATGTGCAGATGCCGGTCGGGAAATGCCTCACTGCCTATGATTGGCAGTGTGCAGTGAGGTACTCAGACCGGTGGAATGGAAAGAGTTTTGGCCTGTCCCTCTGAATGCAACACATCCATCAGTAGAAGTGTGTAGGACATGGGACAAAGCAGCTTATGGAGGAACTCCATACTTGGGTACTGCACACATGTGGCTCATCTGAGTTGGGAGGCTGCCTTAATGTTTGATCCTTCACATGACCAGGTCCTGGGCATTGGTGAGCATATCTTTGGGCGAAGTGTTACCCCATGTGCATAGGTTAGTGACCCAGTTAGTTCAATGCCTGGCATAATCCAAAGAACCCCAGGGGTATGCAACTCAGAATAGACAGCATGGGTACACCACTGGACTTCTCAGTGTTCGTCATCAGACAATCCTTTTACCCCCCCCCCTGCAAGCTCAATACAGAAAGTTAGCAGTTCACTTAACTTCTGTCAAATCAAAAGTAAGCAGTCTTTTGAAAGGGATATAACATGGGGAAATATGCATGTAGAGATATACAGCGATCAGTCATAACATTAAGACCACTGCCGGGTAAAGTGAATAACATTGATTATTTTGTTACAATGGCATCAGAAAGTGGGTGGGATATATTAGGCAGCAAGTGAACATGTTGTACCTAAAGTTGATGATTTGAAAGCAAAAATAATGGGCAAGCATATTGATTGGAGAGACTTTGACGAAGGCCAAAATGGAATGGCTAGACGACTGGGACAGAGCATCTTCAAAACTGCAGCTCTTGTGGGTTATTCCTGGTTTGCAGTGGTCAGGATCTACCAAAAGTGGTCCAAGGCCATTCTCCATGTGGCCCCGTGTCCACAGCTAAAAGCGCAATGGGCATGTGAGCAATGGGCACTGGACCACAGTGCAATGGAAAAAGGTGGCCTGGTCTGATGAATCACTTTATTTTTTACATCGTGTAAATGGCCAGGTGCATGTTCGTCCCTTTCCTGGGGAAGAGATGGCACCAGGATGCTAAATATAAGTGATGTTCTACTTTTTTGTACAAACAAACTTCAGAATATCTGTTTTCCTCACTTACAAACATAAAGATGTCTTAAAAAAATGTACATACATTTAGATGGTGCTGCCAGCAAGTTCAAAAACTTTAGGGAGCGTTTTAGAAAGAAATATAAATGACAGTATTTCCATTTTAATTATGAAGATAAAAAAGGATCAGTAAACTTTCTCTGTAAAGCACAATAATATTTACTACTGGTTAGCCACAAAGAAAAATATGTATGCTATTAGAATACTGTAGCATTATAAATAATAAACCAATGGGTGACTAATGTCATTTTATGAAGTTGGCCATACAGGAGCAGATCTTAAGGTGATTAAGTGAAGGATCCAGCGTTTCCCCGTTCTCTAAAACCACCATCCAGCACGATGTAACAACTACAATTTGTTCAGGCTCAAAATACATTTTGTCATATGCTTTCCTGAACAGAAGCATTTTATCTTTTATGTTGGTAAATGTCTTTCCGGTGATGTTGAATATAATTATTTTCATTAAGTTTAAAAGCTTTTGCAAAAAGAAAAAAAAATCACATCTATTTTCCAGCATGCTAGATTATCTGTGATTGGGTGACTCTACTTGTGGTTGTTGACTACAGATTCTCAATGCTTAGAAGTCTTTTTAGATTGTTTGTGTAGCACAGACCCCAGACCGGGCTGGCTGTTTGGTCCGAGGTTCCATTTCCTGAAAAGCACACGGCAGCCAGGCACACAGTAGTTCACAATCACTTAAGTCAGAAAACAGGGATGTCTTTTTGTCGTTTATTTGCTGGATTAACTTAAATGGGGTAAGGGTGAGCCTTGGGATTCTTCAAAAGCAACTAGCAAAAATGCAGCAGAGGACACTAAAGCTGATCTGCTCCTTCAAGGTGTAACCGCCCTCTTGATTGCGAAGGTTTGATGAACTTTAATGACGGAACTCCTCAACAGGAGACCTGAGTAAACTGTAATGAGCTCTCCCAAAGGTAAGGCAAGTAAAGTCTCTAAGATCCTTAAGGCTAGTACTCACAGTGCCCTGTGTACTATGTTTCACCTGTAGGGCCAGCCAGTCTCTGTATTTGGTGCCTGCAGTCTGGATCTCCTGTAGAGCATCCTGCATTGCTTCAGGATACTCTGGATGGAGGTCCCGGAGCTCAAACTGGAGCTGGAACCCCAAAAAGATTTCTTCAGTTTCCAGGGGTGCCTCAGCCCTCAGGCTCGGTCTTACTCCTCCAGGAACAAGAGACTGTTGTTCTTGGAGCAGCCTACATATAACCCTCTCAGCCCCCTGCTGGTCACTGAAGAATAAATGTAAAGGGCGCTATCTAGTTAGCAGAAATATGTGTAGTTAATAAATATTTAAATTCTTGTATGTGCAATAAATATGTAATTATTAACCACTTCAATCCATGTATATAGACAACATCTATAAAATCAGTGGAAATTCATGAATAAGGGTCCAAATAACATGAAACAATTCTTCAAGTAATGTTTGATAATCCCACTCCAACACCATGCTTGAGAAGATTAATGTGCTCCAAATGACAAATTAGTGACTTTTCAGTCTAAGTGACAACAAAATGCGCTCACCAGAAGGCTTTGGCCAGCAGGTGAACATAAAAGATAAAGATTAAGGGCTCATTATTCCATAGACATAACCCCTTCAAGGATCTCCTCCCAATCAATCTTCCATATGTATGGTATAACTCCAACCAGGTAAATGGAATATGGAAACTTGCTCCAATGGTGTATATATATGGCTTCTACTCAATTTGTCCAATTCCCATCACAGTACTCTATGAAGTGAGCTCCACCAAAAAGAGCCACGGAAGACAAATATAGTATAATATAGCTTTTTATTGTTTAAAACAGTGGTCATCAACCCTGTCCTCAGGGCCCACTAACAGGCCCGGTTTTATGTATTACCTTGGGGAGATGCAGACTAGAATACTGCAATCACTGAGCAGCAAATTATATCACCTGTGATGTATTTCAGTTGTCTTTCAAACCTGGCCTGCTAGTGGGCCCTGAGGGCAGTGTTGATGACCACTGGATTAAAAGCCACTTACATAATACAGCAATTGAGTGCATCGGCACACAGGGAACAGCCCAGGCCCTGTGGAAGTCTGTCCTATACCGCTATCTGACTAGCGGCGTGCAGTGTGTGTTTGCAACTGCCCGGCGGAAGTGACGGTATTGTGCATGTCAGGCCTCGCTTCTATGCATTTCGCGTTCCAGCACGCGTTATCAGGAAGTGGGCCTGACGCTATTTTGCTGTAGCCTAAATAGTAAGTGATTCAACGCTATTAGTCCGATTTAATAAGTGGATTATTTATCTTTCAAAATCCTAAAAACCTTTATTAAAAAAAACGAAAACAACAATCCCCAGATTGACAACAGACACCCTGCTGGTCACTCACTCTCCTGACCAGGGATTGGCTGAAAGAGCATGACTATGCAGGCCAGAGTCAGACTCTCCCACCCACCATATACCAGAATTCAGAACCCAGACAAAAGCAAAGGATCACTGTTCCCCTGCTACAGAGAAACCTATGGAGTTGCCTTTATATTGCATGTGGTACATGTGAGGAGTATTTGTTCAGACAGGCATATTAGATCCAAGGAGGGAAAAAAGACATCCACTCCAGAGGGACTGGCGGAGTTGTAACCAAAAGCCTATATTTGATAGGATTGAAGTGAGGGAACAATTCACCTGGTGGTGGTTGCACTATCTCATCTTTGTTAGAAAATTGGAGTTAAGCATAACAGTGGAATAATTACAAGAGACTGTTCTCAATATTTTTTTGTTTTATATTGATGCTTTAGATTTGTTCATTTATATACATTTTAATCCTTTTGTTTATGCTTATATTGTGAGACATTAGGATTTGTTTGTAATACATGGGAGTTCAGTAGCACTGCACCATATAATCCACTATACATTGTTTCTTAGTGCGGTGATTTCACTAATAGGTGTACAGCGGCAACTGATTAGTTGCTATTCATGATTTGATCTATGAATTATATTATATTCATTTTGTATTATCACTTCTAGTTATTCGAAGATTAGGTGTGTGGGTTATTTATTCACAGATGGCGCTGATTGTACACATATGATTTATATTGAGCAATAAAAACCTTATAGTGATTTTAACCTTTCACCGCTGTATCAAAATCAAAGTATTGCCTTTAGTTATACTTTAAGAGCTCGAAAGCTAAAGCCATTTTAAACAAGCGATGTGTTCTATTGATAAAATATTGTGTAGTTTCCCTATACATACCTGAAAACTATACATATTGCTTTTAAATTATACTAACCTATAGACATGTGCAATTCGTTTCATTCCTAATTTGTTTTTTAACAAATTTTGACAAGTTTGTTAATTCGGAAACATCCGAATTAACGAAAACCTGAATTTTTCCGAATATTCGTAAATTCGTAAATTTGAAAAGTTCGGAAATCCGAAAACCCGAAAATTTTAAAAATCTAAAATAATAACTAATTATTAACCACTTCCATACAGGGCATTTTCACCCCCTTCCTGCCCAGACCAATTTTTAGTTTTCAGCGCTGTTTCACTTTGAATGACAATTGCGTGGTCATGCAACACTGTACCCAAAATAATTTTTTTCCCCCCACAAATAGAGCTTTCTTTTGGTGGTATTTGATCATCTCTGCGGTTTTTATTTTTTGCGCTATAAACAAAAGAAGAGCGACAATTTTTTTTTAAAAAAACACTATTTTTTACTTTTTGATTTAATAAATATCACAATTAGTGATGAGCCGAACACCCCCCTGTTCGGTTCGCACCAGAACCCGCGAACGGACCGAAAGTTCGAACGAACATTAGAACCCTATTAAATAGAATGGATGCGAACGTTCGAATTCTAAAGTGCTAATTATAACAACTATTATGCATGTTATTGTCCTAAAAAGGGTTTGGGAACCCGGGTTCTGCACCAGGGGACATGTATCAATGCAAAAAGAATTTTTAAAAACGGTCGTTTTTCGGGAGCAGTCATTTTAATGATGCATAAAGTGAAAAAAAAAAGTCAAATATTCCTTTAAATATCGTACCTGGGGGGTGTCTAAAGTATGCCTGTGAAGTGCCACGTGTTTCCCGTGTTTAGAACTGTCCCTGCACAAAATGACACTTCTAAAGGAAAAAAAAGCCATTTAAAACTGCTTGCGGCTTTAATGTAATGTCTGGTCCCGGTAATATGGATGAAATTCTTTAAGAAAAATGGCATAGCTACCCCATGACCCCCCCCCCCCCTACCCCAGCCCATTACCAGCCCCTTTGGGTCTTGTATGGATATTAAGGGGAACCCCGCACATAAAATAAAAAAGGCCCTATATACTCTGAACAGCCCTATACAGGCGGTGCATACAAGACAGGGACTGTAGGTTTGTTCTTATGTAGAATCTGTTTGTAATTTTGAACAGGTACATTGTTGAAGTGTAGCTCCAGACCAAAAATCTATTTTTAAACTTTTTGGAAAACATAGGTAAGGGTTATCACCCCTGTAACATTTGTTTTGCTGTCTGTGCCCCTGTTCAGAACATTTCACCTCACTTTCCGTCCCAATGACAACTGTTTTTGAAATGTGGTGTTTTTCTTGAAACAAGGATTGCTGATAAAGCATCAGTACAGAGGAGACACCTTTCTCCCATATTTATTCTTACAGGAGAGAATTTTCCTTCCTAGTGGTAGATTTCCTCTCACTTCCTGTTGTCTTCTTGCGTTTGCAAGTAGGAGTCGTTTGTAAGTTGGATGTTTGAAAGTAGGGACCTGCCGTATATACTCTGCAGAAATAGGCCCCTTAGTTGTTGGTGTTGGCACAACACTGTAAGCACTCACAGTTACTCTTGGTTGGTGCTGGAACGCCCTGCTGTCAACTATTATATCAGGAATTTTAATTACATATAATTGTTGAACAGTGGTAGTAAAAATTGGGCCTTTGATGGTGGTGCTGGTGCCACAACACTGTAAGCCCTGACAGTTACTCTTGGTGGGTGCAGCAATGGGCCCTGCTGTGAATTATTAGATCAAGAATTGTAATTACATGCCCCTGTTGAACAGGGGCTGAAAAATTGGGCCTTAGGCACTGGTGGCACAACACTGCAACCCCTCACAGATACTGTACTTGGAGCACAGCAATGAGCCCTGTTGCAAAGTATTGCTTCAAAAATTGTAATGACACGCCCCTGTTAAACAGGGGCTGAAAAATTGGGCCTTAGGCACTGGTGGCACAACACTGCAACTCCTCACAGATACTGTACTTGGAGTACAGCAATGAGCCCTGTTGCAAAGTATTGCTTCAAAAATTGTAATTACACGCCCCTGTTAAACAGGGGCTGAAAAATTGGGCGTTAGGCACTGGTGGCGGCACCCATAAACAAAAATGATCTTCCAAGCTATCATCATCAATCGTATCATTGAGGACTCGGAGGAGGAGGATAGCCAGTCAACATAACAGCACAGGCACTCAGCATCAGCATCAGTCTTGAAGGGATGTGACATGTTAAAATCAATTAGTCTGTTATATCAGCATCAGGTGTGTGGTAGCTGGTGGTGATCCAAGACTGGTTCATCTTGATGAAAGTCAGTCGATCAACCGAGTCGGTGGACAGGCGCACCCTGTGATCCGTGACAAATCCTCCAGCAGCACTGAATGTGCGTTCCGAAAGAACGCTGGATGCAGGACAGGCCAGTAGCTCAATTGCATACTGTGCAAGCTCTGGCCAGTGATCCATCCTCAAGACCCAGTAAGCCAGAGGATTTTCGGTGGGGAAGGTGTCCAAGTCTGACCTTGCCCCTAGATATTCCTGCACCATGTTTATCAGACGCTGGCGATGGTTGCTGGAACCGATCATACTTTGGGGCTGCGGACTAAAGAATTGTCTGAACGCATCGGTCAGACGGCCACCTTCCCCACCGCTCCTTCTTTGACTGGCCGAAGCCTCAGCAACTCGTTGTCCAGGACCAGGAGTTTGCAACCTCCCAGTCTCTGGGAACGCGTTGCACAGACCTTTCTGCAAGGCCTCCCGGAGTTGTCTCATCCTCTGCTCCCTCTGCGACGGTAACATAAGGTCCGCAACCTTACCCTTGTACCGTGGATCAAGGAGAGTGGCCAGCCAGTAATGGTCCCTCTCCTTGATCCGAAGAATACGAGGATCCTTCCGCAGACTTTGCAGGATCAGGGAGGCCATGCAGCGTAGGTTTGCTGAGGCATTCGCTCCGGAGTCCTCTGGGTCACTAAGGACGACATGATCCGCAGCCACCTCCTCCCAGCCACGTACAAGTCCACTGGTTTCTTGGGACTGTAAATCATCCCTAAAAGACTGCTGCTGATGATGCTGAGTGCCAGCCTCCACCTCCATGCTGACACAATCCTCCTCCTCCTCCTCCTCCTCCTCTTCCTGTGCGATGGGTGGGACAGAAGTAACACTGTCTGGGTAAAGGGGGCCTTGAGAGGCAAGGAAGTCCTCCTCTTCCTGCCTCTGTTCTGCCTCAAGTGCCCTGTCCATTATTCCACGCAGCGTGTGCTCCAACAGGTGGACAAGAGGTACAGTGTCACTGATGCATGCACTGTCACTGCTCACCATCCTCGTGGCCTCCTCAAATGGTGCCAGGACAGTGCATGCATCCCTGATCATGCCCCACTGGCGTGGAGAAAAAAAACCAAGCTCCCCTGACCCTGTCCTGGTGCCGTAGTCGCACAGGTACTCATTGATGGCCCTCTGCTGCGTGTGCAGCCGCTGCAGCATGGCCAACGTTGAGTTCCACCTGGTGGGCATGTCACATATAAGGCGGTTCTTGGGCAGGTTCAACTCCTTTTGCAGCTCAGCCAGGCGAGCACTGGCATTATAAGATCTGCGGAAATGCACACAGACTTTCCTGGCCTGCCTCAGGACATCCTGTAAGCCCGGGTACCTGCCCAAGAACCGCTGCACCACCAGGTTAAGGACGTGAGCCACACAGGGCACATGGGTCAGTTGTCCCTGTCGGAGGGCGGAGAGGAGGTTGGTGCCATTGTCGCAAACCACCATTCCTGGCTTAAGCTGGCGTGGCGTCAACCACCTCTCGGCCTGGCCCTGCAGAGCAGACAGGACCTCTGCCCCAGTGTGGCTTCTGTCCCCCAAACACACCAGCGCAAGCACGGCATGGCATCTTTTTGCCTGCGTACTTGCGTAGCCCCGTGAACGGCTACGGAGCACCGCTGGTTCATAGGACAAACCACAGGAAGAGGCCATGGAGGAAGAAGAAGAGGAGGGGGTGGAGGAGAGAGGTGTGTCACAACCAGTAGTAGCATTTTGGAGGCGTGGCGGTGGGACAACCTCCAACACTACTGCACCTTGTCCTGAATCCTTCCCAGCTGCCAAAAGAGTGACCCAATGGGCCGTGAAAGAAAGGTAACGTCCCTGTCCATGCCTGCTGGACCATGAGTCAGCGGTAATATGCACCTTACCGCTGACCGCCCTGTCCAGCGAGGCCAAGACATTGCCTTCCACATGCCGGTAGAGAGCCGGAATAGCCTTCCGTGCGAAAAAGTGGCGTTTGGGAACCTGCCACTGAGGAACCGCACATTGCACAAACTCACGGAAGGGGGCCGAGTCTACCAACTGAAAAGGCAGCAGTTGAAGCGCTAGCAATTTAGCCAAGCTAGCATTCAACCGCTGGGCATGTGGATGGCTGGGAGTGAACTTCTTTCGACGGTCCAGCAGCTGGGGCAGGGAAATTTGCCTGCTAGAATCGGACGTCGGTGTACTGCTAGCAGAGTGGGCGCAAGTACTTGGCTGTGACACACCTAATTCTACACCTTCATTCCTCTCAGTGCATGTTTCAGAGAGGACTGAAGTTATAGTGGGGTTGGAGATCCCAGCTGATGCGGTGCAAGGAGAGGTCCGCTTTGTTCTTTGGTGTGGGTCTTTGAGGTAGGCTTGCCAACGAGCTGCATGGCAGGTCAACATATGTCTGGTCAGGCATGTGGTACCCAAGCGGCTGATGTTTTGGCCACGCGATATACGCTTGAGACATATGTTGCAGACAGCAGTTGTGCGATCTGATGCACTAGCCTCAAAAAAGGCCCACACCAAAGAACTTTTTGAATGACGGGCAGAGGCAGCGCCCTGCACAGGCGGAGCTCTGCGGTGTGATTCCGTCGGTGTACTGCCCTTACGCTGGCCACCAAAGGGCATCCTGCCTCGTTGGAGATGTGCCTCCTCCTCATCCTCCTCCTCCTCCTCTCTCCTATTAGGCACCCACGTGGAGTCAGTGACCTCATCATCCCCTCCCTCCTCATCACTGGAGCCAATCTGGCAGTATGCTGCAGCTGCTGGAACATGACTGCCAGATTGGTGTCCTTCTTGAGCATCCCCTCTGTCTGCTCTCACGCTACTGCCTTCCTCTAGCTGGGTTTCATCATCAGACCCTTCGAAACGCTGGGCATCCTCCTGGAGCATGTACCCAACACTGTGCTGAAACAGTTCGGGGGACTCCTCAGGAGGAGGACATGGTGGGTCTAGGGAAGGAGTGACTGATGATTTGTCTGACATTGATACCAGGGAAGACGACGCTTTGGCAGCTGCTTTTCCAGTACCCTGAGCCTGGGTGAGAGAGGATGAGGAGGAGGAGGAGGGCTTGGTCATCCACTCTACCAAGTCTTCGGCATGATGTGGCTCAACATGTCCAGCTGCCGAAAAGAAGGACAAGCGTGTCCCATGGCCATGTGCTGATGACAATGCACCGCGTCCACGACCAGCACTGTTGCCCCCAGACACAGAGCCTGCTTGCCCTCTTTTATTGCCTCCTGACTGTCTGCCTCTCCTTGTTTGCCTTCCAGACATTCTAATAGATGGCCTGCACGGAGATGGGAAAAAAGCAATAAGGGCTACCTTCAGGTGTCCTTCTCTGTCCCTTGAAACAAGGACTTTCACAGTGAAAGAAACTGACACTCTCCCTACCTACAGTTTTCTGTCCCTAGAAAAAATGTTTTTTTTAATCACAATATAGCACAAGAAAAATTCACTCACTGTCCTTACAGGTCCCTGGAAACAAGGACTTGCAGAGTGAAAGAAAAAAAACACTCTCCCTACCTACAGTTTTCTGTCCCTAGAAAAAATGTTTTTTTTAATCACAATATAGCACAAGAACAATTCACTCACTGTCCTTACAGGTCCCTGGAAACAAGGACTTGCAGAGTGAAAGAAAAAAAACACTCTCCCTACCTACAGTTTTCTGTCCCTAGAAAAAATGTTTTTTTTAATCACAATATAGCACAAGAAAAATTCACTCACTGTCCTTACAGGTCCCTGGAAACAAGGACTTGCAGAGTGAAAGAAAAAAAACACTCTCCCTACCTACAGTTTTCTGTCCCTAGAAAAAATGTTTTTTTTAATCACAATATAGCACAAGAAAAATTCACTCACTGTCCTTACAGGTCCCTGGAAACAAGGACTTGCAGAGTGAAAGAAAAAAAACACTCTCCCTACCTACAGTTTTCTGTCCCTAGAAAAAATGTTTTTTTTAATCACAATATAGCACAAGAACAATTCACTCACTGTCCTTACAGGTCCCTGGAAACAAGGACTTGCAGAGTGAAAGAAAAAAAACACTCTCCCTACCTACAGTTTTCTGTCCCTAGAAAAAATGTTTTTTTTAATCACAATATAGCACAAGAAAAATTCACTCACTGTCCTTACAGGTCCCTGGAAACAAGGACTTGCAGAGTGAAAGAAAAAAAACACTCTCCCTACCTACAGTTTTCTGTCCCTAGAAAAAATGTTTTTTTTAATCACAATATAGCACAAGAAAAATTCACTCACTGTCCTTACAGGTCCCTGGAAACAAGGACTTGCAGAGTGAAAGAAAAAAAACACTCTCCCTACCTACAGTTTTCTGTCCCTAGAAAAAATGTTTTTTTTAATCACAATATAGCACAAGAAAAATTCACTCACTGTCCTTACAGGTCCCTGGAAACAAGGACTTGCAGAGTGAAAGAAAAAAAACACTCTCCCTACCTACAGTTTTCTGTCCCTAGAAAAAATGTTTTTTTTAATCACAATATAGCACAAGAAAAATTCACTCACTGTTCTTACAGGTCCCTGGAAACAAGGACTTGCAGAGTGAAAGAAAAAAAACACTCTCCCTACCTACAGTTTTCTGTCCCTAGAAAAAATGTTTTTTTTAATCACAATATAGCACAAGAAAAATTCACTCACTGTCCTTACAGGTCCCTGGAAACAAGGACTTGCAGAGTGAAAGAAAAAAAACACTCTCCCTACCTACAGTTTTCTGTCCCTAGAAAAAATGTTTTTTTTAATCACAATATAGCACAAGAACAATTCACTCACTGTCCTTACAGGTCCCTGGAAACAAGGACTTGCAGAGTGAAAGAAAAAAAACACTCTCCCTACCTACAGTTTTCTGTCCCTAGAAAAAATGTTTTTTTTAATCACAATATAGCACAAGAAAAATTCACTCACTGTCCTTACAGGTCCCTGGAAACAAGGACTTGCAGAGTGAAAGAAAAAAAACACTCTCCCTACCTACAGTTTTCTGTCCCTAGAAAAAATGTTTTTTTTAATCACAATATAGCACAAGAAAAATTCACTCACTGTCCTTACAGGTCCCTGGAAACAAGGACTTGCAGAGTGAAAGAAAAAAAACACTCTCCCTACCTACAGTTTTCTGTCCCTAGAAAAAATGTTTTTTTTAATCACAATATAGCACAAGAAAAATTCACTCACTGTCCTTACAGGTCCCTGGAAACAAGGACTTGCAGAGTGAAAGAAAAAAAACACTCTCCCTACCTACAGTTTTCTGTCCCTAGAAAATTTTTTTTTTTTAATCACAATATAGCACAAGAAAAATTCACTCACTGTCCTTACAGGTCCCTGGAAACAAGGACTTGCAGAGTGAAAGAAAAAAAACACTCTCCCTACCTACAGTTTTCTGTCCCTAGAAAAAATGTTTTTTTTAATCACAATATAGCACAAGAAAAATTCACTCACTGTCCTTACAGGTCCCTGGAAACAAGGACTTGCAGAGTGAAAGAAAAAAAACACTCTCCCTACCTACAGTTTTCTGTCCCTAGAAAAAATGTTTTTTTTAATCACAATATAGCACAAGAAAAATTCACTCACTGTCCTTACAGGTCCCTGGAAACAAGGACTTGCAGAGTGAAAGAAAAAAAACACTCTCCCTACCTACAGTTTTCTGTCCCTAGAAAAAATGTTTTTTTTAATCACAATATAGCACAAGAAAAATTCACTCACTGTCCTTACAGGTCCCTGGAAACAAGGACTTGCAGAGTGAAAGAAAAAAAACACTCTCCCTACCTACAGTTTTCTGTCCCTAGAAAAAATGTTTTTTTTAATCACAATATAGCACAAGAAAAATTCACTCACTGTCCTTACAGGTCCCTGGAAACAAGGACTTGCAGAGTGAAAGAAAAAAAACACTCTCCCTACCTACAGTTTTCTGTCCCTAGAAAAAATGTTTTTTTTAATCACAATATAGCACAAGAAAAATTCACTCACTGTCCTTACAGGTCCCTGGAAACAAGGACTTGCAGAGTGAAAGAAAAAAAACACTCTCCCTACCTACAGTTTTCTGTCCCTAGAAAAAATGTTTTTTTTAATCACAATATAGCACAAGAAAAATTCACTCACTGTCCTTACAGGTCCCTGGAAACAAGGACTTGCAGAGTGAAAGAAAAAAAACACTCTCCCTACCTACAGTTTTCTGTCCCTAGAAAAAATGTTTTTTTTAATCACAATATAGCACAAGAACAATTCACTCACTGTCCTTACAGGTCCCTGGAAACAAGGACTTGCAGAGTGAAAGAAAAAAAACACTCTCCCTACCTACAGTTTTCTGTCCCTAGAAAAAATGTTTTTTTTAATCACAATATAGCACAAGAAAAATTCACTCACTGTCCTTACAGGTCCCTGGAAACAAGGACTTGCAGAGTGAAAGAAAAAAAACACTCTCCCTACCTACAGTTTTCTGTCCCTAGAAAAAATGTTTTTTTTAATCACAATATAGCACAAGAAAAATTCACTCACTGTCCTTACAGGTCCCTGGAAACAAGGACTTGCAGAGTGAAAGAAAAAAAACACTCTCCCTACCTACAGTTTTCTGTCCCTAGAAAAAATGTTTTTTTTAATCACAATATAGCACAAGAAAAATTCACTCACTGTCCTTACAGGTCCCTGGAAACAAGGACTTGCAGAGTGAAAGAAAAAAAACACTCTCCCTACCTACAGTTTTCTGTCCCTAGAAAAAATGTTTTTTTTAATCACAATATAGCACAAGAAAAATTCACTCACTGTCCTTACAGGTCCCTGGAAACAAGGACTTGCAGAGTGAAAGAAAAAAAACACTCTCCCTACCTACAGTTTTCTGTCCCTAGAAAAAATGTTTTTTTTAATCACAATATAGCACAAGGACAATTCACTCACTGTCCTTACAGGTCCCTGGAAACAAGGACTTGCAGAGTGAAATAAACTGACACTCTCCCTACCTACAGTTTTCTGTCCCTAGAATAAATGTTTTTTTAAGCACAATATAGCACAAGGACAATTCACTCACTGTCCTTCCAGGTCCCTGGAAACAAGGACTTGCAGAGTGAAAGAAAAAAAACACTCTCCCTACCTACAGTTTTCTGTCCCTAGAAAAAATGTTTTTTTTAATCACAATATAGCACAAGAAAAATTCACTCACTGTCCTTACAGGTCCCTGGAAACAAGGACTTGCAGAGTGAAAGAAAAAAAACACTCTCCCTACCTACAGTTTTCTGTCCCTAGAAAAAATGTTTTTTTTAATCACAATATAGCACAAGGACAATTCACTCACTGTCCTTACAGGTCCCTGGAAACAAGGACTTGCAGAGTGAAATAAACTGACACTCTCCCTACCTACAGTTTTCTGTCCCTAGAATAAATGTTTTTTTAAGCACAATATAGCACAAGGACAATTCACTCACTGTCCTTCCAGGTCCCTGGAAACAAGGACTTGCAGAGTGAAAGAAAAAAAACACTCTCCCTACCTACAGTTTTCTGTCCCTAGAAAAAATGTTTTTTTTAATCACAATATAGCACAAGAACAATTCACTCACTGTCCTTACAGGTCCCTGGAAACAAGGACTTGCAGAGTGAAAGAAAAAAAAACACTCTCCCTACCTACAGTTTTCTGTCCCTAGAAAAAATGTTTTTTTTAATCACAATATAGCACAAGGACAATTCACTCACTGTCCTTCCAGGTCCCTGGAAACAAGGACTTGCAGAGTGAAAGAAACTGACACTCTCCCTACCTACAGTTTTCTGTCCCTAGAATAAATGTTTTTTTAAGCACAATATAGCACAAGGACAATTCACTCACTGTCCTTCCAGGTCCCTGGAAACAAGGACTTGCAGAGTGAAAGAAACTGACACTGTCCCTACCTACAGTTTTCTGTCCCTAGAATAAATGTTTTTTTTAAGCACACTATAGCACAAGCACAAAACACACTGACACTCTCCCTACCTATCCTTCTCTTTCCCTAAACTAAAGGAATCCAGGTTAAGCAAGAAAGAAATAACAGTCACTGTCCCTGCCTATGCTGCTCTATCCCTGCTCCGGAACACACTACACTAGGCCGCCGTGCTGGCGGCCTTTTATAGTGTGGGGCGTGTACTAAACACCCTCAGCAATAATTGGCCACAGGCATCCTGCCTGTGGCCAATCATTGCTCTCCTCGCTGCCGGCGCTGTGATTGGCCAAGCATGCGGGGTCACAGTGCATGCTTGGCCAATCACAGCGCCTGGATGACACTGCGATGGCGTAGTGCATTGTGGGCCGTTCGCGTCACTCGAATTTGGCGCAAACGGCCCAAATCGTTCGATCTTCGTCGAACGATCGAACAGCCGATGTTCGAGTCGAACGTATGTTCGACTCGAACACGAAGCTCATCCCTAATCACAATTTAAAAAAAAAAAAAAAAATTCCCACAATTTAGATCGATATGTATTTTTCTACATATTTTTGGTAAAAAAAAAATTGCAATAAGCGTATATTGATTGGTTTGCGCAAAAGTTATAGCGTCTACAAAATGGAGGATAGATTTATTTTTATTTTTTTACTAGTAATGGCGGCGATCTGCATTTTTTGTTTTATTGTGACCGCGACATTTTGGCAGACACATCGGACACACTTTTGACACCTTTTTTGGACCATTCACATTTATACAGCGATTAGTGCTATAAAACTGCACTGATTACTGTGTAAATGTGACTGACAGGGAAGGGGTTAACACTAGGGGGCGCTGAAGGGGTTAATATGTTCCCTAGTGAGTGATTCTAACTGTAGGGGGAGGGGACTCACAAGGGGAGGAGACTGATGTGTGTTCCTCTGTACTGGGAACACACATCTGTCTCCTCACCTCTGACAGGAGGTGGATCTGTGTGTTTACACACACAGATCCACACTCCTGCCGTGATCACGGGCAATCGCAGGTGCCTGGCGGACATCGCGGCCGTCGGGCACGTGCACTGGGTCATTAACGGTGCCGCGGGCGCGCCCCCTAAACGGCCAGGAAAAAAGGGCGTCATATGATGCCCGCCCGGAGAGAGGGAGGGTTACTGCCGGTGTCATATGACTATGGCCCGGTACGGAAGGGGGTTAAATTATAGGTATTGGAATATCCTTTCAAATTTGGCTGTTAGTTAACGTAACGAATATGAATTTATCCGACGTTACGAATTGTCCAAAATAACGAATGCCATACCTAAACGAATGGAACGTAACAAATAAATAATAATAAATAACAACAATATTAATGAAAATGTTGTATTATTTATTTATTATTAATTTGATCCATGCCATTTGTTTAGATGCAGCATTTATTATTTCGGATAATTCTTAACTTCAGATAAATTCATATTCGTTACGTTTACTAACAGCCAAATTTTAAAGGAAATTCCGATACCTATAATTTTATAGTTAGTTGTTATTAGTTAGTTATTATTTAACATTTTCGGATTTTATTTCTTATTTTTGGATTTTCGAACTGTCGGATTTTTGAATTTGCGAAATTATGAATTTTCAAATTTACGAATTGCGTAATTTTTTTCCCACAAATAGAGCTTTCTTTTGGTGGTATTTGATCACCTCTGCGGTTTTTATTTTTTTGCGCTATAAACAAAAATAGAGCGACAACTTTGAAAAAAATGCAATATTTTTTACTTTTTGCTATAACAAATATCCCCCAAAAATATATAAAAAAAAAGATTTTTTCCTTCAGTTTAGGCCGATACGTATTCTTCTACATATTTTTGGTAAAACAAATTGCAATAAGCGTTTATTGATTGGTTTGCGCAAAAGTTATAGCGTCTACAAAATAGGGGATAGTTTTATGGCATTTTTATTAATAATTATTTTTTTACTAGTAATGGCGGCGATCAGTGATTTTATCATGACTGCAACATTATGGCGGACACATCGGACACTTTTGACTAGGGATGAGCTTCGAGTTCGAGTCGAACTCATGTTCGACTCGAACATTGCCTGTTCGCCCGTTCGCCGAACAGCGAACAAATTGGGGTGTTCGCGGCAAATTCGAAAAATCTATGGGAGAAATCTAAAGTGCTAATTATAAAGGCTTATATGCAAGTTATTGTCCTAAAAAGTGTTTGGGGACCCGGGTCCTGCCCCAGGGGACATGTATCAATGCAAAAAGAAGTTTTAAAAACGGCCGTTTTTTCGGGAGCAGTGATTTTAATAATGCTTAAAATGAAAAAATAAAAGTGAAATATTCCTTTAAATTTCGTACCTGGGGGGTGTGTATGATATGCATGTAAAGTGGCGCATGTTTCCCGTGCTTAGAACTGTCCCTGCAAAAAGTGTCATTTTTGAAAGAAAAAAATGCATTTAAAACTGACTCGCGGCTATTAATGAATTGTCGGCTCCCGGCAATACATACAAAAGTCATTGATAAAAAAAAAAAAAAAAGCGTGGGGGTTCCCCAGAATTCAATTACCAGGCCCTTCAGGTCTGGAATGGATATTAAGGGGAACCCCGCTGCAAATAAAAAAAAAATTGACGTGGGGTTCCCCCAAATATCCATTCCAGGCCCTTCAGATCTGGCATGGATTTTAAGGGGAACTCCACCCCAAATTAAAAAAAAAATGGCGTGGAGTCCCCCTAAAAATCCATACCAGACCCCTTATCCGAGCATGCAACCTGGCCGGCCGCAGGGGAAAAGGGGGGGGACGAGAGAGCGGCCCCCCCTCCCTCCTGAACCGTACCAAGCCACATGCCCTCAACATGGGGAGGATGTCCCCATGTTGATGGGGACAAGGGCCTCATCCCCACAACCCTTGCCCGGTGGTTGTGGGGGTCTGCGGGCGGGGGGCTTATCGGAATCTGGAAGACCCCTTTAACAAAGAGGACCCCCAGATCCCGGCCCCCCCCCTATGTGAATTGGTAAGGGGTACATTGTACCCCTACCATTTCACGAAGAAAGCGTAAAAAAATGTTTAAAAAAACACACAAACACCTTGAAAAAGTCCTTTATTTAAAAAAAACAAAAAAAAAACATTCCAGCGGTGAAATCCAGTGTCCCACGGCGATCCCGATGTCCAGCGCTGTCCGTCATTGGTTGTGCCTGAGCGGACCTGATGGGGAACTCCCTCTCAGTATTTTAAATGTATAGACCCGCCCCTTCTAAAGTTCCCCATCAGGTCCGCTCAGCGGACCAGATGCGGAACATGAGAAGGGGCGGGTCTATACATGTATTACCAAAGTGAGAGCAGTTCCCCATCAGGTCCGCCTCCTCGGTATGTCGGACCCGCCTACGTCATTGGCTTGAGCGGGGAACTTCCTTCACTATGTAATTTAAATTTACATAGTGAAGGAAGTTCCCCGCTCAAGCCAATGACGTAGGCGGGTCTGACATACCGAGGGGGCGGACCTGATGGGGAACTGCTCTCACTTTGGTAATACATGTATAGACCCGCCCCTTCTCATGTTCCGCATCTCGTCCGCTGAGCGGACCTGATGGGGAACTTTAGAAGGGGCGGGTCTATACATTTAAAATACTGAGAGGGAGTTCCCCATCAGGTCCGCTCAGGCACAACCAATGAAGGACAGCGCTGGACATCGGGATCGCCGCGGGACACTGGATTTCACCGCTGGAATGTTTATTTATTTTTTTAAATAAAGGACTTTTTCAAGGTGTTTGTGTGTTTTTTTAAACATTTTTTTTATGCTTTCTTCGTGAAATGGTAGGGGTACAATGTACCCCTTACCAATTCACATAGGGGGGGGGCGGGATCTGGGGGTCCCCTTTGTTAAAGGGGTCTTCCAGATTCTGATAAGCCCCCCGCCCGCAGACCCCCACAACCACCGGGCAAGGGTTGTGGGGATGAGGCCCTTGTCCCCATCAACATGGGGACATCCTCCCCATGTTGAGGGCATGTGGCTTGGTACGGTTCAGGAGGGAGGGGGGGCCGCTCTCTCGTCCCCCCCTTTTCCCCTGCGGCCGGCCAGGTTGCGTGCTCGGATAAGGGGTCTGGTATGGATTTTTAGGGGGACTCCACGCCATTTTTTTTTTAAACTTGGGGTGGAGTTCCCCTTAAAATCCATGCCAGATCTGAAGGGCCTGGTAATTGAATTCTGTGGAACCCCCACGTTTTTTTTTTTTTTTTCTCAATGACTTTTGTATGTATTGCCGGGAGCCGACAATTCATTAATAGCCGCGAGTCAGTTTTAAATGCATTTTTTTTCTTTCAAAAATGTCATTTTTTGCAGGGACAGTTCTAAGCACGGGAAACATGCGCCACTTTACATGCATATCATACACACCCCCCAGGTACGAAATTTAAAGGAATATTTCACTTTTATTTTTTCATTTTAAGCATTATTAAAATCACTGCTCCCGAAAAAACGGCCGTTTTTAAAACTTCTTTTTGCATTGATACATGTCCCCTGGGGCAGGACCCGGGTCCCCAAACACTTTTTAGGACAATAACTTGCATATTAGCCTTTATAATTAACACTTTAGATTTCGAACGTTCGAGTCCATTGTATTTAATAGGGTTCTAAAGTTTACACGAACATTTTGTCTGTTCGCAGGTTCTTGTGCGAACCGAACAGGGGGGTGTTCGGCTCATCCCTGCTTTTGACACATTTTTGGGACCATTGACATTTTTACAGCGATCAGTGATATAAAAATGCACTGATTACTGTAAAAATTACACTGGCAGTGAAGGGGTTAACCACTAGGGGGCTAGGAAGGGGTTAAGTGTGTTCTAGGGAGTGATTCTAACTGTTAGGGGGCTTGGCTATGGGTGACACGTCACTGATCGCTGTTCCCGATGAGACGGAGCAGACGATCAGTGACATGTCACTAGGAAGAACGGGGAGATGTGTTTACATTGACATCTCCCCGTTCTTCAGCTCCGTGACACAATCGCAGGACACCAGCGGATAACGAGTCCGCCGGTCCCGCGGGCACAGTCACGGAGCTCGCGACAGGGTCGCGTAAACGCCACCTGCAGTGCGCGACCACACTCCGGCAAATTAAAGGGGACATACCTGTATGCCCATCTGCTTGTCCGTGCCATTTTGACGACGTATAAGTGCGTGCGGGGGTCCTTAATTGGTTAATGAAACCTATCCTGCTTCTAACTAATACACTGTTTTACTTCCTCCATCAGTTCATCCCCCACAGCTATTACCTTTTGTATCAATTGACCCTCCCTTTTAAATTGTAAGCTCTATTGAGCAGGGCCCTTGGATTTCTCTTGTACCAAATTGTTATGTAACTGTACTGTCTGCCTTCATTTTGTTAAGCGCTGCGCAAACGGTTGATGCTATAAAAATCCTGTATAATAATAATGATATTTGAAAAGGATCAATAAATAGAAAATACATTTCAGTATCAAGGCAGATTTTCTGGGTCTTCACTTAAATTTTTTCTCATTTCTGAATACTTTGCTTTGGAACTGCAAATAAAGAAAATGAATGATAATTCAAAGAGCTCCACTGCAATTTGAAACAACTTAGAAGGAAGATTGCCTTATTTAAGCTAATTATCTGAGTACTGTGTTTCTTCCCTGTCCATTTGATTGTCAATTTTGTGTGCTTTAAAGAAGACACCTGAGACAAAATAAAGAAAAGAGTGTCTCCTTTTTTTGTAGAATCGGACTGATGCTGCAGAATGTAGGTAAGTATGTGTGTTTGTTTTTTTTTTTTAGTCCTGAACTTCTCCTTTAAAGCCAAGTTCCAGTTGTTTTTGTGTTTTATTAAAAGTCAGCAGCTATAAAGTGTAGCTGACTTTTAATAAAAACACAGTCACCTGTCCCACGTTCCAGCGATTTGTGGTCACCCAAACCCTCAGTTCTCTCCCTCGCCTCTTCCCGGCACTGGCATCACTAGTGTGGGCACTAGGGATGAGCTGAACACCCCCAAGTTTGGTTCGTATCATAACATGCGAACAGGCAATAAATTTGTTCGAACATCCGAACCCCGTTAAAGTCTATGGGACACGAACATGAAAAATCAAAAGTGATAATTTTAAAGGCTTATATGCAAGTTATTGTCATAAAAAGTGTTTGGGAACCCGGGTCCTGCCCCAGGGCACATGTATCAATGCAAAAAAAAGTTTTAAAAACTGCTGTTTTTTCAGGAGCAGTGATTTTAATAATGCTTAAAGTGAAACAATAAAAGTGAAATATTCCTTTAAATTTCATACCTGAGGGGGGTATATAGTATGCCTGTAAGGCAGCACTTGTTTCCCGTGCTTAGAACAGTCTCTTCACAAAATGTCATTTCTGAAGGAGAAAAAGTAATTTAAAAGTACTCGCGGCTGTAATGAATTGCCGGTCCCGGCAATACAGAGAAAAGTCATTGAAAGTCATTGATTAAAAAAAAAATTAAAAATGCATGGGGGTCCCCCCAAATTCAATTACCAGGCCCTTCAGGTCTGGTATGGATATTAAGGGGAACCCTGCGCCAAATAAAAAAAAACAATGGCGTGCGGTTCCCCCCAAATATCCATACCAGACCCTTTAGGTCTGGTATGGATTTTAAGGGAAACTCTGCGCAAAATAAAAAAAAAGTGCCGTGGGGTTCCCCGCAAAAATCCATACCAGACCCTTATCTGAGCACGCAACCTGGCAGGTTGCAGTAAAAGAGGGGGGGACGAGAAAGCGCCCCCCTCCTGAACCGTACCAGGCCACATGCCCTCAACATGGGGAGGTGACTCCGCCCCCCTCTGATGCAAGGGAAACCTGCGTTGCATCAGAGGGGGGCGGGGTCACCCGCACGTCACTGGGAAAGCTTGGGTTTCCCCTTGCGTCAGAGGAGGACGGGGTCACGTGACGGGTGGCCCCGTCCCCGGCTACATAAGACCTGTCAGGCTTCGGAGGTGTCATTCCTGGGGTGTCTCTGCTCCGCTGAAGAGAGGATTGCGTGCTGTTCCTCGTCGCTGGAGCCTGGATAGATCATCCATCGCAGGATACCGACATCGCTGGAGTGGAGCTCGAGAGTGGATTACCACCGCTGGAGTCTTTTTTTTTTTTTTTTAATAAAGGACTTATCCCAACTGTGTCTGTGTGTTTTTTTTTTTAATTTTTTACACTTTCTTTGTGAAATGGTAGGGGTACAATGTACCCCGGTACCAATTCACATAGGGGGGGGCGGGATCTGGGGGTCCCCTTTGTTAAATGGGTCTTCCAGATTCAGATAAGCCCCCCACCCGCAGACCCCCACAACCACCGTGCAAGGGTTTTGGGGATGAGGCCCTTGTCCCCATCAACATGAGGGCATGAGGCCTGGTACGGTTCAGGAGGGGGGGCACTCTCTCGTCTCTCCCTCTTTTCCTACGGCCTGTCAGGTTGCGTGCTCGGATAAGGGCCTGGTATGGATTTTTGGGGGGAACCCCACGCCATTTTTTTTTTAATTTGGCGTGGAGTTCCCCTTAATATCCATACCAGACCTGAAGAGCCTGGTAATTGAATTTGGGGAGACCCCCACGCATTTTTTTTCTTTTTTTATATCAATGACTTTCAATGACTTTTCTCTGTATTGCCAGGACCGGCAATTCATTCCAGCCGCGAGTACTTTTACATGACTTTTTTCCTTCAGAAATTACCTTTTGTGCAGAGACTGTTCTAAGCACGGGAAACAAGCACTGCTTTACAGGCATAGTATATACACCCCCCAGGTACGAAATTTAAAGGAATATTTCACTTTTATTGTTTCACTTTAAGCATTATTAAAATCACTGCTCCCGAAAAAAACAGCCGTTTTTAAAACTTTTTTTTACATTGATAACAATGGACCCGGGTCCCCAAACACTTTTTATGACAATAACTTGCACATAAGTCTTTAAAATTAGCACTTTAGATTTCTCCCATAGACTTTTACAGGGTGTTCCACGGCTTTTCGAATTTGTGTACGTGGCATTAGCCATTTTTTCTTGTGTCACTATCAGGGATGGACTGAGCTGGGGGGCAGGGAGGCATTTCCCCCCAGGCAACTACTACTTGGAAATGTTGGGCTAGTGATACTGAGTGGAGGTACTCCACTACTCAGATATCAATCAGAAAGCTGCCTGCAGTCAGTATTAGATGCTGGGCACTATATACTGTAGCTACTAGCTCTCCATTGAGATCTGTGATTGCAGAGATCTTCTTGCACCAACTTCCTTTGGGACTTTGAGATGTCATAACTAAATGCAGAGAGCTGCAATGGAAGTTAACGCTGGAGAATGTGAAAGCGTGTAACAATAAACAATACTCTTTAAGTACACCTACCACAGAAATCTACCTCTACCATTAAAATACGAGTTGAGTTAGTTGTTTTTTCCTGGTCACTATCTTACTTATTAGTTTAGTTTCCAATATATGACTGCCTGTTTGTGTTCAGCATTTGTAGATTTAAAGTGATATTACGGCCTCATGCGCACTGGAAGTTTTTGGAAGTTTTTACAGCTGCTGTTTTTGGCTTCAGACGTTTTTTTCTACAGTCAATAAACTCTCCAGCATGTTATCCATGTGTCCATGCACACATAGGCTGTTATCAACTGTTTTTGGCTGGGGCGTTTTTTGGCTGTAAAAAAGCTGCTTCTATTGGGGGCGTGCGTTCTTGCTCCCAAGCCAGATTGTTTGAGTCCACTCAGACACACAGCCCAGCCCCCCCACTCTCTGCTCACAGTGTTTGACCTAGTGGCTCCCGCTGCTCTCAGCCAAGCCTATGAGAGCCGGGAAAGGAGAGAAGAGCTGCTGCAGAGTGCACATCTCTGGACCAAGATTGGGCTCAGGTGAGTATTTTTTGGGAGGTGGGGGGTTGCGGGGGGAGTGGAATAGAATGCAATAAAGTAAAAACAATTTTTTACCTTTTAGGCTTCATGTACACAGGACATTTGAAAACCTCTTCTGAATGCTGTAACTTGACAACTAGTAAACGACAGTTAAAAACTTCAGTTTTGCCACTTTCACATGCCGTGTTTATGGGCGTTTAGCAGCGTTTGAGTGTTTGTGCTTAGAAGGGTTTATTTACAGATAACCTCAGTAGACCTTCCCAAATGCAGGAAAAACAAGTCTCACTCTCTGTCTCTCTCACTCTCTGTCTCTCTCACTCTCTGTCTCTCTCACTCTCTGTCTGTCTCCCTCTCTGTCTCTCTCCCTCTCTGTCTCTCTCCCTCTCTGTCTCTCTCTCTCCCCCTCCCCCCTCTCCCCCTCCCTCCAATTCTCTCCCTCTCTTTCTTTCTCTCTCTCTCTCTCTCTCTCCCTCCCTTTCTCTCTCCCTCTTTCTCTCTTGCTCTCTTTCTCCCTTCATTTCTCTCTTCCTCTCTCTCCTCTCTCTCTCCCTCTCTCCCTCTTTCTCCCCCTCTCTCCCTCCCTCCCTCTCTCTTCCTCTTCCTTCCTCCCTCCCTCCCTTTCTCTCTCCCTCTTTCTCTCTCTCTCTCCCCCCCTCTCTCTCTCTCTCACCCTCTCTCTCTCTCTTCCTCCCTCCATTTCTCTCTCTCTTCCTCCTTCCCTCCCTTTCTCTCTCTCTCTCTTCCTCCCTCCCTCCCTTTCTCTCTCTTTCCCCCCCACCTTTCTCTCTCCCTCCCTCTCTCTCTTCCTTTCTCTCTCCCTCCCTCCCTTTCTCTCTCTCTCTCCCCCTCTCTCTCTCCCTTTCTCTCTCCCTCCCTCCCTTTCTCTCTCCCTCTTTCTCTCTCTCTCTATCTCTCCCTCCCTGTCTCTTCCTCTTCCTCCCTCCCTTTCTCTCTCCCTCTTTCTTTCTCTCTCCCTCTCTCCTCTCTCTCCCCCTCACTCTCCCCCCTCTCTCTCTATCTCTTCCTCTCTCTCTCCCCCTCCCTCCCTCCCTCCCCTCTCTCTCTTCCTCTCTCTCTCTCCCCCCTCTCTCTACCCCCTCTCTCTATCTCTTCCTCTCTCTCTCTCCCCCTCCCTCCCTCCCTTTTCTCTCTCTCTCTTCCTCTCTCTCTCCCCCTTCTCTCCCCCTCTCTCCCTCTCTCTCTCCCTCTCTCTCTCCCTCCCCTCTCTCCCCCTCTCTCTCTCCCTCCCCTCTCTCTCTCCCACCCCTCTCTCTCTCCCCCTCTCTCTCTATCCTCTCTCTCCCTCCCTCCCTTTCTCTCTCCCTCTCTCCCTCTCTCCCTCACTCTCTTCTCTCTCTCCCTCTCTCTCTCCCTCCCTCCCTTTCTCTCTCCCTCTCTCCCTCTCTCTCTCCCTCCCTCCCTCTCTCTCCCCCCTCTCTCTAGCTCTCTCTGTCTCTCTCCCCCTCCCTCCCTTTCTCCATCTCTCTCTCTCTCGCTCTCTCTTGCTCTCTCTCCCTCCATTTCTCTCCCCCCCTCTCTCCCTCTCTCTCCCATCTCTCTCTCTCTCCCATCTCTCTCTCTCCTCCCATCTCTCTCTCTCCTCCCACCTCTCTCTTTCTCTCTCTCCTTCCACCTCTCTCTCCTCCCCTCTCTCTCTCCTCTCTCTCTCTCTCCCATCTCTCTCTCCTCCCATCTCTCTCTCTCTCTCTCTCCCATCTCTCTCTCTCTCCTCCCCTTTCTCTCCTCCCCCCTCTCTCCTCTCCCCTCCCCCTTCTCTCTCTCCTCCCCCTCTCTCCTCCCCCCTCTCTCCTCTCCCCTCCCCCTTCTCTCTCTCTTCTCCCCCTCCCCCTCTCTCTCCTCTCTCTCCTCTCTCTCTTTCCAGCCAACAACAAGGGTTCTGGAAAGTCAGTTTTTTCCACATTGTAAATGGTCAGAAATGTTTCCCCATTGAAAACTCCTACTAACAAAAATGTTTATAAACACAAATTACCACGTTTACATTCTGGTTACAAGCATTTGGCATTTCAAATGCCACTAAACTACTGTCCTGAACATGATTTTCTGCTTTCACAAAAATGCTTCTAACCTCAACTGCTTCTAATCTGCTATAAAAGCCTGAGTGTACATGTACCCATAGGATAACATAGAGGAGAATTCAGGGGCTGCTGAAAAAAACGCCCAAATGATTCTAAATGTCTGTGTACCAGCTGCAGTGTACATGAGGCCTTAAAGCAAAATTAAATCAAATTTCTGATGCCTAAAAAAGTTTCATGTTCCAAATGGTTGTGTTGTGTAATGTGTACACCTATTCTCTGCGTGAAATCCTTTCCAATTGCCATTTTCGCCTATGTTTGTTTATACAGTACATTTACATTCATACTATGATAGCTAGTGTACATCAATCAAGCTAAGTTTTATTTCGTTTTAAAAGGATTTGATTATTGGAAAGTGTTCATGGATATTTATTTTTAAGTTACTGAAAAATTGCAGGTAATGTACACCAGCATCCTTTGAAATGTAGCCATCAGTTTTAAAGTTTTCACCAAATTCCATATGGCTGGATGATACTATGGCATGTGCTGTGTATTATGTCTAGCGGTGTATTGTGGTCCCACCTGTCACCTCTGCCAAGCCTGGCATTCACTTCCTATTCACCTTAGAGACAATTAACATTCCATATGTTTGTTTTGTATTTTATTAAGGGGTTTTGAACTTAGATAGGGTAAGGGAAATTATGGGATGCCCGG
Organism: Rana muscosa; assembly: GCA_029206835.1. Taxonomy (NCBI): domain Eukaryota; kingdom Metazoa; phylum Chordata; class Amphibia; order Anura; family Ranidae; genus Rana; species Rana muscosa. The sequence continues at coordinate 696,333,987 of CM055117.1, read as the reverse complement.
AATCAATAATAGAATCAATAAGAAGATCAGTTTGAGTCTCTATTTACACTTCTAGAGCTCCAGTCTCCTCCAGCACAATGCTTATTTGCAGACTGCTTCTTTCTCTCCTGTACAATACTTGGTTCCAGGCACAGCTAGCACATGGTAGTCCAAACTCTGACTCTGTCAGGCTTTAGCAACTGCCATTTGCAGGCAGGGACCGTGGGTCCCTTTAGTGTAGCAACAAATAGTGGAAGAAAAGTATTTTAGTGCTAGCTGTCCTATGGTGGACTACTGCTCCCAGTCAGTCCTCTTCAGGCCCTGCCAGCCCTTCTGACTGCAGCTGCCCAACTTCACTGCCCATGATATCACAGTCTCTCCTGTTAGCTCTGAATCCATCTCAGACTGCATACTCCCAGTCTGCTCCGGCATGCCTCCCCAAGGTTTTCCTAACTGTGCCAGTCACTCACCAGCCCTCCTGGCTGCACTCTGGTGGATCACTCCTGAAGAATTGCCCGACAAAACTAGCTCCTGTTGTCCTCCTCGGTCCCTCTCTGTGCCTCCTGTCTAGATCCTTCTTTGTTTCTCAGAAAGGCTCCGACTTGTATCCGAACACCACAGGCCCAAGGTCACCCCCCCCCCCCCAGACTGGGGAGTGCCTCAAAGGCCCCGACAACCTAGTGCTCAATCTCTAGCTTCTTCCACCCAACAACTCCCACCAGCTGGGCTGACCCTGGGTATATCAAGGAGGCCTGCCCCCTGCCAAACCTAGTTGGGGATTGGTCAGGGCTCCCTGAGACACCCCAGACAGCTCCACCTCTCTTCACCTCCTTCGTTCTAGAATCCTCTAGAAGCAGAAGGGAGGTAACCGAAAAGATGATGCTGTGAGTCACCAGCCTACTCTGAGCCACTCCCAGCCCACACAGATAAAAATAAACAAATTTGCCTGCACTTACAGAAATCCTACTTCTAGCACCTACTTAAAGTAGAGGGTGCTACATATGTAATGTGCTGTATAGAGCTAAATTATTTAGTCACATCTCCGGTTTATCGGATGGGGAAGTGTTAAAGTGTACAGATCGGTTACAATCATGCAGCAACATCAAAGCTGGATTAGTGAAGCAATAAAAATGATCAAGTTACAAAGTGGTGTAAGCCTAAAACCTATCACTTTGGGGGCTATTTCACCCTTGCTGGCTGTATTCCAGAATCCCAGTAAAATGTCACCCCTGCTGAGTGGATTTTACAATAAAATCACTGGTGTGAAACAGTTTGGGCAAAGACACTTTAGGTTATAAACAGCGTGTCACTCATTCACTCTCATAGTTCTTGACATCGTGCAGTTAAGAAACAACATTGATTGATTATTTGGCTGCAGCGGCATGCACTTCATAATATATTTACATAATACAAATGGAATTCATAAATAATGCAGTCCAAAAACTTTTGGGAAATAACCACATTCATCTTTATATTAAATTAACTGTTCCTCTATTTAAAAGGCCTGGCTGCAGTACCTGTATGTTTCATTGCTTACTAATCACCATTAAAGTCATCCTACAAAAAAAAGAAAACTTCAGGCCATGTAAAAAAGCACAAGGTTATTTCTATCTGCGTGCTGTGTCTTGAATATCCTTCCAGTGGCGCTCTTTAACCACTTCAATACAGGGCACCTTTACCCCCTTCCAGGCCAATTTTAAGTTTTCACCACTGTCGCACAATTGCACAGTCATTCAACACTGTACCCATAAGAAATATTTACGGTATAATTTTTTCACACAAATAGAGCTTTCTTTTGGTGGTATTTAGTCATGTTTTTTTTTTTTTTTATGTTTTGCTAAATAAACAAACAAAAAAAAAAGGACCAACAATTTTGAAAGAAAAAGCGTTTTTCTCCATTTCTGTTATAAAATTTTGCAAATAAATAATATTTCTTCATAAATTTGGGGTAAAAATGTATTCTGCTACATTTCTTTGATGAAAATAAAAAAGTGTATATTATTTAGTCTGTAGGAAAATTATAGAGTCCACAAACTATGGTATTTACAGTATACACCTATACGGTATCTGGAAGTCCATCAGTCCTGATTTACTGATCTAATCTCTTGAGGCCCGAAAATGCCAGGACAGTACAAATATCCCCCAAATGACCCCTTTTGGAAAGAAGGCAGTTCAAGGTATTTAGTAAGAGGCATGGCAAGTTTTTTTGAGCTTGTAAATTTTTATCATAATTTTTTTTAAATTAAGACATTATATTTGTATTTATTTTTTACATACTGTTACGTACTTTTACAAGGGCAGTACAGTGTTATCATTATAACTGATGTGGCAGTGATCAATGAAACTGACTTGTGACAGTATGTAAAAATAAATAAAAATGTTGTTGATTTTTTTAACACACTGTGACCAGAGCAATACCATGTTACCATAGCAACACTGTACTACTCTGCGGAAGTCATCAAGATGTTTACTGAATGAAACTGATTCATTCAGTGTCTTTTGTTGTGATTAGCGGTGATTGACCAAAGCAAATTACATGGTACAGATGGGATGTGATTGGCCCTGTCTGTACCATGTGATCACTGTGACCAATCACAGCTAGAAACACAATTGTATACAATGGATGACATAAAAAGAAGCCATCCATTGTTTACAATTGTCATGTGATCTGCTGTGATTGGTCACAGAAATCACATGATACTGGCAGCAGGCAAACGGCGCCTTCTGAGAGGACATCATATGACGTCCACTCCGAAGGAGGAAAGTCCCGCCCGGCCATCAATCTGCTATAGGCTGGGCAGGAAGGGGGCATGCACGATCTCTTCATAATCCCCCCTCCCTCTTGGGCCAGTCAAAGTGGACTACAAAACACCCTGCCTCTTTTCATCTCTATAACATAAGGTGAATTTGTCTGTAATCTAGCAGAGGAGAACTTAATCTGAGGGTTTTTTTTTGGATAGGGCAACATACACATTAGGTATGTGTAATAGGATGTTACTTCTGATAAAAAAACTCTCTATTGGGCCACCTTATACTGTCCTGAGTGTTTTTTTATGGCTCTATGAGACTCGCCTAAGGCGGTATCTGGTTCCCCTGCTTGGCTCCTTGACAGATTGTTGGGACTTGCATTATCAGGATTTAACCTCCTGATATCTATGAGAGTAATCCAAGTTTATGAAATTCTATCATACTGTATATCACAATAGTGATCGACTCTCACAGGGTAGGGAAATTTCCATCTGCCAAGCCCTCTTTTGAGGTTTGGGACAAACTGAGGGAATCTTCCATACATAATAAACATCGTTATTACTGCCTAATCTTTGGGGTATTCCCCAACGACCCCTACAGTTTAGTTCTAACATGTAAGTGATAACGTTGTTATTTTTAATATTTGGTTTGGTGGAGGTTTTTTTTTTTTTTCTATTTGTACTTAACTATTGTTCAATAAAGCCATGTTTATACATTCATGTACTGCTTGACCCTATTGGTGACTACCTTTTTAGACCTCTAGTCCTTTTTCTTTTGATTGATGCTCGAGTCACTTGGATCACACCTTGTTAATTATTTTGCAGGTGAGTCAGTATATATGGCATAGGGTGACTGTATATATTCTTTCACCCTTTTGCAGATACTGTGACATCTTTCTGGGAACTTTTATCTTTTGTGATTGAGTATCTGGTTGTTGTGAGTAGAAACAGCAGGGATCATTTTTAGCAGAAGCAGCAGCCTGCAGATAATGGGATACATTCCAATACACATAACTAAAGAGGAAAAAACTAATTTTTTTAAAATTTTAATGCAAAAAAACACAATGCATAACCCATTTTTGGGTGAAATATAAAAGATAATGTTCGGCCGAGTAAATAGATACCAAAACATGTCATGTTTTAAAATTGCTCACACCCGTGCAAACCACGTAAATTTTAATATCCATAGGTGACACTTTGAAACTCTTTACAAGTTACCACTTTAGAATAACACAGGAGGCCTGGTGCTAGAATTACTGCCCATGATCTGACGTTCATGGTGATACAGTACATCACACGTGTGGGACAATTGCTGTTTGCGTGCATGTGGGACCGACTCATGCGAGCACAAGGGACGTTAATTGTTTTAAATTATTATTTATTTATTTTTTTACATTGTCACTTTTATTTATTTTTTTAACCACTTTTACTGCTGTCACAAAGAATGTAAACATCCCTTGAGACAGCAATAGGCATGTGACAAGTACTTTTTATGGAGAGATCTGGGGTCTAGAAGACCACAAATCCCTCCTCTGCCCTTCAAAGCAATTGATCACACCAAGATCGGTGTGTTTGAATGCTTTTGTTTTTTGAAAATGGTGCTATTGACATCTGGGTAAACCGGAAGTGATGTCAGGTCATTGCTTCCAGGTTACCATAGCCGAAAGCCGATCAAAGCCGATCTGGGCTTTGTTCGGCTCTCCGAACAGCGTTGGCTGGTTTATCAGGACTCCAGGTGGGACGGGAGACCCTGTTAAAGCTGCATAAGGTAGTGGGATGGGAGGGTATGTCCCCCCTCCCCCCGCTGCTTGTATAAACAATCCAGCAGCTAGTTAGCCACTAGGATTGCTTTTACAAGAGAGATGACCATAGGCTCTAAAAAATGGCACAGGCATCATCCCCGTACAACCACTTGAAGTTCAATGACATACTAGGTAAGTGACTGGTTGGCAAGTGTTTAATGCATCAGAGGCAATATTGTTCTACCACTACAGGAATTTAGAAGCTCACTGGATCTTTAGAAGGATCAACAGGTGTTTTTCTGTACTTGCAGTGCTTTCAAAGAGATAAAACACGTGCTGTGAATTTGTTTTTTTATTTTATATTACCCAGGCCTACAAATTAGGTTTTCCACTCTTAAATTTTGTAAGACTTTTTAGGATCCTTTAATTCCTTAGATTATAAGATCCACTGAAATAGGATCTATGGTAAATGGTGCTATATTCTCTGTAAGGAGCTGAATAATATATTGGCTAAATGTATAATTATATATTATTATGGTAGTATACCAGTAGGATGGGGTGGGTCTAGCTAATTTAGCATTCAGGAGCATGGAATGATAAGGTAGGACCTGGAAGACAAATTTAAGGAGACTATGGGGGTTATTTACGAAAGGCAAATCCACTTTGCACTTGTAGTTTGCACTTGTAGTGCAAAGTGCACTTGGAAGTGCAGTCGCTGTAGATCTGGGGGGTAGATCTGAAATGATGGGAAGCTCTGCTGATTTTATCATCCAATCATGTGCAAGCTAAAATGCTGTTTTTTATAATCCTTGCATGTTCCCCTCGGATCTACAGTGACTGCACTTCCAAGTGCACTTTCAGTGCAATTTCAAGTGCACTTTGCACTTGTAGTGCAAAGTGGATTTGCCTTTAGTAAATAACCCCCTATGAGTACATCCTTTAAGAAAACATAAAAATACACACTGCAAGAGTGACTTTGGGATATATGTCAACCTACAGTAAGGTTCGTCTCCTCAAGATAAGCCGGTCAATAATGTATGCTACCCATATATGCACATGCCTCCTGTGCTTTATAGTAAAGTTGACCCTAGTCACAGCAATTTTAAATTTATATGGCTATACCATTCTAGGAGATATATCTTAAAGCTCTATTCACACTTGTGCAACTCCATCACAACTTTACATTAGAAATACTTTGGATGGGTGCGACTTTGGCTGTTGACTTTGGCATTGACTGTTGCACAACTGTTGCATTGATAACATTAAAGCGGAGATTCCACGGCAAATCTTTTTTTTTTTTTTCGGTTGCATTCAAAGTATTTTTAGATCACCAATTAGTACTCACGTGTTTGGTGACTTCAAACCTCCCCTGTCTTTTTTCGGGCAAAAGATGAACTTTTAAAATCAGCTGTAGGGATTTTCCATTTTGCTTGTGGGCATTGTGAAGCCCACAAGCACTGACTTCCTGGTAGCGGTGGACGGTGTTCTGCTGAAGAAGGTCCCCCCGGCGGATAAGGTCCCCCCTGTACTGTGCAGGCACGAACCTTAATGGAGTTTCCGAAAGTAGCCAAACATGTAGAGCTGCGAGTTAGCTCTACACGGCGCCTGCGCAATGACTAGGAGCCGTGTAGAGCCATGTTCGGCTATTTTCGGAAACTCCGTTGAGGTTCATGTCGTGCCTGCGCAGTACAGGGGGGACCTTATCCGCCGGGGGAACTCCCAGATTACATTGCGCCTCAAAATAGAAACACCTACTCCCGCGGGAGTGAGTACCCGGAAGCCGAAATTGACATAATACGGTATGTACAACATAAAAAAAAAAGATGTGGCTACTGGACATGTTAGTAATGTAAGGAGTGTGCTTGTATATAGATGTTGTTTTGGGTGAACCTCCGCTTTAAGATGCAACTTTAATGTGACTTTTGAGAGTTTACTTTGCAGTCTATGGCACTCAAGTTGCAAGAAAGTCACATCAAAGTAGTGCAGGAACCTTTTTAAATTCACTACAACTTTAGGTTGCATAAATGGGAGCGGCGTCTATTGAAATACATGGACTGCGACTGTGTGTGTCCAAAGTCGCATGAAAAGTCGTACAAGTGTGAACAGAGCCTTACCTACCTGTCTAGGCACTTTCTGCATTATATACACCTTATGTTAAGTCAATCAGTCTTGTTATAACAAAAGAGTTATGTTTCTACTACCATGTGCTTCATCTCATGTGACATCACTACTGTGGGATATCTAAATTCAGTAAAACGCTAAGCTTGTTTTTTCTTTCTATAGCACAGTGCACTAGGCAATTAGAAACAGATTTGATTTAAAGTGTATAATATCACTGAGAAAGCTTTCAATAGTGCTATTTAAATTTAATACATGTCATTCCAAGGAATACTTCTACATTAGCTTTTCTGAGCAGGCCAAAAGCACCTCGAAAAAATTCTGTACATTGAAGCTGTAAAGGAGAAGTTCTTGCATAATTCATAACATCCTGAAGCACAGGATGCCACGGATTTAAAACAAGGGCACCCATAATTTAACTCTAGATATATTGTTTTCTGGAAGAAAAGACGTGGTGCAGAAAAATGATATAATAAGGTTTTACTATACATTGCTTTTAAATCCATGTTTGATGTCTTATTTTTTAGCTTCTTGTGTGTCAGAATACTGGACTCTTTATTTGGTTATTTGAGATTTACCCCAAGCTCAAATAACCTATAAACCATTGCAGTGCATAGGAGGAAATTGGTAAACTGGATAGTGTGAATAATTTTATTTTTTTTATGTTTATTTACAAAATGTATAAAAGAGTGCAAACAATGTAAGTAGTAACATGCATCTCAGATGAAAACTTTTTTAAAACCACCAGTTTATTAGCAGTAAAAAGGGTACTCACAAACAAATAGCAAAAATAGCATGAAAAGCACACCGCATGAGCTGGTGCGCATGATGACGTCACAAACAAGCCCCCGCAACTGACGCATTTCATCATACATTACAGTGTCAGCAGTGACACAGCCTCAAAGTGCCCCTCATTTCCCATGTTTATATGTTTTTGCAACTCACAGCTTTGTAAAAGCGTACATTTCTATCCTTCCTTGCTAGATTTACTGTGAGGCGTCTAGCACTATCATGCGTATGTTTTTTTTTTTTTGATGCTCAGATCATTTGACTACTGTTTCATGTCTATGACCAGCCCTATGCTAACCACATATGCATTATTTGTTAGAATAGATCAGAATTTTCACATTTAGGAGTGTTTTTCTTTCAATATGTCACAAACAATAACGGTTTATATTCCAAATTGCAAGAAATATTACGATAGTGATCAGCATATTTTTATTTAATTAATTTTCTTGTGCATGCTTTTATCATACTGAAACCATTCTATACTATACACACACTTCAAGCCTTTTAGAAACGTCAGAACACTTCAGTTAAAAAAAAAATCAATCGCAAATGGTCAGAAAATGGCCACTCACTGAATATTTGAATATATCTTTGAAACATAAAGGCTTATTGAGGGATCACATAAAAAGGTGGCCTTTATCTCATATAGCCTCACAACAGAAGGAATAAAGGAGATGGAAACCCCTCCACAAATGTAGACTAATAGTAAGTTAACATTTAGAGCAAAGAACCTATTTTAATCAACAAATTTGGCACTACAGATATAAGAGAACAGAACCAAAGAAATCTGTTAAAAAAGGACAAAATACACAAACTTACAGCTCCCGAATTTTAGAGGGCATGCGTGAGCATCCATAGGAAAGTCTTCAAGCTGCATAGGGCATTCTGCAGAAATTGTCAGTCTGTGCAAATAAAAAAAGAGGAAAAAAGTTGAATTATACAGCAGTGCAGCCAGAGGGTATCCAATTGTTGCCTGAATGCTTATAAGTAATGGCTGCAACATTATTATAAGGATGCTAAAGACAAGTTAAACTGCAAAATGCAACCTGAAGTCCATTTGAAACCATGTATTAGCATCTCTTAAGGTATCAGATTTTTTTATGTATTGAATGAAAAATGCAGATGTGTCAGGTTTTACCTGTTAGCTCCCACAGCTGTCAAACTGCATTAACATGAGAAAACTTCTATCTGTCTATCTGTTCATATAAAATACAGCCTTTACTCCCATGACACCATTTCTCAGAGGACAGCTCTCTTATCATTGAGCCAAATGTCTCACTGCCAGCATCTTTATATGCTGAGCTATGAAATGAATTTATCCTGAAAGTCTTAGAACGAAGGAGGATTTCAATCATGCAGTTGCTGACACCACAGGCAATAGAATAGTAAGAACGGTTGCAAAACAATCATGCATTCTGTCATTTGTTTTCCTTATACTTGAATACCATCTGATGTGTTTAATTATTCAGTGAAAACTTAAAATACATTCCTAAATAGCTATGCTACTGAAATCCTTTTTTTCCCTTTTGCTTCAGCTTTGGAGGTATAATATATAATACCAAACATAAGGCTATAAAGGAAGACAATGGGGAGGATAGACTGCATTTAGATCTTTTGATGTTGAAGTCTTTAGTCTGTCGGTTCAAAAGAAAGTTATTACATTTCTTAAAGTACTGGCTATTACTTTCTTGTGACAGCTGGCTGAGAGTTGTGCCTGGTATATCTATTTTATGACATATGACTACATCCCTTTGTTTTATATGAGTGTTCTCTCCAGCACCCCCTTCACAGATACAACCATAAGCCTTGATAAACCAAGGACTAATTAGATGGCATTACCTGACACATACACTGCACATCATGAAGTTCCTTAAATGGGCTGCGACTGGCTAACAGTTTCTTTGAAAACATTTACCTCTGAATACAGCTATATTTTGTACAAATTTAGCATAGAAATTATAATATTGTGCATTGATCTGATAGATGAGATATTTCAAAAGGAAAAGGTCATCTTTTTTGCAACCCTATCACTATCCTACTCCTGTCATGATGAAAGCCTACTTGTCTCCTGTAGTGATGAAAGCCAAGCAATTCGAGCTGTAAGTGTCTTTCCTAAGGATGGCACCCTTTGTATCCACATAGGTGGCACAAAGCTATTGTATATTTCTAATAGCCCTTCAATTCTTACATTTAGCATCAGCTCCATTAACACATTTTTTTTCTAATGTGCTTTCCTAGATCCACCTCACTAGCCTGGAAGCTGATAAAGGCAGTATGATATCATCTGCCAAATATTTCTACAGGTCTATAGGGTTAAGCCGTCCCAAAATGCTACCCACTTTGATTGTTCCTGGATTGTGGCAGCCACCAGTAGAAAATCAGACACAAACAGCACTGGAATTAACATCTTGGAATAAAAGTACTGTATTACCCTCCATAAGTGGCAGAAGCTTGCCAGAGACTGTTATTCAGCATGCCTACTAACTAACAAGACAGATAATTTTTTAACACAGTGATGATTAACCACTTGCCGACCGCTCACGGTATATATACGTCAGCAGAATGGCTCGTACAGGCACAATCACGTACCTGTATGTGGCCCTTTAACTGCCGACGTCGGGGTCGCGCGTGCGCCGCCGCCGGCGCGCTTGCGGCACCAGCGGCGCGCTCGTGACCCCCCCTGCCTTCCCCGTGAGTGGGACCGCGGGGATCCCCGCGATCGTCTCATGGAGGCTGGGAGCGGGGAGATGTGTGTGTAAACACAACATCTCCCCGCTCCTCTACTGACAATGTCAGCGATCTCTGCTCTGTGTAATCAGAGCGGAGATCAGTGACATGTCAGTCGTAGCCACGCCCCCTCTCACTAACATGCCCCTAGGCACACTTAACCCCTTCAGCGCCCCTAGTGGTTAACCCCTTCACTGCCAGTGTCATTTTCACCGTAATCAGTGCATTTTTATTGCACTGATCGCTGTGAAAATGACAATGGTCCCAAAAATGTGTCAAAAGTGTCCGATGTGTCCGCCATAATGTCGCAGTCACGAAAAAATCGCTGATCGCCACCATTACTAGTAAAAAAAAAAAAAATTATAAAAATGCCTTAAAACTATACCCTATTTTGTAAACGCTATAATTTTTGCGCAAACCAATCAAAAAAACGCCGATTGCAATTTTTTTTACCAAAAAATATGTAGAAGAATACGTATCGGCCTAAACCTGAGGAAAAAAAATGGTTTTTTATATATTTTTTGGGGATATTTATTATAGAAAAAAGTAAAAAATATGTAATTTTTAAAAAAAAATTCGCTCTATTTTTGTTTATAGCGCAAAAAATAAAAACCGCAGAGGTAATCAAATAGCACCAAAAGAAAGCTCTATTTGTGGGGAAAAAAGGACGCCAATTTTGTTTGGGTGCCACATCGCACGTCCGCGCAATTGTCAGTTAAAGCGACGCAGTGCCGAATCGCAAAAAGGGGCCTGGTCATAATGGCCCGTATTGGTCCGGGGCTTAAGTGGTTAAGGAACAGTGCCCAATGAACACTAAATCACTCAGTTTGGGGTCAAGGGCAAAATCTGCCATTATTGATTTGTTGACATCATGGTAATAGATGCAATTATGTAATGCAGATATAGTAACCGGGAATACCCTTCAAAAGGCCACTTTAAGGTAAGTGAAGTTCAATTACACAATTAGGAGAGTAAGCATGGTTAGCTTTTTTTCTCCATTGGTAACCATACTATAATTTTGCTCCATACCACCACATATACTCAGACCATTGTTCCAGATTACAGGTATTAAAAGTAAACAGTGATCCCAATAGTTTGCCCTATCCAGCACATGTATCAACTAAGGCTTCGTGCACATGGGCTGTACAGAATACATAACCTAATAGAGGCTCTGTTGTATGCATAATGCTTTCACATAGGGGGCCATTGGCATACCACCGACATGGTGAAAATAGCCTCAGCTACAGAGCCTGCCTTTGTCTCATTCTCTTATAGATACAGAATAGCTTGTGCAGCTTCTGCAGCATGGCCAACATTGAATTCCAGCGAGTGGGTTTATGACATATCAGAGGCTGGCAGGCAGCTTGTAGTGCCACTCATAGGCTATGACTGCCTGAAATGGCCTGCTACAGAACATCCAGAAAGCTATAGTGGCTGATCCAGGAACCACTGCACTGTCAGTACATGTGCCAGGCAAGGTACTTGTGTGAACATTCCCTGCAGAATAGTGGTCAGCAGATTAATGCCATAGTAACACATCACCTTGCCTGACACAAGATGGCATAAGGTTAGTCACTTCTTGGCCTGCCTCTGAAGAGCTATCAGAATCTCTGGCTCAGAGTGGCTTCCCCCCCCAGCCAATCCCACCTGTAAAATTGTTGAATAGATATAGGCCTGGGGGAGAGGGGTGGTGACAGGTGGTTTTAAAGAATCAGAGGAGGTAGCCATGTAGTAGAAGGGGGTAGAAGTGACTGTGTTGTCATCTTATTCAAATGTGTAGGACAAAGCTCCAGCTCCACACTAGCTCAGTGTTGTGCTCCATCTGCATCCATCCCAGCCATCAGCAGATTTATCCTGTGTGCCATGAAGAAGATATAATGTCCTGTTTCATGCTTGCTGGATTCCTTATCTGTGGTCATGTGCACCCTGCTGCTAACAGCACAGTTCAACCTCATGGACACTATCTTCCACATGATAAAGGAGAGCGGGGATGACTGTCTGGCAAAAATATGGCAGCTGGGTACCAGCCACTGCAGTGCAGCTCAGACCACAAACTCATAGAAAGGGGCAAACTCCACAAGCTAGCGAGGGAACAACTGTAAAGTCAGCAAGTTTGTCAAGCTGGCATTGGGACACTGGCCATAGGGGTAATGCAGAGACAATGTTTTGCTTATGCTTCAGCAGCTGTGAAAGACACACCTGTCTGGTCAAGGATGCCCCTGAAGACAGCAAAGAGAGATTGGAGACTTACTGTATGTCAAGGTTTAAACATACATTGCATGGCCCATTGCTGACTCTCTTTTCTGCTTAATGTGCCATAAGGCAAGCGTATAAAACCCCTTGTGAAACTTCCATCTCCATAGCTTGAGGAAACTGAGGATGTAGTGGAAGCAGATAGAAAATCTTGTGAAGGAGAGTGGGGAAGGTGGAAAGCGAGGAACAAGGAGGAAGAGTGTGGGCCTTTTGCTGCAGACAGGTATCACTGAGGTGCTTTTTCCACCAAGCTTTGTGGTATAGATTCATGTGTCTCCTCATGTATGTGGTACCCAGATGATTGGTAGTTTTATCATGGCTGATATGCTGCAGGCAGATGCTGCAGACCACAATAATTCTGTGAAAAAGTCCAGGACTGCAAAGTTCTGTGGAGAAAGAAGCCTTTGGTATTGTACTTTGTTCACCATCAACAAAAGTAAACATACATGTCCCCACACATGTTTCCACACAGTAAAAACACCTGTCCCCCACATTAGTAACAGTAAAATCACATGTCCCAATGATCATCTGCACACATATGTCCGTGATTACCTGTGCACAACTGTACATGAACATTTGCGTACATCTGTCCGTGATCACACAAACCAATTATTATACACTTAACGGGATTATTTTTTTTACCAAAGACATGTAGCAGAATACATTTTGGCTTAAATTTATGACAAAATTTGTTTTTATTGGATTTCTTTTACATAGAAAGAAGAAAATATTGTTTTTTTTTCCAAATTTCCACTCTTTTTTTGCTTATATTGCAAAAAATAAAAACCGGAGTCATGAATTAATACCACCAAAATAAAGCTCTATTTGTGTGAACAAAATAATAAAAATTTCATTTGGGTACAGCGTAGAATGACCGCGCAATTGTCATTGAAAGTGCGAGAGCGCTGAAAGCTGAAAATTGGTCTGGGAAGGAAGGGGGCGAAAGTACCCGGTATTGAGGTGGTTAAACAAAGCCATACCATGACCTTTTCTGGCAAATTTTATTATCTGATCTAAGATATTCTTTCAGTCACTCATCCACTACTGCTTCCTACTCCACAGTCTGACAATTTTACATAATTAATCTGGTTGAAAAAAGACGCAAGTCCATCTAGCTCAACCAATAAAAGGGGAAAAAAATAAAGAATCATGCAATCCTATACTGTATACACAATCCTATACCCACAGTTGATCCAGAGGAAAGCAAAAAAAAACCCAGCAAAGCATGATCCAATTTGCTCCAATGGGCATGTTGTCACCTTATGTACAGCTTACTCATTCCTTTGTTCGTAGATGTTCTTGGTCAAAGGTATAAAGCAAAATAACAAATATGACACCCAGGAAACTACAATTTTCAGAAGGCGAGGACAGCAATGGTAACCTTCATAGTTCCTCAAGAAAGATTTGCTTTAATGCATAAAGCACCTTGTAGAATGTGTGCACAGCCGCAATAAACCTTTAGTACGACACTTCCAATAAACCTTGATATAATTTAATAAAGCTTGTCTTTTCATTTTATTAATTTCAGAGACAAGTGAAGCCCAGTATTCTGTAAAATGCATTAAGCATGTCGATGAAGTCCCAAACCACCATTTCTGTACTACTCCCTGCCTGAGTTGCAGGTGAAAAAATAATATGAACTAAATGTTTCATTATGGGTTTACTTCAAAACAAATTAACCTGGTTATAAATAAATAAGTATAGTTTGATTGCAGAAGTCAAATTTAATGTACTTTGTTTTTGTACTTTAATCTCCTGTGCTGTCTATGCGTGTTAAGCACGGATCCAGTGTATTGAATACCTTTGTTTATTCCTTCCATATTCCTGTTCAGTATTTGTCTGCTTTAGAATACCAAATAGCATTGTTTGCATGTTAATGTTTCTCTTCAAAGTGGCGTGTATTGGGTAGCAAGAGACTGAAGAGAATTAAAAATACTAAATTGAAGCCGAGGCGTGTTATTCTCTAGGCAGTCTATGGCTTCCCAGGGGATATCCATTTACCGTTCCTAATGTAATGTACTTTCACTTCAGTGGCATGAAACTAAATGGGTCTCTTGGTTGCTTGCTTGCTACTGATTTTATTCTATGATGTTAGTTTCAAGCACTGCCTGATGGCAAAAGTGAATGCTTGAGAGTTAGTTCATGTATATTAGCGCATAAATGGCATGAAATAGTCTCATGTAAATTTGTAGTGTATGAGCGTTTTAGAGAAAACTAATCCTAAGCTTTTTTATCTGATGGTTTATGGTTTTTTATCGTGTCTTTTTAACAAAAATGATGACATCACAACAGGGTGTATAACATTCAAAAACCGTGTACTAAACAACTTCCTATGGAAAAGTCAGATTTTATGAGTTCATTGATCCATATACAGTATATTTAAAATGTATACCTAATTGATATTCTTCTTATCATCTTTGATGGGGCATAGTAGCACATTGATTCCAGTCACTCCTCATTTTTTTTGTGTGTGTGGTCTAGTGTTTAGGACTGTTGCTTTTCATTATTGGGGGCCTGTGGTCGATTCTTACTAAGAACAGTATTTTTATGGAGTTTATCAGATGAATTCAACAAATATTGTAAGACTTCAGCTTGCAAGTACTGGCCTAATGCAGTTAGAATATAGGGTGTGTGTGTACACTCATATAGAGTATAGGTATCTGGATTACATGGACAGGATCAGTTCAGGGCCATATATACCATTCTGCCCATTCTACCCCTGTGACCCTTGGTTAACCAATATTTTTATATTTTTTTTGAAAGGTGCTATTAATCAGCATATGTAGTAAAAAGATGTAAATTCCCAATACTTTTGACAAATAAATATATAAATTTGTTAGACATTTTGGTAAAAAGGAAATCATTGATTGACAGATACTAAAAACCTTGATTTCCTTTACCAACTTTGCATTGGTTCTTAACCCAGCACTAAGAAGCGATAAAATCTTACTACCAGTGAGGGTTTAAACAAATCTTTTAAAGTGCCACATTTACAAGTGCTACTTCTGATGTTATCAATAGAAACTAGCAAACAAATCAAGCTTCCAGACTATCAAAACTGAGTTTTTACCTATACTCTGATACACAATATACACATATGTATGGGTATAAGGGCAGCCCTAATTCTTATGAGACCATCTACTTCTGATGTTAGCCAGGCAGAAGTCATGGATCAGTATAAGGCTGCATTCACACCTGAGCGCTTTGTAGCCTGAAGCCTGAAGCTACAAAATGCTAGAGGGGAAAAAATCCATTATTCTCTATGGAGATGGTTCACATCTCCACTCCAAAACGCCTGAAGCCGAACGCCTGAAGCTCAAACAAGTTCCGGACCCTTTTTTGTCGCGCAAATCAGGCAGATTTGGGCGTTTTAAGAGTCATAGAATGTAATGGAAACGCTTGATTCAAGCGTCTAGCGCGACAACGAGCGTTTCTACAGGCGCAAATTCGCGCGACAAAACACCGGTAAAAACGTCGGTAAAAACGCTCGAAACGCTACGCTCAGGTGTGAATGCAGTCTTAGAGACAATACAGCAGTTTCCTCAGCTTTTAAATGCATAAAGATTAGATAATATGTATAAGATTCAGTTGTGAAGGGGCTATATCGTATTTACTTTCAGTTATCCCAAAGAATGCGAGCAATGACTATTCAGAATACTGTAATTGACTTCACATCAAAGCATACCTCTAAACTTTCTGAGATGTGAATGAGGGACACCTATTAGCAAAAAATATGTAGGCATAGGACACACCCCCTGTCACACCTCCTTAAAGGAGAATTATCCAAAAAAAATATTTGTTAAACGCACAAGTTTTTTTTTTTTTTTTACCACTACTATTCCTTTATATTGGCTTCTGGAATTTACAAATGCATCAGTTTAGAAATTGGATAAAAAGTTTAGCACTGTGAAACTGTTTTTGATAGATAAGTAGTGCATTTTATATAACAATATATAGAGCAGACCAAAATGAGGGACAAATGAGGAGGAAAGAGGGACCAGGGGCGGATCCAGGGGGGCAACGGGGAAATTGCCCCCTCCGAGAATACGGGTGAGAGCCGGCGGGCGGCACGGCGGGTGAGAGAGCCGGCGAGCGGCACGGCGGGTGAGAGAGCCGGCGGGCGGCACGGCGGGTGAGAGACGCGGCGGGCGGCTTCGCAGGTGAGAGACACGACGGGCGGCTCCGCGGGTAAGAGCCAGCAGGCGGCTCCGTGGGTGAGAGAGCCAGTGGGCGGCTCCGTGGGTGAGAGAGCCAGTGGGCGGCTCCATTGGTGGTCAGCTGTGCGGGCGCGGCCAATCAGGCAGCCGGCGGCCGGGGGAGCAGAGAGATGACCTCATCTCTCACTGCCCGGCGCCCGCCCTGCATCCCTACAGTTCCGCCCTCACTGTGCACTGTGTGCAGACAGCAGCGGCAGCATAGAGATTACATCATCTCTCTGCTGCCTGACTGGTAATATGCTGAGTGACTCTGGGACACAGCAAGAGATCACCTTAGCAGGAAAGTGACACAGCAAGTGACAATCCGCAATATGTGGCAGGTGACGTGGCAAGTGACAATCTACATGTGGTGGCAGGTGACGTGACAAGTGACAATCCACAACTTGTGGCAGGTGACAATCCGCAATGTGTGGTAGGTGACGTGGCAAGTGACAATCTACATCTTGTGGCAGGTGACATGGTAAGTGACACACTCGGGGCTCCCACTGATTCTGCATTATGGTGAGTTGATCTAAGTTAATCTTTTTATAACAATGTAATAATAGTAATAATGCGCTTCAATCATCCTGACACCATAACAACCATGGTGCCGTGATGATTGAAGCGCCATCACCAGCCATTTTCCCGATAAATTTACCCCCAAAAAAGTATTTTCTGGCAGTGCCCCTCCGAGACTAGTCTCTGGATCCGCCCCTGAGAGGGACAGGGGGACTTTGTTCCCGAATGAGGGACCGTCCCTCGAAATTAGGGACAGTTGGGAGCTATGTCAAAGTACTGCACACTGTTACCTGTAGGTATAAGAATGCATGAACAGTGTTAGGTTATTTTGTTTGTTTACTGGTTCTTTTACTTGGAACACAAGTGAAGTTATATAATTTGCAATAAATCAAATATCTCTGCTTTTCATTGAATCCTGCTGGTAGACATTGGTTTTTGATATTCAGTTAAAGCTGAACTCTGAACAAAAGAAAATCATGTAAATATATTATACAATAGACACAAATGATGTAAATCCACATCCCTAAAAGCTTTTTCAAACACATTTATTAACTTGTAAACTTAGCAATGATATAAACATGGTGATGCTCTCTGCCCATAAAAACAGCAGAGCTGTTGGTGAGATCTAAAGGGCCCTTCCACTACAGCCTGCCTGCAGAAAACTAAAGGAGGGTGTGTGGATACAAGACCAGTCACCCTGACAAGGGGAGTGATCACAAGGGACTGGTCTTTATTGCAGGAAGAAAATAGTTTCAAGCTAGATTTCTGCATATATCTAGATGAAATACACAAATCACATCAACAATGAAGAAATAATTCACATGCCTCTTGAATTAAGATAAAATTAGCTTATACTGGAGTTCAGCTATAAAACTAGACTTTCGGAAAATTTGTTTTTACTATGCACCAGAGTATTTTGTAAATTCTTTATTTAGAGTATTTAGAACCTGTATACAGCCAGTATCACTGTATAGGGCCTATTGTTAAATGAAATTTGATTGAGGGGACAAGTCAGTGAAGCACCAGAGTGCTCCCCATAAGGGAATAATAAACTGATCTTGCGCAATCACTAGCCACAGTTTGAGGTCAGCAAGCCAACCCCAATCAATAAGTCTCACGAATGCCCTGTACACACGATAGGATTTTCCGTCAAAAAAAGTTGGATGTGAGCTTTTGGTCGGATATTCTGACCGTTTGTATGCTCCATCCAACATTTCCAATCGTGTGTACGGGGCATTAGTGTGCTGCTTGGTCACCTGTTAGCCTGAACAGAAAACTTTGGTAATATGGCCATATTAATGATGGTACATCATCCAGACCAGGAAAATGAGTCAAATCGCCTCTTACATTAGTAAGAAGAGGTGGGAAGTTTAGGGAGAAGACCTGGCTCAAATGGGAGGTTTTGTAGGTACCAAGGTATTTCAAGGCCCTGGAGTTCCATTTGAATTTAAAAGTATGTTGTATATTACTTTTTTGGGACAAGGGCATGGCTACCCCCATGTCAGGATTCAGTCTAATCTTGCAAGAGGAGTGGGCAGAGGGGACAGCCCCGTCTAGTTCACGCCAGAGTATTTTGGGACACAACTACTAATAGGTAGATAGATAGATAGAATCTATCTATCTCATAGATAGCTTGATTATTTGTTTTTTTTCTAAAGATGGTTGCACTGCAGACTTTTAGAATGAATACTAAAGGTCCAATAAAGTCAAAGTAGCTGTTTAAAGGTATTATTGGTACTCTGAAAACTAGAACATGACATCCTAATCACTGGACATTTTATATATATATATATATATATATATATATATATATATATATATATATGTTTTTAGCTTTTTAAGATCTTATGGTCCACAGTCAAGACTAATCCACTTCAACTATAGCCGTGGAGTCAGCTAGATGAAACTTAGCAGTTCCCGGGCTCCATAAAAGGATTGCTGTATATTATATACCGTGCAAGTTGTAATGGAATGGATCACCAAAAGGAAGTGCTAGTTTTCGACCAAATGGGGCTTTGGGTAGATATTATGATGGGTCCTCCATATGTTGAAATTCTGTATTTTGTGATGGGGGTGTCTCAACAGAGCATGTGGCATGATATAACACCACCTGTAGTCATCAGTTTAACACACATACATCAATCATAGATGATTTTCAATTAACTGAGGTGGTTTACAGCAAGTGGGCTTCAGAAACCAGCAGCAAAGTACTCCTATGTTAGGAAGCATAGCACCCCCTTAGTGTACAATATTACATAGTTACATAGTTAGTCAGGTTGAAAAGTGATCTGTGCATGCTGTTTACCCAACAGCAGTGAAGTGAGCTGCTTGCAGACACATAGGTGTATCACTGAAGATACCTTGGAGCACTATAAGTGTGTGTTTTTATTACTACTTTTGGTGGTGGGATGAACTTCATCTAATATAGCACCACCGTTTTTTTGGATTACCTGCTTTTTTGGACTTTTTGTGTATTTATGTGCACTGTTTGTTTATTTATTTTTCATATGCATTTGATGGTCTCTGGATCTACTGGATATTTTTTGCACCACACTTGCTTCACAGAGTGAGTGCTAGTTTCATAAAATTTCCATACCCTTATGCCCCTCCTCCCTGGGACGAATTAGCCCACCCTCTCTTCTCAAAGCTTTATACCTGCCAGTAGCTCACTGCCACGACCAGCTGCAATGATTACAATATTTGCCTGTGTTTTCATACCAATTTCTACATGTGTGCAGCCAAATCCCACAGATGTCTATGAGGCAGGAATACAGATCAGGAGCTGTCTGGCAGACATCAAAGTCTACTGCAAAAAGGGCCTTGGTAGCAAGATCTCCGTAAAGCTGGGTACACATGGCAGACATCAAAGTCTAATGCAAAAAGGGCCTTGATGGCAAGATCACTGGGTACACACCATCAGATCAGCGACCGGTTCAGCAAGAACTGGCTGACATTTGGACTATGTGTACAGCTGTCCTTCTGATGCTTTTGTCGAAGCAACATTCTAAAAAACCAGCATCCGAATAGTGTATTTTGGTTGGGGGGAGGGGGGGAGTCCCCCTGTCAGAACACAAAGGCACAGCGGGAGAGATCCCTGAACTAACATCACATAGTACAGCG
Source organism: Rana muscosa (assembly GCA_029206835.1). Classification (NCBI taxonomy): domain Eukaryota; kingdom Metazoa; phylum Chordata; class Amphibia; order Anura; family Ranidae; genus Rana; species Rana muscosa. Next base: position 696,313,797 of record CM055117.1, on the reverse strand, counting down.
ATCTCTCAAGATTTTTTTGTTCAGCTCACTGGGTTGAACGAAAAAAAAAAGCTGAATGTGTGTGCCAGGCTTAAGTTTCGTACTTTGTGAAGGAAATGTGGGCTGCTTCTGTTTAGGAAGGTGGGGGCTAAAGAGTAAGGAAAGATTGCTTGAAAGTCTCCTCACCCTTTAAGGATACATGTGGAAGGAGAAAATACGGTAGGCCAGACCTGTGGCAGAAATGTTGCACCATGTCCCAGCAGCAGCGGTCAGTGTGTGTAAAAAGGGTTTCAGCATCAGAGATCAGTGGAAGCAAAATGGCACCTAGCATCAGTGGTCAGTTGGAGGACAAATGTTCCAGTATTGGTGGTTAGTGGGTGAAAAAAGTCCCTGCTTCAGTGATTAATGAGAAAAAATGTTGCATCAGTGGCAGTGGGAGGAAAAATTGTCAGCGATTAATAGTTAGTGGAAGTAAAAAATACCTAGTGCCAAAGCATAAACACATCCTTTAAAGTGTTTGTAAACCTAGAAAAACCCATTGCACTGGCTTTTTAATTTGTTTAAACATGGTTTGTCATTTCAGTATTCAGTGTCTCCCTGCTGATGTCTTGTTTTACTTGGTTGACCCTGCCTCTGCCGCTCCTCCTGAAAGTAAACTGACCACGGTAAGCATGCCAGTCCATGCTAGCGTGGTCAGTTTACATCTTATTTCATGCTGCTAAAGATACAGGCATGCTATACTAGAGTGCAGCGTGTCTGTAACTTCCCTAGTCAGTACACAAGCTGCGCCCCCACCGCTACTGCACTTAGCTGTGAAGGGGGAAGTGAAGTTATGCCCCTGGGCTAGATGGTGTTCTATTGCTATGGAAACGCAGAAACTCAGCGGCTTCCTTTTATGATGAATAACACACTGCACACGCCCACCAGCAGGTGTGTGCATCACTGTGGAAGCTACAGCAGTCACGTGACCTGCTCTACTGAGCCCGGGGAAAGTGCTAAAGAATCAGTTAAAAAAAAAAAAAGCTTATAATGATTAAAAGCGTACATTTTTCTATTAAAAAATGTTTTTCAAATGAGTAAGGGTTACAAACGCTTTAAGATTTGTCAAAAATGTGTGGTAATCCCCCTTGCATAAGTGTGGAAGGGCCCTAAAAGTCTTGTATTAGTGCGGAAGGGCTCTGAAGGTCTAGAGATGATTATCAGCAGCCTGAATAGAAATGGAAGGGTTCATTTCTGTTCTGCTTTCTTTTTCTTTATCTGGCCTGAAAGAAGAAACTTTAACCAGAACACTGCCCATCTTCTTTGGTTATAGTAAACACACATTATTGTAGTGTAGTGCTGTGCTGGTCTTTGTGTGTACTAACTCTTTACCTTCCAGTGAGAATTCTCTGTGGGGTCCTCCCACGCTCCTGCATTTTAACGTACTCTGTGTTCATAACAGTATAATCAATAAGGGAGCTTTGACACTGGGAAAATGTATGCAACAGTGTTAGAGCTCCCTGAATGGCTGCACTGAATACAGATTACACTCAACTGCAGGAGTGAGAGCACACGAAGACCGTGAGAAATATGATTCTGCTGCTAATTGGAGCCCTAGAGAGTGTGGGGACCCTGCCAAATTTGTCCCCACCTAATGCTAGCCCTGCCATAAGGTTTATTAAGGAAGCAAATTTTATAAAGATTTTAAAGATTTTATTTTGTTGTCACCCATGTAAGATCCATCTAATACTAGTAGTGCATCTAACACTTCCATACCTCCCAACTTTTTGAGATGGGAATGAGGGACATCTATCAGCAAAGGCATGCAGGCATAGGACACACCCCTTGCCATGCCCCCTTAAAGGGGCATTGTACAAAAAAACAAGATTGGTTAAACCCACAAGTGCTTTATTTGCCACTACTATTCCTTTATATTGGCTTTTTGAATTTACAAATGCAGCAATTTAGAAATAAGAGGAAAGGTTTAGCGCTGGAAAACACTTTTTGATAGATAAAAAGTGCATTTTATATACATCTATATAGATCAGACCAAAATGAGGGAAAGAGGGACCGAGGGACATTGCTCCAAATCAGGGACAGACCCTCAAAATCAGGGACAGTTGGGAGATATGCGCTTCTCTCTCCATAGATTGACACTACTGCTGGCCAAGGGTCCCTATGTTGCTCCTCCATAAATACAGTGAAGGAGAGAGTGCAGCCACTCTAGACACTCTAGTGTTACTGGCCAGATCACTAGGAGAAAGCAAAAGGGGTAAAAAAACCTAATGCAGCCAGCAGTAAAGTGCAATATTTTAAATTTTTGTTTTTGTATTTAGATATGTTTTAACTTTGAACACTTAACCAATTAATTAAAGCAGTTTTAAAGTTAAGTTATTATTCCTAAAATAAAAATAAAAACATACTATACTTACCTGCTCTGTGCAATAGTATTACACAGAGAAGCCCAAAACCTCCTATACTAGGGTCCCTCACCAGTTCTCTAGGCTCCTCCTCTTCTGTGTGTGCCACCATAGGAAGCTACTTCCTATGGTGGCATGCATACAGGCTCACTCCCGAACTGGGCTCTGTGCATCCATTGATACACAACTTGGTTTGGTCCCGCCCCCTGCTCCCTCCTCATTGAATTTTACTGACAGTGTCAGAAGCCAATTACTCCCAGTGCTAGCAGGCAAGCCTGTGAAAGAACAGAGAGTGGAGAGAAGATCTGGAGATGAGCACAGCATTGGATCAATATAAGACTTATTTCAGGGGGACGAGGAGAAACAGGCACTGAAAGGTTTTCTATTCTTAATGCATAGAATGTATTAAGCTAAAAAACCTTATGACTTTAGAATCACTTTATATGGGTTTAATTTACGTGTAAACTGATCCACGTGGATTAAAATTCAATCCTATTTAGGATACACGTGACCAGTCTTTTCTGGGGGGGGTTTTCTATTATATATTTTATACAAGCAGAGATAAAAGCCTAGTCCACTGTATGATTTCATAACAGAAATATGCCTAGGCAGACTTTTTGATATGCTACAACTAGCCAATTTGCCAGATAAAAAAAAAAAGAGGCATCCAAAAGGTTGCCCTTCAGCGTGTGAAACTTAGTAAGCATTTCCCTTCTCCTTGTTAACTAGTAAAGTGGTCCTGCATGAGAGAAATATCTCAGTCCTCCTATCCACACTAAAAAGTATAAATGGACAAATACGCATTATATAGTAATGTAACAGCTAGCTTCCGTGGCAGTTCGGCTAAAAAAAATTACTTTTCTTAAGCTTGGTGGTATCAGCAGAGCCACACGCAGAATGAAATTCAACCAATTTAGCAGGAATCTGACAAATTTAAATCTGTCTATGGACAGCTTTAGATTCTTACAAGTTTACAGTTTAAAGGTGCAGTAGCTAACAACAAACACACAATTTTTAACCCATTACCTCTAAGGTATCATGGAAGTGGGCCTACTTCCATGGCACAGCATATATGCACACCAGTGTTTGTGCTGGAAGTGCGCTCCATAGCACACCCCCAACACAGCAACCGAGTTGTCACCAACAGCTCCTGGTCTTGTACTAACAATCAGGGACCGGGTGGACTGACTCCCAATCACACAATTACCCAATTACCGTGATAGTCTCTGACTGGATATCACAGAGCTCGCTAGCTGTAAAACCCACTACTGTACTAGTACTAATACTAGTTGGGAGAGCTTTATGTATGAGGCTTGTGTATGAGGCTTTCAGGTTTCTCGTCAAGAAAACTGCCCAGAATCTCGACAAGAAAAAAAGAAGACCCGCTTTCTTTTTTCTCGTCGGGAGTCTCATTTTTCTCGTTGTGATTCTCGTCAGACTGTATTTGGACGAGAAAACCGTTTGTGTGTATACTTTTACAAGTCTTCAAAAACCGCGCATGGTCAGAATCAAGTATGAGACGGGAGCGCACCTTCTTGTAAAACTAGCGTTCGTAATGGAGATAGCATATTCGTCATGCTGTAACGAACTGAAAGCACGAAGACTGAAAAGCGCGAATCGTCTCTCCCCAAACTTTTACTAACACGCGGTAACACGAGATCAGCAAAAGCAGCCCAAGGGGTGGCGCCATTGGAATAGAACTTCCCCTTTATACTGCCGTCGTACGTGTTGTACGTGACCGCGCTTTACAACAATGAGATTTTGGATTGACAGTGTGTATGCAAGGAAAGCTTGACAAAAATCTTGTCAAGCTTGACAAGAAACCCGTCGAGAAAAACAATGTCGTGTGTACAAGGCTTCAGATTTACGGCGACTGCACTTCCAAGTGCACTTTTGAGTGCAATTTCAAGTGCACTTTGCGCTTGTAGTGCAAAGTGGATTTGCCTTTCGTAAATAACCCCCAGTTTGTCTTAGAAAAAAGGAAACACTTATTTATTGGCCTTACTATGGGTACAAACAACAAATAATCTGTACATACTGTATGTGTTATCACATCAGGAGTAGACAATAAAAAAGGAGATAACCATTAACATTTACCACCTAATGAAGGTCCAATTTACCCTAAAAAAAAGCTAGGTATATTTTAGCTGGATACACATAGTAGTTGCCAGAATATGTACTCTCTTACTATCACATGCCTAAGTTTTGAAACCTGCTCATTTACCTTCCATCATAAAGGGGTTTAAATATATTTCAAAGTAAAAAAAAAAAATATTTACAAAGTAGTTACGTTTTTAAAGTATTTTTTTTTTTTTTTTTTTACCTGTAGTACTGGATAGTTTTTAAAATGTTTCTGACTTGGAGTAAAATGAAGACCCTCTTGTATTTATTTCTTACATTTCTAAATAAAGTGTTTAGCAGATGGTAGATATTTTTTTACTTGGATTTTTTTTTTAATTAATCAGATGTCTGTTTGTCTTTACTGTGTTATAATGAAAAGGTAAGGATCCTGTAATACTTCAGTGAAGCACATGGAATAAGACCAGGCACAAAATTTCTTCACAACCTTTTCGGATCATCAGTGCCCTGATTACAGTAAAACCCCCCCAGTGCCATCAATCAATGCCCATCAGTGCCACCAATCAGTGCCCATCAATGACACCAATCAGAGCCCATTAGTGATGCCAGTCTCTGCTGCCTTTCAGTGTTCATCAGTGCCTGCTTATCAGTGCTGCCCATCAATGCCCATTAGTGCGACCCATCAGTGCCTATCAGTGCTGTCCATCAGTCCTGCCTATCCTTGTCCATCAGTGCCCCATATCCGTGCCATCTATCAGTGTCCACCAGTACTGCCTGTCAGTGCCCATCAGTGCTGCCCATCAGTGCCAACTATCAGTGCTCATCAGTGCCGCATATCAGTGCCACCTATCAGTGCGGCATATTAGTGCCTCCTCATCAGTGCCCATAAGTACCGCCTCCTCAGTGCCCATAAGTGTTGCCTCATCAGTGCCCTACAGTGCAGCTTATCAGTGCCCATCAGTGTAGCCTCCTCAGCGCTCATCAGTGAAGGAGAAAAATTACTTATTTACAAAAAAATATTTTTTTTGTAATAAAAAAAAACCCAGCAGTGATTAAATACCACCAAAAGAAAGCTCTATTTGTATGAAGAAAATGACAAAACATTAATTTGGGTACAGTGTTGCATGACCGCGCAATTCTCATTCAAAGTGCAACAGTGCTGAAAGCTGAAAATGGGCCTGGGCAGGAAGAGGGTGAAAGTGCCCTGTTAAACAAGAGGTTAAGCTTTAAAGAAAAAACTGGAAGCTGATTGGTTTCTATGCAGAGCTGCACCGGATTTTGCACTCTCCAGTTTTAGTAAATCAAATCATTTCCCCCCAGTGTCCTTTAGCACCAGACTTGTGTTTTGGGAAGGGACGTCACTTTTTTTTTCCTTTTCTCTGGAGACACCAGATAATACATATTCTGACTAGTATTAGCAGAGCAGAAGGTCTAATCAAATTATTGGGATCATACCTGTATGTAGCACTCTGGGACCTCTGGGTATCACACTATTGTGTGAGTGTGTGATTCCAGTAAAATGTTTAGAAAATTATAAAATTGTTATTTAAACTTGGCAAACAAAAGGCTAACGTGAATTGCCAATAGATAAGGTTTTTAATTATTTAATCATCTCTAAGAAGCATACCAGCTGTTATCAACATTGTGTTACTGATATGATACTTTTTAACAGGCAAACTATAGATATTTCAACAGCATCGACTGATTAGAACTGTAAATATTAACAAGTAACAATGGGAAAAGCCAGACCTTACAATTTATCAGTTGATGGTGGTTATATATTTTACTGATCTATTCGGAGGGCATTGTTGCCATCTAGTGAGTGTTGCAGGAATTTCGTTTCCTGCATCTCTGTGGTTAGTAAGGTTTCCAGAATATGAGATTAGGGCAAAAATTAGCACAGATTGAGTGAAACTATTTTGTTACATTTAGTCCATATCACTTCCAGAATTACTGAGGGGTTGGGGATTCAGAGATCTTGTAACCGTAATCTAAAGACTTGTGCTAAGCTGCAACTAGAGAATGAATTGTGTGCACAAGTACTTTGTTTTCTCATGTATACAAGTATTCTAAAAGCACATATCTATTTATACTTCTTTGCTTTATCAAAATGTATACCTAAATTGGCTGCTAGATTTAACTGCATGCTTCCCCTTCATAGCACTGTATTAAATAGGACCTTCTCTCTCTATATATACTGTATAAATGTATACAGGTATGCTTCATTTGAAGTGTTAGTGTTTTCTGGTTTCCCGCTGGTGCTGACAGTCTGTTTAATTGCATGACATTCCTGGTTTTCCTATTTTCATCACAAAAATAACATCACGGGGGCAGGTTATTTCTGCAGTTAACCCTTTACACACAAGCGTTAGTCACCTCATGTGTTTTAATGGAAACACACATCGGTCACAGCATCTGCTTTAATGAGTTCATCAGCATCTGACCTTTATTAGTTATTAAATGCAGTAGACCTCATATACAAAGATTATTTAATTTCTGATTAAAGAATTCAGGGATTCAGCCTAATGATTTTATAATATTGTTTTATAAAAATAGATATTTATCTCTCTTTTTATAAAAAACAAAAAACAACATATTACAAAACAGGCAATAAGCAACTGTAAAATAAACAAGATTAAAAGTGAAAAATGCCTACCAAAGTTCACCTAATATTTGAATCTGGGTAAATTGAATCTGAGAAATCAGATTCACTGGCTGTCATAAATTATCCTTGTCGTCAGAGTCTTCGAGTCCTCGAGTGTGACAGTGATAACCCTAATGCACCAAGGCCTGAGGTGTGCCTTGGCCTAGCTGGTCAGTATGCCTGAAAAGTGGGCATACCCTGAATGTAAGAATAAGGAAAATAGAATGAGTATGCATGAATCTGGGGGAACGGGTGGGTGGGAGCCCAGAAATGACGGCAACCCAGACCCGACAGGGGAGGAGGCTTAAGTAGCCCTCTCAGTCTCCTCCCACAAATACAGGCTGGCCTGCGGCCAGCCTTACCACTTGTCGTCAGAGTCTTCGAGTCCTCGAGTGTGACAGTGATAACCCTAATGCACCAAGGCCTGAGGTGTGCCTTGGCCTAGCTGGTCAGTATGCCTGAAAAGTGGGCAAAAAGAGACAACTGTAGGTGAAGAAGGGAAGGTAACGAACAGAGAAGTAGCACGTACCCGGACGGCAACAGTATCTGAACCCGGTCCCGTGCAAGAATGGAATAAGCCTGATGCCCGGCACAATCCAAACATGAGAATGACCTGCTAGCAAATGAAAGGATACGTGGGGGAAAGGAAGCAAAGGCTGGCCCGAGGAGCCTCTGCAACCGATGGGCGAGTAGATCGTAATACTCCAACCGGACATCAAAGATGTGCCTCCGGCCTACCCATACTAGGTATGGGGAAGAGAGGGAGAGGGCAAAAATTGACGACTGGCAGGAGTTGTAGGACTGGATACCTGGAGGATGGGTTGCCGGAGTAGGCGGAAAAGGCCAAGCGCCACGGCAATGAGCATCGTCAAGCATGGGAGAAACATGCCAGACACAGAACACTGGTTCCACCTGACTCAATCGGATCGTGCCACCGCCTGTGACCTGACAAGCAACTGAATCCTGAACCGAGAAAGGAAGGTCAGGCTCCATCCCGGGCAAGAAGTCTCATGGCATGATGCAGACATGCCTAGACAAAAGATCAGAGCCGCTAGCGGAACCCCAAACCCACCCCTGTGGCCGACAAGGGGCCGTGGCTCAGCACACACCCCAAGAAAGACTGTGAAACCCTAGGTGGTGACCAGGGCCTCAGCAACAGAACGATGATTTAGTAAAATGAAGACTGCTTCCTACCCAAGGGTGAACCCAGTGAAGAATGACATCCGCACCAATCAACTAGCCCTGGCAACGGGCAGGACTGATGGAAGCGAGTGCGAGTGCAAGCAATGTTTGATGAAGGCGAAGATGCCAGCGCAGCCCAACCTGAGAACACAAACCAGAGAAATGACAGACAACCAGACATGAGAACAACAACGAGCCTACCTAAGAAGAGAACATGCAGAAGTGACAAGACCACCGCGCGTACATGAACCTGATGACGGATGACCCCCCCCCCACCTTGTGTGAGTGGCGAGTGAGCCCGAGTAACCTGTAGCGCAGAGACAGGCAATTAACTGAACACTCAGGGCTGGTGTACCCACGGACCGTGGTGGGTGATCGTATAGGTGTAAGAATGAACGTGCATCGTATGACGTATGGTATACGGGCGAGAAGATTGTGGTCAACAATCATTAAAAACGAAACCTCAGCCCGTATGGATCTGTAGACGTGACAGATCCGGAAATGTGTGCCCTAACTAACCCAGGTACAAACATGGACGAAGATAACATGACACATAGTAACCAACAAAGAAGAGAACAGCTACCGGAGTATGCCGTGACTGGACCACAACACCCCTCTAGAACGCTAAGACTGAAACGTTGCAACGGAAATGCTGAGACTGAATGCTGAGGCGGAAATGCTACGACAGAAATCTAGGGGCAGAAATGCGAGGACAGAAATCCTGGGGCAGCAAAACGCAACGACAGAAATCCTGGGGCAGCAAAAACGCAACGACAGAAATCCTGGGGCAGCAAAACGCAACGACAGAAATCCTGGGGCAGCAAAACGCAACGACAGAAATCCTGGGGCAGCAAACGCAACGACAGAAATCCTGGGGCAGCAAAACGCAGCCAGAAATCCTGGGGCAGCAAAACGCAGCCAGAAATCCTATGAGCAAGCATCATACCCTGATGTGAAACGCGTTAGCCTTGCCCTGCATGAAGTGACAAGACCACCAGAAATCCAGGGGCAGCAAACGCAGCCAGAAATCCTATGAGTAAGCATCATCCCCTGATGTGAAAACGCGTTAGCCTTGCCCTGCATGAAGTGACAAGACCACCGCGCGTACATGAACCTGATGACCCCACCCTTGTGTGCGTGGCGAGTGAGCCAGAGTAACCTGTAGCGCAGCGACAGGTAATTACACTGAACACTCAGGGCTGGTGTACCCACGGACCGTGGTGGGTGATCGTATAGGTGTAATGAATGAAGGTGCATCGTATGACGTATAGTATACGGGCGAGAAGATTGTGGTCAACAATCATTTAACAACGAAACCTCAGCCCGTATGGATCTGTAGACGTGACAGATCCCAAAATGTGAGCCCTAACTAACCCAGGTACAAACGTGGACGAAGATACAAAGATACATGGTAACCAACGAAGATAAGAACGGAAGAACGGCAGAAATGCCGGGGCAGAAATGCAATGACAGAAATGCCGGGGCAGAAACGCAATGACAGAAATGCTGGGGGCAGAAACGCAATGACAGAAATGCTGGGGGCAGAAACGCAATGACAGAAATGCTGGGGGCAGAAACGCAATGACAGAAATGCTGGGGGCAGAAACGCAATGACAGAAATGCTGGGGGCAGAAACGCAATGACAGAAATGCTGGGGGCAGAAATGCAATGACAGAAATGCTGGGGGCAGAAACGCAATGACAGAAATGCTGGGGGCAGAAACGCAATGACAGAAATGCTGGGGGCAGAAACGCAATGACCGAAATGCTGGGGGCAGAAACGCAATGACCGAAATGCTGGGGGCAGAAACGCAATGACCGAAATGCTGGGGGCAGAAACGCAATGACCGAAATGCTGGGGGCAGAAATGCAATGACAGAAATGCTGGGGGCAGAAATGCAATGACAGAAATGCTGGGGGCAGAAATGCAATGACAGAAATGCTGGGGGCAGAAATGCAATGACAGAAATGCTGGGGGCAGAAATGCAATGACAGAAATGCTGGGGGCAGAAATGCAATGACAGAAATGCAATGACAGAAATGCTGGGGGCAGGAATGCAATGACAGAAATGCTGGGGGCAGAAATGCAATGACAGAAATGCTGGGGGCAGAAATGCAATGACAGAAATGCTGGGGGCAGAAATGCAATGACAGAAATGCCGGGGCAGAACTGTAATGACAGAAATGCTGGGGGCAGAAATGCAATGACAGAAATGCTGGGGGCAGAAATGCAATGACAGAAATGCAATGACAGAAATGCTGGGGGCAGAAATGCAATAACAGAAATGCTGGGGGCAGAAATGCAATAACAGAAATGCTGGGGGCAGAAATGCAATAACAGAAATGCTGGGGGCAGAAATGCAATAACAGAAATGCTGGGGGCAGAAACGCAATAACAGAAATGCTGGGGGCAGAAACTAAATGACAGAAATGCTGGGGGCAGAAATGCAATAACAGAAATGCTGGGGGCAGAAACGCAATGACAGAAATGCAGGGGTGGAAAGAAATAACAGAAAAGCTGGGGAAGAAAATGCTGGGGCAAAAGGCAACCCCCCCCCATGATACCCCACGTGAGTACCGGGAGGTGAGCAGGCGAGTGAGCGCCCCCCCCCCATGGAGCCAGGGTGAGAACCAGGAGGCCTGCGGGCGTCCCCTCCATGGTGCACGGCGTGGGTTCCAGGGAGGTGAACTTGACAAGGCAGAGAGACTGGAAACGCAGAGACTGGAAAACGCAGAGACTGAAAAACGCAGAGACTGGAAACGCAGAGACTGGAAACGCAGAGACTGGAAACGCAGAGACTGGAAACGCAGAGACAGGATGTTATGACAAAATGCAGTATTGCAAGGAAAAACTACCAGCCACCTCCCCCCCATACTGCCAGCGAGATCCCTGAGAAACAGATGGACAACCCCTCCCACGCTGCCAGCGTGACCCCGGGAGATGACGGGTGGACAGCCTCACCACCCCCCCCCCAAGCTGCCAACGTGACCCTGGGATGAGTGTGCACAACCCCCCCCCTCCCCCTCATGACACCGGCGTGAGCCCAGGGGAGGTTTGAACTGACAGACAATCAGGCGGCCCTTCAGTAGAGCAAGGAGGAGTGATGGGCGGGTAGGTAGGTGGACGCTCCCCCCCCCCTATTTGCAGACATGGATGTGGAGAGCCCCCCCCACCCCAATGACCGAGACGGATGACCTGCTGAGCGAACGGCACTGCAGGATGCCGGCGAGTGCCTGGAGGAGTGGGTGAGTGGATGGACGCCCCCCCCCCCCCTTCAGCTAGAGGCCATGAAACAGACAGGGAGGAGGAGGGTGGCCCTGCAAGGATGCAAGCATGTGCCCGAAAGGAGTGAAGGAAGGAAGGACGGCCCCCCTCCCCCCCCATGCGGCAACATGCGCCCGGAGTAGTGAGAGGGCTCCCCCTCACTCTGTGTGAGCCTGGAAAGAAGATGGGGTGCACGAGCGGGCGGCGGCCCTGCAGCAACCGGCTTGAGGCCGGAAAAAAAAAAAAGGGGGGTTGGAGGGGTCCCGCCCCTTTCCCGGATGAGCACTGAAAACACGTGGACAGGCCCCCTCTCTGCATGAGTTGTCAGCAGGGAAAGGATGGCTTGATGGGCAGGCGGTGTGAGCACCAGGAGACTGCTGCAGCCGGCCGCCGCTCTGCTAGCCCAGAAATGACGGCAACCCAGACCCGACAGGGGAGGAGGCTTAAGTAGCCCTCTCAGTCTCCTCCCACAAATACAGGCTGGCCTGCGGCCAGCCTTACCACATAACATCCCTTCATAGTTTTAACAGTAAGTAAACATTCGTGAGCTGCAAATGCAACTGTCTTTTCAGATCCCTGAAGAAGGCCTTTTACAATAATAAATCAACCAAAAAGCCTGAAGGGGCGCTGAAGTGTTTTAATATACTCTAGTGGGCACTCCCCCAATGCCAAATATATCTATATTTCCAGATGACAGGGTTCCACAATCTTACAGCCAACTTATTATTGCACAGAGTAATATTATGATTTGTTAAAGACCAAATATCAAGCAGCTAGGCTTGACGGCGGGCTGGCATGTCCAAATTTGAGACTGTATTTTTTGGCGGCACAGTTAACATACGTTTACGATTGGTTCCTGGAGACCCCTTCCTCCTGCTCTACTGCCCTACTGGGGGTGTTTATGAAGCCTGGGGACTCCCTGGTCGACGGCCTGCACAGGTCAGTGCCCAGGAGATGTTCCCGGGGCTCCCCGATAGACGTCAGTTGGCTGGCCTGGCATGAGGGTAACGGTGTACTCACGGGTTCGGACGGGATATCTCCCAATACTCCCTTGTGGAAAAACCCTAATTTCTCTGAGCTTCTGGGGCACCCCGATTCTATGTGGTGGACCAGACTGGGGGTCCGGCAAGTTTCCCACATCTTCGTACAAAACACGTTTATCTCCTTCGTGGAAGTAAAAACAAGGTTTGGGGTGGCAGACAAATTCCTGTACAAGTATCTATTACTGCGCCACGCGATTCAGGCGCAGTTTCGGGGAATGACCCAGGAGCTCACAGAAACACCTTTAGAGGTGCTCATGTCGTGCCAAGATATTGACAAGCTGGTCACGACTATATATTCCCGCCTGCAGTCGGTGGGGGTCAAACCCTTCCAGATTGCTCAGCGGAAATGGGAGTTGGAGATTCCGGGGGTGACCGAGGAGGCGTGGGAGGAGGCCTCGGAGGCCTGCTTCCTAGATCTTATCGGCTCCAACGATCGGTATGTACAATTTAAATTTATACACCAGTTGCACTATACTCCTGCCAGGTTGGCTCACATGGGATTCAGTTCTGCTGCTTCCTGTTCTAGGTGTGGCTCCACTGAGGCTGGTTACTTGCATATGTTCTGGTCATGCCCGGGTCTGTCAGAGTTTTGGAGAGAAGTGTTTGTATTCTTTAAGGACACCCTGAATGTACCCCTTCCCCACACACCAGAGGTGGGATTGTTGGGTGTGCTAAATGACTCTGTCCCCGCAGTCCATACTCGAACCCTGGCACGCACAATACTATTTTATGCTAGAAAAATTATACTATTGCAATGGAGGAGTGCCTCTGGTCCGGACATTCAAATGCTATATAGGACTGTTAATAAGGTCCTACCCATGTTCAAATGTATATACAAGGGAAGGGCCTGCTCGCAGAAGTTCTACAAGATCTGGCAACCTTGGCTTGACATTGAGGATTCCTTCTGGAGGGACACCCCACTGTCCCAGCCCTAGGGGGGAGCGGTTGCAGGCGGTATGGATATGTTTTGGGAACTGATGGGAGTTCAGCTGGGGGAGTGTGCGGTGGGGGGGGAGGGGGGGTGGGAGGCGGGGTGCGTGAGTGTGAGTGTGTGAAGGTTGTGTGTATCTGCTCTCTACGAGCTTGTTTACAACTAATGACTATGGATACTGTATAATATTAAGGGATGTACTGGGGTACCTTGGATGTCCCACGCGGCTCATCCAATGCCCAGTAAATGTTGTTACTTTCCTCCGTTGAGGTTTTGGGGCTAATATTGTCCTCAGGGTTTTTTATTTTGTACTCCTAAAGCGAGATATATTTTTCTCTATGTCAGACGTAAAAGATATGTGCAATGTAACCGTTTATGTACCTCCTTGAACGCTGTACTGTGTTAAATTTAAATAAAAAGAGTTTTAAAAAAAAAAAAAAGACCAAATATGATATAGATCTGATGCATATATCACTTAAAGGAGAAGTCCAGCCTGAGCTTGTTTGGCTGGGCTTCTCCTAAGGGTCACAGGAGTGCAATTTGTTTTGCACTCCTGTGATCCGTTTTAAGTAGAGAGCGGAATGAAGTCACCAATATCAGTCCAGGCACTGCATCATACCGACTCTGGGAGTCTGGATCTGCCAGATGCCTGGACAGATCGCCCTCTCAGCCTCTCAGCGAGGCGCTGAGAGGCTGAGACGGCCGTTCTGCCCCCTCCATAGCGCAGCACTCCAGTGAGCGAGGAGGAGCAGGGCAGGAAAGCTGCTGATTGACAGGCAGCAGCTCTCTGCTCAGGGAGCTGTGAGAATTGAGCCATCGGTGATGTTTGAGCGCTCGGTTCTCAGTGTAGAGGCGCCGGGGATCAGATGCAGCATCGGACCGATGCTGCATCCACCTAGGTAAGTATAAATCTGCAATAACCCCCAAACCCATACCTCTCTTTTAAGAGATCTAAGGAATTCTATTGGCCTTCTGCTCCTTCTGTTTCATTGTTTTTATTCAGAATTTCAATGAAAAAATTAACATATAATATAGTACAAAAATAAATAAAAAATGTAATTACATTAACAATTATTATGCACAAATACATTGTAATAATAGGTTAGGATGACTATAAGTCAAATCAACGCAAGATCTTAAATATATGTATGAGTATAGATGTTTAAATTATTAGAATATGTATATGTAGATAACTTTCAAATGCAATAAAAAAGATTTCAGATATTAAAGAAGTCAAGAACGCATTAATTGAAATTCATACCCAAAATATATAGAGTCTCTAAAATTATCCAATAAAATATGGATGGGATTTTATATGTCATCCTAATATATAAAATATAGGGTCTCAGTTGGACCCGATGTGACACCTAAGTCCATAACGAAAGTCAGAAATAGGAAAGGGAAGAGAGAAAAATATAAGGAAGAAAGAAGTGACAGATATGAAGTACTGTATGCCAACTTATTTGTGTATGAGAGTTCTTAAAGCTGACACATCTTAGTATTCTTTTATCCAGATAATTAATCTAGGGTTTCCAGGATTTCTCAAACAATGCTAACCTATCATTTAAAAAAGGCTGAAAGATGCTCATTGACCATAATCCAAGACAGTTTTGCTTTAAATATATTAAAAGGAATTGTTGCTTCTGCTCCTTTCAATACAGGTATGTTTAGTATCTAACTTTTTGTTAATTTCTTACACATTGGTTTAACCACTTTTTATGAGGACGACTCCATCAAGGCAGGAAAAATGGACTATGAATAGAGTTTTGCTCTGGTAGTTAAAAACAATGGATTTAGAACGTATAGTATATTGCTTTGCTGGACTATTTATGAATTAGAAATTTTACAACAGATTTCATTAATGTTTTTTTGAAAATTCAGGCTAATAGATGTTTTTGACATCTTGTTCTGCTTTTAGACTGGACTGATTTATTGGGATTCATGATGGTTCTGCATTCTGTCTAGCTTTCTTAGAAGTGATCCACCACAGACATAAGATTTAAATCTGACCATTTTGTCACTGACTTGGCATTTTGGAGAAATTAAGGTGGCATGTGTGCAATACCACTTTTCCCATTGTCTGCACACAGCTTTGAGTCATCATAACTGTCACACTAGGTGGAGCACAATCTATATGATGATTCTCTAATTTCTGTGTACATTGGATTATTACACAAACTCTCTTTACTGCTAGCATCCTCAAACCTTTACTATTTTTTAGTACAATTAGTGATATAAAAGCAAGCTGCAATAAGCCACAGCATTGGGTCACTAATCATATTTCACTGAGCTGATTTAGTAAGCTGAAATCTGATTGGCTACTATGCTCAATGCACTTTTCACATTGCATCAGCAGTATTTTATGTAAGAGTTACTATTTCAATATAACAATATTTAGTGGTTTAAAAGCTATAAAAGATGACCGACAGTATAAAAAAAAAACCCCATAAAAGTCAATACATTAAAATAATAAAACAGGGTATAAGTGCAGTGCAATTTGAACAATCCAAAACGTTGACAAAATAGCAAGTCCCAGAATGTAATAAAAAGTATTGCGAGTAAGTCCAGAGAGACGGTGGACAACAGGTCCCAGAAAGCCTTCACCACTGATGATATAATCCACAATGGGTGACAGTCCCTCCACCTCCGGTCTTAATATCTACTCTCACCTTAAGGCATGGACTCCTGAATTACCAGGTAGTCATGCAAGCAGATCTCAATAATCAAAGGATAAAAACTGATCATACACTCCTTTCCAGACTCCTCAATTCTCAGCAAGGGCGCCAGACCATAAATAATAAAGGAAAAGATCTAAGTGCTCACTGTTTAAAGGTTTAAAATTGTATTTGTGTCCAAGCACAACCTACTCACATTAAAGACGATTTCATACAGCGTGTATTGCAGACATAAGTCTGATTCCGAAGGACAGCAGCGGGTGACGTCATACACGGCTCCTCCCCCGTACGCATTACGTTCCTGTGAACTTCCTCAGCGGGGTGGAGCTACGGCATCACCCGTCAGTCTATTTGTAGAGAACCGCCATTATGGCAACGGCCAAAGACAGACACAGTGGGGCGGGCCTGAGATGTCACCCTTCAGCCTAATAAGAATGCGCCGCTGTTATGGCAACGGCAGATGTCGAACAAAACGCCAATGCTCACAGCTCTACAGCAATGAGTATAAACGATCTGTATACAAGATTCATGATTTCAATCTTACCTAGACTATATTCATTGTATAATCTAGATTCACTGCGTATTTCTACACAGCAAACAAAGATATAGAGGTAGTGGAAATCTAGATACAAATTAAACCTGTAGGATTGAAATATCGCCATCATGTGGATACTAATAATATCACACCTACATAATTTGTCAATTTCATTAAAATTCAGTATTAAATCACCCAATGCTGTCGTTCGAAAACTTTTAAATTACAAACAATAAAAATACATAATATAAAAAAATATATAAAAACCTCATAACAATAAGAATACAAATATATACATTATAAATCCTATAAAATATCTAAAAAATATCATATATTTTAATATTCTGATCCATCAAATAATTCATAACCAAATAAGGGGAAATTCATTTATCCGAGATGAAGCAGTTAAGGTCAAAATCGACATTTAACCCTTTAGGTGTTAAAACCTTCACCTCTACGATCCAATAAGATTCTCTCTGACTAATATGATGGATATAACTCCCCCCCCCTCCAATGTCGATCCACCCTTTTGACTCCCAGAATTTTAAGCATCTAGGATCCCTATTGTGGCATTGCCGAAAGTGTCTGGAAACACTGTGGGTTCTGAGACCTCTCTTGATAATATTCATGTGCTCCCTGATCCGGACACTTAAAGGTCTGAGGTACGGCCTATATACTGGAACCCACAATTACATTCCAGCATATAGGCCACGCCGACAGTACCGCACATTATAAGGTTCTTAATCGTATAACATTTTTTCGTAGAAAAGGAAGTGAACTCCTTTCCTTTTTTAATATTGAATTTACACTGTTTACACGCTTGACAGCGTCCACAGGCATAAAAGCCTGTGAGAAATGAGAAAATTCTTCTCTCTTTAAAGACAAGTGGACCAATAGCCCCTGGGGCTATAACTTCCCTTAGAGTAGGTGCCCTTTTGTATATAAATAAAGGGCGTGGAGGAAGGACAGCTCCCAGGAACTTATCTTTTCTGAGTACCTCCCAATGTTTTCCCACTATTTTCTCAAACTGTTTATGTTGGATGTTATAAACCAAAATAATTTTAAATTCATACTTTGCTTCCTTTTTCTTATTGGAGTCAGAAATAAGGTCTGTCCTATTTAAAGAACCTACCCTTGCTATTTCATTCTGAAAAATATCCTTATTATAACCCTTTTGTTGGAATCTGTCAGCTAAAATATTTGACTGTGCTAAAAAATCATTACAAGAGGTACAGTTTCGTCTATGATGGATAAACTGTCCCCTTGGAATATTGCACAGCCAACTTTTGAGTTGGCAACTATCCAACGGGATGTAGCCGTTTCTATCAGAAGGCTTAAAGTGATTACTTGTCTTAAATGTATCTCCTTCCTTAAAAATCTCCAGATCAAGCAACACAATTTTCTGGGAGTCAATGTTCCATGAAAGGGAGATATTATTCACGTTGGTATTTAATTTAAGCATGAATGCCGCAAGACTACACATGTCTCCCTTCCATATCATGACGAGATCGTCAATATATTGTTTATAACATTTTAATTGATGCAGGGGATCCTTAAAGACACTTTCTTCCTCCCATAGTGCCATGAATAAATTAGCGACACTGGGGGCGAATTTCGCCCCCATTGCAACGCCCATAATTTGTAAATAAAAAATCCTATTATACGAAAAATAATTTTTGCTCAAACAAAATTCTAAGCATTGTAGTAGGAATTTCCTGTGTTTATTAGATATATCAGATTGCAATAAAGACAATTTAACCGCAAGAATGGCGTCCAAGTGATTGTGTATAATGAACTAACATCAGCAGTAGTGATGAGCCGAACACCCCCCGGTTCGGTTTGCATCCAGAACATGCTAACAGGCAAAAAATTTGTTTGAACACGCAAACACTGTTAAAGTCTATTGGACACGAACATGAAATTTGATATGGAATTTGGGGGGGGGGCCACGCTTTTTTTTAAATTTTGCTTCGGGATTCTTTTGTTTTGTTTTTTTCCAATGACTTTTATCTGTATTGCCGGGACCCGACAATTCATTATAGCCGCAATCAGTTTTAAATGACGTTTTTTCCTTTAAAAATTACATTTTGTGCAGGGACTTTTCTAATCACAGGAAACATGCGCTACTTTACAAGCATACTTTAGACACAAAATTTTAGGTACGAAATTTAAAGGAATATTTCATATTAATAGGATCAAAAATATAGTTTATTTTAAAGCAGAGCACCATCCAAAAATAACCATATAAAACCTAATAGTCAATTTAAAGTGGATGTAAACCCTCACATACACCCAGTGAAGTGAGCAGCCTCATACACATGACCGGTTTTCCCGGCAGGAAAAAAACCGACACTTTTCCCGACGGGATTCCTCTCAAGCCTGCCTTGCATACACACAGTCATACAAAAGACCGCTGAACTTTTGAATGCCAAGAACGCGGTGACGTCAAAGACTACGACGAGACGCCAAAATTATGTTCTATGCTTCCGCGCATGCGTCAAATCGCGTATTTTTTTCCCTCGGGAAAGCATACAGATGACCAGTTTTCTCGGCAGGATTTTTTCCTGCCGGGAAAATAGAGAACAAGTTCTCTCTTTTTCCCACAGTTTTCTCATCGGAAAAACTGCGATGGAGCATACACACGGCCGGTTTTCCCGGCCAAAAGCTGTCATGGCAGTTTTCTCAACGGGAAAACCGGTCGTGTGTACGAGGCATCAGAGAATAAACAAATCTCCCTACATATGTTTTACGTGTATATCTTCTGTCTTCAGCTTTATATACAGTTTAGAAAGCGCACATCCTGTTAGAATTTTCTCTTCCTGGTTCCCCTGTATGAGGGGATACTTGCTATACACTGTGAGAAACTGTGAGAGAGCTGATTGGAGGAAAGGCACACCCCCCTCCCCACACATGCAGAGAGTGCCTGTGAACAGTTTAGCTTTGTGCTAATCTATTTATAGCAACCTCCCCCGACACACACTTCAGGCTCCCGTCTCGGAGAGCTTGTCAAAAGTTATCAGGCTGGTAACAGAAAAACGGAGCAGGACAAAGCTACGGGATATAGTGCTTTAAAGAGAGATAACAAAACACTGCAGATAGATGCTCCCAGCTCAAATTTCATGAATCGGGTTTACATCCACTTTAACCGCTTAAAGACCAGCCGCCGTCGTTTGATGGCGGCACAATGGCTCTCCTGCGTGAATCACCATAGGTATACGGCGGCTCGCGAAGGCTCAGTTGCAGGTGGGTGCAAGCCACTGGCGGTGTGCGCTCGCTCCCGCTGCAAGCTGCGGGAGCGTGCCCGCAGGTCGGGAGGACTCGATGTCCTCCGGCGGCCCGCGATTGTCTTGTACACAGGCAGAACGGGGAAATACCTGTTCTGACAGGTGACATGACAGGGATCTACTGTTCCCAGTGGTCAGGAACAGTGGTCTCTGTCATGTCCCAGTAAGCCCATCCCCTCCACAGTTAGAAACACTCATAGGGAACACACTTAACCCCTTGATCGCCTCCTAGTGTTAAACCCTTTCCTGCCAGTGACATTTATACAGTAATCAGTTTAGCTCTGATCGCTGTATAAATGTCAATGGTCCCAAAAAAGTGTCAAAAGTGTTGGATCTGTTCGCCACAGTGTCGCAGTTCCAATAAAAATCGCAGATCACCGGCATTACTAGTAAAAAAACGATAATTAAAATGCCATAAATCTATTCCCTATTCCTAATTTATGCGCAAACCAATCAATATACGCTTATTTTTTACCAAAAATATGTAGAAGAATACATATCGGCCTAAACTGATGGGGATATTTATTATAGTAAAAATTATATTTTTTTAAAATTGTCGCACTTTTTTGTTTATAGCGCAAACAATAAAAAACTGCAGAGGTGATAAAATACCACCAAAAGAAAGCTCTATTTGTGGGGGAAAAAAGGACGTCAATTTTGTTTGGGTACAGCGTCGCACGGCCACGCAATTGTCAGTTAATGCGACGCAGTGCCGAAACGCAAAAAATGCTCTGGTCATTAAGGTGGTAAAACCTTCCGGGTCTGAAGTGGTTAAGGATAAAATAATAAAATCAATATTCACCTTCCGTCCAGATATTTCCCTTGCAACACTTTGTTTTGCCACTAGATGCCCACAGTCTGATAGCCAGAATCATTCAACCCACTTTATCTGAGCCCAGGTTGCCCTGGATCCTCACAGCCTATTACTGGACAGTGAAAAGAGAAGTAGCATGATGATGAGCTCAGAATCAGCTTCTGTTTCTTGTCAGCACATGAACTGATTGGATCCTTGTGCTGCTTGTTCTTTGCACATTCCAGTTCTAGTATACAGGGGATGCAAAAGGCAGGTATCAGGTCAAATTTAGGCACTTGCACTATTGCCATTACCAGTGTATTTATGATTTCAGAGGCACATTAATTTGTGTCGCTTTTATCTGCCTAGAGTTCAGCTTAAAAGAGAAGTATGGGATTTTGTTTTTCAGTTTCATACTTACCTAGGTAGATGCAGCATTGGTCTCATGCCGCCTCTGCACTGAGAACCGAGCGATCAAACATTGCCGATGGTTTGGTTCTCACAGCTCCCTGAGCAGAAAGCTGCTGACTGTCAATCAGCAGCTCTACGCTCTGCTCCTCCTCGCTCATTGGAGTGTTGAGCTGTGAAGGGGGTAGAGCGGCCATCTCAGGCTCTCAGCAGCTCGCCGAGAGGCTGAGATGGGTGTTAGTCCAGTCACGGGGCGTATCCAGACTCCCATTGTCGAGTTGACGCGGTGCCTGGACTGACATCCATGACGTCAGCAGAGAGCGGACTTCAGACCTCTGCTGAAAATGGGTCACAGGAGTGCAAAATTAATTGCACTCCTGTGATCCATAGGAGAAGTCCAGCCAAACAAGCTTTGGCTGGACTTCTCCTTTAAGAATCATAAGGAGCTGAGAAAGGTATATTATGAAAATAGTTATTTGTTGTAAATGCAGAACAAAGACAATAATTCATTAAAAGTAAAAAAAGGTTTCAATATACGTAAGTGACGGACTCCGGACAACCTGACTG
Organism: Rana muscosa; assembly: GCA_029206835.1. Classification (NCBI taxonomy): domain Eukaryota; kingdom Metazoa; phylum Chordata; class Amphibia; order Anura; family Ranidae; genus Rana; species Rana muscosa. Next base: position 696,292,014 of record CM055117.1, on the reverse strand, counting down.
GGTATCTATGTCAATAAGTTGCTTCTTAAGCTCTGGAACACAGTGCCAGTGAATATAGCTTTATTTACCCCAAAGAACTAGGCAATACCAGTTTTTGAAGCACACCAGAAGTAGAACTGCTTTATTAGAAAAACACACTGAGTTTATACAGAAAATCATTAGATAAGAGCTAATCTCATTATCACAGACAATGTCCACCTCAGACAGTAGAGCTTCTCCCATTATCACAGACAATGTCCACCTCAGACAGTAGAGCTTCTCCCATTATCATAGACAATGGCCACCTCAGACAGTAAAGCTAATCCTATTATCATAAATAATGGCCACCTCAGACATTCCGGCTCCCATGGGAATATATTATACATAGGAAGCCAAAAGTCAATTAGTGACCAGCTCCTACTGGATAACTTGAAAACACTATAAAACACAGAGTCCTCTGGGCAATGGTTCTCCTGCAGCCCCAAGTCTGTGACATATATTTGTGAAATGCATGTAATGATATATATACTGCATTTGTATCTATATTACCAATAGATTACATGAAAATAATGGAATGGCCCATTCACATGTCTGCATTGCAGTAGCATGTGGTAAAACATGCACATGTACTGCAATGCACCTTAACCCACAGACTGTGGTGTGTGGCAGTACCATTCATTTTAGAGGTACATATTATGTATAAATTTTATTTAGTGAACATGTGAATTCTGTTGAATTTGCAAACACGTGTCAGCCTAAATGGCAACTGTACTACTGTATCTATATAAGTTATACTTGTGAAATTGTAAACCTTATCAATATGTGTTAACGTAATAAAATAATTGTTTTATGCATAGTTTGTAAATATTTATGGGATGAAATTAAGGTACGGGTCGAATGCGCATTAATATAAACCCAGCCAGTTTGTGATTCATTGAGCCACCTGACAAATTAGCCTTAATTGGCCAGTTCACCTGCCAAAATTGGGAATGGCTGTCTTGGATCCCAGGTGACATCTTTCACCAAATTTGGTTGTAAACCATATTTGGTCAATGATGTCACCCAGAATCCCCTTGGTTTTGTATACATTAACATTGCACCTAGAATCTCTTAGTGACAGGAGTGTGGCAGGGAAATGTGGGGGACAACTGGCTTTAATGCTTATTGAGGATTTACATTGCTGGACGCTGTGATTGACAATGAATTTACAATTCATTTATGTCAGTGGAAGATGTGGTGGGTGCATGGATTTACATCAGAGCACATTATTTACATTTGTATTGTATATTTTTTGCCTGTAATTTCATCAAAAGGCAACAAGACGCATGAGTTTTTTCACATGTAACTTTCCTTGGGAAGTGAGTAGTTCAGAGTATTATTTTACCCCTGTACTCTTTGCCCTGGAAGGAGGCACATATCTGGGGGACCTTTATTATAAAGGGGGCTTCCAAATTCCTCTTCTATAAGTCCCCCTAAACCCCCCCCCTCCTTTTGGGGACAGAATGTGGGAGGAGGCCATTGTCCTGCAACATCAGGACAAGGTGCTTTGCAAGGGGGATGTCTTTGCTGCCCTCCCTCTTGCAAGGTACCCCTGATGTTAAAAGGCAAGTGGTCTGGTCTGGTACAGGAAGGTGGGCCTTTTGCTTGCTGCCCTCCCCTTTTAGGCTACCGGGGCTGCATGTTTGGATAAGGGTCTGGTTCAAATATTAAAGTGCGGGTTCCCCCAAAAATTAAACACAGACCCTTACTAGGTATGCAACCTGGGTTGACAGAGGGCAGCACACATGACTCCCCCTCCCTGTAAAAGACCAGATCACATGCTTTATTTTAACCCCTTTTACAGGATGTGGACATCATTGGGGGGCTTTATAGAACCTTTTATAATAAATTTACCTGAAAACATAAAATAAAATAAAAACTAATGTGACTGACCCACTAAGCAATGTAACATGGCAAACAAAGAAGGTCTGAAAATGCATGCCATGCTATCCAAGCAAAAAATCTGGTGTATGATTTTTTTTTTGGAATCTCCATTTCAAACACCAGAATATCAAATCCAATTCATCAGCTAGTGCATGAATGTCTGTGCATGCACCCAAAGGTGTCTTAAAGTACCCCAGCACATTTGGGTAGCCAATTGCCCATACGCACCAACACATTACACACCTGCGTTATATCATGTAATGAAAAGTGATGCATTAAGATAACCCATTCATTTGAATAAGCTGTCAATGCATCAGAATACAGAAAAAGAGCATGATCCATTTTTAGCAAAGCAGCGGCTGCAATGCAAGCACATTAGGAGGGTGTTGTATAGCGTGCGATGTAATAAGTTGAATTCAGCCTTAGGATTTTTACAAAGAAAGGCTTTTTACGGTCTCCTTTCATAACAGCACTACACACTTTATTTGCATTTATTCCTTTATAGTATGAACATTCAGATATGCTAATGGTTGCTAGATAAACCCAAAAACATTTGCGAAAAATCACATTTATAAATTAGGCATGACACAGCTTAACTGCAGTATGTTTGGATGCTGGAACTTACATTTCACAGCAAATTACATTGTTAGTAAGTTTAGAGTATGAACACTGTAGTCTGAGCACCCGCGAGACTCCAATTTGATTGTCCATGCATGATCAATGCACAGGAATTTATGGATATGCTTTATTAAATCAGCCCCATGGTCTTTAATGATGAAGGAGATATATTGTACCCAGAACTGCTGTGGGCAGCGTTTTTTGTATTTATCATTTCTGCCAATATAATCACGTAATTTGGTAAGGCTTCTAAGTGCTTTATTGATTCAGGTGAAGTATGAATTTTAGTTATAGCGCCAAGGCCACGTAAAGTTGTCATTAGCAGAGGAGCATTGGCTAGTCTCACTATAATAAACCCCATTTAATGCACACAGTAGGGGGAAAAGCAATGTGCACCCTCTTATATTGCTCTCTGTTTACCACTACATTTTTTAATTCAATTCAACAGTAACAGGTAGATACTAATTTATTCATTAACCATAAAACCCATGTCATCTACTTTTGCTTTCAACAAGAGTAATTAGACTAATTAAAGCTTATATGAGTTTGGTTTATATGTATTATTGAATAGAATCACTCTTTGCAGTATGTTAACATCTTTGCAGCCTTATTTAATAAGGCAAAAAGTAATACACATTACATTAACCAATTCTTTTTCATTAGTAGCGCTGTGAAGAACACATAAACCAATAAAAATACATTTTCTTTCTTGTTTATTGAATTATTTTTCATTGATGCAACCTATGTAAACTGAAGAAATGTGTTTTTCTTTTTAATATCCACCTGATAATTGCTCTTTGTATACTAAGCCTACTAATGTTCTTTCTTTTATGAAGTTGTGAGGATCTCAAAAGTTTTTGTATACTTCACTCTGAGAGGTTGATTTACTGAAAGTGTTACTAAAACCACAACAGTAAAATCAGTATGCAGTAAAGCATGCTTGTTATACTCACTGTGGAGCCTAAGGGGTTAATGCTCTGCATTGTGTAAAAAGGCTGTTTGATCCTGTCTTCTCTGATCCTCCCCTTCTTTCACTATCCCCAATCCATCTACTTATAGAACAAAGCATTGGGGACAAGCTGCACATGCTCAGTTTGGTGTGTATTGCTAGAGAGTTTTCTTTTTTTTCTTGGGAGGGTGCATGTAATCAGCACAGAGCCAATCAGCACTGTCCAGACAGAGGGTCAGGGGTCCTGCAGCCTCTCAGGACATTCAGAGCAGACTGAAATCTCGTCCTACAAGCTTTATCCAGACACTGATAGAAGTTACAAGACTGCTATATACTGCTGATGAGAAAACGTATTTAGCAGTTTATATTTACTAAAACTATTGCATTTCCATACCAACTTTTTGAGATGGGAATGAGGGACACCTATCAGCAAAAGTAGGCAGGCATAGGACACACTCCGTGCTACGCCCCCTTAAAGGAGAATTGTACAAGAAAACAAGATGGGTAAACCCACAAGTGCTTTTTTTTTTACCACTACTATTCCTTTTTTATTGGCCTTTGTAATTTACAAATGCAGCAATTTAGAGATCAGATGAAAGATTTAGTGCTGGAAAACACTTTTTGATATATAAAAAGTGCATTTTATATACATCTATATAGATCAGACCAAATTGAGGGACAAATTAGGAGGAATTAGGGATAGAGGGACATTGCTCCAAATCAGGGACAATCCCTCAGAATCGGGGACAGTTGGGAGCTATGCATTTCCATGTTCTGTGTACTGTGGGAGACCAGATATAGTGAATGCAGGGTCCTGGGTTTAGTAACACTTTAAGGCAAATAGGCTGTTCACTTTGCAAGAGAAGTTGCACTTTTCAAGAGAATTTCCCCAGAGTTTAGTGAATGAGGTGAAGTTCTGCTGACTTCCATCATCCAATCATGTACAAGTAAAAATGCTGTTTTCATATTTTCCTTGCACGTTATTGGGTATTCTTTGCATAGTGAAACATCACCACATTCACTAAGGGCCAATTTACCTTGCAAAGTGCAACTTCCCTAGAAAAGCGAACAGCCTATTTGCATTTCATAAATCAACCCCCAACAATCAAAACATAAGAACCCTAGATATGACAGGAAAACCAAACACAGCAAGAGAAACTGTCAACTTTTGGTTTTGTGTTATAATGACTTGTCAACTCATTCATTAATGTGCGATTGTCAGTTGAAATCGACAGACAGAAGCTTATTACAAGTCAACAGCTTAGTTCTCTTGCATGATTAGTATGGCTGTGCCTACATAGTATTCTCTGCTGACATTTACCAGAGAGATTGGTTAAACAGGCATAGAGCCAGATAGGTGCTGTATATGACGATGAGTTAATTAATTTCAGCATGTCAGTGCCAGTCCTGTAAAAACAAACGCTGGTAATTTACTAATTGCAGAGTCCGTGCCAGGCCTGGCAGAAATCTCGAAGGACATTTTTATCAAACAGAAGGCTTTAGTCTTTTATGTGACAAGAATGTCATGCATCCTTCTTCTATATACAGTATGCCATCCTAGCATAATCATCTAGATAAATTCATATTTCTAGTACACTAATTACATTTCACTGCTATTTCCTGTAATGCTGCCTGTAATTAATCATTCTGTACGCATGAACGCATGACGGCTGGCTGGTAATGTAAAGGAGAAATGCAATACATTTTAGTGGCATTAAGGGATATAGAAAGGCATGGGACTGAATTTAGATTCAGCAATAACTGACCCACCGCTAGCCCATTATGTGCTAATATAAGCTAAATTAGTAAATGTATGTAATAGATGCAAGTTCATGCCGATCTACCATCTCCTTTACACAGGAGCGGGGTAACTAATACAAGAAAACCTGGGAAAATTTTTTATTTGTTGCCAGCAGTTTAGACATTAATGGCTGTATGTTGAGTTTTTTTTTTGAGGGGACAGTAAATTTACACTGTTATACAAGCTGTACACTCACTACTTTGCATTGTAGCAAAGTGTCATTTCTTCAGTGTTGTCACATGAAAAGACATAATAAAATGTTTACAAAAATGTGAGGGGTATACTAACTTTTGTGAGATACTGTATACTATACTTTACCAGTCACAGGCTTATCAAAAAGAAAAAGTAAAATGTGCAAGTGTAGTAACCAATTGCAGTCAATAAGAATTAATTATGGATGAGGTTCAAGTTCCCAGTTACCATGGGTAACTGCGCCTTAAGCGCATCCCGTGGGTTTGGGATACATGGTCCCAACGTGTTAATGTGCAGATTTGCCCAGGAATTTTTTATTTTTTTACCCTCCGTGGGTCCCCATTCAGTGTCTCCTTGCTCGGTACAGGCACTTCACACTACCCACCTTTGCCAGCACGGGGTGGAGCCAAACTTACTCCACCAATCACAACCAGCCACTGGCCAACTTCATGAGGATAGGACACGATGTGATTGGTCAGTGTTTTTCAGTGATGTGAACAGAAGGGGGGTGGGGTGTGGGGATTTAATCCCCCTGCTTTTAACATGTATCAGTGCCCAGCTCCCCCCTGGCATGTACTCTCCTCTGGACCCTGGATCCACTTGGTCTCTCCCCCGTACAGGCACCTCACACTGCCCACATTCCCCTGTAGAATGGACAGAAGCAGTGCAGGGGCAGAGCTGGCCTTACTCTGCCAATTAGATCCAGTCACCGGCCAACTTGGGCTTGTCCTCTCATCACCTACTACTATCGGGTCCTAGTGCCTGCCACCACATAAAACCTAAAGCCCTGTAAACACAATCGGATTTCCTATGGTTTTTAAACCGATGGATTTTTCCATCAGAAAACCGATGAAGCTGACTTCCATCAGTCTTGCCTACACACCATTATTCAAAAAACCGACCGTTCCAAACGCGGTGACGTAAAACACTCCGATAAGCCAAGAAAAAATTAAGTTCAATGCTTCTGAGCATGCGTCAACTTGATTCTGAGCATGCGTGGGTTTTTTATCCGATGGAGTTCCCCACAGACGATAGTAATTTGCTATTGTTTTTTTAACCATCGGATAAATTTAAAACATGTTCTATTTTTAAACACCGATGGAAAAAAGACCGATGGGGCCCATACACGATCGGTTTGTCCGATGAAAAAAGTCCATCGGACTGTTTTCATCGGTAAAACCGATTGTGTGTACACGGCTTTAGAGGGTGGGAAGGAACACAGCAGGAATCATGCTGATCACTACCATTCCTGATATGATACTGATATCATTACTGACACCATCTGCTGCAAGGAAAGGTGCAGTTGTCTGTCCCTCATCCTGGCACCTCTCTCATTGCGGCGCCCGCCCTCCCTTCGTTTCGGCCCTATGGGGGACAGTGTATTATTACTTGATATTAATTAAGTTAACCTGATTTATTTATTTTTTTGCAAGAGGGCTTTTATTTCAGGGGTGCTTAAAATGGAGCATTCAGTATATAGAATATTTTTCATTTCTTTATTTTTTTCTTGCATTGGTACACGTGCCCCATACCAGTGTTCTGCATCCCATGACTTTTTTAACAGGAGTTTGCCTCTTATCCCTTAAAATGACCAGAAATTAACAATATTTGCCCACTATAGATTGCAATAGGATTTGCCTCTAATGCCGCGTACACTCGATCGTTTTTAATGTCATGAAAAAAAAAACGAAGTTTTTCTCGACGTGATTCTTCTCAAGCCTGCCTTGCATACACACTATCGTTAAAAAAAATGCTTGAGCAAAGCGCGGTGACGTACAACACGTATGACGGCACTATAAAGGGGAAGTTCTATTCGGATGGCGCCACCCTTTGGGCTGCTTTTGCTGATTTTGTGTTACCGCGTGTTAGTAAAAGTTTGGTGAGAGACGATTCGCGCTTTTCAGCCTCGTGCTCTTCAGTCTGTTACAGCGTGACGAATGTGCTATCTCCATTACGAACGCTAGTTTTACCAGAACGAGCGCTCCCGTTTCATAACTTGCTTCTGAGCATGCACGTTTTTTCCCCGTCATTAAAGCGTACACACGGCTGTTTTTCACGACGAGAAAAACGACGACGTGAAAAACGACGAGAAAAAGTAGAGCATATTCTAAATTTTTAATGCCCATTTTTCTCGTCATGAAAAATCCTCTGGAACCCACACACGATCGTTTTTAATGACCAATTTAAAAAATGTAATTTTTCTCGTCATGAAAAACAGTCGTGTGTACGCGGCATTAGTTCAGGTTTGCTGCATTTCTAAGCCCAGGCAGATCCATCCATCACCAGAATTAAAGCAGTATTAAATCCAAATCCAAAACCAAAAATATAACATATTGCAGCTTACCAATCCTCAGATGTGGTGGCTGCATTATTTTATTATTTATTTTTATTATTATGCTTTTTTTTCTTCTTTGTTTTCCCCTGGCGATCTGGCCAGTTACACGCCTCCTGTATTACAGTGCCCTCGCTCTGGATGAATGTGCACAGGTAGTTGAAGAGACAGCATCACCGTCATTCTGGGGGGGGGGGGAGGGGAGTGTTATAGGTTCTGTACTAGCAGACTTAAACACACTAATAAATTGAATCCAAACTCCAGCTGACACTTTACAATCGGCTACAGCAACAGTTTTTTTTTTTCCATGTGGGATAAAGGTTTTAGATTAATAAATAAAAGCTGATCATCGTAAGAACCCTGCCTGTGGTAAATGGTTTGTCTCATCCATGTAAACTGATACATCTGGAAGAAAGCATCTTTTGAAAAACAACAGACTTACTGACTGGATCACCAGATATAAGAAAGAAAACTGTTTGCTTTTGGGTTTAATACTGCTTTAAAGTGGTTGTAAAGCCTCAAGGTTTTTCACCCTAATGCATTCTGGCTCTCCTGCCTCTGTCCCTCCTCACTGCACAGATTGATAGCAGCTGGAGCCATTGGCTCCTGCTGCTGTCAATCAAATTTTGTGAGGAGGGAGCGGGGCCAAGCTGCCCTGTCTGTGTCAATGGATGCAAAAATGCCCCCATAGGAAGTGGCTTCCTATGGGGACACTCGCCAAAGAAGAGGAGCCAGGAGCATCGGCAAGGGACCTCAGAAGAGGAGGACCGGGGCAGCTCTGTGCAAAAACATTGCACAGAGCAGGTAAGTATAATATGTTTTTTTTATTTTAAAGGAAACAAAAAAAACCTTTAATGTTATTTTAATCTTCCACAGAACTTTCATGTAGCAAAGCAATTCAGAGATTCATTATGTAAGTTCTAAAATTAATTCAAAAATCTTGTTCAGTACCTTGAAACATGCTGCACTCAAAGTGACAATATTATGAACCTACAAAATGATCAGATGGTAAAGCAAAAAACTGAATTTAATAATAAAAGTATACTATAAAATAAGAACATATTTGCCAATATAGTCATTATACTTTAAAATAATATTATAACATTTTATTGTGTTTTGCTTGATTTTTTTTTTCTATTTACCAGGTGATACTTTTTCAACATCCCACTGGTACTTAGAATAATTAGACTTACTGAAAAGTAGAACATTTTAATCATAATTTTGTAGTCACAAGTCATTGATGACTTTTAGACGAATATACACTGACCTCTAGTGGAAAGGAAATGAAACACAGCATTTCAGTGAAACAGCAAGCAAATCCTTTATCTGATTCAGTAGGAATGTTTTTTATTTTATTTAATTACAGAACCATACTGTTAGAGCAGGCATTATTAAACTGTGTACACTACATTGATCAAGTATAGAAGCTTAATTCACTAGAATATAAATATATTTTTCCCCAAGGAAAAAAATGAATAACAATATATATGTTTTTTTTTTTCTTTTCTTTTCTTTACTTTATTACAGAAGAATAATAGATTTGATTATCAACAGTATTATATATCAACTGCCAAGATTGTATTAAATACATAATTATGGTTCACAATAAATCTTAGTAATCATTCAAATCACTAAAAATCTATGAATTGTTCAAAAGGTATCACATTCCTTCTTCAGTCTATAATGAATGCTGAGAAGTGTTTTTCCCCAGTAGAAATAAAGGAAAAACAGGAAGCTGCTAGAAGTGCCTCTTGTACAGTACCGTACATAACCTGTCCCCTTTAATAACACCCATTGTAATGACACCCATATCTCTGTCCTTTTAACAGGGTGACAGCAACTGGATACCTGTACACCTGTGCAGCATAGGTGTCAGATTAATATATACCAAAAAAACAGTGTAGCACAACAACTTGGCATAATTTGAAATAATAATAATAATAAAATATATATATATATATATATATATATATATATATATATATATATACGGTATATATAAGTCCAGTGTCCAAAAAAATTATGTGTTTAAAAATCCAATTAATCCAACTTCCAAAAGTAAGAGAAAATCAATAACATAAAACTACCACGTGTCTACGCTCTTCATGCAATGGTGCACATCCACTACCAGGTGAAAAGCCTGCTTACCTCAATGTTCTCACTACACACTCATTAATATTATCCTACTATTGCTGTTAATTAGGGCTCACCACTTGAATCCTCCTCAGTTTACATATCCTCCATCGGATGACAACCATCTCATCCACTACCTGAAGCAATCCACGGGCTCTGCTCACAAGGCAAACAGGACAGAAAGGCACAGACATAGTGTATTCCATTTTGCTACTTTATCATTTATTTATTATCAATGTTAAAAAGTGCTATGTAAGTACAGCATACTGCTGGCTCACCACTCGACGCGACTCCGCCGTAACGCCACAGGCTCGCTCCTACCTCCTGGACACGTTGCCCCCGTGATTGGGCTTCCTCAATAAGTATCTGCTGTAGGGTGTTCAGGAGGCCAAATAGCAGTTTACAATGGCTCTAATGCACTACAGTAGTGAACAGCCAAGAGTTTCCTCACTCGTCCACGCTAAGGATCCTCAATGTTTCTACCGGGTGGATGATCCCCATAAAAATATAAAAGCTACTGTAACGGGAAGGCCCGGGGAACTCAGAATCGCTTAGGAAGTATGAAATACCCTTGCGCCAGCTTCCCCAATGGCTCTTATGTGTCAATCACCCTGTGTCTCTATTAGGGGCACAGGGTGAATGAAAACCCCAATATGGTCTATGATGGCCATATTCAATGCTGTACATACATTTTATCTAGATTGGGTCTGTAATATTCATCCACCATATTCCCCAGGATACCTGCAAATAACTCTCTACTGTTTGATTATGACCTCAACAGGTTAATTGGAAAGTGACGCCTTCATGATGTTTAGACACATACTCTTAGATGCTAATATCATCACCGACAGCCCTGACTTTGTGTAATCATGGCTGTGAGTAATTAAGGTAATTTGCATTCTATTGTTCAGTATGATTTGGGAAGGTCTGGTGTGAATAGAAGTAATTAACCCTATACTTGTGTGTATTGCAAAGGCAGACTGGGATTTACAATACAAAGGGATTTAAGATGTAAAGGGTTTAGAACCTGTTGTCGCCAGACAGACTGGCTGCCAACCCTTTGTGGGAAGATGTGTATTGGAGATCGTATATTCTATTGTGTTGGGATCTTTTGAAGCCTAGCAGACGTCAGGATGAGGTGTTGAGTTTTGGGATGTGTGGGTGGAGCTGGGCCCTTGTTCATGTTAAATCATGTGCCCTGAATTGTGTATAAAGTTACCATGTTTGTCAATAATAAATTGATTCCTACTACAGAAGAGACAGAGTGCGTCTCGTCTTCTTCCAGAGGGGTCGGCTCCTATAGGAAAGGGTCGTTTAGCTGTGGATATCGGTAGCGAGTGGATGTGTGTCAAGGAGAGGGAACATCGTAAACGGCGTTAATACCCCTTCGTATTTGGGGTGCCGTTACAGCTACCATAGTGTAGTACTTAAAGGAAATTTATTCATAAAAACAAAGAAGTACACTTATGGCCGTGTACACACGATCGGTTTTACAGATGAAAACAGTCCGATGGACTTTTCTCATCGGACAAACCGATCGTGTATGGGCCCCATCGGTCTTTTTTCCATCGGTGAGAAAAAATAGAACATGTTTTAAATTTATCCAATGGGAAAAAAAACGATAGCAAATTCCGATTGTCTGTGTGGAACTCCATCAGACAAAAAACCCACACATGCTCAGAATCAAGTCGACGCATGCTCAGAAGCATTGAACTTCATTTTTCTCAGCTTGTCGGAGTGTTTTACGTCACAGCGTTTGGGACGGTCGGATTTTTGACTGATGGTGTGTAGGCAAGACTGATGGAAGTCAGCTTCATCGAATTTCCGATGGAAAAATCCATCAGATTAGAATCCATAGGAAATCCGATCGTGTGTACAGGGCTTTACAGTTATGTGTAGTAAAAAAAGCGTATCTGTTAAATTGTTTAAGCCAGCCGGCTCTCACTAACCGCCCGTCCTTCCGGGATTGTAGCGTTGTATTCGTCGGTGACGTCAGCACGCCGCTCCATGGGAGGAGTACACTATGGTAGCTTTTATATTTTTATGGGGATCATCCACCCGGGAGAAACATTGAGGATCCTTAGCATGGAGGAGTGAGAAAACTCTTTGCTGTTCACTACTAAGAGGCCCTGGGTGGGGGTAAACAGCCACAGGCGGTTATGATCTCCTAACAAGAGATCCATATAAGTCGGTAGGGAGATTTGACATAAGAGGTGGAGGAATTCTTTCTATACCATCAGGGCACTTCTTCTTGGGTGTTAACTTGTATGAAGTCACCGATACCAACCCTCACAAAGGACTGTTACCAGTATTGTGTCACCTTGGATTACCTTTACCATCACTTTTTTCATTTAAAGATCATAGTGATATGGACATCTGAAGGGGCTCTGATACTGATCCCATGCTATATTAGTTATTTATTTGGACTTTATTAGATGTTTCTTCACCTTCTAATACTCTTTTGTTTTTGGTGTTATTGCCTTTATTTACACATTTGTTTATGGAATCACTTGTGCATTGCAGCGCAGCTATATTTTTTCTAAACTGCTTTCTATTGTGTGTATCCTACATTAATAGTTGCAGCAGCGGTTGCACATTATTTATTTTTCATTTATTTTTGTTTAGTTATTTATTTACCATTTTTTATTCACTGAGACTGCGCAGTAGTTTTTCCCATATTCTAATGCACTACAACCATGAGCCAAGTGTTTGGCTTGCAGTAATGGTGTGGCCCCTTTGACTTGAATGGCCTGTAAAATTTTCCACAGTTTGTGTCATGACCACAGCATGTGGACAGCCTCCTCTAGCTGTATGTTAGACTTTAGGTGGGTGATCAGGGGGTAGTAAAACTGGGGCTTAGCAACCTGTTTTTACTGTCTTCTATGTGAAAGAGGCCTTAAAATAGTAAAATGATCTGTCTTTAAGCGCTGAACCTTTAAAGACCAGTGGGTGACCATGCACTTTGTGCTTTATGCACTCCTAACCCCTGTGCTTTGCAAGTATTATCTTACCTCTGTACTCTGTGGGTTATGCAATCCTGACTAGAGTTGAGCGGACACCTGGATGTTCAGGTTCGACGGGTTCGGCCGAACTTCGCAAAAAAGTTTGAGTTTGGGACCCGAACTTGACCCGAACTTGAACCCGAACCCCATTGAAGTCAATGGGGACCCAAACTTTTGAGGACTAAAATGGCTCTAAAAAAGTAATGGAAAGGACTAGAGGGCTGCAAAATGTTGTTAAGAACATGGCAAGTGCTCTGCAAACAAATGTGGATAGGGAAATAACTTAAAATAACATAAAATACATCAAAATTAAAAATAATAATCTTGACCTAGGAGGACGAGGTCCATATGGAGTAGGAGGTTGAGGTGGCAGTGGATGTGGCGGTGTAGGTGGAAGCGGCGGTGGAGGAGGACGAGGTAGCCAACACTGGTTTTTGTTTTTAATTAATTTTTTTTTTTTAATTAGGGTACACCCCAAAAGAGTGAGAAAGATCAAAAATACAACAATGGCTGGGTAAGGCCGGTATACATTCTATTCTGCACAAGGTACGGACAAGTCCTGTGGGATCCAGCTTGGTTCATTTTAATGAATGTGAGCTTGTCCACATTGGCTCTGGACAGGCGGCTGCGCTTGTCTGTCATAACGCCCCCTGCCATGCTAAATACACGTTCAGATAATACACTGGCTGCAGGGCAGACCAGCACCTCAAAGACGTAAAGGGTAAGCTCAGGCCATGTGCCCAATTTGGAGACCCACAAGTTGAAGGGGGCAGACCCGTCATTCAGTACGTGTAGGCGTGTGCACACATACTGCTCCACCATGTTGGTGAAATGCTGCCTCCTGCTAAGACGTTCCATATCAGCTGGTGGTGCTGGTTGTTGTGGCGTGCTGACAAAGCTTTTCCACATTTCAGCCATGCTAACCCTGCCCTCTGATCTTTCAGCAGTAGACTGGGTGGGAGACGATGTGAAGGAACTGGAGGCACTGTCAGCAACCCAATCTACTATCGCCTGTACTTGTCCTGAGCCTGGCCTCAACATTCGTAGAGCCGCATTAGGCCCGACCAAATACCGCTGCAGGCTCTATCGCCTACTCGCACCTGAGGAAGGTGTTTCACTTGTGCGTGTAGCTGGCACAGATCAACCACGTCCTCTCCCTGCAACAGGAGCTCCACCAGCAGCACCACGACCGGGGCCACGTCCCTTATTTGACGGTCTCCTCATATTTCTGAAATTTAGGATCTTGCCCATAATGGATGTTTTTTGAATAGCAGAATAGAGCAACAGTATCTAAAGTGTGTATCTCACAGGTACAGATATGCAGAAAACGCACCAAAAAAATATTTTTTGCCCTAAATTGTTTTCTTTTTTTTGAATAGCAGAATAGGAGAACAGCATCTAAAGTGTGTATCTCACACGTACAGATATGCAGAAAATTCACCAAAACATACAGTAACATATGCAGTGCTGGTGCAGACGGATAAAAGTTATCTTTTCTCTGGCACTGGGCTCAGGGCAGGATAAAAAGATTGTGCACTGCACCCACACAACAAAAGCAAGGCAGATCGCTGAGTAATTTGATTTCTGAATCAGGACTCCTATCTAATTCTCTCCCTCAAAGCAGCAGCAGCAGCAACCTTTCCGTACACTATCTAAAGCAGAGTGACGTGCTGTGCTATGTGCCTCTAGCTTATATAGAGGCTGGGTCACATGCTGCACTGGCCAATCACAGCCATGCCATTAGTAGGCATGACTGTGATGGCTTCTAAGGGCACACGAGTTAAACGAATGTTGATTGGCTGCCCTGCAGATTTTTAAAATGCGCCATTACATTGCCGAAACCCGAACCCAAACATACAGTAAATTGTTCGAGTTCGGGTCCGGGTACCAAAAACCCAAATGTCCGGTATGAACCCGAACTTTACAGTTCGGGTTCGCGCAACCCTAATCCTGACCTCTACACTTTGTGCATTACACATTCCTGACACCTGCACTCTGTGTGTGTTACTCACTCATGAGCCCTGCACTCAATTTTGCCACACCCACAAGCGACCTCATAATTCTTCTCTAAAAGCAATGTAGTTTGTACAGGGCCCCATGATTTCTAATGGTGGCCCTGCTGATAGAACAGTGCAGAGGGAAAGGTGATCTCTGTTTCACTGCATCAGCAACCTGATTAAGCCCCGCCCACTGGCAACGGGAAGGCGTGGCAGTTTGAGAAAGTAGATGGGACCCATGGGTGGGAGAGAATGCTGGCAGGGACTGGGAAGCAAGCAGCCTGCAATACAGGAGAAGTTGAGGTGAGGCATAAGGAGTGTGAGTCAGGAGAGAGAGCAAGCTGTGCAGGGAAAACACAAACCACCTGAAAGCAGAAGCATTGCCTGGGGGTGCAAAGCAGCTCTGTCTGTACTCAGTCCGGACACCCCTATTGGCCAGCAGCCTGCAGCTCAGCCCAAAATATAAAGAAGGGCCCTTCTGCAAAGAGCCTGACAGACCAGCTTCTTTAGAAACCAGACATTGAAAACTTCATGTTTTGCTGCACTAACAGATGTACCTGCTGGGGATATTGTATAAACTGCATGTGGCATCAGCTACATACAGTCGCTATGTTCTGGCAGCAGGATGGGGACTTCCTGTCCTGTTCCCAGAACAAAATCGAGTGGGGTTGGGCATTCACAGGAAGGCGGGCAGATAATGCCACATAATACACAGTAGGTAAAGCTTATTAAGTACTGTAGCATATGTTACTGTGTAAACGGTAAGGAGGGTCAAGTTTTAAGCCCCTCCCACGGTTAGCGCAATGTGCCCCACCCACAATTTGTCACAGTGTGACAAGCACAATGTCTAGTTATTGGTCTCTGGGTACCCAAGGCTGGAGCAGACAACATCTGGATCAGGTATGCATAGTAACCAATCAGTGTCTAGCTTTCATTTTCAAAGCTTATCTGAACAAGCTGAAGCTAGAAGCTGATTGTTTACTATGCATATACCTGATTGAGATGTTGTCTGCTCCAATTTTAGTAGCTCCCCCTATGTATTTAAATTATGATAGAGGCATCAACATAGAAGATAAAAATAAAAACAGGTGAGTGGGGTTTAAAACAATAATTTAACTGCTCTTTTGCTTGATTAGCCTCAAGTCTACTTTAAAATCAAATAAGCAAAGACAGCCCACATATTTTGACCAGTTTTCATCAAGCATCTACACATTTCATCTATGGGCCCCAAACACAGGATGAGTTAGGAAGTAATTTTTAGGTTCAAATACCAAATCAAGTTTAAAGGGAAGGTTTTTTTTTTACCCCTTGAACCAAACTTGATATTCAAAGTAAACTCAGCTTTAGGTTAAACTTGCTATAGGACATTTTTTGTTGTTGTTCATATCAACCCAAAAGCTTCTTACTACCAATTATACAGTTCACGTCTGAAAATGAAACACTGAATCTAACTGGTTGCAGTGAACATTATTATTATTATTATTATTATACAGGATTTATATAGCGCCAACAGTTTACGCAGCACTACAATATAAAAGGGAGACAATACAGTTATAATACAATAAAATACAAAAGGATTAAGAGGGCCCTGCTCAGAAGAGCTTACAATCTAATAGGGTGGAGCAGGTGGTACAAAAGGTTGTAACTGATGGGAATGAGCTGATGGAAGTGGTAAACGGTTAGTTGGAGACGTGATAGGCTTCCCTGAAGAGATGAGTTTTCAGGCAAATTTAGAGATGTTACGGAGGTGAATTCTTCAAACTTTTGACAACGATTGGATTGAAGGAATTTTCCTGTGAGCACACTTTTCATACAACGTACATTAGTTCCAGTACTGAGATGTTATAGAGCGAGACACTGCTGCTGAAGAATAACTCAACCAAGATTGTAGAGTTACAATTTGGTGGATCAGGCTCACTCATGTGATATTAAAAAAATTCTCACCTTCCCATCCTTTAATTTACATAGCAATAGGTTTTGCTTTAAAAACGGCAAAGGTGTTTGTTATATAGATGATTGTTTTTTTTTTAAATTGATCAGCATTATATACAAAGCTACAAATAACTGCAAAATATCTGTATTTTCCTTTGTCACCCTGCACTGAGCTCTATAGTGTTAACATATAATCAATACCTTTATTCAAGATGCGACTAATCAATGATGCCAGCAGTTTTAATTATTATTCATTTTTCAATTTTCGTTTACTGCATTATGTTTAAACAGAAACCACCGACAGCCAAAGCAATCAGAGAAAGCAAAACAGCGTCCAAATGTATAATACAGTGTAGTAGCACCCTCTTCTGGCAACTGAAACCTTATGTGGTGTAGTTTCTTCATGCAGTGCTACAGTATATATGCTTGAAAGCCCCCCCCAAAAAAAAGGAACCAAGCATTCTTTTTATTAGCCTTTTTTTCCGTGCATAACTCGGAAGTAAATATTTTGCACATATGTACATTTCTAATTAAATATATTTTTATATTTTTCAATGAAACATATATTTTCCAATTAAATATTTCGTGTGAACAACTTATAATACTACATCTGCATCATTTTGTTTTTAAGGGAAGGTAAAATATTTTTTAAGATTCTGAAACATATGCAATCTTGTGAATCTTGAGATCTGTACCCTTTTGTGACCAAAGGACATTGATACCTAGGTGCCCAGGCCAAATTTAGCATAAATTCTAAACATTGGCTAATTACAAAATATTCTTGTCAATATTGGACAAACACTGGTACTGGCTAATCATAAAAAGGCACATTAGCTACCACCACTATTGAAAGGGCTGCTGATAAGGTAGTACAGCCAGCCCTCCTGTACTGGGCCCTGGGCACCCACAAAGCATGAGGGCCAGCTGTACTGCCTTATTGCTGACACCAATTCTCTTGTGCCTCCCCCTGCAGTGCTGCTGGCTTCTACGCCTCTTTCTTCCTTTGGCAGTGCTGCAGAGGGATCGAATCCAGCATGTCTGTGCCCATCCCCCTGTTGTCTGGGTCCCCCTGTGTGCCCCTTTCCCCCACAGCTCTTCCGGCTTCCATCCCATCCTCTCCCGCCGGCAGATGCGGCAGGCACACAATGTGATCTTTCCAATATGGAAAATGGGAGAAGGGACTGGTAAATATTTTCTTCCTTCTCTTAAAGAACACAGCGAGCGATCAGTGCCAATCGCTCCTCTGTCCATTCATCACTAAAGCATAGTAAACTGTGTAGCGCCCCCCTCTCTCTCCTCTCAATTCTTCTTGCTCTGGCTCTTGTCTAGGGGTACCTCTGAGGAGAGAGTGCAAGGTCACCACGTCAAGTTCCCCTGCAGATGTATGTGCAGTGAGAGACAATCCTCTTTTACCATCGGGTCGGTGTTCTGCATCTGGAGCCTCCTCCTGGTGGTTTTCTTGAACAATGTCTGCCAGAAAATGAGCCCCACACCAATAAAGTCCAACACTCCTTTATTCTTCCGATAACAGAGTAATGCACAGACAGTTGGACTCCCTCAATCAACAGAACAGACAGGGGGTGCGGATGCGAGTAGGCCCAGGCACAATGAACTCTCCTACTTCCTTCCCAGAAGTAAGTTTCTGCTCCCAATCGAGAAAGACATCCCTCCCGGCATTCTCCGGAGGCTCACCCGTCACTGGCAATTTGCTGCACCAGGTCTTCAGGTAAGTACCCCCTCCGGTCCCTTACGCCATCGGATTCGGGTACCCACTCCCGGGGTCCCCTAGGAAGTTCCTCCCTCGTGGAGCCTTAGTCCGGGACCCTCAGTCCCGGACCGCCATCCAAGTACCTCACCCCAGGCTAAAGGTGCCTGGGATGGAACACGACCTCCGAACGTCCTCCAGGCCTAGGCCACCTAGAGGCCCGACACGAACCACCGCCCACAGGCTGAAGGTGCCCGGGACTCCCCCGTGACAAAGATGGCCGCGCCCTTTATACCCTCTCCCAGCAGGCACGGCGGGTTCCCCGCCCCACCATACCACTGCCGAGGGAGGACAAAAAGGGGTACGGCACTCAGCAATGGTTCAACCCCAGCCCAAGGCGACAGCGCCACCCGCTGAGCTGCAGGGAACTGCACATTACTGGTGTCTCTGCCAGTTTAAATACACAGGGAAAGTGCATACCTGCTACAACTGTGTTTACTAGGCCCCGGAAGCTGAGGCTGCAGAGAAAGGGATTGGGGAATCTCTGTCCTCAGTCCCTTTCTGGGTCTCTGTTTAGACCCTTGATATTCCACCAAAGCCCCCCAACAGAGCAGTTAAAAATTATGTAAAAAAAAAAAAAAATGACCCTCATTCTCCCAGAGACCCGCATATTGATACTTCTCAATTGGAAAAATATTACATCTATAAATCTCTCAGATGTGACAAGAGCAGTCCAACAAAATTACACTTTTGAGCGACTCATTGCAATCAACTTTGTGCACTGTAAAATATTTGAAAAAAATTGGTCTATGTGGACAAAACATGACAACAGCACGTAAAGCCTCTTTGGCTCGTTGATTTTTCTGTTCTTTCACTTTCTTCCATTGATTAGTTAATGATCTGTTATTGATAACCACTCAATGATCTTATACGGATGTATACTGTGTGTATCGAATTGACTTATTTGTTCAAAATGTTCTTATTGACTTGTTAATATCTGGAAAACTCAATAAAAACTTATTGAATTAAAAAAAAAATAACATCTTAAAACATTTTTTTTTTAAATTCAATTCTAAAAAATAATCAAAAAAAGGACCTGTTTACACGTGTTTTGCTTTTTATAATTTCTGGCATGGGCGGATGGGGCTCTGTCAGGTAGGCTGTATGGGGCCCTGTGATCTCTAACAGCAGCCATGACTATTGAGGAACTAATGATGTGCATTGTACAAATAAGCGCACTTATATATGCACTACACGCCGCTACATTATTAAGAGTAACAGTGTAGCTGTATCCACCGGCAAGAGCCTTGAGCCTTGGGCTAAACATGTTATCAGTTTTAATACCTTTGGGCTCATATACTTACCCTTATGTGTAATTGCTTTTATATTTAACGTGCTATGTGTAATTGTTTTTACATTGGAAAAACAAAATGTATGCTTAAAACACATATCTTTGATTCCCCCTATTGCCTGATATGTTTGAATTCTCATTATAGAAAAAAATTGAATTGAAGGCTTTGGGCTAGTGACCATATTCATGAGAGCAGGGAAAGAGGGTAACTGTAATAAGAAATTACTCTAATTGGAAAGTCATTTATGTTTGAATGTAATACAATTACCAGGGATGAATGATGCCATGGGTTTTGCTTGTTTTTCTTTTTATTAGATGCCCTTAAAAATAAAGAAAATTTGGGTCCTCAGTTTGGATGTAGATGGGAGGTAGATATTGCTTGATGTTTGCCAGATGGTATAAGGGCCAGTGAGAGTCCCCCTAATTAGGACACGCACTTCTGATAAAGCTGCTGTGTGGAGAGTCACGTTAAGGAAATGCATGTTTTAATTAAACGCGTGGCCTCTTTTCACTATGCCTGGTGTGCTTTGTGCCATTTTAATTGAATGAACTGATCAAGAGGTGGTCAGCCACATTCCCCTGGGACTCTTCTTTTCTTCTCTGCTATTTACTGCCTACAGCTCATGCACTTTATTGCTCATATGAACTATTGCATACTTTATTGCTTTTACTTTATCACCCACCAGGAGGTCCCACTATTTAATGGTGAATCTGATTTCCTTTGGAGCTGTACTTTTTCCTTTGTGATCATACGTGTATTGTTGTGAATGAGATAGCAGGCTTGGAATAATGTTATTAACTCTTATCTCTTGCATATGTTGTGAATGATCCATCTGATGCTTTATTCTGCTTGCTGAAATTAATTCTGTGACTTTATTTGGATCTTTACATACTATGCATGCTTTGTAAGCAGTTACAGCAACATTTTATTTTCTTTTGGGATAAAGGTTGTACATAAATGAATAAAAGCTGACCATTGTAAGCAGCCCTGTCAGTGTTTATATGACAACTTTCTATTTAAAGCGGAAATACACTGTATCTGAGCACCACACACTAAAAGCGCTATTTAATTTATTTTTAATATTCAAAGCCAACTCACCCATCCATTCCTGTCTTGCTTTATTTTGCTGAGAATCACTTAGAAAAACACCCCCTAGCATTGCAGTCTGTGGCCATCTTGAGTAAGGGCAGAGGATTCAGGTAGCAATTACTTTCTGGAATCCATTTGCCCTTAGCTCAGACATGCAGACAGGAGGGTGTGCTTAGCTATGACCCCTCCTCTCCTCTTGAAGACTTCTGGGATATATGACATAATTTGCCTAGACATAGAAACTTGGAAGTAACTAAAGAAATTTAAGAAGTAGTTTAAAACAAGTGTAGCAGGGTCTTCAATTTAAGGGAAGTGTTTGGGAGGTAGTATGCCCAAACACCTTGATTTGTCAGAGGCCTGAGGTATTACTGATAGTGCCTGTGCCCACTGTTCATCTGAAATTGGCCCAATATCCCCTGACCAGGCTAATCTTGCTGGTATATCCACAGTTTTTTTTTTTATTTATCAAATAATATATCATATCCAACAAGGCTATCACCACTGACTTATTAAACTTTAATTCCTGTAAGCGACCCTGTGTTTTTAACGCATGCCTAAGCTGAAGGAATTGAAAAAATCTTTGATTTGGAATAGTACCGTATTTATTGGCGTATAACACGCGCCGGCGTATAACACGCACCCCAAGTTTAGCAGGGAATTTTAGGGAAAAAAACTTTTAGGAGGGTAGTTTAAGAAAAAAAAAATTTACATTTAAATGCAGCCTTACCAGTGTCATTTGCAGCCTTGTCACAGTGCAGCCTTGCCAGCAGCCTTGCCAGTGTCCAGTGCAGCCTTGCCAGTGTCCAGTGCAGCATTGCCCAGTGTCCAGTGCAGCATTGCCAGTGTCCAGTGCAGCCTTGCCAGTGTCTAGTGCTGCCTTGCCAGTGTCTAGTGCAGCCTTGCCAGCGTCTAGTGCAGCCTTGCCAGTGTCTAGTGCAGCCTTGCCAGTGTCCAGTGCAGCCTTGCCCAGTGTCCAGTGCAGCCTTGCCAGTGTCCAGTGCAGCCTTGAATTTAAATTTGGCGCCGCCGAGATCGCCGCTGATACAGGGCGCAGAGAACGCAGGGACTGGGCGGAGCCGAGATACACATAGCCGAGTGTATTCGGCTATACTCGGCTTTTCTCGGCTTCGCTCACAGTCACGCCGAGTCCCGCCCTATGATGGACATATCACAGGTCCAATGGCGGGACTGGGCGTGACTGTGAGCGGAGCCGAGAAAAGCCGAGTATAGCCGAATACACTCGGCTATGTGTATCTCGGCGGCGATCGCTCCGCTCCGCTCACAGTCAGCAGAGATCGCCGGGGATAGGTGAGTATCGGCGTATAACACGCACCCACGATTTTCCCCTGATTTTAAGGGGAAAAAAGTGCGTGTTATACGCCGATAAATACGGTATATTCTTTGCTTAATTCACTAAAGGTTTTCATCACATCTTCCTCAAATAGCTGTGGCATATACCATAGTCCCTTCTGCCTCCAAATCTCAAACCCCTCCAATTTCCCCAGTTCCACATAACTACTATTCTTCCAAATTGGCGTGTATGAAGTAAATCCCCTTACTTCAGTAATTTTCCTCATTTCCTGCCATACCATGTCAAGTAATTTACCCGTATGGAATCCTTTATCGCACAATTGATTTCTCGATTCTAATAAAGAAATTAGTGGATAAACTTCATAAACTGATAATAGCAGATTCTGTATAGGATCAGAATGTAATACTTTTGTCCATCCACTGAAATGTTGTATTTTTGAGGGTAAAAAGTAGTTTTTGGGATGGGGGATTGCGAGACCTCCCTCTTCCTTGTTTAACGTTAATGTTGTTAACTTTATACGTGTCGTTTTTTCCTCCAAATCAACTCTCTGAAGAGAGATTCTATTTTTCTAAACCAAAAAGCTGTAATCCCTACGGGTGAATTATTAAACACATAAAGTAATTGCGGAGCCCAAATCATTTTGATAAGATTTGCTCTTCCTATCACTGTCAGAGGTAACTTACACCAACTTCGGCATTTGTTTTTGAATTTTGCTAATAATGGTTTCAAATTCAAATTAATATAGTCTTTTACATCCCGAGAAATCTCTATCCCCAAATATTTCACTGTGTCCTTAATTTGGATTTTAGAGGCTTGGTTTAATAATGGGGTTTTTAACTTATCAAATGGTAATAGTATGGATTCATCCCAGTTAATCTGGAAGCCCGAAAATAACCCAAATATGGAGATAAGGCTCATAAGTTCCGATAATGAGTTTGAGGTATCCCCCAGGAAAATAAGAGCATCATCTGCATAAAGGGCCACTTTATCCTCTCTTCCTGCCCGACAAAACCTGACTATTTTGGTTGATTGTCTAATGGCAAGGGCAAGGGGCTCTACTGCTATAGCGAACAGTAATGGTGACAGGGGTCAACCCTGCCTTGTCCCTCTAGATAAGGTAAACAGGCTGGATATTGTATTATTCTTACCCTTGCTTTAGGGTCCCTGTATAATATTTTCACCCATTTTAAAAAACCCGTACCTATTCCAAAAGCCTCCAATACAGTCCATAAATATTCCCACTCCACCATATCAAAGGCTTTTTGGGCATCTAAGCATAATATTGCTCTAGATCCCCTATTTTCCATTGGCAATTGCAAATTCAAAAATAATCTGCAAATGTTTGTTGCGGCTGCTCTCTTTGGAATAAAACCCATTTGATCTTCATGTATCAAACTACTAATGTATTTTGATAACATATTTGCAAGAACCCTGGCCAAAATCTTAACATCTGAGGTAAGGAGGGATATAGGACGATATGAGTCAGGCAACATTGGGTCCTTACCCTGTATTGGAATCACTATTACTATTGTTTTCTGCATCAATTCTGGAAGTATTGGTTTTTCACACGCCTCATTTTGTACCTCTAGGAGTTCTGATAATAAAATTTCATCAATTTTTTTTATATATCTCTGTCGGTAGTCCGTCGAACCCTGGTGCTTTATTATTATGAGTTTGTGAAACGGCTAGACTTAATTCTTCCAGGGATATGGGACTATCGAGTGCTTCTCTATCCTCTAATTTAAGTTTTGGAAGAACCAATTTATCCAAAAATTGTTTAGCTTGGTTAGTAGGGTTCGACACACTAGACTCATAGAGTGAGGTGTAGAAGTCAACAAATATCTTCAATTGGACTTTAAGCCAATTTACCAACATCCATTCATTTTTTTACCTTAATGTATCTAATGCATTAAGGTGAAAAACTTTTGTCACTGACCGACCCCCCAGCCCCCCATTTTACTCACCTGAGCCCCGTAATTCCCACGCTGGAGATGCGCTCTTCTCCTCTGCCCGTTGTCTCGGCTCTTGATTGGATAGATTGATAGCAGCGCAGCCATTGGCTCGCGCTGCTGTCAATCAACTCCAATGACGTGGGCACCGGGGGGCGGGGCTGTATCCGGCATTCTGTGTCTATGAACGCAAATGCTGGACTTGGAAGCGCACCCGCCAGGTAACCCCCCGAGAGAGCACTTCTCCTAGGGGGTTATACGATTCGGGGAGGAACTACCAGCCCCGCCGGGGGACCCAAGAAGTCGAGGATCAGGGCCACTCTGTGCAAAACGAACTGCACAGTGGAGGTATGACATGTTTGTTATCTTATAAAAAAACCGAAGCCTAATGACGCGTACACATGATCGGAAATTCCGACAACAAAACCGTGGATTTTTTTTCCGACGGAATGTTGGCTCAAACTTGTGTTGAATACACACGGTCACACAAATGTTGTCGGAAATTCAGAACGTCAAGAATGCGGTGACGTACAGGCAGTTCAGCTCTTCTGCTTGATTCTGAGCATGCGTGTTTTTTGTGCGTCGGAATTGCATACAGACGATCGGAATTTCCGACAAGGACTTTTGTTGTCGGAAAATTTGAGAACCAGCTCTCAAATTTTTGTTGTCGGAAATTCCAACAGAAAATGTCCCACAGGGCCTACCCACTGTCGGAATTTCCGACCAAAAGCTCACATCGAACATTTTTTGTTGGAATGTCCGATCGTGTGTACGCGGCATTACAATCACTTTAAGTTATATAGATACAGTTAGGGCCCTTTCACACTGCTCTGTAGCAAAAACATGTCTGTGTTTCTGAAGCATTTCCTGTGCATTTCTGTTGTGTTTTTGGGTTGCCTGAGCCTGTGAATAAAGTACATGTGACTCAAAAAATGCACCAAAAACACAAGTCGCAGTGCGTTTTTACAGTGATTTTATCACAATATTACATCGATTTCCATTCATTTCAATGGGAGGCTGCATTTTTGGTATGGTTTTCAAAACTGCACCAAAGATGTGGCATGCAGAACTGATCCAAACCCATCACACCTGTAACGCAGTGGTAGGAGTTGAAGGGAAACATTTTTCTTGTGTTTTTCTTGCAAGGTAAAAACACAGAAAAAATATATCAGTATGAAAGGGCCCTAAGTTAGGTGAAAAAAAAAGTCTTTCTATTTCAACCAATAGAAAAAAAAACGAATAGAAAACCTCAATATACACAATCTTCTACCCACAGTTGATCCAGAGGAAGGCAAAAAAAAAAAAAAAGGCATGATCCAATTTACTCCAGTGGGGGAAAAAATATCCTACTTGATCTCCCAGGAGGCCATCAGATATTCTCTGGATCAACTACCCCTGGTGTTATTACCTATAAATATTAGTATCCAGTTATATTTTGTGTATTTACAAATGCATTCAGCTACTACAATCTACTAAGCTGGCGAGAACAAGTTCCACTTTTTCACAGCTGTCACAGTGAAGAAGTCTTTCCGTATGTGAAGGTTACGTTTTTTTCCTCCAGATGTAAAGAGTGCCCCCTTGTACTCTGCAATGTCCTCTGTGAACAAGTCAACATTAGATTTACTATATAGACCACCTAGATATTTATACATGTTGATCATATCCCCCCTTAATCTCCTCTTCTCAAGGGGGAATAGATTATTTTCCTCTAATCTTTCCTCATAGCTGAGCTCCTCCATGCCTCTTGTCAGTTTGGTTGCCCTTCTCTGCACTTTCCTCAGTTCCCCGATATCCTTTTTGTGAACTGGTGCCCAAAACTGAACTGCATATTCCAGATGAGGTCTTACTAATGATTTGTACAGGGGCAGTTCTCTCTCTCTCTCTCTCTCTTTCTGCAGTCTACATCTCTTTTAATACAAAAAAATGCTAGCTTTAGAAACTGCAGCTTGGCATTGCATGCTATTATTAAGTCTATGATCTACCAGAACACCTAGATCTTTTTCAACTATTGACTCGCCCAGCTGTTCTCCTAGAATGTATTATGAATGCATGTTTTTATTCCCCAAGTGCATAACTTTATATTTATTAATGTTAAACCTTATTTGCCAAGTTGCTGTCCTATTAAATAGTGCATAGCTCCCAACAGTCCCTGATTTGGAGGGACTGTCCCTGATCTGGAGCAATGTCCCTCTGTCCCTCTTCCCCCCTCATCTGTCCCTCATTTCGATCTGATCCATATAGTTGTATATAAAATGCACTTTTTATCTTTTAAAAAGTGTTTACCAGTGCTAAAACTTTCATCCAATTTCTAAATTGCTGCATTTGTTCATTTTAAAAGTCAATATAAAGGAATAGTAGTGGTTAAAAAAGCACTTGTGGATTTAATTAACCTTTTTTTTGGTTAATTCTCCTTTAAGGGGGTGTGGCAGGGGGCATGTCCTATGCCTACATATGTTTGTTAGTAGGTGTCCCTCATTCACATCCCAAAATGTTGGGAGGTATGAATAGTGCATTGAGGTTGGATTGTAATCTGAAGACATCCTGTAAGCATGTTATTCTACTGCATAACTTGGTGTCATCTGCAAAATCTATATCATTTATAAATATGTTAAACAGTATGGGCCCCAACGCTGAACCTTGGGGTACACAACTGAGAACCTTAGACCATTCAGAGTATAAATCATTGACCACTACTCTCTGAATTCAGTCTTTTAGCCAGTTTTCTATCCATTTACAAACTGAAATTTCTAAGCCTGTATACTTTACCTTACACTTCAAAGTGAAAGGGCCCTAAAAACTGTAGGTACTCGTGGGATACAATTTTTCATTATTCTTTTTTATCTCTAATGTTGGCTACCCTGTTTGAAATAACCACTAGAGAGAAAGTGAGATTACAGATCTATGAGTATCAAAATATATTTATGGAAAAACTGTCAAAAATGACTTTTGAAGTATATTTTTTTAATAAAAACTGAGTGGTCAGTGAAAAATCTATTATAGTTTCCTTTGAAATAATTGTTCTGAAGTTTTTGACTCCTCATACATACTTTGCATCATTTAATGTCTCTTGTATTTCAATTACCAAATGCCACTTCTCATCTCTCACTAATCACACTTGTTCGACTTTGACAAATGATGATCTTCCTAAAATGGGCACTATAAGATCCTGTTCTCTAGAAGAAGAAATGTTATCAGGAGCCCAGAGATATATATTCCCAGCCTAAGTCATAACTTTCTTGGGAATTCAAGACACAAAATGAAAAATAGTTCACTCTGTGTAGATGACATCCAGTACAATTCAGTTTAATGATCAAGTCTCCCTGTAAAATAAGTAATTCTAACTCCTTTGAAAGTAATTCAATGTTTGCAATGCCATTCACAGCTAGGAAAAGCAGAGACATACAAAAAAAAAAAAAAAACCTGGTGGATCCAGTGTTGTTTTTACTAATTATCCGACGTCACCAACACTTATCAACAGCATGTCAAAACATACATGTTTTATTTAATATAAAACTGTTTAGATAAGATTTTTTATTATTGCATTGTTTTATTTTTATTTTAAATAAAGCTAAACTACAGGCAAACTACTATAGATACAGTTAAAATGCATGTGTAGCGCCCTGCTCCTGTTGGGTAGGCGCTATATGTAAATTTAAGTTATCTGAGCTGTAGTTTGGCTCAGAATGATTTTGCTAAATTGCTGGTTCTAGTCCAGCTGTGTTGCGCATTTTCCACTTGACTGTAGATGTCGCTGTCACCACAGGTCAAGGTTGGAAATGCAGAATGCTGGGTGTATTGGGTACCTCTTTACCCAGAAACAGCCCAGTGGGAGTGGTTCACCCGCTGTGCATTCTGGGAGAGGGTACTTAAGGGACAGACACCGTTTTCCGGGTCTCTCTGACCTGATGGCCCTCCTGGCCTAAGGTGTGTCGAAGCAGCTTTTCTGCCTCGGGACCTGCTGGCCCGAGGCTTCGTTACTGATAGTAGGCCCAGAAGCTTCTGGGGCCTACTGGTCCAGGGGTGGTCCCTTGCTGTCTTGCCTGCGGGAAGAAGCTGAGCAATTGGAGAAACCCAGGGGAGGACTTTTCTCAGAGAGGACCGAGCGAAAGGGCTGGTATCTCAGGAAGAGCCTGGAGACTCAATTGGGGGACGCATCCTGACCAAATCTACCTCACAGTGCTGCCGGATGGCTGAAAGAAACTGGTACTGTGTAGATGTGTCCTTTTGAACTGTGCAAAGTGTGTGGTTATGCCGTCCTGTGGCAGAGGACTGTACAACGATTCCATCACCTTCATCAAGTCTGTGGCAGAGACTTTTGAACAAGCACCGCACCGGCTGCTAGGTCAGTGAGAGAGGCCTATCCGGAGGTTGCTAGATCCAGTGTAGAAACTGTTTGTCCTCTGGATCAAAGAAGTACCCGTGATCCGCAAAGCAAGGTACCTGAATCTCCCCCTAACCCTCCATCCCTCTAACTGACATTCTTTAATAAAACCATTGGAAAAGAGACTAAGTGTTTGGTGCAGACATTTTTGAACAACTCTTCAATGGGACCCCTATGGCGGATATGGTGAACAGACAGGTAACGGCAAGGCCCAAAATATAACCAGCAGCTCCTACGGGGTAGTGCTACACATGTATGGGGACTGATTTACCTGCCTGTCCTGGGATTTTAAAGGCTTTAAGTCTGTTGACCTCCCTTTTCTTAAACTGCAATTAAACAACACCACATGGACACTTCCCTGCCCCCAGATTGGGATTGGATAGAAAAGGAGCAGCAGTAGAGTAATGAGACAATTTCTGCTCTGTCCTTCTGTCAGCATGTTCCTTTTCAGCACACATATATGCAGCGGACTGTGAATGGCTCAGAGTGCTGACCTCCTTTTCTCAGTCTGATTGCTGCTGTACTGGAGATTATAGAAAGGTTATATAAAATAGAATACTGGCATAAATAATTTAACCAGTTGCAGTTAAAATCGATTCAGTGATTTGATATTTAATACATAAGATCAGTAAAGAGTGATTTACAGTATAGCTGCCTGTAGTTAAAGTGATTGTAAACCCATATTCTTTTAAATAACAAACATGTCATACTTACCAGCTCTGTGCAATAGTGTTGCACAGAGAAATCCTGATCCTCCCCTTTTCAGATCCCTGCTGGTGCTTCTGGCTCCTCTTCCCTGCCGAGTGCCCATTATAACAAGCTGCTTGCTATGGGGGCATCCATGTCGGTTCACTCCTGAGCCACACTCGGTGCATCCATGCCCCCCATTACCTGCTGGGGTGGAGGCTGCACTCAGAGTTTTTTTTTTACCTTACTGCATCCTTTAGAACTACTTCAATCTTTAACTGACTGTGTTATTATCACAGTGATACAATGATAGCTCATAGAGAGTTCAGAGGGTAATTACAATAAGAAGTCCCTGGCTACCAATTTTACTTTCAAGTCCATATCCCATTCCTTACAAATATGAACCCCTGACCTGAAAAGCCTAGGATCAAGGGCATGCTGTCAATAAGGCAAAATTATACAAGTCCCATGGGCAACACTCATTGGGTGGTGGGTACTGAGGATAAAGTGTCCATACTGGAAACTCCTTCTTATTGCAGCTTAGTGATGTTGCCCTGTAGTGGCAGTTTTACTAATCTGGTTGCTATGATGCTGATGCCTGGGCTGCATAGTGTCATTGGCTGGTATTGTGTATACACTATGAAGAGGAGTAGACAGTAAAAATTGCTGTCTCAAACCACAAATGACTTGGATACACTGCCTTTTTAAATAGCCCTAGGAGTATAAGCAACTTTGAGAGCTAATTCACACCAACCACAGTGTTACAATGCAAAAGCTGGTGTTCGATGCGGTCCAGTGGGCTGACATGCCAATATCAGTGCATTGCACTGTTAATTTTTTTAATGAACTTTATTGAAATGTCACATAGACATTTCATTAAGTTCAATTGCTGGCCATGTGGTTCACGGTGGTGGATTGCCTCGCACTGAGCTGCACTGTAAAAAAGTCCTGCAGTACTTATTTTCCAGCACACACCACCTGCACACCACCATAGTAGTGTGAACCAGGCACACCGGGACAAGGCATTTTTCCTTGTCATGCGGTGCGACTAAATGGCAGTCACCTACCCTTTGCAGCAAAAATATTCATGGAACACTAAACCTTCAGTAATTAAAAATGGTATCTTGTACTGTCTGCTCTTTTCAAGGGAAACATAGTACTCTTATCTTTTGGTGCCACCATTGGTTCTTTGAAATCTGACACATGATTTGGGTCTGACAGGAGAGCAATGACCAACTCAATTCCATAAAGCAGAGGTAAGGAGTTAGATTATTATCCTTGCTGCAAATGGTGGAGAATCTGGATTGTGCGTTTAAAACCCATTTTAAAGTGATTGTAAATGATCACCTTGTAAAATAACCCATTCGGTTTAAAATATAACTGGAATGCAAAAAATTTGTATAGATAAAAAATTATAAATACCCTTTTTATAAGTGATTACATTCCCTATGTCAGCTGCCTAAGAGCTGGAGGGAGGAGAAGCAGCAGCACACTGAGCTTCCCAGTGAATGGCTGTGCAGTGAGGGTGTGTCAGGACAAGTCTGATCATTGGAAGAGGGTACACTGAGTTCCCAACACAGCTAGAGAACTGACCATGGTGTGCTCTCCTGCTTAGTGTGGTCAGTTTTTAATAGGAAAGCAGAGGGACTAGCAGGAACCTCTCTGCAGAGGTCTAACATGTTCCCTGTGATGAGTCAGAGCCAGAGTGGAGAGCATAAGCTTTGCTGATACAGAGCTATAGATCTGACTCAGTGGGTGGTGTGTCAGACTTCTGCAATGAGGCCACTGCTTCCTCACAAAAGGCAAGACTCCCACTCTGCAGCTGCTGGTCTGAATGAGGTTGTACCATGTGATGAATGTTCATGCTGTACCATGTGATGAGCTTTAACTTAATTGTGAATTTGTGAGTATAATACTTACCATTTTTAATAATAAAATTGTGTTGTTTAGGATAATGCACTAGGTCGTGCGCCCTTTCTTTCTTTTTCTTGTGGTTCCAGAATATCAGACTACCCCAGTCTTTAGTGGGAAAGCGAAACTTGGCTTATCCTTATTGATCCAAGAAGGAGTTGGTGATATAGCATACTCCTTCTGAGTGGGCTCACTCCCAAGCGCAGGAGAATTTGTGTTTGTAACTATTTGAATGACCCTACCAGAACAGGCCGACCGTGCTGTAACCATCATTTTGCTATAACAGAGTCGGCAAATGATTAAGAACAGAGGCACCCTAAAAGCCTGAAGGCAATCCTTGGGTTTTGGGCCCCTCTATGCGACTGGGCTGTGAAAAAGTCTCAAACATG
Organism: Rana muscosa; assembly: GCA_029206835.1. Taxonomy (NCBI): domain Eukaryota; kingdom Metazoa; phylum Chordata; class Amphibia; order Anura; family Ranidae; genus Rana; species Rana muscosa. Next base: position 696,260,381 of record CM055117.1, on the reverse strand, counting down.
TGGTAACCCCATATTCAGGAGAAAAATCAGAATGTGTTTAGGGTGTAGTCCAAAATATGCTTATACTGTATTTTTAGAAATATTATATTGACAAAAAAAATAAAAAATAACGTCTTTCTTTATTTTCTGAAAAAACTTGTAGCAAAAAAGTGGCTTCAAAAAATGTGATGGTACGGTTAAATTCAAATGAGTAATTTTCCCCTTTGAAAGCCTTAAGTAAGCATTAGCTGAAGTTCAGTTTTAACAATATTTACTTATGTTTTGTTGGATTATTCCTATTGTGGTGTTGTAATTTGTTTTAAATTATTTGATGTGGGTGTAAAGATTTTTTTAATTAACCACTTGGCACCTGCGCTATAGCCGAATGACGGCTACAGCGCGGACCCCAAATGCCGGGAGGACGCCAATAGACGTCCGCCCCTACGTGGCGCGTGCTGTGATCACCCAAGTCACTGAGACTCGGGTGATCACAGATCCGAGTAAGGGGCCGGTCCCGGCCCCCTACCACGTGATCAGCTGTCAGCCAATGATAGCTGATCACGTGATGTAAACAAAAGCCGGTAATCATTTTTTTTCTCCTCAAGCTGACAGCGTGAGGAGAAAAAAAAAAGCCGATCACCGGCTTATGTGTAAGGGACATCGGTCCCGAAGAGGAAGGAGGCAATTCTGCCTCCTCTGTGCAGTCAGTACCCCCTGCCAATGCCACCTGCCATTGCCACCTGCAAGTGCCCACAGTGCCCACCAGTGCCACCTATCAATGCCCACAAGTGCCACCTATCAATGCCCACCAGACACTACCTCACCCTGCCCACGCCTGCCCGGTCTCTGCCTCTGGGGAAGTGGACCCTCTGGACCATGAGCCCTAGGCCCACCCCTCCTACCTGCCTGTGGCACTGGGTCTTCCCCAGCAGGTACATCAGCCGGCCCTTCCCCACCATCCGCATGCCCCCTGAAAGCCTTGGGGCAGCGGCTGAATGGGAGGCCAAACACCCCACAGAGGTTGCAGACTATTAGTCTGCAAGACTCTGAGGAGTGCCCAAACCCATTACACTTGACGCACCTCGGCATAGTGCAGTCTGCACTAAGGTGAGCCGGACTGCCACATCTGAAGCAGCGACGGGGCTGGCCAGGGTAGAAGACCAGGATTCTGTCCCTTCCAATAAAAGTGCTTCCAGGGATGTGGGTCACACTGTTCCCCTGGCGCTTCAGGCGAATCCTGGCCGACCAAGCCCCGGTCCAGACCCCGCGCTCGTCCAGATTCTTGTGCAGGGGGGCCTGAAGCTGCCCAAACCTCCCCAACCAAGTCACGATATCCTCAGGAGGGAGGGACTCGTTCCGCACCAGGATGGTCAGGGACTTCACCTCCTCCTGCCTGGATAAGGGAATCCCCTTATGCTCTTCCAGGGCTCAGATTTTTTAAGGAGCTCATACAGGGTCAGAAAAAGCTCCATGCATGCCAGGGAGGTAAAGCTGACATCAAACTCCCTGGAGCCAGTAGGGTGGATCACTGCAAAGAGGTCTGCGACCTTAAATTTCATGGCAAACAAGTAATCCACCACCTGCCCTCTACTAGGGCACTGTCCTGAGCCCTCCCACCTCAGCTGGACAACATTACGCCTTTGTCTCTCTGGGCCCCCTGTACCCCTCGACCAGGGCCTCGCCCCCTAGAACTGGTCCGCGGGGGGGAACCCGAAAGTTTTGGGCTCCAAATCGGCCATACAGGGAACACACCCCTACAACAGGAGCGGGAGCACCCATGGAGGAAACCCCCGCGACAGGAGCAGGAGTACCCACAGGGGAAACCCCCCACCTGGGCCTACCGGGGGGGGGGCACCCCCAATAGCCACCCCCCCAGACAGAGCAACTCCTCCCAGATTTTCCTTCCTCCTTACCACAGGAGGGGGATCCTCTACCAGAATCCCGCTCAAGAGGGACTCAACCTGGCCCCCTAACAGACTCTCCCACTCTGCTGGGACATCAGGGACCCCTGTATGAGCCCCTGGTAACTGGCACCTCCCTTGTACCTGCTCCTGAGATAGTTCCATGGCTTTGATAAAAGCCATGGCCGGACACTCACCAGACAACTCTCCCATGTCTGACTCACTCCATGCACCCATCCGTTGAGCTGCGCTAAGCTCATTCGAGGATGATTCCATTCCTCCCAAAGTAGCGACCCCGGGATTGCCTGTCAGGCTGGGGACAGAGGGCGCCAGAGGCCACGGACCGGAAGTGCTCTCGATCATCCCCTGCCACCTCCGGTTCAGACTCCATACTCACTTCCGGGTCAGACTCCTCACTCACTTCCGGGTCAGACCCCCCACTCACTTCCGGGTCAGGCGGACATGGAATATCAGAAGCTGCGGGGCAGACGTGACCCGGCCCGCCAACCTCCCCCCGCCCAGACTCCTCCCGCTGGACACCCTGCAGGCCAATCCCGGGCTCAGGGGACATGCCCACATCGGCAGCCGTGGCATCCAGCGGCGCCGGCCCATCCACCCTTATTGGAGCACATGGTCCATCCTCCTTCACCACAGATGGCGTCTCCACCATCTTGCCAGAAACCACCATCCCTACTGCCACAGTCTTTCCACAGTGCTTGGAATCCTCCAAGATTGCAGCGGCCTTTCCAGGCTGCAAGTCACTTTTGCTGCTGCAGACACCTGTCCCTCCTCCTTGGTATGGGTAGTCACGGCAGGATCCGCCATTACCAGCGGCCCGCCCTGCGCCTGACCACATACAGGACTCACAGGGGTAATCGGGGTCATGTCAGCCATCTTAGCTGTCTTTTTAGCCGCCACTTTTTTTCATAGCGTTTTTAACTTCCTTCCCAGCCCCCGAGAGTGGTGTCAGTACCACTACCGGCACTCGCCCCAGCTTTCCTAACCCCAATGCACCCATCGCCTGGCCTATCCTGGCTACTTCGCAGGATGCCCTACCCGAGTCTGCCTGCACACCAGCACTCCTTACCGGCTGGACTGCAGCAGGATCCTGGGGATCCTCCACAGCCATCACACCAGGGACTGCACCTTCCGGAAAGGGGGGGTTACCATACCAATCCCCCCGGCTTCCATCTCACTGTCCACTGGTCCTGGGACTGCTGTCTCCACATCAGGCTGGGGATGTTGCACAGGACGCTTCTGGCTGCTGCATCTTGCAGCTTGAGACCCTTCCTTACTCGCCCTCCTCAGCTCACTCCTTATGTCCATAAGGAAGGCTCTGTCTCCCAGGCCTCTCTCGCACAGGCCTCCCAATAGGCTCCATAGGCTTCCACACTGCGACTTCAGCAGCTCTATGGCCTCATGGAAATCCTCCCGCTTGGAGCTACTGGCCCGATCCCTCTGGTTCCTCAAGTTCGTTAAAATGGCTTACTTGCGGCAGAAGGCCTGGGCAGCCTTCTGAATAAGGCCCTTGACCCAAGCCTTTCTCTTCTGCAGTTTTGCAGTATTCTCTCCCATCTGTGCCTGGGTCCAATCCATCACATCGATCTGCGTTTTAAGAAAGAGCAGTTCCTCCCTGGCCAGGTCTCTCACACCCAGGGGTAAAGGCAAACCACCAGGCCGGGAAAGCTGCCCCGGTCCTGGGCTGGAGGAAGCCATAGCTTCCCCTCTCTGGTACTCTGCAAGAGCTCCACAGACACGTCCTCCTCCTTCCACAGCAACACAGCAAATGGAGCTCAGAGCTGGATTAACTCTTTGTGGCAAGACTGGGCACATATGATAGGAAATCTTATACACTACATTATGATAGCAAAAAAATAAATAAAACATTTCGGGTTTACATCCACTTTAAGGTAAAAAGAAAAAACCTTATGCATTTAAAACGACTTTAAGTGTGACCTTTAGTGAAATGAGTGAGGTATTGAAATTCTTGAATATCCTACTCATTTTTTTTTCACTCAGCTTCCTTTGGGTTGGATGTGTTTAGGCTGTCCAGTCCTGACCTATAGATTTGATCTAAAGGGACGAAATATAATAAGTCTACTGCAATACTAAACGGGGAGCAGAGCCTCCATATGTAGTAAGTAAATACAGATAACATTGTAACATTGTAAAGCACTGCGCAAACTGTTGCCGCTATATAAATGTTGTATAATAATAATCCCTTTTAAATATAGAATTACAAACCATGCTCAGAAACAATGTTTTTAAAAGGTTAACAGTTATTAAACTACAGTATACATTAAAGTTATCACGTTCACACATGTCTAACAATTGTAAAATGACTATAGTTCCTTTTTAAATAGTTCATTGTCAGCAGATCTCTCTGGTTGAATATTATGCTAATGCGAGTTCAAGTCTTACATGTTATGACTTGGCTGTCTCAGCTGCCAGTCATGTAAGACAATCAGTCATGATAAGTGATGTTCTGATCCACTGCAAAACAAAAAAAACTATTAACTGATCAAGACTAATTTTAAAGCTGAACTGTATCTAGACAATGCAATGTAATCCACTTGGTCTATTGTTTATTAAGGAATCCCCAAGTTAATTCTCTACCATTTATTGGATTTTAATGAAGAATCGCCTTCTGACAGGTACTTGACTTCAGGATGGTGACACGAGCATTAGTCTTCGGGGGGAATCAGGAAAATATGTTGCGCCTATTTAGTACTGTCTACTACATAGGCTGAAAATGTAATCAGAGATGAGGGCATACTTGTGGATACATTGTGCTATCTTACAGAAGCTGCTGCAGAGAATGACCATTGACATTACCCTGCTTTAGGCTTTCAATAGGGGAAACTGACTTCAAATATAAAGCCGTGGAATAAATATATGAAAAATATATATAAAGTCGCGCTAATGAATAAAAGTACTGAGCATAAACAAAATTCCAAGTGAATAGGAATTTTCAATGAATAAAAAAAGCAGTGTAATGACAAACACAATCTATAAACAATCACAAAAATTAATACAGGGATGGAATGCTGTTCATAAGTCCAAACATTGATGATTAGTCCTTGAACCATCCACAAAAATGATAAATTACAGTTGATGTGAATACACCCGTGCAAATGATCCTAGAGTGATGACAACCACGCTCTGCAGCAATGGGATAAAATCCAATATGTGATATCCACCACCAGTGTGTATAAGGGATCTGCTTACCGGAGCCCCATGGTCCCCTATTACGGAGGACCCAGGGAAGCCTTGAGAGTATGGGTACTGCTGGGCTGGGAAGCTCCAAGATTCCTCCGCACCGCTACACCTTGCACTCAAAGATGGTGGATACCAATGGTATGAATGGATATAGGAAACAAAAAGGCCTCTGATAGTGTAAAATCTTCAGGTTTATTTCAATTTAAAAAAACGAAATACACTTACAAGATTGCAGTGACAGATAAGCCTGTAGCCTGCTGCATTGGCCGGACGCAAGCAGGCAAACCCATCCGTCTAGGAGATACGAGCAAGAAAGGGAGGTGACGTCAGCGCGTTGCTCGTTCCGCCCTACTAGTTTCGTGACAAATCACTTCCCGGGGCACGGGCGGCGCACTGCATCACCCTCCTGAATACAAAAAACAAACAGAACCAAGCCTCATTCCCGGTTCCCGCGCGCATGCGTGCTGAAACCCTCACCCAACCAAGCCTCGCTCTGGGCCGCCGTCCTCACCACATGACTGGTCATGACTAATACGTATCAACGCGAGATTTAGAGGGCCGGAACTAAAGGACTAGGGAAACAAAAAACGCACGTCACCGCAGTGTTGTCCATGGACACAGGACCAAACATCGTGGGACACAAATGCGGATTATCTAAAGATTTAGACGTTAAAAGCATATGTATACCAATATGGTATATTGGGATGAGGTCAAAAACCACAAGGATACTTGATATAACCTGAATGTGAATTTAAAACACATGGGGACTTTACAAACGTATAAATAGATATTAAAAATGCAAAATTTATTGCATGTAAAATAAATGAAAAATATAAAATTAGTGAATAAGAACAGAGCGATCTCACCAGGGGGCCGGCGCTCACCAGCAGCCCACCCCGAGAAGGAGATGGAGACACTCCCAAAACACCCTAATCTAACTTATTAGCAGGAAGTGCACACATAAGCCACAGCGGTGTCACCGGCAGTTAAAACACAGCGCCATCTTGTGGACAGTGCACAAATGACACATGGGGTGAATCCCTAATAGATGATAGTATAAAGGATTCATCCCATAAAATAGAAAAAATTACTTGTGATAATGTAAACCAGATGAGTGAACTAGTTGGCAGGTAAAGATGTAACTTGTGAAGGAATACATCAAAAATATGCAAATAGCCGCTCACGCTGCCCTAACGATTAAAGATGACTAATTAAAAGTTAGTTAACTGAATAAATCAAATAAATCATATGAATGTCTGCAGTGTCCCCAAACGGGAATCAATGCAAACAATTGGGTTGCAAAATGGATGAATTAATAATAAAATTGTTCAGAACTCAAATAGGGGGTTTGGACAGAGACCCAGATTAAAGCTAAAACAGACGGTCACAACCTACCACATTGGGACCGTCTGTCTTGTCACTGACATGTGACTCAATATACACTACTCCAATATATTGTTCAATCCGCATTGGGCCATATAAAGGGAAACAGATGTTAATAAAATCATAAGAACATCATGAGTTATTGATAAAGGCATTTATGTCAGTATCTACGTTGAGGCCAAATGGCACATATGTTCTCAAACGATATATCCAGGTCATTTCCTGTTTTGAGATCTCCCGAACCAGTGAGCTGCCTCTCCAATGGGGTCTGTATTTGTCGATCCCTACAAACAAGGTGTTGGCAGGATCCCTATTGTGCACCTGATCGTAGTGTCTCGATACTGAATGCTTATCAAAGCCTTTTCTTATGTTGCCAATATGCTAATTTAGTCTCACCTGGAGTGCTCTTTTGGTGCTCCCGATGTACCGTAAGCCACATGGGCAGGTGATGAAGGGTTCCACCTCATACGACCGACTCGTGCTAGTAGAGGAAAAAGTGCAAATTTTCCTGTCCTTACATCTGTTGAGTGAACAGACCTGACATCTTTTGCATCTGAAATAACCTGTAAGATGCTGTAGGAATGTTCTATTCTCCCTAGGGGGGTCCTGAATACTAGGAGAAACTTGATTGGATAAAGAAGATGCACCCTTAAATACAATCCGTGTTTTTTTTAGGCAGCACAGGGGCCAGAACTTGGTCTGTTGCCAGGACATGCCAATGCTTCTGGATTAGTCTTTTAATGTTTTGGTGTTGTACCGAAAAAGTAGTGACAAATGGCAATGAAAACCTACCATCTTCACTTGTTTTGATGCAGTCTTTCAGGAGGGACTCCTGGTCTCTCTCGTGGACTTGACCAACTGTGTCAATACGGTCTGGTCATAACCCTTCTCTATGAATCTTTTGGAGAGCACCAAAGCTTGGCTATCAAAAGACTCAATCTCAGTGCAATTGCGTCACAACCGCGTAAACTGCCCCTGAGGTACTGCTTTCAACTACGGTTCATAGTGGCAGCTGTCAAGCGGGATATAGGAGTTTCGGTCGGTTGATTTGAAGAAAGGGGATGTCCCAAAACTATTTTCCTTGATAGAAATCTTCAAGTCAAGGAAATTGACCTCCTCACGGCTGGCCTCAAAACTAAATCTAATACCCCTGTTTTTACTGTTCAAATCCGACATGAAATCCTTCAAATCGGATTCGCTTCCATCCCACAGGAGGAGAACATCGTCAATGTACCTGGACCAGAGAAGCACCTCCGGTTTTTGGCAAACATTGACGACATCCCCCATTGCGACTGCCCTATCCTGGCGATAGAACTGGTTGTCAAACCAGAAATAATTGTGGCTGGCTGCATACTCGAGGAGTTCCATAATAAAGTCAATCTGTAATGGAGCCAGCCCCGAACTCCTAACCAAGTATAGTTTGACCGCTTCAAAACCAAGCTGATGTGGGATTATGGTGTACAACTGTCGTGACCAACCACAACCCTTGTTTGGGAGTTAAATTGGCCAATACGTTGATGACCTGTTTGGTATCCCTTATGTAGGAGGGAATGAGCCGGACCAGTGGTTGTAAAACGGAATCTATATACTTGCCCACCCGGGACGTGATTGAATCAATCCCACTGACTATAGGGAGTCCCGGGGGGCAAGTCTGATTCTTATGAATCTTAGGGAGATAATAGATGACCGGGGTGTGGGGGGCAAGCGGTACCAAAAAGAGCCTCTCCTTTTTGGTCAAGATACCTTGATGGAAACCCCGGTCAACAATGATCTCCAGATCCCTTTTATATTTAACCACGGGATCCCTGAACAGAGGGGTGTAAGTTTCAACGTCATCCACGATACGATGCATCTCTTTGACATAGTCACAGCGATCAAGGATGACTATCCCCCCTCCCTTGTCGGCTGGCCTAATTACTAATGACTTGTTGGAACTTAGAGATTCCAGGCCGATTTCTAGGTCCCTCTGCATTTTAACCTTCCTGACTTTAATGAGTTCTAGGTCTTTTAAAACCAAGTCCCGGAAGACCTTAATGCTCGGGGCAAGAGACCCGGGGGGGGGGTTGAAAAGTGAAGCATTAGCCAAATTGGAATGTTGAAACTCGACATTGGATGGTTGGCTGTCCCTAATAGGATTGGATATCAAATATCGTCGTTTGATGTTAAGTTTTCTTGCAAACTTATGGACATCCATATAGGTCTGAAATTTGCTCAAACTCCTAGGTGGAGCAAACTTCAGTCCCTTATCCAGCAATCTTTTTTCTGGGTCTGATAGCACTTGTTGACTCAAATAAAAAATCCCGGTGCCTAAACCCTCTTTCTTTTTGGACGACTGGGCCTGCCTCCCCCCTCTAACTCCTCTTTGTTCTATGGGACCTGCCCGGCCTAGATGGTTCCTGGTAAAACCCCAATTCTGATTAAATAATTGGAATAAATATAACTTACTGACAAACAGATCAGCTTCAATGGTGGATTTATTATCGTTGCTTTTAGTCTGGTCTTGTGTTCATTTTTGTGATATGTAACTTTCTATGCAAATGACGAATGTCTGAAGCAAGCACAGTTTCAGTGAGCTGTGTGAAAATTACAATTTAATCCAATTGCATTAGGTGTATGACTTCCAGGGAAATAAGTATTATTAGCTGACAACTTCTAAAGGCTAGAATTGGAACTTTTTTTTAGAAACTCAGGACATGGTTTATCCAAATTTCAAGGATGTATGCATTGCCACTCTAACACTGAAGCCTATTATTTGACACTACATTTTGCTTGATGCTTTTCTATGCAGTCAGTTTAAATTGTATATTTGTCATCATACTCTATTTATTTTAGTTCCTTTTTATATATACTGTATACTGTATATATCTGAAAACATGTGGTGTGGCTGTTTCAAGATGCACAATAAGGAGGCACTTGAAGAAAGATGGGCTGCATGGTCAAGTCGCCAGAAGAAAGCCATTACTACGCAAATGCCACAAAGTATCCAGCTTACAGTATGCCAAACAGCACAGAGACAAGCCTCAAACCTTCTGGTACAAAGTCATTTGGAGTGATGAGACCAAAATTCAGCTTTTTGGCCACAATCATAAACGCTACATTTGGAGAGGAGTCAACAAGGCCTATGATAAAAGGCACACCATTCCTACTGTGAAACATGGAGGTGAATCGCTGATGTTTTGGGGATGTGTGAGCTACAAAGGCACAGAAAATTTGGTCCAAATTGATGGCAAGATGAATGCAGTATGTTATCAAAAAATACTGGAGGAACATTTGCATTCATCAGCCAGGAAGCTGCACATGGGACGTACTTGGACATTCCAACATGACAATGATCCAAAACACAAGGCCAAGTCGACCTGTCATTGGGTACAGCAGAATAAAGTGAAGGTTCTGGAGTGCCCATCTCAGTCTCCTGACCTCAATACCATTGAGCCACTCTGGGGAGATCTCAAATGTGCAGTTCATGCAAGACTGCCCAAGAATTTACAGGAACTGGAGGCTTTTTGCAAAGAGGAATGGGCAGCTTTACCATCTGAGAAGATAAAGAGCCTCATCCACAAATACCACAAAAGACTTCAAGCTGTCATTGATGTCAAAGGGGGCAATACACAGTATTAAGAACTGGGGTATGTAAACTTTTGATCAGGGTAATTTGGCTAGTTTCTGTTGTCATTATGATTTAAAAAGAGTAAACACAGTTGATTGATAATAAATGGCTTCAGCCAAACACTAACCATGAGTAAAAGAAAAGTTTTTGTGTTATCATTCATATTCTCTGAAAAATGGCCAAGAAATCATAAATTCTGCCAGGGTATGTAAACCTATTTGCACAACTGCACAATGTATACATATATTAGGATCTCTTGCATTCAAATAAAATGTGTCAAGTATGTTAACCACTTGCCGACAAGCGTACAACGATATACGTCGACACAATGGCACGGCTGGGCAAATGGGCGTACAGGTACATCCCCTTTAAAGAGGAAGTAAACCTAAAAAAAAACCTGCAAGAAAAAGGCATAATGAGCTAGTATGCTATGCATAATGTCGCAGTCATGATAAAAATCGCTGATCGCCGCCACTAGTAAAAAAAAAATATTAATAAAAATGCCATAAACTACCCCCCATTTTGTAGACGCTATAACTTTTGCGCAAATCAATCAATAAACGCTTATTGCGATTTTTTTTTACCAAAAATAGGTAGAAGAATACATATCGGCCTAAACTGAGGAAAAAAAAAAATTTTTATATATTTTTTGGGGATATTTATTATAGCAAAAAGTAAAAGATATTGTTTTTTTTTTAAATTGTCGCTCTATTTTTGTTTATAGCGCAAAAAATAAACTGCAGAGGTGATCAAATACCACCAAAAGAAAGCTCTATTTGTGGGAAGAAAGGACGTCAATTTAGTTTGGGAGCCACGTCGCACGACCGCACAATTGTCAGTTAAAGAGCGCAGTGCCGAATCACAAAAAGTGCTCTAGTCTTTGGCCAGCCAAATGGTCCGGGGCTTAAGTGGTTAATGTAAATACAAGCACAGACCACATATAAATCCAGAAGTCTTAAATATTTGAGGGGACCTCTTCGACACTCTCGCTGACCAGTGTTATGGGGCATTGGAAGTGTTAACCTTTACATGTGGATTACAAATAGCTTCTCTGGAAGGTTAAGCACTCTATCATTGAGTTTAAAGGGCCCCACTGAAGACAGAAATGGTCCGGGGCTGAAGTGGTTAAGCTGGCCAACTGCGTCAAATTATAGGACAGGTCATCAGAGGAAATGGTAGGCCAGTTTTTAAATGTTCACCAGCTCTTTCAGAAGTAGTACCACATGTGGGCACATGTGGGATTCTCCTAGCCCTCTCCAAAAGTGACTGGTGCAAGATTTGTGATATCTGAAACTGACAGCAGGACTGTCACGTACCTGGTAGACGAGCCCAATGTGCAGGGAGCGGCTTCTCGTAGCCTCTGATTCACGAGGCCCTGGTAGTGGGAACAGGGGCTCGCGAGGGCAGAGGGCACAAGTGCCTGACTGGTAAGCTGAGTAGGGGCCTTGAGCAGAAGCTGTAGTCCACGGCAGGGTGCAGTAGTGGAACACTCGTGGGAGAGCAGCAGAGCAGGTGAGGACAGACCGGGTCAAACACTGGCAGGCTGGTTCAGGTACAAAAGCGGGATCCAAAACGGGAGTCAGAGTCCAGGCCGGGTCAGTTCGTTGGGCAGGCAGAAATCAGGTTAGAGGGATAAGCAAAAGAGTCGTCAAGGCAAGCCGGGATCAGAAGGGCAGGCAGCAAACAGGATACACAGAGGGAAGCCGGATCAGGTAGGAAGTTCAGCAGCGGGGTATCAATCAGCAGGGGTCTCAGGAAACGCTGTAGACCAGACAGCACTGGGCAGCATGACAGGGGAGTTTAAATACCCGATTCTGGCGCCAAGCGCCGTCACCGTGCGTGCGTGCGCGCTCCCGCGGGCGCGCGCGTGCGTGCACGCGCACCCGTTGCGCTATCGCGCACGCGCATGCGCCGAACAGTTCCTCCAAAAGCAGGCATTCTTTTGATGCTGCTGTTGCCGGGCAGATTATGTAAATGCCTTTCCTGACATTGCCCCCCTCCAACGGGCAGCCTCCGGATGCCCAACTGGGCCATCTTAACTGGGTGGGATCTTTTGAAGGCCAGAATTAGTCTCTCTGCGTGGATGTTAGTCTCTGGTTCCCAGGAATTTTCTTCTGGGCCATAGCCCTTCCATTTTACCAAGTACTGGGTTTGGTTGCGCCTCCTCCTGCAGTCTAGGATGGATTCGACCTCGAACTCCTCTTCCCCATTGATTAGTACTGGTTCTGGGGGGCCTATACCCCGATCGGAGAATGGATCTGGAACTGCAGGTTTGAGTAGGGCCACATGGAACACCGGGTGTATTCGGAAGGATTCCGGCAGTTTCAACTCATAAGCCACATCGTTAATCCGTCTTAAAACAGGGAAGGGGCCCACAAATTTGGGGCCCAATTTCTTGGAAGGGCATGCTAATTTCAAGTTCACCGTGGACAGCCAGACTTGGTCTCCGGGCACTAGGTTAAGCTCCCCCCTCCTCCTCCTGTCGAATATCTCTTTGTTATATTTCTGGGTCCTTGCCATTGTTTCTTGTAGTAGTTTGTTGTTATCGTTAAAGAAGTTCAGAGTCTCTTGGGCGGCTGGAACTGCACATTCCGGTATATTATTGGATAGGAACAAGGGGTGGAAACCGTAGTTTGCGAAAAAGGGGGACTGTTTGGTAGCTGAGTGGACAGAGTTGTTGTACGCAAACTCAGCAAGAGGTAGTAAGGGTACCCAATCGTCCTGAGAAAAGCCTGAGAAACAGCGTAGATATTGTTCGAGCGTCTGATTGGTTCGTTCAGTCTGCCCATTGGTCTGCGGGTGATAAGCCGAAGAAAGGCACAAGTCAATTTTTAAGGATCCACAAAGTGCTCTCCAAAATCTGGACGTAAACTGCACTCCTCGATCGGATACGATGTTTGAAGGGATACCGTGCAGCCTTACTATTTCCTTGATGAACAGTTTTGCGGTTTCAGGAGCGGAAGGTGTGCCTCTCATAGGCAAAAAATGGGCCATTTTGGATAGTCTGTCTACTACCACAAAAATGGTAGTGCAGTCTTCGGATGGAGGTAACTCAACAATAAAATCCATGGAAATCATTCTCCAGGGTCTTTCTGGAATGGGTAGGGGTTTTAATAGTCCCCATGCTTTGGCCTTGCTGCCCTTGTTTTGGGTGCAAACGGCGCATGAATCCACGTAGTCTCTACAGTCCTTCAATAGGCGAGGCCACCAAAACATGCGCTGAAGAAGTTCAGATGTCTTGCGGATACCGAAATGGCCAGCCAGTTCATGGTCGTGGCAAGACTTAAGGACCCTGACTCGTGCTTGTTGAGGTACGAAAATCCTGTCCTGGAACCACAGCAGGTCATTTCTCCGCTGTAAGGTAACGTCCGGTAGGTGTAATTCACTTGTGTAAGCTCGTTTGATCTGAGATAGTACGTCTTCTTGTAATAAAAGAAAGTTTCCAGGCGTCAGGATGGTGTCCGGGAGTGACGAGGTTTGAGGTTCACTGAACATCCGGGAAAGTGCATCAGGTTTTGTGTTCTTTGACCCGGGCCTGTAAGTAATGTGAAATGAGAACCTGGTAAAAAAAAGTGCCCACCTAGCCTGACGTGGTCTCAGTCTCTTGGCGGTTTTCAAGTACTCCAGGTTCTTGTGGTCTGTGTAGACCAAAATGGGGTGTGCTGCCCCCTCCAGCAAGTAGCACCATTCCTCCAGTGCTGCCTTAATTGCGAGTAATTCTCTGTCCCCGACATCGTAGTTTCTTTCTGCTTCGGACAACTTACGAGAAAAGAAAGCTACAGGGTGTAACAGAGCCTTGGGACCCTGCCTCTGGGAGAGTACTGCTCCCACGGCAATCTCTGAGGCATCTACTTCTAGGGTATAGGGCAGGGCTGGGTCTGGGTGTCTTAGGACAGCGGCTGAGATGAACTGACCCTTGAGGGTAGAAAAGGCAGCCTGGGCCTCAGGGGTCCAGTTGAAGCGCGTGCCTTGTTTTGTCAGGCTGGTGATGGGGGCGATGATGGTGGAAAAACCCCGGATAAATTTGCGATAGAAATTCGCAAACCCCACAAACCGCTGGATCCCTTTCTTGTCCGTAGGGGCTGGCCAATCCAGGATGGCGGAGACCTTTTGTGGGTCCATCTTGATGCCTTCCACGGAGATAATCAGCCCTAAGAATTGGATGCTTTGCTGCTCGAAGACACATTTTTCAGGCTTCGCATACAGACCGTGTTGACGGAGTCGGGTTAGTACCTTCCCAACATGTTCCCGATGGATGGACAGAGAGGGAGAGAAAATTAGGATGTCGTCTAGATAGACGATAACGAACAGGTCAAGATAGTCTCTGAAGGCCTCATTCACAAAATGTTGAAATGTAGCTGGGGCGTTGCATAGACCGAAGGGCATCACACGGTATTCAAAATGCCCGAATCGGGTACGGAAGGCGGTCTTCCATTCATCCCCGCTTCGAATCCGGACTAGGTTGTAGGCCCCACGTAGGTCTAATTTGGTGAATATAGAAGCGGTTCCGAGTCTCTGGAAGAGTTCAGGCACCAGAGGAAGGGGGTAACGATTTTTGATCGTAATCTTGTTAAGCTCACGGTAGTCTACGCAAGGGCGTAGTGAGTGGTCCTTCTTCTCGACAAAGAATATCCCCGCTCCTGCCGGTGAGGTGGAAGGGCGGATGAACCCTTTTTTCAGATTATCATCAATGTAAGTTTTGAGAGTCCCCAGCTCCAATTCGGTCAGAGGGAAGATCCTCCCGAACGGTACCTCTGCCCCAGGGAGGAGTTCAATCGGGCAGTCGTAAGGCCTGTGTGGGGGTAATGTCTCTGCACCTTTCTTGCTGAATACATCCAGAAAGGTGTGGTATGCTTTGGGGACGGATTGGCGGGTCTCGGTATCAGCATCGAGACACAGTAGCGAAGAAGGCGTATCAGTGTTTTTCGATAGGCAATGCTGGCAGCAATAAGGAGAGCGGAAGCAGATCTTTCCAGTAGTCCAGTCAATCTTGGGGTTGTGAGCCCTCAGCCATGGCATACCCAGTATAATGGGAAACAAGGGGGACTCAATAATGTCCAGGCAAAGCCATTCCCGGTGGCAATTGGAGATGATTGTGTCCAGAGGGGCCGTCTCCTGGGTAACAGGCCCGGATTTGATGGCCGATCCGTCGGCCAGGTGGATGGATAGGCTCTTAGCTCTGGGTTGTAGGGGGATTCGGAACTTGCTGGCGAAAGATGCATCCATAAAGCCGCTACACGCTCCGGAGTCAATTAGGGCGGTAGCTTGGATATTCCCTCCTGGAAGCTGTAGGGAAATTGAAACAGCCAGATGAGTTGCGTTATCAAATGAAACAGGTGAGCAGGTAGAACAAAGAGAGGAAGACTTACGGGACTTGGCGGGACAGGACCTCACGTAGTGTCCCGGTTCGCCACAGTACAGGCAGAGGTTGTTGTTCCGCCGGCGTTGACGCTCCTCGGGAGTAAGCGAGGGTCGAAGCAAACCAAGCTGCATGGGTTCTGGAACGTCGGTGGGCGTATGAGCGAACGCCGGAGGAGCGGAGTGAGGAAGGTTTGGGTTAAACACACGGGGAAGCATCCAGACAGGGCGAGAAGGACCCGTGGTGCGTTCTGCCCTTCGTTCCCTTAGCCGTCTGTCGATTTGAGTAGCCTGCAGAATCAGAGCGTCAAGCGTTGCGGGGATGCCCACCCGGGCCAGTTCATCCTTAAGAGGTTCCGAGAGGCCTAGGCGGAACTGGTGACGCAGGGCAGCGTCATTCCAGTTAGTATCCGCGCTCCAACGCCGGAATTCGGACACGTAATCTTCCACGCCCCTGCGGCCTTGTTGTAGGGAGCATAATGCGGCTTCTGCAGTGGCCGCCTGAAGGGGGTCCTCATAGAGGAGGTCCATTGCTTGAAGGAAGGAACTTAGCAGGTCCAGGCAGACGTCCTTGTGTTCCAAGAGACGATGGGCCCATGTCTGGGGTTCTCCTGAAAGTAGGGAAATGACAAAACCCACCTTGGTGGATTCAAGCGAGAATGTCCGGGGCTGTAACACAAAGAACAGTTCGCAGGCGTTACGGAAGGCCCTGTATTTGCTGCGGTCCCCCGAGAATCTTTCCGGAGTGGGGACCCTAGGTTCTGGTGGCAGCATTACCACAGATGGCGCAGGAGAAGTTCCAGAGGCCGGGGTGGATAAGGTCCGGACTTGTTCCTCCAGACGGGTGTACCCCTCTTGCAAACTTCTGACGGCCGAGGTAAGTCCGTCCAGGTGGCGGCACAAGTCCTCCATTGGAGAGGCTCCCTGCGTGGGCTCGGACATGGCTGTCTGGTACTGTCACGTACCTGGTAGATGAGCCCAATGTGCAGGGAGCGGCTTCTCGTAGCCTCTGATTCACGAGGCCCTGGTAGTGGGAACAGGGGCTCGCGAGGGCAGAGGGCACAAGTGCCTGACTGGTAAGCTGAGTAGGGGCCTTGAGCAGAAGCTGTAGTCCACGGCAGGGTGCAGTAGTGGAACACTCGTGGGAGAGCAGCAGAGCAGGTGAGGACAGACCGGGTCAAACACTGGCAGGCTGGTTCAGGTACAAAAGCGGGATCCAAAACGGGAGTCAGAGTCCAGGCCGGGTCAGTTCGTTGGGCAGGCAGAAATCAGGTTAGAGGGATAAGCAAAAGAGTCGTCAAGGCAAGCCGGGATCAGAAGGGCAGGCAGCAAACAGGATACACAGAGGGAAGCCGGATCAGGTAGGAAGTTCAGCAGCGGGGTATCAATCAGCAGGGGTCTCAGGAAACGCTGCAGACCAGACAGCACTGGGCAGCATGACAGGGGAGTTTAAATACCCGATTCTGGCGCCAAGCGCCGTCACCGTGCGTGCATGCGCGCTCCCGCGGGCGCGCGCGCGTGCGCGCGCACCCGTTGCGCTATCGCGCACGCGCATGCGCCGAACAGTTCCTCCAAAAGCAGGCATTCTTTTGATGCTGCTGTTGCCAGGCAGATTATGTAAATGCCTTTCCTGACAAGGACCAAGACATTTTCTTTTGCGGGGAACTGTAGTTTTAGGGTTCCTTTTTTTTTTTAAGTGCAGATGGACCACTGCATAACCTAGTGATGGGAAATGTGGTAGAAAAAAACACTGCTTTTCAGGAAATTAGCTCTTGCTTATGTGTATGTGAGCAAATCACCACAATAAATACACAATCACCACAATATACTGTACATACATAATATACAGGGCCGGATTCCAGACAAGGCCACCGAGGCCAGGCCTCGGGGCGGCAGTGAGTGCAGGGGCGGCGCCACGGCAACCAGGGCCGGATTCCAGACAAGGCCACCGAGGCCAGGCCTAGGGGCAGCAGTGGGTGCAGGAGTGGCGCAGCGGCAACAGGGGGGTGAAAAAATCCTGTCGTCCAGGTGTTGTATCGAGATGGTACCCCCATCGGATTGGGTCCGGCCTGGACTGCGCAGGCACAATCGGAGCCACCGGAAATCTCAGAGGCTAAACAGATGTTCGTCAGCTGTAGACGGAGCATGCGCAATCAACACGCCGCTCGCTCCCGATGCTGGGGGCTGGTTATACACGCCGCTCGCTCTATACAGCAAGGGGTGGATGCTTTTCTCAAAGGGGCGGATATGGTTAGAAGAGGCATGATGGCCACTGCTTTATGATGGGCAGTGCTTTTTTGAAAGGGGCGGATGCTTTTCTCAAAATGCTTGAATCTCGGCCATCATAAAGCACTGGCCATCATGCCTCTTCTAACCATATCCGCCCCTTTGAGAAAAGCATGCGCCCCTTGCTGTATAGAGCGAGCGGCGTGCATAACCAGCCCCGAGCAGCGGGAGCGCGCGGCGCGTTGATTGCGCATGCTCCGTCTACAGCTGACGAACATCTGTTCAGCCTCGGAGATTTCCGTCGGATCCGATTGCGCCTACGCAGTCCAGCCCGGACCCTTTCCGATGGAGGAACCAGCTCGATAGAATACCGTCCGGGGGGTGCGGCATTGAAGGACCCGGCCTTGGGGCGGCAAAGGGAGTAAATCCGGGCCTGATAATATATACACAAAAGCTGCAGTTTTACACTACACATTCAAGTGTGAAAAGAACGAAACAAAAACTAAAACAGTGTTGCCCAACCAAAACAGTATCAGTCCAAGAACATAAAAACGAATTTCAGTGATTGGTGCAAGATTAGTGCAATATTCACAGTGAAATGTGAATATGCATCTAAAATCTTCTCTACATTAAACAAACATTGTGTATTCTTCTCTGTGTCTTTACCCCAATAAACTGAAATTCCTTCTAGTGCTACCTTGACTACAAACTCCACAACCATGCAAAGGACACACTAGAACAGCTAGACATCTCTTGCCAAATGTCAAATGCTGAGTAGGAATATAGCTACCCAGAGGAAGTATCTTCTGAGGAGCCTGCGGTGTTGTATGGTGCCCTAGAGAGCCTATGCCAGAAGACATAGCATTGGGGCTTCTGTTGTTCAGCTAGTCAAGGTACATGTGACTGTACTGATATACAGTATCCAAGGGCCAGTATGTTATTGGAGACTGCTCCTGAAATATTAGAGCCACCATCGACTTTGCTTTTAATAGAAGGCTGCTCCTGAAAGGGCAACTATTCGTTTTTTAGTTACATGAAGGCCTGGGATAATTTTGCTGTGTTTTTTGGGAATCCTGTATGCCAACTCTCTTTCCACAAGTTATTGAGAAAATAAACCATTAAGACTAAAAGGACTGAAGCCTGATTGTCACCATTGGTGGGTCAGTGAGCTGTTAGAAGCAGCTACAATTAGAGAGCAAAGTCTGTAAAATTCCAGTAGCTCCTTTGGAGGTGAGTTCTACACTTTAAACAGAAGTACATTTATAGTCTGGAATGGCTATAGGCAAAATGCTGTGGCATGGCCTAAAGGGAGCCTAGAAATAGCAATAAACTGAAATAATTCTGAAAGTTTAAATGATCCCAAATTTCTTTTAACCACTATGCAAGTGTCAAGGTCACCTGTGGCCAGGTGACAGATGCACACTGTAGGGGGACAGGAGTGCACCGCAAGGTAGTGAACCCTATGGCTGACTGCTGCGGATAGGAAACTGGGTGATTGTGGAAAGCGGGACCAGAGGAGCACAACCGGGATCCTAACGGAAGCTAGAGCCAAGATTCCCCAGGGTGCGGAGTCTAAGACCCAGCAGGTCTTCTCCAGGGCCTCTAGTGGTGAGGATGTTATGCTGCAGGCTGGGACCAGGTCGCGGCCCCTGGAGTTTCCTAGCTCACGCCCCGTAGGATAAGGGGAAAAGAGGGGAAGCAGCAGCACAAGATATGAGAGAACCGAATAACAAGCTGAAGGTCAGGGGCCACAAGCAGACAAGGATAACGAAAGAACGAGCCGAAGGTCAAGGGTCACGAGCAGACAGGGATAGTCGGGGACAAGCCAATAACGTAACAGAGAGACAGACGTAGCACACGGTAGGCAGGAACCCAAACACACAATGCCTAACAAACACGTTGATCAGCAAAGCAGGCTTGCAGTGCACAGGTTAATATAGTGTTCTGTGATAGGGCCTGGGGTGGAGTCAGGCTGGGAGGAGATTATAAAGGAAGCCAGGTGAAAGGGTTCTGGCCTCTAAGATGAACACATGGGAAGGAAGGTAAGCTGACAGACAAACACTACTGCATATCCATGACAGTACCCTCCCTCTTATGGGCCCTCCCCCGACTGGGCCCAGGCTTAAAGGGAAATCTCAGATGAAACCTCCTCAACAGATGAGGTGCAACGACATCAGATGCAGCGATCCAAGACGCCTCCTCAGGACCAAAACCTCTCCAATGCACAAGGTACTGAAGAATACCTCTGCAGAGCCGAGAATCCAGAACTTGTCTAACCTCGTACTTTAGATTATCCTCAGAGACCAGAACCGAGGTAGGGAGATGACAAGAAGATCTATTGAGGACCAAAGGCTCTCTAGGAATAAGCAAGGGCATGAGAGGATCAACAGAAATCTGAGGAGGGTCCCCTAGACCCTTAAAGATGAACTGGTCATCTAGCACAGGACCATCAAACTGGGCAGATGTCAGTGGAACCCTGAAGTCAGGTTGGTTAGAGGGTGACATGTCACAGGAGTCAAGCTGAATAGCTGAAAGACAAGCAGAATGTCCTGAACAAGAAAAAGTAGGCGGCTCACTGGGCATGGGCTGGACTGGCATAACTAGTACAGAGGCCGAGTGAATAGAGTCAGGTGTAGCGACTACCTGAATCGCATCGCAAGACGTAGCGACTGCAGGACTTGTAGACAAGCTAGCCTGGCTGTGCGTCCAAGGGCGATTAGGGACAGAGAAATGTAAATGGTTATGCGACCTGGAATGAATGACCGGCTCAGGTTCACAGGGGGCAACCTTGGGTAGGCAGGATGAGGAACAGGAGGAACCCCAAGCCAGGATCTGTCCAGTAGTCCAGTCCACATGAGGAGAATGGAGCTGTAACCATGGGAGACCCAAAATTATAGGCGTTGAGGCCTTGGGTAAGATAAGGAAGGATATCCACTCCTGGTGGAGTGTCCCTACCGACATCTTAACAGGGAGGGTCTGGAAGCGGATAGATCCCCCTGGGAGAACAGTACCATCAATCGCCAAGACCACCAATGGCGTGGTGAGGGGCAAAAGAGTAAGTCTCATGGACGACGCGATTTCCCAGTCCATGAAATTACCAGCGGCTCCGGAATCCAGATATGCTGAGACCGAATGAGAAGAAGCACCAACATGAAGGAACACAGAAAGCAGAAGACGAGAAGGGGAAGGTGATATTTCTGGGTCCAATACTCCACTTTCCAGATGAAGTGGACCCAAACGTTTTTCTGGACAAAGAGAGCAAGTGTCACGAAAATGACCTTTGCCCCCACAGTAGAGACACAGGCCTAGAGTTCTGCGCCTAGCACGTTCCTCTGGGGATAGCCTGGTCCTGCCCAGCTGCATGGGTTCCTCAGCTGGCAGGAGATGCTCCACGGGTCGAGGAGAGGGGAGCTCAGGCTGACTAAGGACCAAGGAGTGCTGGCGCCGCTTTTCTAGGGTCCTTTCCTGAAAGCGAATATCGATCTGGATACACAAGGAGATAACTCCGTCCAGATCAGTGGGGATGGTTCTTCCTGCTAATTCATCCTTCACTCTATCAGACAGGCCATGCAAAAAGGTTGCGACTAAGGCCTCATTGTTCCAGCTCAACTCAGCCGACAGTATGCGGAAATTAAGGGCGTACTGTCCCACTGAAGCAGACTCTTGGCGGAGACGTAGAAGGGCGCTGGCCGCTGAAGAGACACGAGCCGGTTCTTCAAAGGTATTCCGAAAAAGTTTCAAGAAGCCAGACAGGCTAGAAACCACTGGATCATTCAGTTCCCACAGAGGGGCTGCCCAGGCTAAAGCTTCACCGGAGAGGAGGGAAATGATATAGGCTACCTTTGCCCTATCAGACAGAAAGTTTTGAGGCTGAAGCTCAAAATGAATCGTGCATTGGCTAAGGAACCCTCTGCAGGCCTTGGAGTCCCCAGAGAAACGGAACGGAGCTGGCAGTGTTAGTGAGTGTGTGGCTGCGACTGGTGCGATAGGTACCACCGCTGGTTGTACTTGAGGTTGCGGATTCGGGGTTCCCAAGGAGGCCTGAAGCTGCTCGAATCGAGAAGCCAGATCCTGGAGGAATCGCATCACCTGAGTCTGATTCGATTCCTGGGTTTCAAGTCTGTGGACTATGCCCCGCAATGGATCATCCGCGGGGATCGGGATGTCAGCCGGGTCCATGGCTGATCAAACTGTCAAGGTCACCTGTGGCCAGGTGACAGATGCACACTGTAGGGGTACAGGAGTGCACCGCAAGGTAGTGAACCCTATGGCTGACTGCTGCGGATAGGAAACTGGGTGGTTGTGGAAAGCGGGACCAGAGGAGCACAACCGGGATCCTAACGGAAGCTAGAGCCAAGATTCCCCAGGGCGCGGAGTCTAAGACCCAGCAGGTCTTCTCCAGGGCCTCTAGTGGTGAGGATGTTATGCTGCAGGCTGGGACCAGGTCGCGGCCCCTGGAGTTTCCTAGCTCACGCCCCGTAGGATAAGGGGAAAAGAGGGGAAGCAGCAGCACAAGATATGAGAGAACCGAATAACAAGCTGAAGGTCATGGGCCACAAGCAGACAAGGATAACGAAAGAATGAGCCGAAGGTCAAGGGTCACGAGCAGACAGGGATAGTCGGGGACAAGCCAATAACGTAACAGAGAGACAGACGTAGAACACGGCAGGCAGGAACCCAAACACACAATGCCTAACAAACACGTTGATCAGCAAAGCAGGCTTGCAGTGCACAGGTTAATATAGTGTTCTGTGATAGGGCCTGGGGTGGAGTCAGGCTGGGAGGAGATTATAAAGGAAGCCAGGTGAAAGGGTTCTGGCCTCTAAGATGAACACATGGGAAGGAAGGTAAGCTGACAGACAAACACTACTGCATATCCATGACAGCAAGTCTGATCAGCAGCTATAAAAAAAAAGTTTTCTGGAAGTCTTTGCTGCTTAACCACTTCACGACCGCCCACTGTATATACACGTCGGCACTTTAAAGATGGATCTCTCGGTAATGGCAGCAGCTGCTGCCATAACCAAGGTATCCATCTTTTCAGTGAGCGGTCCGGTTTACGATAATGGTGGACTCTGCGGCAGATTCGCAGCGAGATCACCGTTATCGGTGGTGGGAGAGGGCCGCCCCCTCCCGCCGCTCTCCCGTGCCCTCCGCCGCTTAGCGGAGCCGTCGGTAGCGGCGGAGGCGGTCGGATCCTCTTCCTAGCTGGGTATGGATACGAGTGAGGGGAAGATGGCCCCCACCCATCTTCATACCATAGCAGGGCGGAAGCGACGTCAAAACGTCCCTTCCGCCCATACCTCTTAAAAGGGACATTTTATTTATTTATTTATTTTTTTATTGCATTTTAGTCTAAATATGAGATCTGAGGACTTTTTGACCCCAAATCTCATATTTAAGAGGACCTGTCATGTTTTTTTCTATTACAAGGGATGTTTAAATTCCTTGTATTAGGAATAAAAGTGACCCAATTTTTTTTTAAAAAAACAGTGTAAAAATAAATAAAATCAAGTAAAATATATAAGAAAAAGCAGAAGCGAACGCATACGTGAGCAGCGCCCGAATATGAAAACGGTGTTCAAACCACACATGTGAGGTATCGCCACAATCGTTAGAGCGAGAGCAATAATTCTAGCCTTAGAACTCCTCTGTAACTCAAAACATGCAACCTGTAGAATCTTTTAAACGTCGCCTATGGAGATTTTTTAGGGTAAAAGTTTGACGCCATTCCATGAGCGGGCGCAATTTTGAAGCATGACATGTTGGGTATCAATTTAATCAGCGTAACATTATCTTTCACAATATAAAAAAAATTGGGTTAAATTTACTGATGTCATATTTTTTAATTAAAAAAAGTGAATTTTTTCCAAAAAAAGTACGCTTGTAAGTCTGCTGCACAAATACAGTGTGACAAAAAGTATTGCAATGACTGCCATTCTATTCTCTAGGGTGTTAGAAAAAAATGTTTGGGGGTTCTAAGTAATTTTCTAGCAAAAAAAAAAATTTTTAACTTGTAAACACTGAGTCTGAAAAAGAGGCTTGGTCTTTAAGGGGTTAAATAGATTTTACCAGTTACCAAGGGTAGTTAGAATGGTTCAAAAAGGTCTTCAAAAAGACTTGAAGTAATGCTGTTACTTCACACTTATTACTAAGCACTCAGTATATTTTCATTAATTTGACTATACTATGATGAACATCATAAGCTATTCATGTAGACATTTAGGAGATTGTGGTAGATAAGGATGATTGCTTACTTGCTTTGTGTCGTTACATAAGGTTTTGCTGGGCAAGATGGTGTATTTTTGTCTTTTGGGAAATCATCCAGGATTGTTCTGAATGCAAGCCAAGTGATTTTTGTATGCATGATCATCTCATTTTAGAAAGGATGCATCCTTAATGGTTCGTGCATTGCCTCAGCAGGTGTCATGCAGAGAGAACCAGGGCACACATTAATGCCAAGTCATACTGTTTTGTAACCCCAGTGGCTTAAACTTAGTGAGACTTAGCAATGCTTGTAAGATTTTTTGTATTAGGCTTTGCAGCTGTACAGTTTGCCTCAAGCATCAGAAATCTTAAGCTAACAAAAAATATTTACAGGCTCTATAGAAAAAAATATATTCGCTGGTCACATTCTATAAACTGCTGTTTGGAATATACTGCTGTATAGTAGGCAACATGCACTTTTATTTAGCTTTTTAACTGTAGTGCAGTGGCTAAATACATAATGCAGTAATTCACAGGGTCCAATAAAATTTTGGTGTAATCAGGTCAATAAAAGATGAAGTATGCTAGAATTCTAATAGAAAAGATCCTTTGTGTAAACAGGATTGTTTAAGCACAGCAAGAAACCAAGTGATGACACAGCGATTGCAAGTCGATACAAGCCATAATTAAATGTCATTTACTTCTCCAAAGCAGGGGTATAAATAACTGCCTTTTTGTTTTATAATATTTTTTTTTTTTTTTCACATTTACATCCTTCGTTGCATCTCCTGTCCACAAACTTCAACCTTAAAATGGTTGTAAAGGCTCAACATGTTTTACCTTCATGCATTCTATGCAAGAAGGAAAAAAACCTTCTATGTGCAGCAGCCCCCCTAAAACTTACTTGAGCCAGATCTTCCTAGAGCCATTGACTCCCTCTGCTGTCAATCACAGCCAGTGAGCCAATGAGAAGAGAGAGAGGGTGGGACCGAGCCACGGCTCTATGTGTAATTGGACATGCAAAGCCATGGCTTGTGAACAAGCCTGCTTGGGTGCCTCTATTGCAAGCTGCTTGCTCTGGGGGCACTTTGCAAGAGGGAGGGGCCAAGAGCGCTGAGGAGGGACCTGAGAAGAGGAGGATCAGGGCTGCTCTGTGCAATACCACTGCACAGAGCAGGTAAGTAAAACATGGTTGTTATTTTAAAAGAAAATAAACTCAGCCTTTAATATCACTTTAACAATAATGCATGGCATTTCACAGGATGGATTGCCTGATGGTGAAAATGGTTGGCCATGGTTGCATAATCTGTGTTGAAATGGTCACTAGTAGTCTTCATTGGAAGCCTGTGTGACCATGTGGCAGCACCAGAGTACTGTTGGGAAACAGGGACAGGGCATTACCACCCTATGAATCACAATGCCTAAACAAGGACCCTCATGACAGTATTACTAGGTAACATTTGAATTAAATTGAAGACTTAAAAATATAGAATTTTTTTTTTGAAATGGCATTAACATGTTGATGTTTATATGAGATTCAAGTGTTTTGATATACATATACTTTAAATGACTGCAGTGTCACCTTTTTTATCACACTACATCACAATACTGCTCTCAGTATAGGGAAGTTGCAAAAATATTGTTTTTAATATTACATGGGACCATAGCCAGATTTTCTGGCAGACTTATCCTTTTTCATCCCAGTGTTTACACCCAATGTGAAAGAAAACACAGGTACGTCAGTCAATATGCTAGTTCTAGAGGTACTTTATCCTAGTCATTCTGATGGAAAAAATGCCACTACAATGTTTTGATTAGCATTACATTCATGCTGAGTTCAGGTCTCAGAATGCACTCTCTCTCTATTGAGTGCTTTGGTTTCTTTCTAGTAGTAGGTTAATCAGCTTCTAACCCATGATATATATGTGTGACTGTGATAGGAAGATTATAATGTAATCTATTTACAGACAGGTACTTCACTGTGTGAAGTGCTGCTGTACTGTAAAAATAATGATTACATTACTAGGTGGCATTACGCTTACTATACACTTTCCACCTAGAACAAATAGGAGCAATTGTTATCCTGCTTTTTACCATATTCCTGGAAACACTGGGACAATACTTAGGTTTGGTACATGCATAGTGGAACAACTATTCCCTTTTCTACAAAAAAAAAAGTAGGGAGATCACTAAGTGATAAAAGTTAACATCCACGTATCCTGGTTACATTGCATTGCTTTTAAATAATTTCACATTTACATCCTTCGCTGCACCTCCTATCCACATGTATAAACTTTAAAATGGTTGTAAAGGCTCAAGATTGTGTAAATGTGTAAATGTGGGACCAGCCTTATAACGATAGGTTCAGGGTTCATGTTGACAGACATTCTAGTCAAATGCTTATTTTTCCATTTGAGCACATGCAGCTGCATTTTAATGGAAAATGCAGCATTTGAGAAGAAAAATCTGTGTTTGACCTGTTGTGCCCGCAGTTCAAACGCACCTTTTTAGGACATGCTATGTCCAAAGGAACGCAAAGTAACGCAAAGCTGGCCGTCCGAATTCATCTTTAAAACTGCCTTGTGTACTGCTTAATGAAGATCAATTAGATTTTGGTGACTTGAGTTTGAGGTATGTTCCAAATGCACATCAACTTCATTAAAACAGTGCCCCTCAACAAGGGTCCCAACATGACTTTGTTTAAAATAGGTACAGTGGAGCTATACATAAATGATATCAGCAGTCTGTTGTAGACAAAAGGAAAGCATTTTACCCTGCTTCCCATATTTAGTGATCGCTATTGTATCTGAAGTAAAAAAAAAACAACAACACTTTAAGTCTTTACATTAAAAACTTTTTAAAAGTTTTAGCTATTCGTCCTGGTGACAAAGTGAAAAAGAGTCCAACATTTTGACTTGTCACTAGAACAGAAATAAAGGGGAAATAGAAGATTATTTCCCTTATTTTGGAGCAAGTTTCTGTCACTTCCTGTTGTTTTTACAAGACAGAAAGTACAGGAAAATATCCCCAATGGGACATAGATGGCACCAAAAAAATATATATAATTGTATATAATATAAAAAAATGGCTTTATATATTCTTTAATCAATATTCAGTCCTAGTCCCACTTGAAAAACCTATCAACATGGTTGTTTGTGTAGCATGTCCCACTTGATCATTTGCAGTTTTTTTCTCCAGTCTTATGAGGACTGCACCCATAGGAAAACCAATCACCATCAACATAATCACCATCACAGAGGCAATTCATGTAAAGACACAATATACTAATTTCTTTAATAGCAATTACATGTAGAGCAGGAATGTCAAACTGGTGTTTTTTGCTTCTTCTTTGTGGCATTTAGTCAAGACTGAATGAGGCCCTAGCCTTTTTTCCAGTGGTTAAAAGCTATAATTCCTAATATCATTTTGCTGCTAAATACTTCATTAAAAAATATTAACCCTTTTTCAAGAACACGTTTTTTTAATCACCAAAATCATCTTTTTCTTCAATTATATAGATATGGTTCTATATAGTGCAGCTCCTTGCAGATTTATTCCACTCATTGTGGCCCCTCTTGATACATGTTATCCAAATGTATATGCACAATGCAATTGCTCCCTGCATAATGCATTGTGTAACTAAAAAGCTTGGGGCCCCCTATACTTCTGAGCCCTATAGCTGTTGAAAGGTCTGCCTTGGTAAATACAAATGTAATGCTGCAACCTCTGACCAGTTTTATTTTTATAGTGAAGGTTAGAATAAGAAATTAACAAATGAATGACTGATATTTGGTTATACCCCCTGTTTTCTTCCCTTCGACTTTTTTTGTTGTCTAAATTGCACTGGGCCTCAAGACTTCAGGTTCCAAATTACCTTTGTTTTCTGCATTGGAATTGTGACATTGAAGCCCCTGCATTAGGTAAACATAGGGATTGATTTACAAAACGGAAGAGTGCCAAATCTGTTCCAGCTGTGCATGGTAGCCAATCAGCTTCTAACTGCAGCTTATTCAATTAAGATTTTGACAAAAAACCTGCAAGCTGATTGGTTTCTATGCAGAGCTGCACCAGATTGTGCGCACTCCAGCTTTAGTAAAAGAACCCCATAGTGTTAAATATAGTAACAGTAAATACATCTTACCTCATAGTATAAAGTAATGTTCCATCATCTTCAAGACGTAGCAGTTTGTTAGGTGTGGTTATGTTGTGAGCAATGGACTTTTTGCCATTGTGGAAAAATGTATCTGGTGTCCAAATTTTACTGGCTAGTAAGTTATTGAGAGGAAGACGTTGCATGGGTCCCTGAAAACTCAACCGCTCATCTTTCCAGCTCTGACGGAAGAACACATCAATCGTATACTCCTGCAAAACAACATAGAGTACTTATACTATCAAACTGGTGAACAACAACAAACATTTTTATGTTACTATGTGATATATAGTCCTGTTTATATGTATACATACCACTATGTATTAGCTTTAAGTACCCCTACTAATAAGATTTTCCTAAAGTGCCTGTACCCTAGCCAAGCCCTCAAAAAATCCACTCGCCTGCTCGCATTTTGCGAGTGGATTTTGAGGGCTGGCGAGGAAAGGCTGCCTGGGAGCCGGGGGGGGGCAAGCACCGCCGGCAGCCTGTATGGAATGGGACTCCTTCTCCCAGTGATCGCAGAGGGGAAGAGAGAGAGAGACGCCCAGATGTTTAGAGCGCAGCGCGGGGAACAGTCACAGCGATAACAGTTTCCTTTTTTAATTGCCGTGTTCCCCGCCGCTCGCTGTCAGATACAGCCCCGCCTCCCAGTCCCGGGACTTTGATAGACAGATCACCCGTCAAATCCTGGTGATGGGTGATCTGTCAATCAAAGTTCCCCGACCAGGGGGCAGGGCTAAATATGACGTTGAGCGGCGGGAACACAGCAATTAAAATTAAAACTGTTATCCTGTGTTCCCCACGCTGTGCTCTGATCACCTGGGCGGCTCTCCTGTTCCTCTCCTCCCTTGCACAGGTAGGCTGCATAGTGGACACAGGCTGAATGGTGGACACAAGGCTGCATTTGGTGAACACAGGCTGAATGGTAAACACGGGCTACATGGTGGACACGGGCTGCATGGTGGACACGGGCTGCATGGTGGACACGGGCTGCATTTGGTGGACACGGGCTGCATTTGGTGGACACGGGCTGCATTTGGTGGACACATGCTGCATTTGGTGGACACTGGCCACAAGGCTGCATTGGTGGGCACAAGGCTGCATTGGTGGGCACAAGGCTGCATTGGTGGACACAAGGCTGCATTGGTGGGCACAGGCAGCCTGCATTGGTGGGCATGGATACAGTTGTTGTTAATATTTATTTTAATAACTTAATTCTGCATAAAACATTTAAGTGTCATTTCATGAGATAATTTATGAGGGCGTGTTTAGGCGCGGAATTAGGTGCAGGGCGGGGCGGACTGGGTGGAGCAACTGGTGGCGAGTAACCCTTGAGGCCCGGCTAGTAGCTCAGGACTTGAAATTTTGAGCCCTGCCTTAGCCCACTTGGAAAAAGATTGCAAAAAGCATTATCCAGAAACAATATATCTCTTTAGTTAATGCAAGGGTCAGTATTAACATTTCCTTTCGTGTTGAATACAACTCAGATACTACATCTGTTGTCTGTGCAGCACAATAGTCAATAGATACTGTCACTGTTATCCAAGAAATGTCTAGAATCTCTGTGGGATATTTCTTCCCAACAGCAACAGATCCCTATATCCCTTAATACAGAGACATCTGCATCTCTATTAGTTCACAAGTTGCGAAACAGAGAAAGCTGTGCAAGCAACAATTTGGTTTGACAGAGAAGAGATTCATGTCAATTACTATATAGGATGCAACCGCAGAGTTGGACCAAGCATTTTTACTCCTGTCATTTTAGCACCTGGACATGGTACCATGATTTTAATTGCTTTTAATAAATAATAAAATAAAAATGGTACCACACTGTTGGATTTTATTGTATTATATTAAGCAATATGATTTGAAGATTAGAAGTGTTGTCCATGGAAAAAACTTTACGAGAGGCTTAGGTTAAATTAATTGAATGGGCTTTTATAATAAAAAGGTCTTAGCTCTCTGTTGAGTATTTTTCCATACACACTTATACAGTAATTCTTTGACATAATGGCAGTGGAAGATTTTGACTGAACTTGAGTCATTTGGTGGCTAATGTATTTATTATATTTTAACATGATCATTCTGTAAAGGACTGGATTTATTTAATATTTTTGAAAGTGCTAATTCTTATTTATTGTATTATTTGGTATTAAGATTCTTGCACTTATACACTAGACACTTGATTTATTTGCTTCATTGTAGGTAGCACTACACATTGGTCATATAATTTTAGGTGTTTGTTTACTTTTTATGTATTGCAGCAACCACAATGTAAAATGAAGGTGAAGATGGTAAAAACAAAGGTGAAAATCTTTTTTACACAGTAGTCATCTTTTATTCATATCGTTTAAACCTTTAAAACTCTTGCTCTGACTACTTAAATATGATTAGCTAGGTCTAGCCTTTCATTTGTTTGTCACTTATAAAAATTCAACTAAAACTACATGTCCATTACTACCTGGTCCTAGGATGAGGAGGTAAGCAAAACCTTAGACAAAGGAGTGGCTGTGGATTTAGTATACTTGGATTTTGCAAAAGCATGTGACACAGTTGCCCACACATGGCTAATGCGTAAGGTAAAGTCTACAGGCTTGGAAAGATCAGCTTGTAAATGGATAGAAAACTGGCTAAAAGACCAAATTCAGAGGGTAGTGGTTAATGATTCTTACTCTGAATGGTCTAAGGTTATCAGTGGTGTACCCCAAGGTTCAGTGTTGTGACCCTTACTTTTTAATATATTTATAAGTGATATAGAGTCTGGGATTAAAAGTACCATTTCAAATTTGGCAAATGACACCAAGCTATGCAGTGGAATAACGTCCTTACAGGATGTCTCTAACTTAAGCGCCAACCTCAAAGCACTGTTTAATTGGGAGACTATGTGGCAAATGTTATGCACTTGAGGGCTAAAAATATGCATGCATCATACATACTAGGGGGAGTACTATTGGGAGAATCAATAGTGGAGAAGGATCTGGGTGTTCTAGAAGATCATAAGCTTAATAATGGCATGCAATAGCTGTGGTTTCCAAAGCGAGAAAAATCCTTTCTTCTAGAAAAGAGGTATGGACATCAGGGAGAGAGATATAATTGTGCCCCATACAAATCATTGGCAAGACCTCATCTGGAATACGTAGTTCACTTTTGGGCACCAATTCACAAAAAGATTGTTGGGGAACTGGAGAAAGGGAAGGGAAAGACAACCAAACTGATATGAGGCATGGAGGCGCTCAGCTATAAGGAAAGATTAGCTGACCTGAATTTATTATCTCTTGAGAAGAGGAGATTAAGGGGGGGGGGTATGATAAACATGTAGAAATACATAAGTCCATATAGTGAACTTGGTGTGAAGTTATTCACTTTAAAGTCATCACAGAGGACAAGGAGGAACTCTACGTCTGGAGGAAAAAAGATTTAATCTCCAAATACAAAAAGGCTTCTTAACAGTGAGAGCTGTGAAAACGTGGAATAGACTCCCTCAAGAACTGGTTCTGACCAGCTCAGTAGATTTTTTTAAAAAGGCCTAGATTTTTTCCTAAATACACATAATATAACTGAGACTAATATTTATAAGTAAAGTTGATCAAGGAAATATCCGATTGCCTCTTGGGGGATCAGGAAGGATTTTTGCCCCCCCCCCCCCCACTGGAGCAAATTGGATCATGCTTTTTTGAGGTTTTTTGCCTTCCTCTGGATCAACTGTGGGTATAGGATTGTGTATATGGAGGTTTTCAAATTGTGTGTGTTTTTTTTCTCTGTTGCTTGAACTGGATGGACTTGTGTCTTTTTCAATCAGATTACCTTTATCACTAACGCTTGGCAACACTGCTTGGATATTCACTCCAGAACAAACAGTATTTCCTGCCTGTTAAAGAAAGTGTAAAAAAAATTGATCTACTGGTAGGAACAACAGGTAAGCCCTGGTTCACACTGGTGCGTTTTGACATGTGATTTGGCATGTCAAATCCCATGTCAAAACGGCGATATTTGGCGCAAATTTCCGGCAATGGCACCGTCCTAATCGGTGCGATGCCGCATTTGCGGCACTGCACCGATTTCAAAAAGTAGTTTCTGTACTACTTTTTGCGATTTCGGCCACGATTTACATTGACATCTGTGCAGAAACCTGCACAGATGTCTTTGTAATCGCGGCTGAAATCGGCACTGCCAGCGAGAGTGAAATCGTGCGAGTTCAGCTGAACTCGCACGGCTTTACTCCCGCAGCCCAGTGTGAACCTGGGCTAAAACTATATTACGAGTGAAACTCAGAAAAAACAAAACTTGTGTTATTGCAAAATCACCCATGTAATTTTTAATTTGTCCCATAATTAAACTTTAATGCTGCAGAAATAATGCAGAAACTAGCAATGAAAGGGTCTTTAATTAGCTGTCTTTTAATCTTTCCAGATAGCAGCAGTCAAGTAGCAATAACTTTTTCATGTAAGCAGAGTCCAGGAACATAATTGAAAGTATAAAAAGTAATAAATTGTATATCCAGCCTTTGTATCTGTCAAGTGTCAGTGAGCTGGGTTGAATCATCCTGGCTGATCAATGCTGTTACTCCAACATAATTCAGTGCAAAAAAAAAAATTATTAGTAATTCCCCTTTAATATACCCAAACATGCAATTTCAGCCAATCAAAAGGTGTACAAAATAACTTTTTACAGCTGGGGCATGGATGTATATCCAACCACTATATCAGTGATGTAAGCATAGCAATAGCACGGCTGCTAAGAGACCTGAGGTTGGGAAGGGGGCATTATGTCTCCAGTCCATAAAGGCTGTAATCAGATGTTCAGATTTTTTGCCTACAGACTTTCTGGTCATCCTGACCAGGAATTTGAAATGAACTGTGTATGCCCAACATGATATTCCTGGAACTGAAAAGCTAAAAAGTGAATGGGCATTTGAGGTTTGTGATTACAAAAAAGCTAGTTTGTATTACATTTATAGAGTTCTTGTGCATACTAAATTACAATGTTGATCCCTTTCCAGCTTGGATGGTAAAATTGGTATGAGGGCTTAGAATTTACACCAAGGCCCTAAGATGTTATACTCCAACAAAGAACGGCTAATGCTGAAAAATGCTGGTAAACTACTAAATAGCAAGCTATAGAATTACGGTTAAAAGTAAATTTCTGCTCCACTCTGATCCCTAGTACTGACTGGTAAATGTTAACAGCTCTACTGCTGCCTGTCCTTGATTTAGACATTTTAGACATACAGATTTAATTATACAATTTTTCCAACTGGCGTTGCTAGCAAGTTTACTAGGGGCCCTATGAAATGTAGAAGTGAAAAGGGAAACTCTGTCAGCAGAAAATATATGAAAATGCCACATTAGTTGTAGTGCAGGCACCTACTAGCCCGTATTTTCAGGGTCTGAATCACACTGATATGATAAAAAAAAGCAGACAGTTTGTGTGGTTTCCAGCTTTGCACAGTCCTTTTCAACATGAGAAAGCTTTATGTTTATAGCTAAGGGACTTATCTCAGGGGAAAACCGTTGCAATCTGCTAAATAAAAAATGTATCAGCAGAAGACAAGAGTATCAGTAAACGTGTGATTGTTTCCAATTCTTGTAATTGTCCAGACTCGAGTACTATATAATATGAACAACTTTAGATCAGTGCCAGCCTATGAAAAACAATGATAATAATATTAATAATAATGCAATTATCACTTTGGTTATGATGCTTTAACTTACCATTTCAGTATCTGATACTGGTCCGAAGCTTGTAACATATATGTCTGTTTTTACTTGGGTTATTCTCTCTGTAGGAAAGAAAATATTGGAATACTTATATTAAAACCAAGATTGAATAGGCCCTCACCGGGGATATTGATCTAGATGCATTTAATTTATTACACCCTTTTATACAATCTTTTTTATTTGTGTCATATTATTAATATAGTACACACTACTGCTAGAATGCACAGCACAGTTGGTGGTCTGCTTTATATGCAGAACAACTTTGCGGCTATACAGACCAGCAAAAAATAAAATGAAGAAATGGTTTTATGTTTGCTGAATTATAAAGGGTCTTCTGATGCCTCTAAGCATCCATTGTGACCCCTTACCCCAAACGATCTCTTACTTACATTGTTATAGTTAATAAAATTGAAAAAGGACTAATATTTATCAAGCACAGCCTCTCATAACTCTTTGGGGGACAACTGTTGCCAATTTTGCAATAATTCAGCAAAAAAAATCCTTCCTAACCTCACAAGAGAAATTGGGTAGCATAAAATATTGCTGTATTCATCTTTAGTAATTATATATTTGTTGTTGTAAAAAGTTGCTCAGTCCATTTTACAATTCCATTACTATTTTTTTATTACAACCCCTTGTTCTAAAGGATTCCATAGCTTAACCACTTCAGCCCCGGAGGATTTGGCTGCCCAATGACCTGCCCATTTTTTGCGATTCGGCACGGTGTCGCTTTAACTGACAATTGCACAGTCGTGCGATGTTGCACCCAAACAAAATTGTCGTCCTTTTTTCCCACAAATAGAGCTTTCTTTTTGTGGTATTTGATCACCTCTGCGGTTTTTAATTTTTGCGCTATAAACAAAAAAGAGCGACAATTTTTTAAAAAGTGCAATATTTTTTACGTTTTGCTATAATAAATATCCCCCCAAAAATTTATAATTTTTTTTTCTCAGTTTAGGTCGATATGTATTCTTCTACATATTTTTGGTAAAAAAATCGCAATAAGTGTATATTGATTGGTTTGCGCAAAGGTTATAGCATCTACAAAATAGGGGATAGTTTTTTGGCATTTTTATTATAATTTTTTTTTATTAGTAATGGCGGCGATCAGTGATTTTTATCGTGACTGCGACAATTATGGCGGACACATCGGACACTTTTGACACCATTTTGGGACCATTGTCACTTATACAGTGATCACTGATCAGTGCTATAAAAATGCACTGATTACTGTGTAAATGATACTGGCAGGGAAGGGTTTAACCACTAGGGGGCGAGGAAGGGGTTAAGTGTGTCCTAGGGAGTGATTCTAACCATGGGGGGCTGGGCTACGAGTGACACAACAGTGATCACTGCTCCCGATGACAGGGAGCAGTAGATCACTGTCCTGTCACTAGGCAGAACAGGGAAATGCCTTGTTTGCATCTCCCTGTTCTGCTGCTCTGTGAGACAATCGCAGTCACCCGGTGGACATCGAGTCTGCAGGACCCGCGGGCACGCTCACCGAGCACGCCGCGGTGGCAAATTCAAAGGGACTTATAGGTAAGTCCCTTTGCGCAGCCGTGCCATTCTGCCGACGTACATATACATGCGGCCGTCAGCAAGTGGTTAAAGCTGATCTCTGTGCATGAAGTCCTCCCCCCCAACCCCTTAAACCTCCAACCCCTTCCTAACCAATCAGCAAAAAAAATCCTAATCTAATAGTCCCTATTAATAACTAAATACATGGTAATGTGATGCCCAGGGGCCCCTGACACTTTTTGAACTGCAGAGTGGGAGGGTCTTTATTTGGGTGCCCACATCACTGCCTGGGTTATGTGGACATTTCCTATTGACTTTCTATTGGTGGGCTCCTCCCAGGTCCTGGAAACTGCACAGCATGACGATGTTTATGATGTGACAATGTGTGGATCAAGCACAGACTGTAGCACTGGATCACCAGTCTCCACTCTTGGAAGAGACATCATGGACACATGGTAACAGACATTGGTGAACTAAAAAGTAAAAAAAAATGGAAATTGGAGAATAGGTGGAAGAGGATGGGAATGAGGGATTAGCTTTAACCATTTTTACTGTTGTGATAGTCCTGTTCTCTGTTAGAGTGGAAATGGTTCTTATCCAGGCACATTGAGGGGCTCCAGGATGCTTGTCTCATATAGAGGAAATTGTTTTTCAAGTTTCCTAAGCAGATGGTAAAACCCGGTTTGGGACCTCGAGTCTAGAGACTTTGTAGAGACTTGGGAGAGAGTAAGTCTCTAATCTTGGGTTCAGGTTTTTGTGAACAATCCGCCCACTAATTGGGCAGGTGTGGGCATGGCTTTTATTAGAGACATGACTAGAAATCAGGTTTACACCCTGGCAGACAGAGGAGGTCTCTGCCCAGGAGTCAGGAGGGCACAACCTAGGAGAGAGGTGGAAGCAAGTGTAGCAGAAGCCAATTAGGTAGCTGCTAGGTGTACGCACAAAGCTTGTTTGGAAAGACTGTCTGGAGGACACAGACAAAACGGTTCAAGTATGAGGCCAGGTCAGCAGCACTTCAAGTGTAAGCTGAAATGATGAAAATCCTCTGTGAGGGAAAACCACGTGATGTCTTGACTTTCTTTTAATAAATGTAGACAAGAAAAGCCCTTATACAGAAGATCAAAGGGGTTGTAATGGTTTGTTTTTTTATTTTAGAAATAGGTTCCTTTAAGCAAGTGCATGGTTGATTCACTTTCCTTTTCCTTTGATTTCCCTTCTAAATGTTTTTTTTCTTTGTCCTGAATTTCTCACTTCCTGTTCCTCCTCAGTAAGCTTGCCCCCATCATCCGAGCCGTTCTGGCTGGGGGTTAGTCAGCGTGCTCGCCCCCTCCCTTGGGACTACATCCCTGCGGGGAGATGCTGTCTTCACAGCGTCTCCCCGCAGGGATGTAGTCCCAAGGGAGGGGCTGAGCACGCTGACTAACCCCCAGCCAGAACAGCTCGGATGATGGGGGCAAACTTACTGAGTAGGAAGTGAGAAATTCAGACAAAGAAAAAAAACATTTAGAAGGGAAATCGAAGGAAAAGGTTAGTGAACCAACAATGCACTAGCTTAAAGGAACCTATTTAGAAAATAAAAAACAAACCTTTACAACCCCTTTAAGCACTCTGCTGTTCAAAGCTGGTTCCTAAAGCTAGTTTAGAAAGGGTATGCAACCCTTTCTAAATAATGGTAAATTATAATTTCTTCTATATTTACCTAATAATGTACAGACCTTGGGATAATATTTAATTTGCTAAACTTTTTATTTAGTCTATAAGACATTAGCAAAATACAACCAATATTGCTAATCAGTCACTATACATTTTTTCATCCCCTTTATTCAATTAATTGTTGACGCTTAAACCATCTCCAAAACTCCTTTTACAATGTAGTGACAAACATTTACAATGTGGTGCAGAAACACTAGATGTAAGGTTATGTTATCATTGATATTTTAGCATGTAACATCAAGCCCCACAAAACCGTTGGGCCCTAATATGCTGTATGGGATGTTATGGCGTAGAACTGGTAATATAGAAAGCTTGTAATCCCGATTGGATAGTCAATGTAAGTATTATTTATGATTTCACTACCTTGAAGAATAAAAAATTCAGCTTTATATTTTGGCTCTAGCACTTGCAATCGTAATATTGAAATCATGCTATCCCTCTTGGTTTGCTAGTGTAGGAATTATTTATGTCTTCAGCCCTTCCTAGCATACAAAAAAAATTCTAATTTTCTTCTAGCACTCATAATTGCCACATCTGTCATACCCTGTGAATGACACTTAAAAATCAACAAATATATTACAGTAAATAAGACTTTCAAAGCAGTATCACCAAGAATTCTGTATACTCCAAAATGTTCCCCATTCAATAATTCTACTGTAATAATGCTATCCTTCTCTAGGCTGACACTGAGAAGACCTTTCATATTGAGATCCATGAATATTCATGAGTTATCTAGTGATGTAAGCAGGAGGTCTATAGCCTCAGTAGGTAGCTTCAACTTTCCTATTACATAATTGATGCAAAATAATCAAGCTCTAAGGGACTTGCAGCCTAGTGGAATATGACAGAAAAAGATGGAATATTCCATTGAAGAGAAAATCTGGTCTATAAAATGAGTGTTGCTGTTCTGAAAGGAAAGTGATCATAAATCACTATTGACTGATTTAATAAACACGTTTGGTATTAAAACCTGAAGCAGCTGCAATTTGTGCACTCTTTCTCGACCCAAAACACAGAGCTGCATCATTTATGTATTAGTTTGGAAAACTAACATCAGGCATTATCTTAAGAAAGATACGACTCATTCAGCTTTGACATTCTGGGAATTGTGCAGGGACCAGTAGGTCTCATATTGCACAGAAAGCTCCACTGAAACACACAAAACTATAAACCTTGTTCTGATAGGAAAAATATGTCTAAATAAAAGCAGATTAGTCAGAGCAAGCTAATTATCTGTGTAACAATCAATGCACCTTAGAGGGATACCATTATTAGTTACCCTGGTGGTGGTGATTTGTATGTTTGTAATTAAGAGAATTTCTGTTAGACAGCAAACAGCATCTACCACTGGAAGCAGTACTGTTAAATGTACAAAGTCCAGAGCAACCACGCACTATCTTTTAAGAGGCAGATTGCATAAGGAAAAGCTTTTATCCTTGGATACTGATAGAGTTTCCTGGTGTAGTCGTTCTGCAAAAATTTGAGCATGTTGGCCGGATGTGTAGTTTCAGAACTAAAGGCTATATAAAATGAATAGTTACCAAAGGCAGTGCAATGGGTATTTTTATAGTGGCTAAGGAGGAGATACATCTTGTTCATTCTGAAGAAGAGGGCTGATGTTGATGTAGGCAAAGTACACCATATGTTTTCCCTTATTAAAAAAATGCAACAATACTATACAGTATATAGTGCATATAAATAAGTAACCCATTCATTTACTAAATGTTTAATTTATTGTTGTTATACAAATGAAAGCTCAAACAGTGTTGTGCCAAAATTTGACTCCTATTATAGGTAAAAAAGACATACTTAATCCAGAAAAGCAACCAGCATATTTGCAAGTAGTCAAAAAAAATGTTTGCTCTACGGATTCCAGCACCTTAAAGACAACATTATTTTAGATGTATTTGCCCCTTTTGGGCCTTTACTATAGGAAAACTTTAAAAGTAACGCACTGATAAATTTAGTTCCACCTATATGTGGAACTCCCTTTCACAATTGTAATTAGAAAACCATATCATCACAGGGTGGGACTGTGGATATGAAAACAAAAAAATAAAAATGCCACGTCCGGATAGATTAGGTTGTATAAAAATGAATTGGCAGATGGTGGACTTTTTAGGCGTAACAGAATTTTTTTAAAATATGTAACTTTATTTGAAGAAAAAACATACAAAATAATTCAAAACATATATAACACATTGGCCGTTCATGGAAGGGCCAAGGAACATAGAAAATAATTAACACACCACCTATAAACCCGATAAGGTACAATAATAGGAGGAAAAGGACACCAAGGTCACTTCCTGCTGATAGGTATAATGTATGGTTTAACAGAGGCAATGTGTCATGTACAGCTCAGCTCGACATGTTGCGCGTATTGATAAGCCGCTTCTTCAGGAGCTTATAGTGTGTTCTATAAAAGTTAATTCTCAAGGAATCCTTAGTTAGGGAGGTAGCAGAAGGCCTTACAAAGAAGACAGGAAAACGCCTGGACAGTTCTAATAAGGTTTGTAAAGTAATTAGGGACAATTCCACTAGTTACAAGTTTTCTTTTGTCCAGAGGAGCGTTCCAGGAGAGGTATCATTCAGAGTAAAATTGCCCGGCCAATGTGTTATATATGTTTTGAATTATTTTGTGTTTTTAAAAAAAATTAATTTACATCTTTTTAAAAATTCTGTTACGCCTAAAAAGTCCATCATCTGCTAATTCATTTTTATACAATCCCTTTCACAATTGGTGGTGTCAGCTAAAAGTAGTGATAATTTAAAAAAACAATTAAATGTGTTTCTTACCAAATGCAATATACATGGATATGGACACACACAGAGGGAGAGATTTACTAAAACTGGCAAACACAGAATCTGGTGCAGCTGTGCAAAGTAACCAATCAGCTTCTAACTTCAGCTTGTTCAATTAAGTTTTGACAATAAAACCTAGAAGCTGATTGGTTATTATACACAGCTGTACCAGATTCTGTGTGCGCCATCTTTAGTAAATCTCCCCCACAGGTTAAACTGCATGGACTGGTTTCCTTATTCAACCTTACCAACTATGCAAATATCTAACTATATGATACAAGAAGATTTCAACATACCCACTGAGTTTGCATCACTTCTGGATGAGATGTATCAAAATATAAAGAGCATTTTATAATATATTTGAAGAACTTCAAGGTAATCTAATATTTGACTTATTTTGAGGGTTCACTCTTTCCTCATCTAGTCTTTTACGCTGCTTTATCAGGTTTAGGTTGCCCTGGGTTGATTTGTGTAGATGGACACCAATTGGATCCACTGCCTTTGAGGTGCCAGGCCCTCTGTGAAAAGAAAGAGCTCTGTAAAGAATAACTGTTTTTCTCCTTTTCCAGGGATCGCTATTCATCACAGGGCAATGTGGGATGTAGAAACTTGTTGTCTCCCCAGTTCCCCCCCTGGTCAGCTCTTTCCTAGTTCCAAACGTTGTTGTGAAGTGCGTCATAAATAAATACATCCTCTTGAAGAAAATACACCAAACAACTCCTTAGAGTTTTTGGTTGTAGGAGGAAAGCATCTAAAAAATTCTGATTCTCTCTGTACAGTAGTTTGTTCATCAATTATGTCCCCAAACCCTTATAATGTAAAATTGACAGGAAGAAAGATTTACATCACACTGATATAAAAAATGTTATGAAAGTTAGACAGGTGGGCAACATCGGGATATACTAATTGGAAAATGTGTTCATTTGTTGTTCTTTTCGAGGAATGAATATTAAAATTCTGAAAGGTATTACATCACACTCTAAATCTACCATTAAGGGGACATCTAACATTTCTTCATTCACTGGCAATCTAGTAACAACAGCAAATGCTTTTGAATATGTATATGTATACCCATTATTTTTAGCTTAAAGCAGAGTTCCACCCAGAAATGGAACTTCCGCGGATCGGATTCCTCTTCCCCCCCTGTGCCACAGCCACATTTGGCACCTTTTAGGGGGGAGCGGATACCTGTCAAATCCAGGTATCTGTTCCCACTTTTGGGGGAAAGATTGCTGCAATCTTGTGCGGCGAGCTACGAAATGTCCGGCCCTCCTCCTTCCCCCCCCACTGCCTTCTGGGAGACACACAGGTCCCAGAAGACAACAGGGACCACTCAGAAAGAGCAGCGTGGCTCGCGCATGCACAGTAGGAAACAGGCTGTGAAGCCATAAGGCTTCACTTCCTGTTTCCCTTAGTAAGGATTCCGGTGCCTGCACCCGGAGCCAAGGGATGGGTTGGTTTCGGGTGCCAACGTCGCAGGGTCCCAGCACATGTAAGTGGGCATATATTAAAAGTCAGCAGCTGCAGTGTTTGTAGCTTCTGACTTTTATTTATTTATTTTTTTTACCCAGGCAGAACTCCGCTTTAAATGGAAATAACAAGATGTAAGGATGAAGCTGTCACACCTAATAGCCCATCCAAGACCTAAAAATAAACAAAATCTAAAAAAATTAAAAAATAAATAGTAATACGAACTGTGAATACTGTAAATACATCTAAACATAACCTAACCAAATCTTCTAAACTTTAAGATTAACTTAGTTAAACTGCAAAATCAAACCCAAATTTTACCCTGAATATACCCCTAAATTTTACCTCTATATTATACATTTGCTTAATCCTCAAACCTTAAAAAACCTAACCCACATTTTAACCTGAATATACCCCTAAATTTTACCTCTAAATAATACATTTGCTTAATCCTCAAACTTCAAAAAAACCTAACCCACATTTTAACCTGAATATACCCCTAAATGTTCCCTCTAAATTATACATTTGCTTAATTCTCAAACCTTATAACAAAAAGAATACCATAAGTCTGAAATCATTCTGACAACACTACCAAAATGAATACATAAATAAAAAACTTTTCATAAGAATCTAAAGTCACAAAAATATGAACTAAACACTCAATACCCATCTTGAGAAAGACATCTGAACTAAGATATCTGAGCAAGACATCATGGCTTAAGACATCGGAAATCGTTGAAATAGGTAGTGTGGGAAAATGTCCCTAATGGGCACAGAAAAAAAAGCCAAATCTGAGAGAGGTTTTAACCTTAAAGCGAAGGTTCACCGGACTTTTAAAAAATGGACACTTACCTGTCCAGGTCGCCCGTGACGCCGCTCAGCTCTCGGCTTCCCACGCCGCCATCCTCGGTGAGGGAATCGGGAAGTGAAGCGCTGCAGCTTCACAGCCCAGTTCCCTACTGCGCATGCGCGAGTCGTGCTACGCCGTCCTCACTGGTCCCCGCTGTGTCCTGGGAGCCGTGTGTTTCGCGAAGGGGCGGGACTCCCGCTGGAGTCTAGACCGGGAAGTGGTGCAAATACATGTTTTATACAGGTATCTGCACCCCCTCCCCCCTGAAAGGTGCCAAATGTGACACCGGAGGGGGGGAGGGTTCTGAAAAGCGGAGGTTCCATTTTGGGTGAACCTCCGCTTTTAGCCTTCTTTACTAAAAGCTAAAAAAGAGTTTTGATTTGGGATACATTTTAAGTCTTGACAATCTCTTCATATGCCAAGTACTTTGTTTTAGGTAATTGTTTTTATGTGTGTTTGCATATATAGTTTATGAAAAAGTCCTCCCAATACTTCCCTCCCTATCCTTACTACTCTGGTAAGCCTCCCTGAACACATTCATCTCAAGCCCCTCTATGCCTGAAACATAAGAGCAGGACAGCACTTTGCAATGTCATAAACCTTGATTGGCCTCTGGTGTTCACCCCTGGTTTTTATTATGCAGAGGCTTCAGGCAGTTATGCTATTACAGTAAAAAAAAAAAAGAATATTGCCATCCTTATTATACCTAGGCTAATTTTGTTTTAATATTAGAAGTAACATAATCGATGTGCTGTAATTTTGCAATAAAACTTGGATTGTCTTCTAATTTCTTCACTTGTAAAACAGCATTAAAGGTGACATCAATGTCCCTCTCGTTTCAGCAATGATTATGTGGAAAGATCTAGACAGAGGCTAAATTCTGCAATGTTGCAGCTGTTTAAAGCTCTCAAACCTGGCCCAAGACTGAAGCACCTCCCGAAAAAGCTTTTTTATATTCCTAACAGGA
Source organism: Rana muscosa (assembly GCA_029206835.1). Classification (NCBI taxonomy): domain Eukaryota; kingdom Metazoa; phylum Chordata; class Amphibia; order Anura; family Ranidae; genus Rana; species Rana muscosa. The sequence goes on along the minus strand of CM055117.1, from coordinate 696,217,311 downwards.
AAGATTCACTTCCCCTTACAATTATCACCCTAGGAGCAGGGATTGCATGTAATTCTATTTTAACATTTTATTCGATCTGACAGTTGTATTTATAGTGCCTTCTTTATGAATGGCCAGCTAGCAGTATTCATTAAGTATTAAT